>OY998258.1:68016879-69216879 GCA_963922045.1 Persicaria maculosa | reverse complement strand
GCTGTCGCTGACGTTGTATTGATAAACGTGTGAGTATCACGCTCTTCTCAATATCCCATTTTTACAACTAATTATATACTGGAGTATCGATCAATGCCCCACCATTTTTTTATTTTAAAAAATAATTAGTATGATCCCCCGGTTCATCATGCGATTTTTTATAAATAAAATCTTACTAATATATTAAATTAATATTATAATATAATTGTAAAAATTAAGATGATTAAATATTTTGAATTAAACTCATGGGTTGAGAAACGATTAAAGTAGTATACTATATATAGATATATATAGATGTAGATGTAGATTACTAATATTAATTTTATATTTTTCTCATTATTAATTTTATGTTATGAATTAAGCCCAATGGTTAGTAAAATTAAAGAAAAGAGAGAATTAAAGGAAAAAGAAAAAAAATTAGAATTAAAGAAAATCAAAGAAAAATGGCAAAAATAATGATTGGTCGAGACTCCTAAAATTCCTCTAAGCTTGACACATTATCCTAAACTCTTCTAAATTAAGAGTTTATATAGATATAGAAGTTGGTAAAATTAAAGAAAAGAGAAAATTAAAGGAAAAAAAAATAGAATTAAAGAAAATCAAAGAAAAATGGCAAAAATAATGATTGGTCGAGACTCCTAAAATTCCTCTAAGCTTGACATATCATCCTAAACTCTTTTAAGAGTTTATATAGATATATAGATATAGATATAGATATATAGATTCAACCGGTGGCGTGCATGGACATGTAGAGCTGCAGGCCACTTGTGGATATTTTTCACTCCATGCCAATTGAAATTAGAATTTTTTTTTTCAGATTAGCCAAAAAGTAAAAAAATTGAAAACTGGTTAAAATTGGAAATTTTTTTTCAGATTAGAATTTAGTTAAAATGATCGACTTTAGCCAAACTTTAAAAAATATATATAATACTAAAGTTGCTATTTGAAATAGACACATTAATCAACCTTTTATATATATATATATATATATATATATATATATATATATATATATATATATATATATATATATATATATATATATATATATATATATATATATTATTAAAGTTGTTGTTTTGAACAACAACTAGTACAATTCTCGCGCCATTGCGCGATTTTTTTAAACTAAAATCTTGATGATATAAAAAATAATTTCATTGTAACTTTGTTTGAATGTGATGTGGTATAACAGTTATCTAAAATGATAGTGGTTATGCCATATCATCAGAAAGGCATATAGATTAGATATTTATAATATATAAATATTTACATGTAGATTAATAGTAAGCATTAGATTATATTAAATTTAATATTTTGAATTAAGCCTAATAGTTAGTAAATATATTTTTAAAAAAAAAAGAAAAGAAATGTGATCGGTTTAATGGGAAGAAGAAGAAAAATTAAAGAAAAAATAGATTGGTTTAAAGAGATAAAAAATTAGGGATATCATATAGGCTATAACTATATATATATATATATATATATATATATATATATATATATATATATATATATAGAGAGAGAGAGAGAGAGAGAGAGAGAGAGAGAGAGAGAGAGAGAATGTGATAAAAATAAAAGAAAGAATGTAATTGGTTTGAAAAGATAAAAAGAAGGAGAAAAATAATAATTAAAGGAAATAAATTTGAGTTAAGTCTGGTAGCTATATTAAATTGAATTTAATGTTTTGAATTAAGCTCAATTGTTAACAAATATGTTGAAAATAAAAGAAAGAATATGATTGATTTAAAAAAGATAAAGGGAGATTTAAGTCTAGTAGCTATATTAAATTAAATTCAATGTTTTGAATTAAGCCCAATTGTTAACAAATATGTTGGAAATAAAAGAAAGAATAGGATTAATTTAAAAAGATAAAATGAAGAATAAAAATAATAATTAAAGGAAATAATGATTAAATATAGGAGAGAGGAAAAAATAAAAAAGTAAAAAATAGGAGATTGATTGAATTAACTAAAATCAAGGAGAAGATGACACGTCATCAAAATCTTCTAATTTAAAGTATCACTAGTACAGTACCCGTGCCCGAGGCACGGGAGTATATCAACACATTGTAATTAATATGCATATGTTATAATTGGTTTTTCTAACTTGTGGTCTTGTGACATATTTTTTTTTATAAATTTTGAATTCAGAAAAATATTATATGAGATTAAATAATGGAGCAATTTGCTAAACTAACACACTTTGCCCAAAAAACTTGCACTGCTGAACTGATCCACTTTTTTTTATAAATTTTAAATTCGGAACCTCCCACGTTAAAAAAAAAAAAAAAAGAGTGCTTCACATATACCCCCTTCATTTTTTTAGTATGATTTACCAAATCTGAATGGAGTCACAATAAAAAAAAATTGATTAGTAATTGGAAAAAATTCGAGAGAAAACAATAACATGCATTAAAAAACCAAGATTAAACCTGTAAAATAATTTTTAAAAAAATATGGAAGAAAAAAGAGTTGAAAAGTGAGAAATTAATAACTTAAAGTTACGAAGGATATTCAAGAAGGACAATTAAAGATTCACCTATGCTGCTATACATGATTCATTTTAATATTTGATTTATTTAGTGTATATTAAATTTTTGTTAAAGATACAAATGTAAAATCTCTTTCCTTTTTTTTTAATATCAGGCCCTTTATTATATTTGAAGATTCAACAAAATATATTTGCTAATGAAAGTATATTTTATATGCAATTTATTAATAAATATCTTAATATATATTCAAAATATGTTTATATTCAAATGATATTTTAGCAACATAAAAAATAACTAAGGCATCAATATTAGTCTTATAAATAAGTGATAGCAATCACGTAACTTCATTTTTTTGTTGTCAAATACACTAACAAAAATAATTCATTTGTAAAAAAAAAATGGTAAGAATACCTATTTGGATGAAAAGCTTCTTAGGGAAGATTAAACAAATTTAACAAATATTAGAATGAAAAGAAATTTTTAATTTTTTAAATATTTAATTAATATCGATAATTGATTAATTTAAATGAATACATAAATAACTTTCAACCACTAAGAATATTTAACCATTAGGGAGAAGAAATAATTAATTCAAAATATGTTTAAATTCAAATGATATTTTAGCAACATAAAAAATAATAATGAAGACATCAATATTAGTCTTATAAGTAAGTGATATATAGCAATCACGTAACTTCAATTTTTTTGTCAAATACACTCAAAAAAAAAATTATTTGATCAAAAATATGTAAGAATTGAATACCTATTTCGATGAAAAGCTTTTTAGGGAAGATTAAACAAATTTAACAAATATTAGAACGAAATTTTTTTTTAATTTTTTTAATATTTAATTAATATCGATAATTGATTAATTTAAATGAATACATAAATAACTTTCAACCAAAAAGAATATTTAGCAATTAGGGAGAAGAAATAATTAATTTATCAATTAATGAAAAATGGGGCATGATTTAAAAAAAATGAAATGAGCAAGCATGATTTAAAATGAGCGATCATGATTTTAATTTGTTTAAATTTTTTCGCTTAGCAAGCCTGGTTTATTTTTTTTTTATAATAAAAGTAGGCTAAACAAATTAAAAATGGGCCTACTTGAAATCAAATATTTTTGGTGAATAATTAAATAAGTTAATTAGTAAAATTCAATTAAATAGGAAGGTGGGCCCATAATTGATGAAATCTTCCACATAAGCCTAATTTTAAGGGTTATGCGCCATGTGGCATCTTGAACATGTGTTTTAGTATTATATTAGATATAGATATAGATTGTTAGCAAATATGTTGGAAATAAAAGAAAGAATAGGATTAATTTAAAAAGATAAAGGGAAGAATAAAAATAATAATTAAAGAAAATAATAATTAAATATAGGAGAGAGGAAAAAATAAAAAAGTAGAAAATAGTAGATTGGTTGAATTAACTAAAATAAAGGAGAAGATGACACGTCATCAAAATATTCTAATTTAATGTATTATATAGATATATAGATTTAGTTTTTAAAAAGATTACAGTTCTATACTTCTATAAAGAGACTGAGAGTCTCGACCCGGGAGAAGATTTAAAGAAGAAAAAAAAATGTTCAAGTGTCAACCCGATCCAGGCGCGGGTTGCACTTGAGGGGGCGTGTTGGGATAAATAGCCACCCCACATTGATGTGGGTGGTATAACAAACTAAAATATAAGGTTGGAAGAAGCCCCTACACATTGGTTTAAGCTTTTGTGTAAAGTGGTGGATCCCGACCTTATAAACAAAAATAAAATAAACCCGACACGACTCCCAATTTGATACGACTCGACCGGGATTCTCGGATTTTCACACCCCTCCCCTCTTCTCTCTCTCGACTCTTTTTTTTTAATAGCGACGCCATTCATATATATATTTTTGTTCACACTAATTTTACCGAATTTTTTTTAAAAAAAACGAGTTAAGTATTTTATTACTCCGGTATTTTTTTAAAATCTGGACTAGAGTCTTTGTTATCCACAGTGGCAGAGCTAGGGGGTGTTCGGAGGTGCTCGAGCACCCCCTAGCATGAATTATAATTAAAATATAGCATTTCTAAATGATAATTAAAATAAGAGTGCTATCTGGCTCAAGTGGTAAATGAATGAAGAAAGTTAGGAAGGAGAATCAAAGGTTTTGTGTTCAAATCTCAAGTTCCTCACTTTTTATTTGTTTTAAATATATCATTAATTCTTCTTCATTTCTCTTTATATTTTTTGTTCTATCAACTATTTCTTTAAAAAAAATTGTGATAATTATGTTTACATTATGCATTTAACCTTTCATTTGAATATTCTTTTAAAAGTAATTCTTCATGAAATTGAAACGATCAAGACAATACCGATACCACAACACATCCAGGTCGATAGACTGTATTGAAAATGGAGCAAAAATGGCTGGTTCAGCACGAAGTCTGCTATTGATATGATACATAACCACAAAAACCATGAAATTTCAGATATAAACTGGGTTTGAAGACTAGATATCCCCCCGGAAAAAAAATCGTTCCTGTGGAAAATCATAAAGAATGGAGTGCCCACTGCTGTCAGACTAGCTTCTCGACACCTTAGTATTCCGACAAACTGCCCCCACTGCGACTCTTGTTATGAAGACTTAAACCATCTGCTATGGAACTGTCCTGTTTCGAGGGAAACCCTAATTGCAAATAACCCGGGTGCCTTTAGGAAAATTAATGGTTGTTTCAACAAAGATGAACACTTGAACGACACACTCTGGGACATCAAAAATACAATTGGAACAAAAAGCTTTGAAGAGCTGGCCTTTGTATGGTGGGGTATTTTGTATTTTAGAAACAAAACGCTATTTGAAAACATAAACCCGGACATAAGACGCATCTTATCCTTCATAAAGGAACAAATATTTATCTGGAAAACATCACATTTGGATTCCTCGGACTACTGTGCAAACAACAAAAAATCATCCACAAATGTTGACAAACCAAGATCAATATATCGAAGAGAAAGAGAACCAAATGGGAACCCCCACCAAATGGAACTTATAAACTAAATTTTGATGGGTCCCTCTCTGCTGATGGTAAGGGCACTTATGGCTACATCCTTCGGGATTCCGTAGGCTCTCCTATTTTCACTGGCAACGGACCATCACCAATCAGTTCGGTTTGTGGCTGTGAAAGTTTGGGTCTCTGGAAGCGACTTCTGGCTGCAAAGGAACTGAAAATAACCAACCTTATCATTGAAGGAGACAACTTAACAATAATAAAAAAGTCTAAAAGGTGTGGGAAAGCCTATTGGAGACTCTGAAATGATTGTCTCGGACAGTCTAGTCTCGCTGGGTTTCTTTGGTTATGTTGAGATTCGTCATGTCTTCCGTGAGGCAAATCTGGTGGCTGATCGCTTGTCACGTATCGCTTCTGCTTCTAACGGATTCTTGACTCCTGATGATTCTCTGTTGCGAAGTCTCATCCGCAAGGATGCTCTTGGCTGATAGAGCTCAGCTTTATGGTCAAATTTTTTCCTTTTCAAAAAAAAAAGTAATTCTTCGTTATTTTTTCCTATATTTTTTCCTCTTTTATTGTTTTGGTTACTTTCAACTATTTAAATACAAAAATCATTAAAAAATCACAATTTTAGTTTTTTTTTTCAATATTTTTTTAAAAAAATCTTCTTAACAAGTATACACAAAAAAAATATTTTACGAAAATTTTTTAGCTCCCGGCTGATGGAAATCATGGCTCCGCCACTGGTTTGCCGTGCTTTGATTAATTACCAAAATACTTTCGAATTTTAGCTAATTTCAAAAAAATTTCACCCTTTCTGGCCAATCTGAAAAAAAAAATTATATGTATATCATCCTCACCTCGATCTAAGAATGGCAAAGAATCGAGTGGTGGGTGAACGTACCCTTATTTCACCTAATCCATAATGAATGAACCTTTATTTTGCCCGATTTATCATGGGTGTACCATTATTTCACCTGATCCATAACTCACCTCGATTTTCTTTTAAAATAAAATAATAATAATAAATTACGAAACATTATCTATTTATTTATTTATTAAATTAATAGTTCTTATTAATGAAAATTATCCGTATGAAAAAGATTTAGTTTATCTAACTTACCAAATTTTAAGTCTTTGATTCTGTGATTGCATGTGCGTACAGATGGGTTCATGATGTAGGCCGAGAGGATGGTGCCGGCAAGCCCCTTCTTAGAAATGTTTTCGAGGTCCATCTTATATAACGCTTTCATGTGTCCTTAAATATAAAATTTGTTTTTGTTTTCCACGATATGATTAATGTTTAAATTAAGTTTAGTGAATTTGATCAGTTATCAGCTACGGCCTACGATCGAGCTAATCGATTTAGTGTGTGTGTTATGTAAATGTGTAGGTTACGGTCAAGTTATCAATATCGGCGCCTACCCTTCGCAAAACAACGCTTCTGTTTGTCGTCCGTGATGTGACGACTGAGGTTATACACTTTAATTACATTATATAAAGTTGATTTTTCTTTACTTATATATAAAATAGGTTGTTCAGAATTCATATTGATCGGATTATGTCGTGTCATCTCATCGCGATCCCGTCCCGCAAAAATTACGCGAGACGGGATGCGGGACGACCTCCGTCCCGTCCCATGGACGTACATGAATGCATTGTAAGAGGTACGTGGATGTAAAAGTCCCCCTATATATAGGGGGACTTTTACATCCACGTACCTCTTACAATGCATTCATGTACGTCCATGGGACGGGACGGAGGTCGTCCCGTCTCGCGTAATTTTTGCGGGACGGGATCGCGATGAGATGACACGACACAATCCGATCAATATGAATTCTGAACAACCTATTTTACTGAGACGTCGCAAAGCTGTCAAATCTGTTGAACGATCCAAACTTGTTGATTAGCACCACTTGTTTGACCCTTCATCACATTCATAATGAATATTGTTTCCATCGTCATAATTAACTTGCAATTATATTCATATATTCATATGAATATGAATATAGATTTATATATTCATATGAATATACAAAATTAGTCACGTAATTTTAATTTGGGGAGAAAAGTCACGTAGAAAAAATTGATCGAATGGAGAGATTTAGAGAGAGGAAATATTTTGTTTTTTTATTTAAATTATTAAATTATTAACAAATATATTTTTAAATCAAATTTATTAATTAACAATCAATCTTATCCATTGATCACTCTAATTTAATCATATGGTAAAAATTGGTCTCATAAATGCATTGTAAAAAGTGAATGCATTAGAAAGTTATACGAATAATCTATACCCTATGAATAAGAGACAAAAGAAATGGATCCGGTTTCGGTGGAGTTCAAGGAAAACTCTACTAAATAGAGTTTTCCATTCTTCTCACAAAAAATAAAAGAAAAGAAAAAATTAAAAAAAAATTGAGGATGGTGGTTGGGGGAGGGAAAGGAGGAGATGATTTTTAACCGCTGATTTTAAAATCAGTGGCTGAGATTCTCTCAACTCTACCCATAGAGTTTTCAACAACTCTACTGAAACTGGATCCGAAAGAAATATTTCAAGAACAATTAAGACGCTTTCATTTGTAAAAACTCTTTAGGGTGCAATTTGTGAACACATCTGAGCCTTTAAATTGAGTGAAATGGATGGTGGAGATTTAATCTCCATTTCTGATTTTTTTTCCTAAAAAAATGTGGGACCCACCCCAAACCCACTCACTCTCATGACATCACGCGTGTGGAACACAACCAAAAGCCTTTTTTTTTAATGAACAAAATCCGAAATAATCAGTGTACAGGTAGTCAGGTACAAGTACAACCATTATTTTTTTGGTAAGCTTTCAAACTTTAAAGGAACGGTACAATCAATTTGAAATGTTTAGGAATGGTAGGAATAATCGTTTATATTCATAAATAATTTGTTTTAATGGGAATAACGTTGTTCCAATGCGGACAAAAAAAAAACAAAAATAATTTGTTTATATACTAAAAATAATTTAAATATTACCGAGTAATCAATATCAATCAATATCAATATATCAATATATCAATATATCAATATATAATACTAAAACAGAGGCGTGGAAATCCTATGTGGCGGGTTATGGTGCGATTTGCTTACGTGTCGTTCACTGGTGTGATCTGGTCCAGATTTTTTGCCGCGTCAATTAATGATGGACCAATAAATTTAAGCCAAATCAATTAATGATTTCATATCTTTTAGCCACGTCATTTAACTTATCGTTATTAACAATCACAATTAATTTAAATAATAAAATTTTATCATATCTCGATTAGTTACATTTTGATAATTTTTTACTTTTTTTTAACAAATCTAATGAATTTTGACAAACTAAAAAATCTTATAAATAAACCATAAAAAGCTTTAAAATTTTAAATCCATTATATAAATTATGAAAATTTAATATATTTGACGGTATTTTTAAGAAACATATACGTACATAACCAAAATTTCTAATCATGTTGTAATTAATGCAAACCTAAGATGCAATCTAATCGTATTATAAATTTAATATATTTTGACTCAAATCTTACATTTTGATAATTTTTTCTTTTTTGAATAAATCTAATGAAGTTTGACAAACTATAAAATCTTATAAATATACCATAAAAAAGCTTTAAAATTTTAAATCCATTATTTATATATATAATATGAAACATTAGGGAACCCGATATTGGACGGTATTTTTATGAAACATTTCATGATACATAACCAAAATTTCTAATCATGTTATAATCAATGAAAATGAATATCCAATAAATTTAAGCTACGTCAATTAATTATTTTCTTTTAACCATCTTTCATCTTATGAGTCCATCTTATGAGTCCACTTTAATTGATAATTACAATTAAAAAATTTTTAATAAAAAAATAAAAAATAGTCATATCTTGATTAATATTTACCTAAAAGATTTAGGTCAAGTCTTTTAGCATATAACTTTATTAATATATCAAATTGATAAATTGTCATAT
Source organism: Persicaria maculosa (assembly GCA_963922045.1). Taxonomy (NCBI): domain Eukaryota; kingdom Viridiplantae; phylum Streptophyta; class Magnoliopsida; order Caryophyllales; family Polygonaceae; genus Persicaria; species Persicaria maculosa. The sequence continues at coordinate 69,207,397 of OY998258.1, read as the reverse complement.
ATAATTTCAAACTTATTATTTTTATTTTTATCAATTTCAAACTTATTAATATGATGAAGTTTGACTATATTTGTATCAAATCATATCATATAAAAATATAAATAATTTACGAGAGAAATTTGTTGTCTTATTTAGGTTATCAGGCCTAAAATTTCAAAGTGTATGCTTTAAAAACAATATAAAATATCAAAAAAAAAAATTACAATCTCATATTTAATTAGTAATAACTATGATAAAAAAAAATAACAATAAAATAGTATATATATAATTTATTAATTAAGAAGCCGCGAAACGCGCGGGTAATAATACTAGTATAATACTAAAACAAAGGCGTGGAAATCCTATGTGGCGGGTTCTGTTGCAATTCGCTTACGTGTCGTCCTTTGGTGCAATTTGGCCCGGGTCTTTGACACGACAATTAATGATGATCCAATATATTTAAGCCACGTCAGACGATTACATCATCTATTTATACACGTGTCTATTTTAATTGAAGATTTAATTTAATTTTTAATATAAATATTCAACATCTAATCTGAAGTGGTTACAAAACCTATCATTTTAATATAAATATGACTATATAGTTCAAGATAGTATAGAGATAATATACTTGAATAATATTTTACACAATCAATATATTGAGATTCTTTATCTTAATACGAACTTGGATGGAATTTTAATTATTTAAATTAAGGAATATTGTTTTGAATATTCCTTAATTTTCATTCAGTACGACTTCCAATGGATCAATTTTGAATATATATCTTAATATTCAAAAGATATTCAAAATTGATAATTTTTTTAACATATAACGTTATTAATATATATCAAATTGATAAATTTTTATATCTAATTTCAAACTTATTATTTTTATTTTTATTAATTTCAAACTTATTAATATTTCCTCTGTACAAAAGCCTACGCTCATACTTATGGGCCACTTCATATATTATATTTATTCTATTTTTTTTAGATCTAAATATTTAATAAATCTTCATCATGATACGTAAACACAAATTAAAACATAATGACAAATATCTTCATATAAAACATTAATTACCGATTATTTGATATTATTTATAAAAATATTAACGGGATTATTTGATGAAAAATACATATATTACTCTATATTGAATAGAGTAATATATGTATTTTTAACAATTTTAACATTCATTTGTTTCTTTATATAATTTAATACTTATCAATAATAAGAATAACAAAGTATAATAAAATAATATATAATTTATTAACTAGCCGCGAAGGACGCGGGCAGTAATACTAGTTCTTATATATGTACGGATAGTCTTTCACGTCCATATTCACACTTAAATATACCAATAAAATTTATTTAAAAAAGACAGTTGACTTATATTTACGAATAATTCTTCACACATCACTGAATAATTCTTATATGGATAAATAGTTTTTCACAACCATATTAGCACTTATCTATATATGAATAATTGTCATAAAATTACTCGATAATGCACATATTGGTTGAAAAAGTACTCATCCTCCAAAAGCGAAAAAAACCCACTTTCCTTTCATCAATCTCAAATATTGTCCTTATTAAGATGAAGAATCATCGTTCGTTCGTTCGAATTTGGTATTTTGTGACACCGTCAAAACACTAAATACCTACGAATAGTTTGGTGTTTGTCTCTTGAGAATCCATGGAATTATTTGTACGTATGAATAATCATTCTCAATTCAATGAATAATTATTATCGATTTCTTTACATACGAATAATCATTATCAATTCAACGAATAATGATTATCGATTTGTATATATGTTTTTCATTTATCTAATACTTTTTCATGTTTTTTCCATCTAAATAGTAATCTAACACATTCTATAGTTAAACGAATAATCTCTTTTTAGTAGAAATGAATAATCTCTTATAACCATACGAATAATCACTTTAATTGCTCATAAACAATTACTAACAGTTGTCGACCCATCTAAAAAATATAGTTATACAAATAGTCACTTCAATACATACGAATAATTTCTTCAATGTATACGAATAGTCTCTCCTTTACTACGAATAATCTCATTAATACATTAACTCATTCAAAATCATAATTTCTAAATAGTCAATTCTCACACATGGCTTCATGTGAAATATCCGACGGGCCGTTAACGGGGGGCAAACACGTGTCGGGTTACATTGATTTATTATTATTATTTTTGCGGTTATAAGGTCGGGATCCACCAACTTAACACAAAAGCTTAAGCTATTGTGTAGAGTTTCACTCTTCCTTATAACCCATCATTTTTACTCTTTTATAGTCAATGTGGAAGGGACACTATGTTATGACCTAAGGTCGGTGAGGGTGAATCGAGCGAGAGGAGGGCTCGGGAGAGAGAGGAATAGAGTTCAGAGAGGTGAAGGGGAAGAAGGAGATAGCCAGAGGGGAGAGAACGAGAGGGAGATAGGCTGTAGAAGGAAGAGTTTCTATTATTTGTTGGATGATCTACAATTACAACTTATAGGGTATTTATACCCTTAATTCCTAATCTAATACAATACCCTACAAGGGGACCCTTTAGAATATAGGATCATTACACACTCCCATACCAAACCTCTCAACACTTCATATGTTATACAAATAATCTATACCCTATGAATAATAGACAAAAGAAATATATCAAGAACAATTAATCATTAATTTAATTATACATGCGAATAATATATTACAAATCAACGAACAATTTAGATATTCGTACGAATAATTAATTAGATATTAAAGAATAATTTAATTATTTCCAATCATAACTTATACATTGCGAAACATAAAACAATTACATATATATACTAAATACTAATAATATAATTTTCTCACAATTATTAGAATTCTCATGTGAACCATTGTAAATAAAAAATATAGCGAAACAAAAAGAAAAGAAAAGAAAATAAGTAAAATGGGTAGAACTAGAAGTTGTAGAAGTAAGAAAAAAAAAGAACGTACGCAGAAGGGAGATTAAACAAAAAAAAAAAGAATGTTGAAGGGAGTACCCACACGCGCCTATTGTAGGCATGTTGTCATCTTTTTGTTTTTTTTTTCCTTTTTTAAATATATTAAATTCAATTAATCTCAACCTTCCATTCTACCGAAACGACCTAAGAATGAGCAACCCACCCCAAAAATCGAGGTTGAATCCCGGGTTCAATTCCCACCAGACCTTTTCATATGTTTTCATTTTTCATCATTGTCATCAGTGGAAGATTGGACTAGCTAGCCACATGTACATGATGTCATGGTTATTTTTTTGTTAACCCACTAGTAGAAATGTGGTCATCATCGGCGTTGGAAAAACGCCATGGAAGACATTCTATGGCGTTTTTAAACGCCATCCCCAAACGCCGTCTATACGGATGTCATGCTTTCTAATAATATTTAACGACGTTTTTTGAAACGCCATGAAAAATATATTCTATGGCGTTTATCAAACGCCATGTATAAGGATTAGTAAGACAAAAAACACTTGTTTAATGGCGTTTTTAAAACGCCATGAATGAGGATATATTTCATGGCGTTTATAAAACGCCATGAAATATGTTTTTGTAATCCAAGAAAACCATATTTAATGGCGTTTTAAAAACGCCATGAATGAATATATACTTAATGGCGTTTTAAAAACGCCATGGAATTCATTTTTAATAATAAAAAAAACTTTTACATTCATGGCGTTTTCAAACGCCATTGAAGTTCACTAGTTTTTTTAAAAAATCATAATACTAGAGAGTTACATTAGTAGTTACTGAATTATAGAAATACAACTGGGTGTCCATTTCAAACCAAGCGTGCCAAAATTTACAAGAAAACAAAGAATGTTAAAGAATAAGAAAGAGAGATACAATATAATATAGTGTCTATAATTGACATCCATTAAGAAGCAATCTCTTTGTGCTTTTCTTTGCATCTACTTCTCCTTCACCACCACCACTTCATTGTCTCACCTAAAACCTCAAAAACTCAGATTTAGCATGTAAAATAAGGGAGCTTATGAACTGTTATTTAGCATGTAAAAAGTAGACAAGTAACAACACAAATAAGACAATATGTGTAATAAACTAGAACTTGTAAATCAATTGTAACCCACATCTAACTGAAACTTCATGAAATACATACCCATTTCCTTCATTCTTTCAAAATAAGAGAAAAGGAATGACTCATGAGAAAAGAAAGATGAATTCTTTAAAAGATATCCTAGAATAGGGACATTATTATAAAAATAAAAATGTTAACAGAAGTTCAAACAATAAACATAAAAGACAAGTTCTCTACTTACCTCACAAAATTAGCAAATACCTTCTTCATCAACACATGCTTGGCATATAATCCAATACCTAATAGTGCACATGAAAACTATTTCAATGTTCAAAACACATAACAAAGACAAATGAAGAAATAAAATACTTAAAGAACGAAACACCTTTTACAACTTTAACTGAAAGGATATTACAATGCTAAATGATCCAGGGAACCTGGCTTTCCTTGTTAACATACCAACCAAATCAATTTCTATCAAGAAAATCAGTCAACCATGAACTAAAACAAAGAAGTGGCCACAAATTTCTATTACATCGCTAGTTAAAAAAACGAAAGCATGCCCGGAAATTTGGAAACTAATGTTGAAATTAAGTGATTCAATTAGACTCAAAACATATGGAAGCAAACAAATACAAGCAGGTAACATATTTAAATATACGCAAAATGGGATTAGAGGGACCAGATTCAAATAGATTCGATAACATATTACAGATGTTGTGGATATGGATGTCTAAATTGAGCAGTTGGGTTAAGAACTAGAATAGATTTAGAGAAGAGAGAGTGAGACACTTACCCTAGGGAGGGCTGAGATCGTCCAGAGAGGGCAGCGAGGGCTGGTCGGTGAACTTGGGTGATTCAATCCTCTTCAAACTAGAGTGGTGAATTCAGTTAGTTGAATTCTGAATAGAGTGGTTTGAATCTCAGAGGTTCGATAGGAGGATGGAAGTCACAGAATGAGAATCATACGGCAAAGAGAGTAAGAGGTTGTCACCTTTGAAAGCCGTGAAGTTGTCCTAGCGGCTGCTGCATTAAACCCATGAACAAGCAAAAGGTTAAGACAAAACTTATCATCCCCCAAGCTGTCAAGTTGTCCTATCAGCTACCCTAACAGGGTTTTAATGCTTTTTTAACTGTCCTTAGGTTAGACTCTAGCTAAAGTGGCATTATCATCCCCCCAAAACATATCAGCAAAAGCCAGACAAGGTTAAGTTTACATACAACAACATTTTCCTTTAAGCAAAAATCGACATTCAGAGAAACAAGGTTCTCAATAAACACAAACAGTCAAACAGAAAATCCGCACTTCGCAATGTGAAGATTAAAGTGAAGCAATGAAATACCAAACACAAATGAGATTGAGAACAATAAAAGGAAGAAAATTAAAGAATAATAAAATGAGAAATTTGCACTTAGCAACAATCTATATACTTTCGACAAAGTATTTCTAATCATCACAAAAAAAAAGTAGGGAATGAACTATTGAAGTTGTAATCTTTTAAAATCAATTATGGAAAAAAATTCAGCTAAAGTTGAGATATTAATTGGACAAAAAAAAATTACACACCCGAGTGAGTGATAGACGGAGATCTTACCAAGTACCATGTTCTTCAATAAATTTAAGAGCTCACTCCAAGAAAGACGGAGATCCATCAATGTCCTGCAAATATCCAAATCGAACCCTAAACTGAGAGAACAAACAACATCAATTCACATAAATGATTTGAACAACAAATTTCTAAGAAGCATTTTGTCGAGCACTTATCATGCAAACACAAGCCTAAAAAAGCAGCGATTCATCTATATAATTCATATATTAAATGTCCCAAAAACTCTAAATTCATTTCAGTACAAATTCTTAGAGTATCTATGAAACTCTCATAAACCTTTGAGGTTGAAACTCTCATACCCTTTGATTGAAAATTGAATTAATTTAGAAAATCAAAGAGAATATCAACCAAATCAATTTCTAAGGAACATTCTTTTATTTCCCCCACCATATATAATTGCATCTTTGAATAGCAAAATTCAACAAAATAGTACCACATAGAGATAGCCGGAGATTCAGAGAAGCTGAGAAGGTACCGCAGTGAACACCTAAGCCCTTCAAATATGGCCAAACTCCTTATTGAAATTGTTGAAGATATGAGCTGGGAAGCTGCCATTTCACCTGCAATTCCAACCTCACCCAAAAACAAAGTTCAATTTTTTTTAAAAAAAAGACCCTAAACATTGTAACATCAAAATACAAAGCACCACAGACATGAGAATTAAAAACCTAGAAAATGAATGAATTTGGGGCAAAATCCAGAGAAGAGAACTTGGAACACCTATGGTGCGGGTAGCAATGAGTGGTGCCCTCAAATATGTAACCGCATCAAGGAATTAAGCCCTAAATCCAAAGAATATGGAGCACCACCAAAAGCAATCAGAGGGAGAGAGAGAGAGAGAGAGAGAGAGAGAGAGAGAGAGAGAGAGAGAGAGAGAGAGAGAGAGAGAGAGAGAGAGAGAGAGAGAGATCTGACCATTCGTTGCGAACAGGGAGGCGTCGCGAGGAACAACGCCGGCGGAAACCAGGTGGGAGCGAGTCCTGGCGGCGAAGGCAGAGGAGGAGCAGGACCTGGCGAGGCGGCGGACGTCTATAGTGGCTTGAGTTTGGCCGAGGAATTCGCCATGGAAAAGCTTGCCGACGAGAGAGAGGCAATAGATCTGGAGAGAGAGCTTGCCCCTCTTATGCGTTCAGGGAGAAAGAGGCGAGGCATGGAGGACGGGAGTAATAGATCTGGGGTGGATTTAGGGTTTTATTTTTTTTTGCCGCTTTAATTGTTGCACAAATTTTGGGAATGAAAAAATTACCTCCATTTTTATGACGTTTTATAAACGCCATAAAATTTATGGCGTTTATAAAACGCCATAAATTACATTATAAATTTTGCAATTAAAAACCACGACATTTTATAAACGTCATAGATTTTATGGCGTTTTACAAACGCCATAAATAAATTGCGTTCTAAAAATTTATAGCGTTTTTACATCACCATAAAAGGTATTTTTAATGGTATTTTATGAAAAACACCATCTTTTAAATGTCATCAATGACTATATTTGTAGGAGTGATCGACCTCCTAGAAAATGGTATATTGTGAACTACAAGGTAATTAGTTTTTTATCTAGGTATTTATATATGTTTTATATACGGAGAATGTGATGTTAATAACTCCTAAAAATTTATTCATTGTATATTTTATTTTATTTTTTATTAGTTTTTTTTAGGTGTGCATATATGTGGTATACATGTGATATTAATAACTCTTAAAATTTAAATCATTGTATAAGGCAATTTTAGCCTACCCCGATTTTCATTCCTGGTTCTGTGGCTGTAAGTCTGTAACCACCCTATATATATATATATATATATATATATATATATATAGGGTCGGGTTCGGGTACACACACCTCCAATAATGAGAAGGAAAGAAGGCCCTTGATTGGTCCAAGTGTACAAAATTTAATTAAAAATATGAGGCACGCACAATTTCCCAATTAATTAGTGACACCCACCCAAATTAATTAGTAACACCCCCACTCTCACTGTACACTCGCCAAATCAAACACACTAATTAATTGCACGCGCCAATTAGAAAAGCTACGGAGACATGTAAAAGTATTCACATTAACTTTTAAAAATCATTTTTTAGCATTTTCACTTGTTAAAAAAAAAATAAAAAATATATATTTGGGTGTAATTTAATTTTATCTACACATAGACACCCACTTTGTATATGTTTTGTTGAAAAAAAATAGGCAAGAAGTGGTTCAGCAATTTTATTCACAGTGGTTCAGCAATTTTATTCACAGTGGTTCGGCAATTTTATTCACAGTGGTTCATCAATTTTATTCACATTGGTTCATCAATTTTATTTACAGTGATTCAGCAATTTTATTCACATTGGTTCAGCCATTTTATTCACAGTGGTTCAACCATTTTATTCACATTGGTTCAGCAATTTTATTCACAATGGTTCATCAACTTTTTCAAAATGGTTCAACCATTTTATTTGTACTGATTCACAGGGTTCACAAGTTATAAAGAAGTGGTTCATGAAGCTATAAAGAAGTGGTTCATGAATCTAAAAAATTTGACATTTTTATAATTTAATTTTTTAAAAAATGATATTAAATATATTAAAATAAAATGTTTGATGAACCACTACTCTTTATTTGATGAACCATTAGATTTTATTTCATGAACCACTACTATTTAATAATTATAAAATTTTCATTCTTCTTTTACTTTCTTTTAATTTTTAATTTTAATTAAATAATTAATAATTAATTTTCTTTTAAAATAAAATGGTTCATTGAACCTCTCTCTATTTAGTCACTGAACCTCTCTATTTGTTCAATGAACCACTGAACCAACCTCTATTTAGTCACTGAACCAACCTCTATTTAGTCACTTAACCACTTGGTATAAAATCCCTGAATCATTTGGTGTAAAATCCCTGAACAACTTTGTATAAAATCCCTGAATCATTTGGTACAGATTAATTAGTAGTGATCCTCGTCTTTCTCCTTCCTCTGAAACTTACCTCCGTCCACCTCACCGGCACCACCGCCTTCTTTGCCGCCTGGCTCTCCACCTTCAAGCTCCTCCTCTTCTCCCTCGGTCTGGACCCTCTCTCCTCCCTCCCCTCCCTCTCCCTCCCCGAGTTCATCTCCTTCGTCTGCTTACCCATCACGCTCCGTCATCCGCCGAATCCTCAATTGAAGCCCTTGAAGCCTCGAATCCGGATCCTCAATCGGATCTTTGGCGGTGTCGAGGGAGTTCGACAGATCAAGACCACGAGAATCAGCCAAATCGGCGGAATCGCCCGACCGTCTAAGGATGCCGGCAATTCCTCCTCGGTTGGCGATACAGGATTCGGCGGAATCGCCGACGTCATGGCAGCGATATCTGGCGCCGGTTCTGTCTTCCAGCTGTCCGCCGGAGGAGGCGGGAGGGCATTGTTAGGTCAGAACCAGCAGGCACTGCTGCACCGATTCCGGAGGAGATCGTTTAGGGCGAATCACTCGCTCCAGAGGTCGGGCTATATGGCGGTTCAAGAGGAGTTTCTTGGGCGGCAGATTGTTGAGAAGGCCATGGAAGCGACTGCACTACAAGCGATCGAGAAGGCCATGGCAGGTCGGGATCTGGATAGTGGCAGTGTTGCGGCGACTAGGAGAAGCAATCGTCGTAGAGTCGGTAGAGATGAAGATCCGGGGGGAGGAGAAGGAAAGAGACGGAGAACATAAGCGCGTGAGGGGGAATCCGTTCCAATTTCTTTTTAGTTTTTATTTTAATAAATCCGACAAATCAACTTACTTCTTTTCTTCTCACCAGATCAGATTCTTTTCGCTTGAACCCTCCTCTATATATATATATATAATATAATATTACATTTGACTTCCATCTGTGTTGCTAATTTAACTCAGTATTCATTCATTTCAGAGTCCTCCTGAAAAATTAAAGCAACAGCTGATTGTCTCAACTGAAAAGGTACGTAAATTTCAGCTAGCTCGTTCAGATTAATTAATTATCTTGCTAAATTATTATATATGATATGTTCCTCACAGATATGGATGGAAGTTTGTAACCCCAAAGCTCGCAAAAACTCAGCTTTGAGTGATTTTTTCACTGTATGTTGGCATACATTGTTAATTTGATTCTAAACTTTTAATTAAATTCCTACTTGACTAGCTGTACTCGATCCGTTGGAAGTCATTTTTTAACACTGCAAAGTTTAATCATTTTCAGGTCAAAGTGACTACCTTACCTCATTATACTCTTCAAAAACAAGAATTCAAAGAGGAAGTATGCCCTCCTCTAATAATTAACTCCATCTTCTATCCCTGAATTGGTTACTTTCCCCGGCCTATATATATATATATAGGCACACGCACAGATATATATGAATAATCCGTTGTATTTGCTTCAATTTTGTTTTGAGTACGTGGATGTGTAGGTAGCAAAGCTTAAGAAGAAGTTTCAGAATTCAATTGCCCCTGGTGGTCTTGCCGGTGATAGACAAGGTGTCGTGGCTGCCTCTGGATTTGAATTCAGTGCACAACAGATGTGGAAAATAATTAGGGAAAACAAAGATCTCGACCTGCCTACTCACAAGGTGTGGCTTTCTATTCTAAATTGTATGCATGCTACTTTTTACAAACCAATTTCAACTCAATCAAGATATTTGACCTTAATCACCTGTGAGATTCTGAGTCGTGTGAAAACGGTAGTCGTGTCGGATTTTTTTTGTTATAAGGTCGGGATCCACCTTTTTAACACAAAAACTTAAGTTATTGTGTAAGGGTTTCTCCCTTCCTTATATTTTGTATGGTTAATGCATGGATTGCTATCTTTTTATCCCAACATCACTTCTCCTTAATTATAATATTTTGACCCAATTAAATTTTTTTTCTCTTAATCAATAATTAATATATATATAGAGAGAGAGAGGTGTGAACACCGTAAGCATGAGCTGTAAAAAAACTGATTATTTATAGGTAACACAATAGAAAAACTGACAAAAAGATAATCATATCTACAAAATTAGAAAAACTATTATCTTAATACTGATTAAGGCGAAGGGATCGGAATGTTTTTTAATTGGTTAATATTATTACAATTAAGGAGAATATGTAACATGTGTCACAAACGACTTCTCTTTTATTATATACTAGTGTAATACTCGTGCCTTAAAGACACTGGATTTCTTAAAACCATTATTTGACTATGTTCTTAAATTTAGCGTCATTCTAAATATTTATATACCCCATATGTTTACCAAAAACACATTATTTTAGAATGTTATATATTTTTGTTAGGAAAAAGACAACATCGAGAAAATTAACTTAATCCCATAAAAATATTTTCTGGAAGTTCATTTCTTAATAACTAATAGATTTTTAGTTATAATTTCATAGAAATGTAAAAAAAAAAAAATAGTGTAGTAAATGAAATTTTTTTTCAAAATATTTACTAAAAAATATTTATTTACCAAAATATTACAGATTTAAAATACTTACAGAAATATTCAGTTTTTGCAGGACCATCACCGCGTTTCTTATATAAATTACAAATTTAAACCTAACGCCACGGAGAAATTAATTATAATGACTTCATGCAGTCTAGCACGTATATGTGTGTGTACATACTTATATTGTCATGAATTTGTTTTTAGATGGCGGTAGCGTGTTTTAGATGTGATGAACTTATCACGGAGATCACTCGTCGTTTTCGTGAAGATAAGGTATATATATGTGTGCACTATTAATTAAGCACTGGTTCAATATGAATAACAATTTCAATATATATCGATACTACGTAAAATTAATCATGATTATGATATTTTTGCAAATTAATTATGATTTCTTTGATTTGTTTACTTATAAATAAATAGCGTTGGTTAGAAATCGAGACGGCAGCCATATCACGTCCACTACTAATTCCCAATTTTGGAAAGAAGCTAAGCTCAATCTTGGAGACCTTTCTTTCAATGTAAGTTCCATATTTATTACACAAATCATACTTGATACAAAGTAACCTATGTTGGATCTAAAAAATAGAATTTTGTGGGCAAATCTCAATTCAGTTACTGCTTAATTAAAACCAACTAGTCATATATCCACGTCATGGTTCGCAATTTAATACGTAGTAGTAAAGTTGTGAATATTAAATAATATCAAAAATTTATCGACAAAAATACCCATATTAGCGGTTAGAAAATAATAAAGTAAAGTGTATAATACGTAGTATGTAAACGGTTGGGATGATTTCGTAAACGCCTACAAACTGCTCAGCCAAGGCAACTACTCTTGTCATAAGATAAAATCATATTGAAATATTCCATAAGTGGATATATATTATAAATTACAGGAAAAATGACTAAAAATAATACCAACTATCAATCGTGAACCAAAAATAATACGAACTTTCAAAATAACGATTTCATATACAAACTATCACCATATTAACTGAAAATAATACAACTCTTAATCCCGGTGAAATTTCCGGCCACTTTTGACAGTTGGTTGTCGGAGGTCCACGTGTAAAAACATCTAACGCCACCTCAGTTGTTTTTTCAACCCACATATATTTCCACATCATTTTTTTTATTTTAAAAAAAAACTAAAAAGTAAGATGAAAAAGACAAGATGATAGAATAAGGATTTCAGAAACAACAACAACAACAAAAAAACATAACAGTAGAGGATTTCACCGAAAAAAAATAAAAGAAGACAGTAGAGGGAGACTTGACAATAGATCTTCCAATGGAGAAAGGCATCATGAAATAGGTATTAATTGAAGAGTGGATGATTGAGATTCATAATCGAAAGATTGTTTTTTGAATCAAGAGCAACCAATTAAGATGAAAGACCATTCAGAGTTTGCCATTGCCGGAAAATTCATGCCATCGGCGTGGGTGAAGGCTCCGCCTCCTCGCTAGCCCTCCCCACCACTAGATCTAGTAGATCCGCAAGTGAACAGGCCGGATTCGCTTCTCCCTTGGCATCTTTCTCTCAGATCTGAACCCACACGTCGCACGTCCTGCTCATCAGCCTCGTCGGAATTCTCAGATCTGGTGACCATGGTAGCATTTTGAACTCAAATCGGTCCCTTGTTCACCTTCCTCCTCCAAAATCCCAGGAAATGTTCGATTCCGGCCCGGTGTTTGTGCGGTACTGGGAGGGAGGTCTAAGCAAGGAGTCTACTGTCTACCTGCCTCCATGAAAATATTTCCTTTTTTTTTTAATTTAAAAGGAGGTGGAGAATATATGGGTTTAAAAAAAAATCTAAGCAACAATTTTTTTTCACACGTGGACCTCCGGAAGCCAGCTGTCAAAATTTGTCGGAAATCTCACCGAAATTCAAAGCTGTATTATTTTTAGTGAACATGGTGATAGTTTGTATATGAAATCGTCATTTCAAAAGTTTGTATTATTTTTGGTTCACGGTTGATAGTTGGTATTATTTTCAGTCATTTTGCCTAAATTAAACTAATCTTTTGAATTTTCGTGCATTAAAAAATGGGTAGATAAGTGAAAAAGAAATCAAAAGTATATATTACATTAGATATTTGATAGCAAAGTAGATATTTATATATTTAGGTAATATTGAAAGTGTGTACATGTTATCCTAAAAAGAATATGAATTATAATTATAATAATTATCAAATCAATTAAGTTATTTTAGGCCATAGTTGACTTACCAATTACCAAAAGCATATGCTCATTATCATAAAAAAAAAGAAAATGATATTATATCCCCATGCCATGTGTGATTTTTTATAAATAAAAGCTTAGTGATATATTAAATTAATATTATAAAATAATAGTAAAAGTTTAGATGATTAAATTTTTTGAATTAAACCCATTGGTTGAAAAGCAATTAAAGTAGTATATATATATTTATAAATACATATTAGTAATATTAATTTTATGTTTCCTTATTATTAATTTTATGTTTTGAATTAATCCCATTGTTTTTTTTAAACTATGAAAATTGTAATTTAGGCTAAGGTGATTGGTTAAAAAGCCTAGGATTAAGAGGAGGGCGTCACATCATCAGTAAGGCTTTTGTTTTAATAGTTAGTACGTAATAGATAGATAGATGTTTTTTTAAACTACTAAAATTGTAATTTAGGCTAAGGTGATTGGTTAAAACTTAAAAGACCTAGGATTGGAGGGCGACACATCATCGGTAAGGCTTTTGTTTTAATAGTTAGTAATAGATAGATAGATGTTTTTTTTAAAACTACTAAAATTGTAATTTAGGCTAAGGTGATTGGTTAAAAGGTATAGGATTAAGAGGAGGGCGCTACGTCATCGGTAAGACTTTTGTTTTAATAGTTAGTAATAGATAGATAATAGATAATAGATAGATAGATGTTTTTTTAAACTACTAAAATTGTAATTTAGGCTAAGGTGATTGGTTAAAAGTAGAGCTGAGCTTCCGGTCTGGATCAGACCGGATATTCCGGTCCCGGTCCGATCCGATGGACCGAAATTTTCAGAAACTTGGACCGCGGATCGGACCGGCACCGAGAAATACGGTCCCGGGTTTTCCGGTCCACGGACCGTTAAAACCGGTTGGACCGGTTTAATCCCAATCCTATATCTGTCTTTTGGGGACGTTTTACAGCAGCCCTGTTTATGTAGCACAACATCAATCATGCAGTTTCACAATTGATTCACACTCATTCATGAAGTTTTATAAATTTTTCAAGCACAAAATCGAGACTAAAATCGACATTGAAATATTAAAGTACAAATTGGGACGAGATTCTTAAATTTAGATATGAAAATATTACAAATTGAAATTTCTCTAACCCTAGATTAGAAATTGGACAAGATTCTTAAATCCCATCTGAATTGAAATTGGACGCGAGGGTGAAGAGATTACAAATTAAGGAGAGGCGCGAGGGTGAAGAGATTACAAATAAAGGAGAGGCGCGAGGGCGAGGCTGGATTGCTGAACACAAGGGCGTTGGGCGAGGGAGAATTGCTGCGAGGGCGGGGCGGGGCTGGGCTGTTGAAGACGAGGGCGTTGGCCGGCGACGACGAGTTTTTGCGAGGGGCGAGGCTGGGCTGCTGAAGAAGAGGGCGTCGGGCGAGGGAGAGGTTATTGAAGATGCGAGGGCGAGGGCGAGGGCGAGGGCGGGCTGCTGAAGATGAGGGCGTCGAGCGAGGGCGAGGCTGGGCGCCTGTGCTGCTCAATTCAAGGACGATTACAGAGAGAAGGGAGTAGGGAAGACGAAGAAGAAGGCGTGAACTCTGGACTGAAGAGGTAAGGGGTAGGGAAGAGAGCGGCGTGAAGCCTGACGCCTGAGATTGAGAAGAGTAGGTTAGGTAAAGGGTAAACAGCACACGGGATTTTTTTTATTAAAAAAAAATATAGAACCCGGTCCAATTCCGGTCTGACCCGGAATTTGCGGTCTGGTCCCGGGTTTGGACCGGAACCCGGAATTCATTTTTTCTTGGACCATGGACCAGACCGTAATACCTCAGGTCCGATCTAAGACCGTAATTTCCGGTATAGTCCCGGTCCGATTCCGGTCCGATCCAATTTTTGCCCACCCCTAGTTAAAAGGCCTAAGGGAAGGGTGTTATGTCATCGGTAAGACTTTTGTTTTAATAGTTAGTAATAGATAATAGATAATAGATAGATAGATGTTTTTTTTTAAACTACTAAAATTGTAATTTAGGCTAAGGTGATTGGTTAAAAGGCCTAGGATTAAGGGGAGGGTGTCATATCATCGATAAGACTTTTGTTTTAATAGTTAGTAATAGATAATAGATACGAAGTAATAGATAGATAGATAATATATGTTTTTTTTTATAAAAAAACTACTAAAATTTTAATTTAGGCTAAGGTGATTGGTTAAAAGGCTAGGATTAAGGGGATGGCGTCACGTCATCGGTAAGGCTTTTGTTTTAATAGTTAGTACGAAGTAATAGATTACAAAGTTGTTTAACTAGATAATTACACTACTACATAATAAATTTATTGCAGCATTTGAAAAGTATTACATAAACCTAAAAAATTGATACAATAGGTCTAACGTAGCTATCTTGTAAATAGATGAGTATTTTTATGTAGCAATTATTATGTAGATTCAATAGATGAGTATTTTTCACATAAACAAATCATATGTATCCATATAACAATTTATATGCGCGAACATCTTGAAGAAAGACATATACCATTCTTGAAGAAATACAAGATATATACCATTCTTGAAGGAAGACAATAATACAAGATAATTTATCATATCAACAAATGAATATATATATTTTCTTCTCAAGGTGTAGCTCCTTTGTGATCATGAGCATCAATAAGTAAAAATTTATCATAGTTCAAGAGTCACTGGATTTATCACAATTCAAGATAATTTATCGTCTCAACAAATGCATATATAGATTTTCGTCTCAAGGTATAGATCTTTTATGATGAGCATAAAAAAAAGTAAAAATTTATAATATATAGTTCAAGAGTCACAGTACACTAACAAGATAAATAGGACAACATTATTTTTCAAACAAAGATAAGAGTTGTAAAGCTAATTAACCTTCTTCAAGAATGATTAGTTTCTCTAACTTTCTTCATACCTGAAATTATGAAAGTAGATAATGTGAGAAGAATAAACTAGTAATAATATTGACTAACACACTAACATATAGAAGTGCTTAATTAAAACACATTTATTTCAAGTTGAACCAGTACATGTTCTAAAAAGCGCTAGACAGATTTTATGCGGTGAGAGACCGTCTAGCGTCTAGGCGGCATCTAGACGTGCTTAGGCACCCGCCTAGCTCTAGGCGAAAAGGGGGCGCCTAGCACCTAGGCGGCACCTAGACGGGATTTTTAGAACAATGAATTAATTAGTCTAGTGGCCTTCAAGTAATGTTGATTCGGAGCCTTCAAGTAAAGTTGATTAAGAAGGCAACAACATTTCCAATTTCCCTAATTACCCAAGCACCAAGTGATTGAATATTTAGGACTAGGGTCTTCAAAAAATAAACTTCAACGTGAGAATGATTCATAAATGTAATAGGGTATCCAATCAAGCAATAGGTTCATAAGTTAGAATGACATAAAAGTAGTGGGAAGCAATCAAGCAAAGCTAACTCAAAACTAACAGCTTCACTTAACCAATTCAAATAGAGAAGTGATAATAAGAATGAGAAATCAACATAGCTAGATACCCAAAACACATATACGTTTTCAAGAAACAATAGGTCAGTTAAAACAAATTAAAACAATAGGAGTAATGGATGCAACCAACTCAAACCAATTCATCCTATGGAATTAAAAAAATATGCAAATTAATAACTCATACAAAACCTAATCCAAAACAACTTAATCAGTTTAGCACAGAGAAAATGAAAGCAAAACTAACCACATTTCAACCCAACACACACACAATCAGCATCAATTTCAACCAAACAAAAGGTAAAACAGTCCTAATGTCCCAATAGATCAACTAATTAACTCAAATCAAGGAGCAAAGAATTACATTTACCCCATCGAATGGTAGGCGAGCGGTGGCCGGGGTCGGGCAACAGTGGTGGAGACGAGGAGCAGCTGGGCTCGGCCTCGATGGTTCAGAGACAAGGAGCGGCCATTTTCGGCTAGCGGTGGCCGCCGTCGGGCAACAATGGTGGAGACGAGCTAGGAGCAGCTGGGCTCAGCCTCGATGGAGGCACTGGTGTCGACAAGGCCAAAAAGGTGTTGTCGTTGGCCTCGATCTGAGGGCGACGAGACGAGAGGGGAGAGAACCAGAGATGGAGATCGAGCACCCAAACGTGAGATTGAGCGACAGAGACCGACGAGGGAGAGGTCTTAAGGTTAAACCTACATCTGTTTGGAAGTTGGGATTCTTAGGAAGGGAAGTGAAGGGAAAATGAATTTGATATTTGGGTGGACAGTTAAGAGAAAGGGAAGGAATCACAAATTTGAGTAACCGTTCAGTTTGATGAGATTTCACGCACCATCGATCAAAATGATGGAATTTGATGGGAAAGTGAATTTTCCACCCCTTCCCTCCCCTCCCTCTCCCTTTTCCAATTTCCCATCCATTCCTTCCCCTAAAAACCCAGTTCCCAAACATAGGGCTAGACGAAAGGCAAGATCTGGGAACAAGAGGGTGAACGAGGAAGGAACAGGCGAGAGAGATTGAGGATTTGAGGAGATAGCTGGCGGGTAGGGTGAGTAGCGGTTGGGTTCAATTGGGTTTTGATAGACCTAGGGTTAATATTTATATGAATTTACATAATTATTTCGTGATTTTATTTTGTAAATATATCCATTTAAATTAATTTATACAAAATACAACTCATATATTTTATTTGAATTGAAAATGCCCTAAATGCTATTAAAAAAAGCTCAGTTTCAATATGAGTTAGTTTATAGGAAATTAAAACATTAGTCTACTATTTTTTAAATTATAAAATTTCAACTCAATTAAATTACGAAATATCACACAATAAATTTCATTTAAATTTGAAAAAGGCCATAAAAACCCTCAAAACTATTTTCGTATGCTTAAAATAAAATATTTTAAAATCAAACTACATAAATGGCAAAACCAATGAATTTAATTAACTAAATTAAAACTACGTAAAATAAACTTATGAAACTTTAATTACATTTTAATTTTAATTAAACTTATAGATAATTAATATAATTTTAAAATATTTAAAATTAAATATTGTGCATACTACCGCAGATGAGGCTTAATTACTGACTTAGAGCATAAATTATGTGAATCTAATTTTTTTTTTTCCTTCTTTTTTCATTTTTTCAATTAAAATTAATTTGAAAGGTATGACAAGGAGGCAGAGTATTTTGAAGAAGGTGTGCGGAATGCTAAACGCAAGACACTGGAGTCCAACTTATTACAGGTAATATGTTGAAGCTGTACGTGTGTTTGTGTTTATTGTATTAATTGTTGTACCAATTAATCAGATCGATCAACAAATTAATTCATAATCGTGTTGCACATATATGGTGTAAAATACACGTGTACAGGTTGTGCGTCCTGCATATGAAACTCTACTGAACCATCTACTCACTCATGCTACTGAAAGTTTTAAAACTAAGCTGAAGGAAGCATTAAGCAGAGGAAATAAAGGATTTGCAACCTGCGTTCTTGAGTGCACCACCTCTTGTATGGGTGACTTTGACAAACGATGTGCAGGTAGGTTTGTGAGCGCGTATGCGCGTGTGTGTGTGTTGTAGCAATCAAGTCTGGAAAACTCTAGGATTACCTATCTATCTATCTATATACATATACTAAAACTGATGCATAGTATCTTATGTGGCTTGTTGTAATTGATCATAGGAAAAAAAAAATCTTATGTGACGCGTTGTGGTTGATCCTGGAGAAAAAATTAATGAAATAATATGTTATTATAGTTTATAAAAAGCTACATAAGCCACAATATATATATACTAGTTAATTGCCAAAAAATATAAATAAAAAAATATTTCATAGCAATACTTACCAAAAATATTAATACATAAATATGTAGTATTTGATAGGTTTATTTTATTTATATCCAGATTATTTTTTGGCGGAGAGAATTATTTATATCAAAATTAATTATTTAATCATTGCTATTTTATGTATATCTATATTGTTTTGAGACCAAATAAATTATTGAAATCTTATGTAGCCACAATCCATCCGTGCATAGATATTTTAGTAAACTAACGTAATAATTATGTGCTACATATTTAATAAAAAAGAATATTTTTAAAAATCAACTATCTATTAGTATATTACATGAGATTTAATTAACAATAGATTAGAAAAAAATTATTTAAATATAATATCTCGGACTAATTTTATTTATATCTATAATTTTTTTGTGGGAAAAAATATTTATATTTAGATTATTATTTTTTATTTATTAGAATCTATCTAGAATATTTATAATATTGTATTAATGTATTCTCCGTATACGAAACGAGACCTACACTAAGTTATACATAGATACAATCTTTTGAATTAAAGGTCCAATTCAAATCTATTCTATATAAACTCTTAATTTAGAAGAGTTTTGTTACGACCCTAAGCTCGGATAGAAGGAAGCTTGGGCTTCCATGAAGGAATTGAGAAGAAAGGTTGAGAAATTGAATTAAGGAAGGAAGAAGATATGAGGGAGATGGATATCAGACAGAGTTGGGGGTGAGAATGAAGAACAGAAGGGATGAGAAGAAAGAGAGATTAGGGGATGGGTAAAGTAAACATTTTGATTATTATTTGGATAATCCCACAATTACAATCAATAGGTATTTATGCCCTTAATATCTACATAAGGACATAACAAGTTTATGCTGATGTGTCAACATTAGAGAGATTTTAGGGATTTTGACCAATTATAATTTTTTCTCTCTTTAATCATTTTTTTTAATTCTCCTTTTTCTTTTAATTCTCTTTTTTCCTTTATTCTTACTAACTTCTATATCTAATATAATACTAAAACACATGTTAAAAGATACCACTTGGCAAACTCTACTTAATTATAGGTCTAAAAATCCCATGTGGCAATTTTTTATTACTCTTGGGTCCACCTCAAATAATTAATTAACTTAATTATTAATTACTCCAATATTGTTTAAATAATTATTTATTGTTCAATTTTTTTTTATCATCTTATATTTTAATGATTTTAATTTTTGGATCTCATAATTTTTGGCTACTTACGGTATATTTTAATGCACACAACACACTTGATTTAGAGGATTTAATACGTAGTTTTTTTAACTTTACTTACTTAGGTATCATACTTATAGTATTTCAATCATTCCATTCAACATAGTTAATTATTTCATTTGATACTTTATTTAACAAATCATGACCTAACGAGTATTGATGATGATACTAACCATTTTAAGTTGAACGAGGATTTTACCCATCGACGTAATTAAATTATGACATAATTGATTGCTGATTTTATTTGATGTAATGTGTTGATTTCTAATAAGATGTTGAAACTAAACTAATTAAAATAACGAGAATTAAAAATGAAAAATCTAATTATGTGTGAACTACACCATATATTTTCGCTATATTAGATTATAAATTTATTCAAAAATAATTTTGATAGCTTTTTTTATTATTATTTTCTATGTAATCTTTTATTAAAAATAGTTGATTCAGTTAAACTTTATCTGAATTTAATGATTTAGTATAAATTTTTGTTTCTTTTTGTCATCAAATCTTAACAAAATATAGGAAATCTTTTAATTTGTATTACCTTTATTTGATATTTGATTTTGTTAGAGATTTTCTCCAATTCAAACTATAGTCGCACTTTGAACTTTTCCAATGTGTAGTCCAACTACCAAATTATTTGGTTCTACTTTCCAACAAATGTGTGTTTAATGCTCAATGTAATCAATCAACTTAGGGTTCGTATGGGACGGGGTTAATAAACCGACTAAAATTATAAACAGGGTAAAAATTTATAAACTGTTGGTAAAAGTAGTTAAAAATTTAAACAACAAGATAATCTCCGTATGGGGCGAAAAACAGTTTATTTGTAAAAAGTGGAGTTTATTTGGTTTTTATTAGGGGTATTGTGGTACTTTCAAACCAAATAAGATAAAAGAGAAGGGGTAAAATAGTAATTATGGAATATAAACCCCAAAATAAGCTTCAATTTGCAGCTTATTTTTAAACCCTTTTTTTTTAACTAATTATAGTTTATTTGTTGTTTCCCTACACCATTTAAACCGATTTATTTTTTTAACAGTTAATAATTTATATTTTTAACTTGTTTATTTTGGTGCTATACACACCCTTAGGCTAAGAAAAAAACCCATTCTCGAACAACAATGGTGACTCTAAAATTTGTACTACCTTTGTCTCAAAATATCGTCCGTTTTACTTTTTAGCACGCTTTTTAAGGAGCTAAAAACTTTATAAAATATATAAAAAAATTATTAGTTTTTAAAAATAATATTATCATTATTAATAATAAGTATAATATTACTTTTAAAAATAATATTATCATTTTCATATTATTATTATATTATAATATATCTAATATATAATGTAAATAAATTATGATAATATCTTCTAAAAAATGTAATATATTTTACAAATCCCGTGCGTTACGCACGAGTACTGCGCTAGTAAACTCTTAATTTAGAAGAGTTTATGCTGATGTGTCAACATTAGAGAGATTTTAGGGGTTTTGACCAATTATAATTTTTTCTCTCTTTAATCATTTTTTTTAATTCTCCTTTTTCTTTTAATTCTCTTTTTTCCTTTAATCTTACTAACATCTATATAAACTCTTACTTTAGAAGAGTTTATGCTGATGTGTCAACATTAGAGAGATTTTAGGGGTTTTGACCAATTATAATTTTTTCTCTCTTTAATCATTTTTTTAATTCTCCTTTTTGTTTTAATTCTCTTTTTTCCTTTAATCTTACTATCTATCTATATCAATATAAACTCTTAATTTAGAAGAGTTTATGCTGATGTGTCAACATTAGAGAGATTTTAGGGGTTTTGACCAATTATAATTTTTTCTCTCTTTAATCATTTTTTTTAATTCTCCTTTTTCTTTTAATTCTCTTTTTTCCTTTAATCTTACTAACTTCTATATAAACTCTTAATTTAGAAGAGTTTATACTGATGTGTCAACATTAGAGAGATTTTAGGGGTTTTGACCAATTATAATTTTTTCTCTCTTTAATCATTTTTTTTAATTCTCCTTTTTCTTTTAATTCTCTTTTTTCCTTTAATCTTACTAACTATAAACTCTTAATTTAGAAGAGTTTATGCTGATGTGTCAACATTAGAGAGATTTTAGGGGTTTTGACCAATTATAATTTTTTCTCTCTTTAATCATTTTTTTTAATTCTCCTTTTTCTTTTAATTCTCTTTTTTCCTTTAATCTTACTAACTATTGGGCTTAATTCAAAACATTGAATTCAATCTAATATAACTATCTATATAAACTCTTAATTTAGAAGAGTCTATGCTGAGGTGTCAACATTAGAGAGATTTTAGGGGTTTTGACCAATTATAATTTTTTTTCTCTTTAATCATTTTTTTTAATTCTCCTTTTTTTTCTTATTTTTCTTTTAATTCTCTTTTTTTTTCCCCTTTAATCTTACTAACTATTTCGCTTAATTCAAAACATTGAATTCAATCTAATATAACTATTGGGCTTAAATCAAATTCATTTACTAACTATCTATATCTATATACTATATTAATTTATGTCACGTGTCCTCTCCGTGTTCAAAGTTATTTGTGAAAATATTATTTACATAATATCATTTTATTATGGTAAATATATTTTCTAATTTTTTTTGAAAAATATTCTAATATTAATTAACCAATATTATTTGATGTTACATTTTTAACCAATGGGATTAATTCAAAACTTTTATCTTTTACTATTTATTATTTATTTTTCTCATTATCTCTTTAATCCAAGTGCATTTTTTCTATTATTTTTAACACATTTACTAATCAATGGTTTTAATTAAAAATATTGAATTAAATCTAATGTCTTAATTTATCTTTTTTTTTATTGGTACTAATGTCTTGATTTATCTATATCTAAATATTATTTATAAAAAAATCGCGTCATGACGCGGGGATCTTACTAGTTTTTATGTTAAAAGTTTAAAATTTTAAAGTGAGCTGTTCATATATAAATCACCACCGATCGAGGGGATAATATTCCTAATTTTTTAAAAATTGATTTACAGATGCCAAAATACAGCAAGCTGATTGGAATAAATATTCTTCAATTGTTAGAGATAAAGTGGAGTGTAAAATCAATGGACGCTCATCATATGTCCGTGAGAAGAAGTTATCTGAGATAGTTACTCGCCTTGAGGTACGTACACGCTAGCTTGTACACGTACCTACTACCTAGTATTCATAATTTATATATATAATATACAGAGATGGATTTATATATATTATATATATAACATTATATATATATATATATATATATATATATATATATATATATAATATACGACCTATTCTTGTCTTGAAAAATATTTTTCTAATTAATGTTTTAAATGTATTTTAAATTAGATTCTTAAATTTATTTATTTTAGTAGGAAATCTTCTTTGGTTTAGATTTTTTATCCGTTTTCCTTAATTAAGATATATGATCGGAACACCATTTAGTATTGATAATTGAATTATATATTGTTATATATATATATATATTTATATTTATATTTTTTTTTGGTAATAATATTTATATTTATATATATGCATGCAGAAAAAATTATCAGTGGGTTGTTTAGAGGATAGCACAGTATCATTCCTGAAACAGGGTAACAAGGACAGCTGGCCTTCGATTAGGAAGCTTCTTTGCGAAGAAATTGAATCTGTGTCGTCAGAATTCAATGGTTCTATTTTTGCTCGGTTCGAGTTGGAGGAATCAAGACGGGAGGAGATACTACAAGGATTGAAAAACTATGCCACTCGAATAGTGGAGAAGGCGGCAAAAGATACGGCTAAAACTCAAAGGGTTCTTTCATACATGAAGGATAGGTGTGTTTTATAATTTCGGCTGCTTTTAATTAATCAGGGCCGCGCATATGTATATATACACACACACTTACTACTGCCCAAATTAACTATACAAAGGTTCTCAAGCCTGATCTTAAACCATGACCAAGATTCCAATTCGCGGCCGAGTGTTCATGCGTCGAAATGGTTTTCAAATCTCGTACGCCTTGGCGGCGGAGATTCCAGGCGTTGGAATGGTGATGAGGACATTGATGAAATCGTATCATATGCGACACGTGAGGTACGTACGTACTTAAATATATTATAATATTAAATAATCCATCCGTCTCAAAATACATGGCTTTTTAGCTCCTAAAATTTAGTTAAAAATACATGTCTTTTTAGATTTAACTAGTTCATCACCCGTGCAATGCACGGGATATATTAAAGAATTGGAATTAACAATTAAGTGAAATAAATTATGTGGAACCATAAAATAAAAACAAAATAAGCCGTTAATATTACAAACAAATATTGGACTGAAAGGCAAAATAAATAAAGTCATAAAGTTAAATTGTTATGTAAAATTTAGAATAAAAATAATCTGAAAATAATTAAACTTGTAGAATGAGTCTTTGAATGCAATGATATGAGTCCATCCATGAAAAAAATGTAACAATGACTCAAGAACAAGAACAAAGACTCGAAAACGCAGCAATAGAAGACTCGGCAAAATCAATGAAAGACTGATAGATTGGGTGATTCGAACTAAGATAGAATGAGATAAAGACTACATGCCTCCTAAGAGGGTAGGAACCAAGTATCAACGACTACAAAGCCCGCCTCTACAACCTTACACAACCAAGCGAACAACTTGGAGGCACAAGGAGGGGACTTGTAATTACCAGGATCACCAAGCTCTCGCGAGGTTGATGAACTCAAAGCAAACCAAGGAAGATCAAGAACCAATTTGCAATCAATGAGCAACGCTGCGAATCGATTTACTTTCTCACAGACGTGTTTCACACAAACTGTATTTTTCTATTTCAAAGAGGCGTCTAATATTCAACAATGGATCAGCCGTCAATATATAACCTAGGGCTGATTTAGAGGAAAATAATAATGAAAAGAATAATTAAAAATAAACCCTAAATTACCTAAAATAACTTAAGTAAATAAGGTCTCTAGAAATAGCAATAAAAGAAAGTAATTCTCGTCTAAAACAGTGACAACTTCAAAGAATGTGATTTTCGGCCAAGCTTTAGGTCGAATCTGGAAAAACCTTCAACAGCAAAGTTGTAGATCTCTTCGTCCTCGTTCCGACAAGGTATGACACGATCCAATCCGATTAATATTTAATCCGTACGAATCATTTTACTGAGACGTCGAAAAGCTGTCAAACGGCTGAACGAATCTAAAAACGAACGACCATCAAGCTTGCACCTTTGGATCTTCTCCCATGGGGGAGCCTTCTTCTTCCTCTTGAGGATGACATCATTCTCACGAGCTCGAATCATAGGTCCATCCCCAATTATAAATGTGTCTGAAGGTGTCTTGGATGGTCCCGCATCACCCTCCACCATTGTTTTCCTTGAAAACGTGGACATATTAGGGGTTGTATGCACTTGTTCAATCGGACATTTTTTTGCTGGTATGCTAGGAGAACTCGCATCAGCTTCATCGCCAGGTCGTACGACAAGTAGAAGGCGGCTGGAACGGGGACCTTGTCATCACCACTGGCGGGTGGCTTAGCTTTTCCCCTTCGATTACTCGTCGCCTTTCCTTTACCTTTGGCATTGCTAACGGGCGTGGAATCCATGCCAATCTAGAATGGGTGGATGGCGAGGAATGCAAAGGCCCGAAGGATGGCAAGGCACAACAACAATCGAATGTCGACGCCAATTAATAGTAAATTCAACTTCAACCTGAACGAAAACATCCCAAAACAAGCAAATTCAGAAATCAGAACACAAGCAAACCCATCTCACATGCACTGGATTATGCCCCTTCCCACACCTATCAAACCTATTTGCTCTTGCAAGTCAAGTACGAACTCAGTTCATGAAGTGGTTTGCGTTTCAATTGCCTTTCCAGATTTGTCAAACCCTCAATTCCCGCCCTCAACCGTCATATATGCATTCAATCGAATCTATGACTGACGCCCCCAAACACAAGTAAACCCCACATTCAATTAACACATATTTCCCCAATTTCATAGACGATCTTGAGGCAGGAGACGTCGGGTGCCGCCGCAGACGACGGAGGACAACTTACATGTTCGATGACCAGTAGACGGCGGAGGCGCCAGGTGCCGCCGCAACGAGCTGGCTTTCCGGCGAGGGTGGTCGGGTGCAGTCGCTCGAAACTATGGGAGGCTTTGCCCTCTTGAGGCAGGAGGCAGAGCTTGATTTCGAACAACTCCAATAATGTCGACAACAATGGGTTTCACATTCAAGAGGGGTATGAATATGGGGGCAATTTTGTCTTTTCATGTGCATAAGTGGGGGTAATTCAGTCTTTGCCCATCACTCCATCCACTAAAAAATCAAAATACAACCAAACACTAAACCTAAAAATTTGGGTGTTGAGTTTCCATCTCTTCCATCCCAAAAATCCATCCTCATCCCCCACATCTACTAAAATCCTACAAATCCACTAAAATTCATCCCGTTCTCAAACACACCTGCATGAGTGTTTGAAGGAGTAAGTACCATGCGAGGGATAAAGACCAATTGACCAATATTGCTACCTGAAATTAAATGATCTTAGTCTGAATAATTTGCTTTCGGAGCCGGGTGGTAATACCATTACAAAAACCAGCCGATTGATCAATATTTCTAAGCAACACGATGGGAACACCGACAAGCTTCAAATCACAATTTGGGAAATCAGAACATTTGATGATGATGATAAAATTAGAATTTAGATCGAAGAAAATCACAAAAGAATGAGTTTAGATATAACAAAAACGAAAGATCCAGTGGTATAGGCTTTACGTTTATACTAGGCTATGAGCTTATCGGTTCGAACCTTGTTAACCGCAACTCATTTAGTTTTTGGAGCAAGATATAACAAAATCATAATGGAATATTTAATGATTAAAATGAAAGGTAACAAAACCAGTGAATGTCGTGGGGTGATAGCGGGAATTAAGAGGTCTGCTTGCAACAAATTAAAAATAAATAAAATATAATGTACATAGATATAGAGAACACCTAATAGGCAAGTGTGTGGGCGGATCCTGGACCAACATTCCGGGAATACTTAAAGGTAAAAAAAAAAATCTTTTGTAATTTTTTTCCCGGGTTAGGGATGTTTGACGTAAAATATTAGAAAATTAACAGTAAATTTTTTTTAGGGGATGCTTGAGCATCCCCATTCATACAAGAGGATCCGCCCTGTATACAACCGATTCGGATGCAAAGACGTTTACTATCTGTAAAAAAGACGGGAAATTCGACACGTGGCAGATCCAGCTCCTCCTTTAGTATTGTTTAGGTTCATTACACCTAACCTAATTTTACATCTAATCATTACTTTAATTTTTACATCACCCCTACTCTTCTCCTCACAAATTTAAAAAAAATAAACAAATACTCTAATACACCAAAGTTTAATCATTACACTTACTCTACTTTTTACATCTAATAATTACACTTAACTTACTCTTTAATTCACGTGATCCGTCCTAAAAAGAGATGTATTTTAAGACGGAGGGAGTATTTTATACTTATTTTTTGAATGTCGATCTGTAGACATATTATTATATTTTTCCTTACACTTTGTTTTACAGATTTCGTATTTTTTGTTCTCTTATAACTGTTATAAGTAATTCATCATCATTTATTACCAAAAGTTTATATATATTAGATATATGATTATTTAGAGCAACCCCAACTAGAAAATATAAAAAGTTATACAACGTTTGGTTTACAAAATTTTGAGTAGCGAAAATTCTAAATTTTAATTTCACTCAATACCAATACAAATTAATTGGCCGGAATCCATGTCGACAAGTGATGGACAATTTTGTTCTATTTATATACGGAGTATATCTTTATCTTCATGTCAAATTAAGTTACGGTTTTTGTTAGAATAGCTTCTTGTTAAAATTAAAATTCATGCCCCAGTCGGGGTGGCTCACTAGTGGGGAGCAAGAGGATGTCAGGAGGTCTCGGGTTCGATCCCTACTTTCGCCCCTTTTCTTGGATTAAAATCCAAGGTTTGTCTTGCTCCTTTCCAGTGGGTCGAGCCGGTCGACGCAAACCGGTTTACCTGGTGCGTAACTCTTGCCGGCTAGTCACGTGCCCAGAGTTTGCCACCAAAGGTGAGTTACTCGTCATAAAAAAAAATTAAAATTCATGTTCATGTCATTGTATTAAATCGTTTCACAATTTACCTAAAGTTTAAGGTAAGTTGAAATCAAATTTGGTTTAAATAGAGCCTCTCTCTCTCTCTCTCTCTCTCTCTCTATATATATATATATATATATATATATATATATATATATATATATATATAAATTGGAATATAATGTTTTTAATTTGATATTTATTTCTCCATTTTATAGATTATTATTACAAATAAGTAAATTTTTTACTATTTATACTCTATTTTTTTTATAAACTCATACTTATTAATAATAAGTGAAGAGGGTAATATACATATATCTCAACAATAAGTATAATATTATTTAAAATTTTCATATTTTATATAATTTTTACCTCTCATCAATCCTATTATATTCCATCATATATATGATATCTCTACCGCGGCCATCTCATGCATTTATTCTGTGCAGTGTGTGGGATTGTTGTCCGTTATGGCTGCCATTCGTTTGGATGAACAGGTAGATGACATTGAATCCAGACTCATGTCATCATTTCTACCAAATAATAAAAAATACTATCCTCTAGACTTCAACCCTTTTACGTTTTGGAACGGCGACAGAAACAACAACAGCTCTTGGGACAAGGTAACCTTTAATTTTTACGCATTCCATCATGTCTATAACTATATATTGCCTCCCTCCTTAAAGCAATATTTGATCATTTTAAGTTTTAACCATTTCGGGTTCTGTGAAGAATCAAGATCTGATCCTAAACCATAATCAAGATCACAATCAGAGAGAAAAAGAGGCTAAAATGTGGGAAAAATTGAAGTGAAATCTTGTTTTTAAACAAAATCGTCCTCCTCAATTTAGAGCAACCCCAACAGATTTGTTAAAAATTCTCTGAAATAGAGATTAAAATGTCAAAATCTCTATAAAAAGTTTACTCAAACTCTAAAACAAATTCTCGATCTATTTTAGAGATTTTTACATTTAAGAATATTTAATTCTACATTTATAAATTCACTTAAACTTAATTCTAACATTTAGCCTCAAGTATATATGTTACTCATGCTCTTGCACGACATATTATTATTATTATTATTATTATTATTATTATTATTATTATTATTATTATTTTACCTTTTATTATTATTATTATTATTATTATTATTATTATTATATAATAAAAAACATATTACAAGAAATTAGTGGGCAACCGAGATACTATCTGGACACCCACTCCCTTAGCAATAACAAAACCAAGTCTAGTAAAAATATAAGTGGCAGCACGAGCCCCGGCATCCTGAGATACCGAGAATTTCTGAATCCGCTTCAGCAAATCTACAGCATCCGTATCTAACTCTCCCAACGAAGAGAAGGAGAAGGGTAGGAAACCATAACCAGCCGTCGTGCACAAATCACGATACTTGGCATACTTACGCTGAGCGGCATCAATAACAACACGACCGGGCACAAAGTCAGACATCCCAGACTGAGTCAAGGGGGAGGATCCCGTCAGATCAACACACACATCCCGTCCCCTGTCCCAGGAATAAAGGGGCAAATCCGCCGGACGAAGGGGCTTACCATGCCTATCGAGCAAACCGATATCAACCTCCTTACCGGCAGAAATCCTAGCTCTATAGCAGATATCTAATACGGTGTCGCGAACGAGGTTATGACGATGCTTAATGCCCACAGTACCCGCACATGACACAGCATGATCGCCATAAACATCACCATCAAAAACTCGAGAACAAGCCGGACAAGGCCTAGGAACTGTGAACAACGGAACACCCAGTCGATAGCTAAGCACGCTACGATAGGTTCTCCCATTCATAACCTGCCCAAGCCCAGAAATAGGTACAACACGTAACCAATCAGAGGAGTGAGCACCCTGCTGAGACTTCCATAATGCCATCTGTCGCGGAGTCAACGAGAAAACAGATTCCGATGTAGCAGCAACCTTCGCAAAATATATATCTGCCAATTTCTTCATAAGTTTAGGGGCAGCGATTTCACTAGGATCGCGCAGAAGATCAAAACCCGTGATCTCATTAAAGGCATGTCGAGCATCATCAAAAGTAGGGCCAGCATCAATGATACCAGAAGGACGTAGGAGCTTAGCCTGCAACTCGGCAGACTGCAAACGAGACGCCAAAAAAGCATAATGTAGGACATCCCCAGCAGCGTACACTCCGAGCCCACCAAAATGAAAAGGGAAAGTGGCAAGCCGCCACTGCCAATCTCCAAATCCAGGCCCAGAAGCAGTAACAATACGCTCCAAGCTAGAACGGAGTGCCACATCAAAGGAGAGTTGAGCCGGCCCAAAGACACGCGGAGAACAAGTACGAAGAGCAAAGTAAAGTTTAGAAATACCCGTACAAGCCCGAAGCAAAAGCAACTCACACTGTGGGGTCATCAATCCTCGCAACAGAATCCATAAGCTCTATGGTCTTAGTCACTATCTTCGCCACAAGGTCGCTGCCGAAAACAGGGCATGTGCTGACAGGCCCACCCAGAACTTTGACACCGCGCGAAGGCCGAGCAATAGAAGGGGGGAAAACACCAGGGAGCCGACTCCTGGGGTCCTCTGTAGGCCAAAAAACCTCGGTTTTATTATTATTATTATTATTATTATTATTATTATTATTATTATTATTATTATTATTATTATTATTATTATTATTATTATTATTATATTCTCACATGATATTTTTTAAACAAACTCTAGCAATAAATTTGATATTTATATTTAAATGGTATTAATATTAAATTTAGATTGTTACTATAAAAATTATCATAAAAATTGATAAATTATTATTCAAATTTAATCTTATTATTTTTAATTGGTTAATATATATTTTATTAGAAATTATATTGGTGATTGATCATATATGATTAATTAATTAAATTAGTTTGCTAATAAGACTTACTTTATAATTTATAAAAATAAAATCATTCCAATATGAGGTATGAGTTCAAATGATATTTTTTGAAGTGAAAATTTTATAGACTAATTATTTAACGTGAATTTAATATTATTAAATTGGATGAAATTAGTTATGCTATTTTATTTATAAAAGTTAACATAGAATTATGATATTTTGTTTATCTATCTATATTGATTTTACATAATTAATCTATATATTATATCAAATCATAATTAATCTATCTATTGTGTTTATCTATCAAATCATATATTGATATTTTTAATTAATTTTTAGAAATAATTATATTTTTATTACTAATAAGTATGAAATTATTTTTTTTCTATATTATGGGTGAAAATGTGTGGTTGTCATTAAATTCTATATAGGGAGAAGTGAACATTAAATTATAGAGATCAACTTCTCCTTCTACAAATTTAGAGGTTTTTTTCCCTCTCTCCATCCATTTCTCTATTTTAGAGATGAATTTGGAGATGTAACTAACCTAACCGCCTTACATCAGAATTACCAAAATGCCCTTAATAGTTTTTGTTTATTACCAACCACAACCATGAAGCTTTGTGCTACACTAACATGTAATGTAATATGTTCCACATAACCCCCTCAAGTTAGACTTGAGACAGGGGTAACAAGCCCATGCTTGGACCTTAAAAGCCGGTGTTGTACAACTCCCATGGGCTTAGTCAAAATGTCTTCAGTTTGTTGTGTAGTGCAGATATGAGAGGTACGGATGAACCCATCTGAAATCATATCACGAATGTAGTGACAATCAACAAATACGAAAGTGCTTTGTCTGCTCGTGAAAGACTGGATTGGCAGCAAGGTGTTGAGTAGACTGATTGTCACAATGTAACACAATGGGCAATGGAACTTGAACATTAATATCCTCAAGCACACTAGTAATCGAAGCCAATTCACTGGTCGTAGTTGACATGACCCTATATTCACTCTCAGTTGATGACTTAAAGACCACTTTCTACTTCTTTGTCTTCCAAGAAACCAGGGAAGAGCCCAAAAACACACAATACCCTATCAAAGATCGACAACTATAGGCACATGAAGCCCAATTAGTATCACTATAAGTTGTTAAAGATATATCATAATTCGCATAATATGATAAAGACATGTTGAAGGTGCCTTTGAGGTATCTTAGAAGATACACAGCAATATTCTAGTGTCAATATAGAGGTTGTTGTAGAAATTGGCTAAGTTGTTGCACTGTGTATGAAATGTCTGGTGAAGTCAATGTAAGTTAAGGTAAAACAATCAACCAACAATACGTCTATATTTGTCAGGATGAGGAAAAACATGATCATTCCCTTCAATAGATAATTTGACCCCACGTTGCATAGGAAATTCAGCAGCTTTACAGTCAATCATATTGGCATTCTTTAGAATATCAAGCACATATTTTCGTTGATAAGAAACTTAGTCAACTCATGATTCCACTCTCTGCTTGCCTGTTTCAACCCATAAAGAGAACGTTCAAGCTTGCAAACCATACCAAGAGGAGGCAACATATAAACATCTTCTTCTAAAAACTCGTGCAAGAAGGCATTATTGACATCTAATTGATGCAACTGCCAATCCCTGGTTGCAACAAGAGCAAGAATAATTCGAACTGCTGCTAACTTAGCCACCGGGCAAAATGTCTATTTGTAGTCCTTGTCTTTGACTTGATTGTACCCCTTAGCCACCAATCAGACCTTGTATCTCTCAATGTCACCAGAAGGCTTATATTTCACCTTAAAAATCCACTTAGATCCAATAGCTTTCTTGCCAGGGGGAAGAAGCGTCAGAACCCATGTCTTATTGACTTCTAGAGCCTCTATTTCCTTCTTCATGGATAGCTACCATTCATATTTATCCTTATACCCTGATTGTAAGAATTTGGTTTAAAAATTGGGAACACATTGAATAAAGAAGCTTGGTAAGAGCTAGATAGATGGCTGACATCTCTCAAATTCATGAAAGACTTTGTGAATCATCACTTAGAAAAGGCTCACACCTTGGTAAAGATGAGCACACAAAGTCATTCAACTTAGTTGGTCGATGAATGACTCGTTTGGTAGGAGCAATCTGACTATGACTCTGACCAGCAACACTAGCTCTAACTATGATTCTGATCATCAAAATGTTGGTTATCAATAGAAACTGATTCTAAAACATCATGACTATCAGAAAAGGAATCTGAAACATGAGTAGGTTGTGTGAAGGAATGATCCACAACAAATGGACGTACTCGTAGACGAATCATCATTATTAACTGCAGGAGAAACTAATGGTAATTGTTGTATGATAGCAGGAGGCACATTGGTAGAATCCTTTCCTTGAAAGGAGAAATATTTTCAACAAACTTGACATGCCTACTTATCACCACTTTCTTGTTGTCTAGATCAAACAACTTGAAAGCTTTTTGACCCAGAGTATAACCCTACAATACACATCTTCTAGATTTCTCACCATCTCTACCATGTTCATCAACTATGGCATAGCATAGGCATCCAATAATTCTCAAATCATCATAAGAAGATGTTGTCTGATATAAAACCTCAAATGGAGATTTCCAATTGACCTTAGAGGAAGGCATCTTATTCATAAGATGAGAAGCACTGGGCACACAATAACCTTTATAACTGAACAATCTAATATGTAATATAATGGCACGAGTTGTCTCAACCAAATGCATGTGTTTTCTTTCTACCCTGTCATTCTAAGCATGAACACTAGGAGCATACTTTTGATGCAAAATTCCCTTGGATTTAAAAAACTCAACACACTATCGGTATGTAAACTTAGTCTCATTATCTAACTTGATAACCTTGATGGAATCCTAAAACCGATTTTCAACCATGACAATAAAGTCCAATAATTAAGGACCTTAGGAGCCTGCAATCTTGCCTTGCAACAAATAAACTCAAGTGTATCTTATCTTACTATATATATATATAGACTATAGTAAAGTTAGTTTTTTTGGCCATTTATTGCACATTTATTAGTATCATGTATGCTATTTTTTTTTCTTTTCTTTCAAATAAAAAAAAAACTCTTATTCTACCACAACTATCGAAGAAGTACTCTTTAATTAAGCATAAATTTTCATATTATTAAATTAAATAAGATTTTAAATTTTAGTTTGAATAAGTAAACCATATAAAATAAACTAAGTATAAATAAAATTTTAAGAAACTTATCCGAATAAACAATTGAGTAATGTAAATCAAAGAAGAAAATTAGAAGAATAAAATAGTAAGTAAAATATATAAAGAAACTAGCTAGAAATAAAATTTGAAGAAATTTATTTGAATAGTTAATTGGGTGATATAAATAAAAAAAAATTATAAGAATAAAACTACGGATGAAAATTAAAAGAGTAAAATAATATTATTTGTATTTTATTAAAATATAATAATTAGAGTAAATATTATTTAGGTATATGAAAAATGGATAAATGTATATTAATTTAATTTATTTGAGAAAATATGATAGCAATAGATAAAAAAAATAAAAAATATTTATATATGCATGCAAAAAAATAAAATTATAAAATAAAATATGATTTTCAAACTTGCTTCCTATAACAAGTAATCCATGTTAGGGGTGGGCGCGGGACGGGATTGAGGTGGTCCCGCATCCCGTCCCGCGTAATTTTTGCGGGACGGGACCGGGACGGGATTCACTACTTTTTTTTCAATCCCGTGCGGGCCTTATCCCTCACGGGACGGGACGGGCCCTGTCCTTCAAATAAAAAACATTATAAAAAAATCTAAAATTTCTATATATTTTGGGGTTTTCAAAGACAAAAAATATATAGATTTATAATATTTTTATATTTTACGATTTTTCTTATAAATATACACACAATATATATATATATATATATATATATATATATATATATATATATATATATATATATATATATATAAGTGTATACAGTATGTATGTATATACATACAAAGTATACACTTACTATATAATAATAATAATAATAATAATAATAATAATAATAATAATAATAATAATAATAATAATAATAATAATAATAATAATAATAATAATATGTGGGACGGGACGGGATTTGCGGGATAAGAAATCCTCATCCCGCGTCCCGTCCCGCAAAAATATGCGGTACGGGATCGGGACGAGATTCATCATTTTTTTTTCAAATCCCACCGGGACCGAGACGTACGGGTCCGGGATTTGCGGGATTTGTGCCCACCCCTAATCCATGTTATATAAAGTTACCGATGAAATAAATTACTAAAAATTGCATGATTGAAACTATATAAACCAGTACGAGTAATATAAATTATTTTTTATATGAAATATGTAGTATCATATTTTATTAAAATTTTTGAAAAGTAAACCCGTGCGTAGCACGGGACTGTCGACTAGTTTATTGTATTTGGCTTTAAAAAACTATTAGCAATCCAACATCTCATTTTTTTTCATTTATTCATTAACCCATTAATTTCTTTTTTACACTATATTGAAATTTCAAATTGCTAAAAATTTAATTATTTTTTATTTTAATTATAATTATTCTAAAAAGTTAAATTAGTGAAAAGATTAAATATTAATGTATCCTACACGAATATTACGTATATAGCTATATATACCCCGATATTAATTGTTTTGCTTTAGTTATCATGCACTTTTAGACTATCTCCAACAACTTCCCTAAAATTTTCTCAAAATGGAGAAATAAAATACACATTCTTCAAATTATTTTTTCTTTAACTCCAACAGGTTCCCCATTTCGAAGCTTTGGAGAATCATTTAGTTTGGAGAATGCTGCAGATTTGGGGAAACTTCTTTATTTTTTATGATGCTTCTCCATTTTAGAAAATGTGATTGAAAATCTATTGGACCAAAAAATACTTTAAAATTCTCTAAAAACTAAAAAAAAACCCAAAATGGAGAAACCGTTAGAGATGCTCTTACTTTCCGCTCTTATTCAATTCGGAATATCCTTGGTTAATTAATCGAATTTGTAAGCTGGCTAGCTATCTTTTCTTATTATATAAGTTATTTTAAAATATGTTATTTATTATTCATATGCTTTTTTTAAGGATAATAAAACTCAGCCTGAAAATGGATTATATTCTCCTTTAAATACTAATTCTTTTCAATGTTAATATTTTATATACTTTAATTATCTTTAAAAAGTATACATAGATAGTAAATGGATATGGATACTATTTAATTAACGTGTTTTCTATCATATGGCCCAAGGGTATAGAATAACAACTTCAATCGGGAAAGATTCTCCATATTTAAATTATTTTTAGCTTTTCTTAATATTGATTTCCTATAAATGTTTATTTTTTTGTTAAGGAATTTTTTCTGATTAAGATTTTTATCCTTCTCTAAAGACATAGGAATGATAGGATAGAAAAACGGTTTAACTAATCTTGATCTCGACCAAACAAACTATCTTGGTGGAGAGTTTTGGGGACTTAGGATGCAAATTGCGGATATATTGGAATCTAAGCCCTATCTTTTATTTTCAGCAAGTTGTTCTCTAATGCAGTAAAAAAATTATTCAATTCTGACAAATAGTTATTTGATTAAATTAAATTTTAAAAAATACACAAAATAAACTAGCATAATAACCAAATATATAACTACACTTTAAGTCTTTAATAACTTAATAAAATCGAATAATTATCTATTTCAACTTAATAACCACCTATATTAGAATTTAATATCTTACTTAAAAGAAATTCACTTGTTACAACTGAATATCTTAATTACTCCATTAATTAGTACTCCGTATTTTATTACTACATCCGATTCAAAAAGGATGTCGTTTGACTTTTTAACACGTATTTTAATGAGGTAAAAACTATATAAAATATGAAATTTTTTAAATTATTTTTTTACAACTTAATATTTGTTTGTAATAAGTTAGATTATAAAAAAATTATAATAAAAAAAGTTAATATATTATATAGTTTTAACTCTTTAAAATACGTGCTAAAAAGTCAAATTATATCCTTTTTGGATCGGAGAGAGTAGGTAAGTACATTTTACTTTATTAGGTGAATTGCGTTGATTACGGAGTAATTTATATTTGACCCCTCCTTTCATTTATATTTATAGGTATCCCAGGATTATATATTGATTACACCATTGAAATGCGACGAGATACGGGAGCAATTCTTGTCAGATATCCCGGAGACCGTTAATAAATTCAGGGAAACACTGGTAATTAATTATTTTACTCCGTATTTTTTCTTTCTTTCTAATTTTACTGTATTATTCTAGTAGTACATTTTAATTTTTTTTTGGTTAAAAGTAGTACATTTTAATTGAATTTAGTGCTCTTATATTTGAATTGAGATCTTCTACAAGACTACAACCCTCCCTACACCCTTCCCTACTCCACTAATTTTCTTAACATTTATTTAATCTTAAAAAAAATTAAAAAAATTATATTTATATTTCTAATATCTATTTTTATATATTTATAAAATTTTATTTTGAAAAATCATGTTTTAAAATTTTTAATAATTGTATTTTGTAAAATATTGCCTTTTTAATTTTCAAAAATTCTAAAACATGATTTTTCAAAATAAAATTTTATAAACATATAAAAATAGATATTAGGAATCTAAATATAATTTTTTTAAGATTAAATAAATGTTAAATATTTTTGTGATGTAGGGGGGGGGGGAGTAGGATTGGTGTTGTATATAGGAGATCTGGGCTGCTATATATCTATATCTATATATATTATACTCTTAGTTTAAAATATTTTAGGCTTATGTGTCAACCTCTCCTTAATCCTCTCCCTTCCACTAATCAAAGTTTATATATACTCTTAATTTTTTGAGATGTTTATAAAGATACATTCATGGTAAACATTTTTATGAATTGTATCTTCACTTTTACTCCATCCGTCTTAAAATTTAAGTCGTTTTAGACTAATTTAGTTATATCAAAATATATGTCATTTTAGATTTTCTAAGTAGGGGATAGTAATGATTTGTATTGATTTGTGTGTTGTTGATATTTTTAAAGATTTTGATTGGTTAGAAAAATGTAGTGGGTATTAAAAAAAATATAATAAAATTTATATATATAAAAAAGTCAGTGGAATGACGGTTTTGATTGTTTTATTAAAACTTGTGCACAATCCTAAAGTGAATTAATTTTTGAGACAGAGGGAGTATTAATATTTTATAATATTAATTTTTTTATATTATTAAGATTTTAGTTTAAAAACCACGTCATGGCACGAGAATTATACTAAATTAAGTCGTTTTAGACTAATTAATTTGTTTGTATCAAAATATATGTCATTTTAGGCTTTCTAGGTAGAGGATATGATTTGTATTGATTTGTGTGTTGTTAACCATTTTTAAAGATTTTGAATGGTTAAAAAATGTAGTGGGTATTAAATGTAACGGCCCGAATATAAATATCCGGGTTACGTTTCAAAGGTTGGATACCTTCGTTCGGATCTTGCAATCCAGGTACGGGTCGAGGTTTCAAACCTCAAAGGATCGACTATCCTTTTAAAGCGGAGATTCCGAACCCTAAAGCAATCGGAGGACCCTTGGGTACCCTTAGCCTGTCCTATAGACTAAGATGCGGAAATTCATTTAGTAGTACTGCGAAAACGAAAAGAAGGTACCGCTTGTCACGGTGAAGTCGGGTCAAACCAAAAACATGGTAAATACGAGTATTCAAATTATCCATGTTTAAGTTTGGAAGTCAGTCTTTCAGTCCAATAATCGCCAAAAGGGAACCCCGTCATATAGACATGGAGCACTCAAAATCTGTGGAAAATACCTTTAAAAAAAGAACGGGGAAAGGAGTCAGATCGAGCCACGCATGCGGGACCGGCAGTCCTCTCAGAGGCCACATAGTATGCGTTATACCTAATAAAGATGATCTAATGCAGTACAGTAATGAAATCACATAAGCATGCTTTAACAGTTATAATATGTAGAAAAACTGTAAAGGGCCCAAGGCAATGTCAAGTGGCATATCCCTCTCCTACCTCTGCACCCCTTCCTGTTAGTGCAGAGACTGGCCAGCTCTCGGT
Organism: Persicaria maculosa; assembly: GCA_963922045.1. NCBI lineage: Eukaryota > Viridiplantae > Streptophyta > Magnoliopsida > Caryophyllales > Polygonaceae > Persicaria > Persicaria maculosa. The sequence continues at coordinate 69,167,949 of OY998258.1, read as the reverse complement.
TTCCATTTCCTCGTGGTGGTGCACGGACCACGGAATAAACATCAACATAAAGTAACCAAGTTTGCCCGATGGTGCAGGGCTATAGTAACATTGACTCGATTGACTCAGGGTACCCGATGAGGCTGGGCTACCCTATGACCCTAGCAAAGACTCTAGGACTATCACAGATAACGACCGTTCTGTTTCAAACACACATAGTAACCACATGCTCAGTTCAATATGCAACCCTAGCATGATACTACATGGCATGCTTTTATACATATGCAACACCTAACATAAAATGCAACAACATGCATGAGAGTCCAACCTGAGTAAGCCCCCTAGGGAACTTACCTGAAGATGCAGAACAACAGGATAATACAAGCAAGGGCCCAAAATGCAAGTCCAAAAGCAATCAAACCGCAATACACACCTATCATCAAGCCACTACCATAAGCTGCCGGACCAACATTCATGTACACGAACCCAAGTTCTCAACATCCTCAAAACCAAATGATGGTAAAACCATTTTCCAAAACCTTTTCGATTTGATCAACATCAACCAAAATCATTTACTTCCAAATCAAACCCATTGATAAATTTTACCAACAATATCTCCAAACTCATTCCCCAAAATTTTCTAAACTCTTAAATCATACTTGTCCAAATTAAGAGGAAGTATCAATTCTCTAAGTCAACCCCGAATCTTATTTTATCAAAATATTCCGGCATTTTGGTTCCCAAATTTAACAATAACTCATCAAAGGACATTTCCGAAAACTTGAATATCTCTTCTTAAATAATTATCATCAATATATAGTTAGCATAATCATCAATTATATTTATTAAGAAATCTTTTCCAAAATTCCCAAAACCACCTTTTAACATCATATAACGACATTTTCCAAATAATACTATTTCTAAAACAACTAAAATGTATATAATTTCAGAATATACAATTTCCACAATCCGGCCAGTATATAATATTACAAAATAACAACATAACATATTTATATATGTAAAATAGTTAACATCTAAACATAACAACAAAATAACCCAAACCGATGTTCAGAAGCCCAAACCAAAAGTGTAAAGACCGGAATTTAATTAATATTTATAAAATATCCGTAGGATAATCCGAATATTATCCTCCCTTATGATTATGAAAACCCGGAAAATTTAAAAATTTTATGCCTAGCTTTACATGGATTTAATGACGGAAAAAATATGCCCAAGCCACTTTTCTCGTATCTTATAAACGTAACGGATTTTAACGCTTCGCGAGCTCGGGTTTTACATTATGTTAAAGAGGTCATCCACCCAAATTGCCCAACATTGATCCACCAAACCCTTGATTTGTGGCTTGCTTGTGAATGTAGACATTCAACCACTCCCATCTCTTCATCCCATCACCACCCATGCTTTGACTCATGAAGCCAACCACCCCTCTCCTCTATAAGCCTGACCCCAAGACTCATGAGGAGCTCATCCAAAGAAGCCCCACCGTCACTTGAGAGGAGAGAGAGAGAGAGAGAGAGAAGGAGAGCCTTGCTCCATTTTAGGTCCATTTTGGACAGCCTTCACAAGAAATAGCATAAATCCCTCCATACTCATCCAAATTGAGCAAACTCGGTGGCCATGGATCCGTCTTGAACCCAGCTTTCCATACATATCTCAAACACAAAAATCCAAGGTCTTTTGCCCAGCCAAAATCGTCCATCTTTGAAGCTGCAGAAAACTGTTTTTGAAGGGTCTTGAGAGTTTGACTTGATTTCTTGGTAAGAACCCTTCCTTTCTTCCAAAACTGAGTTCCAACATGTTTTATAACTCCTTTTCTTCAACTTTGAGTAAGAATCTAAATCATGTTTTGGGATTTTTGGTGACAAAATGGCAAGGTGTTTGAAAGGTGTTCCGAAGGACTCCCGAGGGTGTTCTTGAGTCGTTTGTGTGGGATTCTTCGAAGGTAATCCCTCATCCGCCTTCCCTCTCTCTAGGAATAGATCTTGTGTGCTTGGAAAGGGCTTAGGAAGTGGAGCCTCTATGTGTTTTTGGTTGCGTTTTGTAGCAAACGTCAAGAGACAAAATGGATATATGTGCCTCTGTAATTTGGACTTTAATTCCAATCCAACGGTCTGATTCGGCTGAAATCTTAATATGATGTTCATGGAAATGTTATCTAACTTCCCTTCAAAAATTATGGCAATCCAACGGTTGGATCAAGAGTTATTATAGTTTTAGTAACCAGTGTTTATAATGACTCGGTTAAAAAACTTGGTTAAGGGAATGCTAAGAATATGGTTAAATATATGATGGCATAACCGAAACTTAGAGCATATAAAATACAGAAATGAAGTATACCCATAACTTGGCTTATGATCCGATAAGAAGAAAGTCGATTATGTGATAATACGATATAGATTATAACTGGTTAAGTCCGGATCACTTAACCAAAGTGCGTAATCTATAGAATCGTGAACCTTATGTGGATGTATGTTGATTATTAGGTTGGGTACCATGCATTAGAATACCACCTAATGAAAGCTTAATGAAATTAATAGGCTCTTGTTGATTGGATCCTTGGTTGTGCACTTTATTGCTTGCTTATTCTCCGGACTCCAGGTAAGTCCCCTGGACTTACTCATGATGGATTTATGTGATACTCTTTGTCTTATCGAGAGTCTTCATGCATCACGCTATCTAGTAACATGTTAGGAATATAAACTGGTAATATGACGTAGGATGAACTTAGTAAATCCAACGATTCATATGTATGCTATGTGTCTATGGTAGGACGGCCGTCAAAATCTGAATAAATGACTTATACTCGATGGAACACGAATGAAATGATGAAAGGCTTATGATGAGAAAGAATGAGTATGTTTGAGAAGGATGAGTATGTTTGAGAAGGATGAGTACGTTTGAGAAGATATTATGATATGATGGTGATGATGATGATGATTATGATGATGATACGGGCCCTTGTGTGTTTATTTCGCATTTATATATATCTATACACTTGCTTATGTGTTGCATTTTAACATTCATGTAGTTTAAGTATGCCTCTTTATATGGCACGGAGTGTGCATATTTCCGATGATTGACCCCGATTTATTTCTTGTTTTTAGATTCAGGTACCCCTTACCCGATATGACTTACTGATGTGGATGGTTGTCGGGACAGACCTTTTGGACGATTAGAGTGAGGGAGGCGCTTGACATTCGCACTCTTTTGCTCATACGTTTTATCGTTTTGACCCGGCGTGGCCGTGGCATTTTGTTGTATTTATGATTTCCGCTTTTATCTCTATTCAAAACGTTTTCGCGATAGTCTAGGACAGATGAAGCCTCCAACGGGCTTACGATCTTTTCGGGGTTCGCAATCCCCATCTTTTGACAACTAAATCTTCCGCTTAAATGAACCTAATAATAACTCGTACTCGGTCGTAAGATCCAAAGCTCACGGAAGAAGATCAAACTTCTTCTATAACGTTCCCCGATAATCTAGTATTCCGAACCTTATTTACCTTCTAAGTAGGTTTATGGAGGTTAATTCGGGTACTTAAATTTCGGGTCATTACAAAAAGATAGGCCGAACCCTTCCTCATTTTCGGATCCAGAATCAAGGCTCCCCAACCCATCAGGTTTTTTGGAAAGAACCGAACCGGTTCAGAGAAAAGAAAATAAATAGAGGACCAGACCAAAGAAATTCAAGCCAAAACTGTTCATTCCCCTCAACCAGTCCTCTGCACACGACGACGGAACAACGCAAGAGAAAGAAGAAGAATCCCGGCCCCTGCCGGCGGCCTTTCGAATTGAGATTCACCCGCCCCGACCGAACATCGATTCCGACCACCACCCAACACACAGAACTGAAACGCGCCCAAGGGGAGAGAAGAAAAAGAGGAACTCACCACGCGACTCCGAGAAGGGATCCGGGGCTTCGATGGCGGATTCCGGGCTCGACGACAGGGCCGTCCAATGAATTTTGGAGGCCCGGTTCAAAATTTTATTATTGAGAATTTAAAAATAAAATAAAATTAATAATATCATGGTACATCATCATATTAAATTATTTGTATTGTATGTTTATTTTTTAAGTAAACTTTAAGTTATTAAATTTTTTTAACTTTGTGGATGCTTATTTTGGATAAATTATATTTGATATTCTTTTATAGAAAAGAGGAGTTTTAGTTTTATAAAATATAAATTACAGGAATTTTGCGTCATTATTGTGAAATTGAATATATGGATAAAGGGTACTTTGATCAAAATTAATTTTTTTTAAAAAAAAAATCAAATATAGTATTAATCTAGGTGGTTCAATTTATCTCAAAACCTTATATAAGATGGTTGTACAAAAAGAAAATTTATAAAAGATGGTTCGTTATAAAAAAAAAAATGTAATCTCGTTTCAAAGGGGATTGTTGAGAAATAACCCTAAATTTCATATATATAATTTTTAATTTAATCATGTTAGAAAACTTACATTAATTTTATTAAAATTTAAGTAATTACTACATTTTCTAGCACCAGAAATATTATTGACTACATTATCTTTCTTTTTTTCATGGTGGGGGAATTTACTAACGATTCAACAGTAATTTTTTTTGGTGGGGAACGAGTTCAACATTAATTTTTTTTTTTTGGTAATCTACGATTCAATATTAATGATTACAGATTTACAGTAATACTTAATGAATACTTATCATGTTAAAAAGAAGGTGGGGATATCAAAAAATCAAGAAGAGCACTGCCTTTTTTTGGTGGGGAAAGATTAAAATTCAACATTAATTTTTTTGGTAATCTACGATTCAACATTAATGATTACAGTAATACTTAATGAATACTTACCATGTTAAAAAGGAGGTATAATATATACTGATATTACTGAAATGAGGCCCCATAAAATCGGAGGTCCTGTGCTAACGCCCACTTTGCACATGTCCAGGGCCGGGCCTGCTCGACGACGGGGATTAAGCTTCGGTTGAGCCTAGGAAGGGGTATTCATGAGTAAAGGAACGTTTGGAGGGGTGGGATCGAAACAAATAACAAAACAAAACGGACCTCTTTCGGACGGAAACCGGAGAGGCAGATCGCGGGTCGGACAGTTTCGTCGGAGTTTCTGGGCGTCGGGGGGCTCCTGGGTTTCATCAAGGCTTCCCGCTGCTGCTGCGTGGACACAGAAAGAGGAGGACTGGTGGCGCTCGGACGGAAGGAGCTTCGGCGGCTCGGAGGAAAGGCGGAGATCGATTCTGCTGCTGCTCTGCGGGGAAGGGGAAACGGAATGGTGGGAGTTCAGTTTTGGTCTGCTCGGAGAGAAAACAGGTCTGCAATGGTGGCTCTCGGTGGTTCATTTCGGAACATAGGAAGGAGCTGATTGGTGGTGCGTGGTGGCGTCCTGACAGCGAAAGGAGGAGCTGGTGTTTGTGGGAGACTTGGTGGTTGTGGCAAACAGGGCTAAAGAGGAGTGACAGGCTCTTTTGTGGGTTCTTTTGAAATGGAAGAAAGAAATAGATAGAGAGGTTGTGGTGTGTTGCTATTCTTGGGCAAACAGGCGAGATATGCAATAGAGGGACCGGCTCCTGGACCTTTTGGATAAGAAGGAAGGAAGAAGACAAGAATTGGTGAGCTGTGTATGCAATTAGGAGTCGCAGGAGAGATGGTGGAAATCCCGTGAACTGTCTGGTGCTCAAAGAGAGAGAGGGAGAGAGGGAGGGAGAGAAAATTTAAGAAAAGAAAGAAAAAGAAATCTTAATTTGAGAAGGATCCCTCAATACACAAATTTAAAGATCCCGACGCTCAATATCAATCCCGCTAAGCTCGACACTAGAAATTAAATTCGAATTTTGAGTTATTATCGAAATTAAAATAGTTTTATCAACATTCAAAACTCGAGAACGGAATTGAAACCTGCTAAATTCCCAAAATTTTAAAGCGATGCCGGAATGACTTAAAAGCGAAACTTGTGCTCGAGGATGAGTTTTCTACCATTTTTACCGATCGAATAAAATAATGATTTATTTAATAAAAATAATATTAAAGTATATTCGGCCTTTACTTTAAAAAAAATAAAATTTTATGCAAAAGTTAGTGGAATAATGATTTTGATTGAGGGGTGAATATTTTATTAAAACTTGTGCAAAATCCTAAAATGACTTAAATTTTGAGACGGATGGAGTATATATTAGTAAATGATTGATTCTCAAACTCATGAGCGACTCTATATTTCTAGGAGAATTTGAATTTTTAATCTCTTGACATAAAAAAATAACTTCATAATCGCTACACCAATTTGTTGATACGGGGTTAGCCGTAGGATGACCCGATCTTCGACAATCAATAAAGAAACTCAACAATGGAAGCAAGAAGACTCAAGAAAAGATGCAAGACTCAACTCGACATAGACCAAGAACAAGAAAGACGCAACAAAACTCGAAAGAACAAACAAGAACAACTCGATATCAACTAGAGACGCAAGGACTTGACTCGATAAAAAAGAAACAAGACTCGAAATTGATCAAAGAAAATAACAAGACCGATAGTTTGGTGATTCGAACTAAAATAGAATGAGATAAAGACCCCAGACCTCCTTAGAGGGTAGGAACCAATTACCAACGACTATAAAGCCCGCCTCTATAACCTTACACAACCAAGCGGACACCTTGGAGGCACAGGGAGGGGAGTTGTGATTATCAGGATCACCAAGCTCTCGCGAGGTTGATAAACACAAAGCAAACCAAGCTAGATCAATACCAATTGTGCAATCAACGAGCCACGCTTCGAATCGATTGACTTGCACTCTTGTGTTGCACACAAAAAGAGAGAATTTTTCATAAAAATTGTACGTGAATGTTCAACAATGGTGATCGACCTTCTTATAACCCTAAAAGGCTGATTACTAATAAAAATAATAAATAAAAGGAATAATTAAAATATAAGGTCTCTAAACATAACAATGAAGAAAGCCCAATTCGGCCCATGTGTAATTCTAGGCGTCCAGGTGTCGGCACCGAGGGCTTGGTGTCGGCGTCGAGGGCAACAATGAGCAAACATGTACTTCAGGTATCGGCATTGAGACCATCAGCAAGTCCTATGCACATGCATGTCTCCATTGGTGGCTCCGGGAGTTGAACCTTGCTCGAGAACAAAGCATGATCACAAACATGAATGAGTCGCATTGAAGCTTAATTCTTAGCTCGGGCTCGAGTCATTGGTCCTTCTCCAAGTATGATCGGCGTGTCTGGAGGTGTCGAAGATGGTCCCGCATCATTTGTAATTGACTCAATTTTTTTCTTCAGATATTATATTTATAAAGTTTATAAATAGAGGGTCCAATATAATAAATTAATAAGGGTGTAAATGTGAATATCAAGCATTGGATGATTAAAAACGAATGGAGGAGATTAATTTACATTTGAAATCAATTTTTAACAAAATATTATGAAGCGAACACCAAATTTTAATCCAGGGGTTTTACTCTCATCTAAAAGAAAAATAAAGAATATACAAATAATGTCTAATTACATCATAAATATTATGTACCATTATATACAGACAAAATCAAGCTATGTTAGGATCGCACTAGATCCGATGTGATTTAGGATTGAGATTTAAAGCTCGTTTGGTTTAAATTTTGAAAAGGTAAAGAAAAAAGAAATAAATATAGTCTATTTACAGATATATTATTAAAAAAAAAATTAATCATTATCTTCCTTTCTCAAATTTTCATACAAAATTGGATTTACTTTTCTTTATTTCAATAACTCATTTGAACAAAGGGGATAACCATATCTCTTATACTCCTCTAATTATTACCCTTACTATTTTATTTTTCTTTAAAAAAAAAATAGCATTTTTCTCTTATCTAGATATATTTTCCTATCTAAAATGTGTGTCTACTTTGTGTACCTTGCATGTTTATACCAAATGAGTTCTTAATGAAAAGTTGAAAGGAAGAAAATTGAGAAAGAGGGGTTTAGACTTTTAAGAGGAACGGGAAGAAGTTTCGTGGGAGAGAGATTAGCTAGGAAAGAGAGAGGTTAGAAAAGGGTAATTTGTGTACGTGTATATATGTATGCAGGGGCGGAGCTGAAGGGGGACTAGGGGGCACGCGCCCCTCCTCTCATGTGACGAACTACCTAGGTGTATTCTCCTCGTCGATAGCTTCGTTTTGATATATAATATACCTTAATTCGACTTCTGAGTAAAAAAGTTATAATTGTTTAAAAATTAAAGGTATATTAATCACTTTAATTTTATTTCAATAGACTATAATGCTTTTATGTTTTACTTAAACTAAAATTCACATACTATAATTCATCTCGAGAGCTTCGAAATGAGAGGTTATACTAATCATTTCGATAATTAGATAAGAAGTTACGCAAGTTTAAAAATTTTATATCCTGTTCTACATTATTACATGTTATGAGTGCAACAAGTTATATACATTAACTAAGGTTGTTATTTGAGTCAAACAAGTCTAATATTATTTGATTATATTTAGCTCATTTAGAAACAACTCAAGCTCGAGTCGAACCTATATTTGAACTTGAGCTCATACTCGATTTGTTTAGTAAATGAACGAGTTTGGACTGAGTTTTTTTTTTCTTCAAAGTATTATGCAACTTTACTTGCTTATGACATAGTAACTTAAAAGAAAATTTGTAAATTTCACAAAATTCATGCTATTTGAGTTTCAATCGATCCGAGTCGAGCTTCGAATCAAGTATAAAAATGTGCTCATAATCAAATCATTTTGTAAATGATGCTCGATCCGGGCTTTTATTGAGCAAAACTCGAACCAAGCTCTAGCTACTTAGCTCATATAACAACCATAATCTTAACTTAATGTTTATTCTATTGTGTTTCCCATACTCATTTAGTTAATTTTTTTTCGAATATTTCATTTATATATATTTATATTTTTTTTAGGCGCGAAAAAAATGATAGTGTTTTATCATAAATCGATAACATTTTATCTTAAAATAACATCATTTATTATCGTATTATTTATAATTATCTATGTTAATTTAATCCAAAACTATATCGTACATCTGTGAGATTGGCCCCCCTCGGATTTTTTCTGGCTCCGCCACTATATGTATGTTCATACTTGCATGTATATGTTTTCATTTGTTGTACGTACATTAGGTCGACACGGCGAATTCTAGTTGTGAAGAGATTGCTGGAGAGATCCTTGGCCGTTTTCGTGCAGATAAGGTATGTATGTTTCATGTGTGCACACACCACATGCAGATCGATTAATTACTACTTCATCTTCATTCAATATTAATTCAATATCATCAATAACGATTTCATTGTGTAGTACGTATGTATATTAATATATATTGTTGCAAATTACAATTATCTTTCATGTGTTTACATAAATAGCGTTGGTTAGAATTGGAGACTGCAGCTGCTAAATCACCTCCATCTCTCGGTTTTGGAAATCAGCTAAGCTCACTCTTGGATATCTTTCTCTCAATGTAAGTTCAATATAGCCCCTGACCTAATAAGAATGATTATCCTTATGACCAAACAAGGACCAGCCTAAAACCAAGGGAGCTGGATCCACTTTTTGGGGAATATGAGTTGAAGCCAGTGGCGGAGCCAGGAATAAATCCAGGGGGGTGCTAAAAAAATTTCGTAATTTTTTTTATACCTATTAAGAAGATTTTTACAGAAATATTGAATAAATACTAAAATTGTGATATATTTATGATATTTTTAGTTAAATAGTTGAAAGAAACAAAAAAAAATATAGGAAAAAAATCAAGAAAAATTAATTTTAAAACAATATTGAAGGAAAACATTAAATTTAAATATGACATGATATTTTTTAATTGAAATGATTTAGAGAAACTAAAAATATACCAAGAAATCCCTAAATAATGGTGTGGAATAATGATATAATAAAACAAATAAAAAGTGAAGATTTTGAGATTTGAACCCAAGAACATTTACTTCTCTTCCCTCCCCTTTACCAATTGAGCTAGATAGCAATTCTAGTTCAAATTTCACTTAAAAATGTTATATTACCTTAAATATAGTAAAAATATATATATATATAATTTTTTTTTTTTTGTATTTTTTTTCCGGCCAGGGGGGTGTTCGAGCACCCCCCAGCTCCGCCCCTGGTTGAAGCAATAACAAGAATCTCTCTAGTGGACTGTCTTTCACAATCACCGGAGAGATAGTTCAATAATTGTTCGAATTCCTTATGATATGCAACTAAAACAAGTTCTTGCTAATGGCAAGAGGGGGGGGGGGGGGGGGGGGGGTTGAATGTAGGAGCTGTTCTTATTTTACCTGAGGGGTTTGAGTTGGCCCCAACCGATCGTATTTCTCTCGATATGAAAGAAAAGATAGACAATCTTTCTTTTCAGAGCTACCGCCCAAATAAACAAAATATTCTTGTGATAAGGCCCTGTTCCAGGGAAAAAATATAGTGAAATCACCTTTCCTATTCTTTCACCGGACCCCGCTACTAAGAAAGAACGCCCTTTACTAATAGAAGGTAAGGCGGCCTTTCGAGCTGTAGCTTTACAACGATAGGGCTTAGCTTAGATGGGGCCCCTTTCTTTATTCTTATTAGTAAGATAGGTTGCTTGAGCGCCCTTTCTATTAGTAAGGTTGTCAAAGGGCGAAACTTGAGTTTTCAGTAATTTTCCCATATATTTAATACTCCATCCGTTAATTAAAATATGTCGTTTTAGACATTTGAACATATTTTAAGAAAGCAAACAAAATACACTTATACCCTTAATTATTACTTTACTTTTTTCACTTTATTGAAAACTACAACTAACAAATCGCTAATAATTGCAAGGATAATTTTGAAAAGTGAACACCAAAATACCTAGAATGACATGTTTTTCTTAACAAGATTTTACTCCTAAAACGACATATTTTTCTTAACGGATGGAGTATATTACATGCACATATTGCCTGAATGAATATATGTTTCTAATTAATGGTGGGGCATAGGTTAAGATCTGAAAGTATACAAACAATATTCCACATTGATTTATAAATTAAATAAATTCAAAATCTTAATATATAAGTGGGTGGATAGCGGACTACTCTTCTAATTAATAGCAATATAGAACCTCATCGAACTTGTATGCTCAGCTTGTGTTAGGACCGGACTCGATCCAAAGTGATTTAGGGTTGAGATGCTTCACAATTTGAGATTCGAAGTCTACAGAACTAGAGAATCAAGAAGGAAGCCATTAAACCACAACCAGAAAAGATTCAATTGATTGAAAGTGAAGAGGAAGAAGTGAGTCTGTTACAAAACGGAATGGGGAATTTATACAGAACAGGTCACGTGATAGTCACGTGCTGCTAATAAAAAATAAAACAAACACACTCGGGCGCTTTACTCAAGTATGAGCAGCTTGGTAGACGTCGAGTAAGCTGGTCTCAACAAGATGTGGGTAAAGCTAGGTGAAAGGAAAGGGATTGGGGGAGATGGAGTTTAGACTTTCAAAGGGTAATAGGATGGGAAACAGACGAGAGAGATAGAAGAGGAGAGAGTAGGACTTTTTTTTGTTGTTGTTGTTAGTAAACCAAGAGAGTGTAGGACTTTGAATTATTCATTACTTGGATAATTCCAATTACAACTCTTAATGGTTATTTATACTACTAATCTAATACCCATATCTAACAACTTGGTTTGCGGCTTTGCGCACGGTGCGCTAAAACGTGTGTAACCCGCTCACATAGAAATAACGTTTCATCTCTAAAGGAATATTATGGTTAGGACAAAACTCTAACGTTCCTCTGTTGTCTAAACAATGGAGGATTAACCAAGTTGGTGAACACTCTAGACACCAAACACAACACACACAAACTGCACACACAGAACCTAGTCGAGAGAGAGAAGTTTTCACAGCAAAACTTTTCTTAACTTCCACACAACTTGAATACAGAAAATGCAAACATAAAACCATCCTTACAAGGCTTGGTAACTGCCTTTGAAACTCACACCACTACCCCACTACTTGTTCAACTGAAATCAAAGTTCAACTGCTCTACAAACTGCTCTGCTACTTTCAATTTTGGAGCCAGCTTGTTTACATCGACTAACATTAACAAACTTAACTAACATTTAAAACACTAAGACTTAAAAACTGAAATGGGAATTACATTTCAACACCTCCTCTTAATTCACATTTCTTTCATTCCAATTTTCTCCATAAAGAACTCATGCTTAGCTCCATTCAAGGCTTTTGTGAACAGATCAGCATCCTGATCATTTGTTCCACAAAACCTGAGCACAATTTCTTCCTTGCTCACAAGCTGTCTGATGAAGTGATGCTGCACATCTATGTGCTTAGTCCGAGCATGGACTGTTGGATTCTTGGTCATTGCCATAGCTGACCTGTTGTCACACCAAATTTCAATTGCTTCTGTATGGTTGCACCCCAGATACAACATCAACTTTTTCAACCATAAGGCTTGCCTAGATGCAGCTCCTGCAACCACATATTCAGCCTCGGAAGAGGACAATGCAACTGTGTCCTGCTTCTTTGAGCTCCATGTTATAGCTCCAGACCCAAGCCCAAACACAGAGCCTGATGTGCTCTTCCTGTCATCAAGGCATCCAACCCAGTCACTGTCAGTGTGCCCTTGCAGCTTGAATGCTTGCACACTCTCATACCAAATGCCACACTTCAAAGTACCTTTCACATACCTGAGAATTCTTTTCACAACACCCATGTGCTGCTTGGTAGGACTATGCATATATCTTGAAATCACACTCACACTAAAGGCTATGTCTGGCCTTGAGTGTGTGAGATAGTTCAATCCACCTACCATACTCCTGTACATTTTCTCATCAGTTTTAGGAGTCCCATCTTCTCTTTGAAGCTTCTCATTTGTATTCATGGGAGTATGAGCAGCTTCACACTTCTCCATTTTGAATTTCTTCAGCAAATCTCTAGCATATTTCTCTTGACATAGAAATATCCCTTCCTTTCCTTGCCTTACTTCCAAGCCTAGGAAGTACTGAAGCAGCCCCAGGTCTGTCATCTCAAACTCCTTCATCATAGCTGTTTTGAACTCATCTAACATCACCAGTGAAGAACTGAAGTATATGATATCATCAACATATAAACAGACCACAATGAACTCCTCTTTGTTCCTCCTCTTGACATACAAAGTGGGTTCATTCTCACTTCTTTCAAAGCCACCTTCAAGAAAGAAGGTGTCAATTCTGCTATACCAGGCTCTTGGAGCCTGCTTCAACCCATACAAAGCTTTTACCAGTCTGTACACTTTGTCTTCCTTCCTAGCTTGCACAAATCCTTGAGGCTGCTCAACATACACTTCTTCTTGCAACTCACCATTCAAGAATGCTGACTTCACATCTAACTGAAAGATTGGCAACCTCAACTGAGCTGTTAGAGCCAAAACAACTCTCACAGTCTCTAGCCTTGCTACTGGTGAGAAGGTTTCCTCATAGTCAATTCCCTCTTGTTGAGCATACCCTTTTGCAACCAGCCTTGCTTTATGCTTTTGCACACTTCCATCAGTTTGGTATTTTGTTCTTAATACCCACTTCAAGCCAATAGCTCTCTTCTCTTGTGGCAAATCTACTAACTCCCAGGTCTGATTCTTTTCAATACATCTCATCTCTTCCTTCATTGCAGCTTGCCACTCTTTCCCATCCTTTGCTTCATCAAAGCTTTCAGGATCAGTTGATATCAAAGCAAATCCACATCTTTCACTTCTGTCATAGACATCAGCCAATGATCTATATTTCCTAGGAGGAGACTCTCCTGAAGATGTAGAGCCAGCACTGCTGGTTGAGGGACTGCCTAGTGGAGACTGTGTTAAAGGAGAATCTGTATTGAGCTCATTTATATCATCTACATCATCTGCATTCACTTCTTCTGATGAGCTCTCAATGGTGATCACACCAGGTACTCTACTCCCCTTCTCATTCCTCATCCAATCCCACTCAGCCTCCTCATCAAACACCACATTTCTACTAATGACAGTTCTCTTTGTCACTGGATTGTACAACTTATATGCTTTAGACTGAGAAGCATATCCAATAAACACACACCTTTCTGCCTTGTCATCAAGCTTTGTTCTTAAATTGATCATTGCATAAGCAACACATCCAAACACTCTCAAGTGCAATACAGAAGGCTTCTTGTCTCTCCACACCTCAAAAGGTGTCTTGTCTTGCATAGCCCGAGTAGGTGGTCTATTCAAAACATACACTGATGTGGAAACAACTTCACACCAAAACATCTTAGGAACATTTCTGGCTTTCAACATGCTTCTAGCCATTTCAACAATTATCCTATTCTTCCTCTCAGCCACTCCATTTTGCTCTGGAGTGTAAGGAGCTGTTAGTTCCCTTTTAACTCCATGATCATCACAAAAGGAAGCAAACTTTTAGACATAAACTCACCACCTCTGTCTGTTCTGAGAGCTCTCACCTTCTTGCCTGACTGATTCTCAACAAGAGCTTTGAACTTTCTGAAGTTCTCAAATGCTTGACCTTTGCTCCTTAAAAAATACACCCAACTTCATCTGCTAAAGTCATCTGTAATAAGCAAGAAATACTTGATTCCTCCCACTGATTCTGTTTGCATAGGACCACATAGATCAGCATGCAACAGCTCAAGACAATCTCTAGCTCTCCATGGTTCTTTGTTGACAAAAGAACCTTTGCTTTGCTTTCCATAGATGCAACCTTCACATAGGTCAAAGTCACCAATCTTAGGCAACCCTTGTACCATTGCTTTGGTACTCAACATCTTCAGATTCTGAAGATTTAAGTGGCCATACCTGAGATGCCACAACCTAGTTCCTTCATCCTCCTTTACTGTCATTGCTTTGCTCACACTTGCAGCTAGATCACATGGAAACATCCTGTTCTTTGTCATTGCTACAACTGTCACCAAGTGTCCAGTCCTTTTCTCTCTGATCTTACACTGATCATCATCAAAGAGTAAGGAATAACCTGTTGCTTGTAATTGTCCCTCACTTAACAAGTTGTGAGCCAATCTAGCAACATATTGAACATCAGTTAGGTGCTTCTCTCCACCTTGTACACTTTTGATGATAACAGTTCCTCTCCCTTCACATTGCAACACCTTGTTATCTCCCAACCTCACTCTTCCTTTCTTGGACCCATCAAACTCAGTTAACTGATCTCTTGAGCTTGACATGTGGTTTGAGCATCCACTGTCAAGATACCACATATCACTAGCATTCTCAGTTGACAAGGAGAATGCCATGAAGAGCCTATCCTCTTTTTGACTGCTCTTTGAGTAATTTGCATTTTTCTGCTCATGCTCTTGTTTCTCCCAACAGTATGCCTCTTTGTGCCCAAACTTCTTGCAATAATAGCACTGAATGCTACTTCTTTGAGACCTTGATCCATTTCCTTGATTCCTTCCTGAATCCTTCCACTGATCTTTATTCTGATCACCACTATTTCCTCTTCCAGATCCACCTTGTGAACCTCTTCCATTTCCTCTACCTCCACGACCTCTGAAGTTACCTCTGTAACCTCCTCTTCCTCTATGGCCACCTCTCTGACCATCCCTGTTTGACGAGCCCTCACTCTTGCTCTTGTCTTCTTTCACTTGAAATACTTTTTCTTCCTTAACCTCACTAGTCCTGCTCATTCTTTCCTCATGAGCATGCAATCAACTAGTCAATTCTTCAAATCTATACACTGACAGATGTCACAGATCCTTAGATTCTTCTATAGCTGCCACCACATGATCAAACTTCTTGGGCAAACTCCTTAACACCTTGCTTACTAGAGTCTCAGTGCTCAAATTCTCTCCATATGCCTTCATGTAATTGACAATTCCTGAGACTCTTGAGAGATAAACCTGCACAGACTCCTTGTCTTGCATTGCTAGGTTCTCAAACTCTCTTCTCAATGATTGCAGCTTTACTGTAATCACCTTCTTGTCTCCTAAATACTCATGCTTCAATGTTTCCCAGGCGTCATGTGATGTTGTTGATGCAGCTATCCTTGGAAAAATCTCATCATCCAAAGCACTTTGAATCATAAACAAAGCCTTTGAATCCTTCTTTCTTTTCTCTCTCAGTGGCTGATCATGCTCTCCTTCCACATTATCTTCAAAGCCTTGATCCACTAGGTTCCACACTTCTTGAGACTTGAATAAGGTAGTCATCTTCAAGCTCCAGAAGTGATAGTTAATCCCCTTGAAAACAGGCAATTGAGGATTGCCATTTCCTCCATTTCCAGAATTCTGCATTTTCTGGATAAGTGTTTTCTCAGTGTGTTTCCCGTGTGTTTAACCTCACAATCACTCGATCCCAGAACTGAAACCCGAATGCAAACTCTTGTTTGCTCTGATACCAATTGTTGTCTAAACAATGGTGGATTAACCAAGTTGGTGAACACTCTAGACACCAAACACAACACACACAAACTGCACACACAGAACCTAGTCGAGAGAGAGAAGTTTTCACAGCAAAACTTTTCTTAACTTCCACACAACTTGAATACAAAAAATGCAAACATAAAACCATCCTTACAAGGCTTGGTAACTGCCTTTGAAACTCACACCACTACCCCACTACTTGTTCAACTGAAATCAAAGTTCAACTGCTCTACAAACTGCTCTGCTACTTTCAATTTTGGAGCCAGCTTGTTTACATCGACTAACATTAACAAACTTAACTAACATTTAAAACACTAAGACTTAAAAACTGAAATGGGAATTACATTTCAACATCCTCCACGAAACAGGGCCACCTTCACAAACAAACATCTCTCCTAATCTGGTCCTTTACGAAGCACGAACCTATATCACCAAAAAAAAAAATGAAGCACGAACTTTCTTTGTTATATTCCACCTGGGTGGGTTAATATATTTTAAGTTGTTTGTCAGGAAGAAGAAGAAGAAAAAAGCATTAATGAATATCTGTTCTTGTATGCAATTGGTGTTTCATCCTAAAACCAATTGGTGTTAGGTGGGGTAGCCCACCGACTTATATGCAAGACTTGGATTAAATTTCTATTCAATGTGGGACACTCCCAACTGATATATTCTCCACACATTTATTTGAAATTGAAATTTCCAATAATATCTGTTCTTCACTTGAAAGGTATGACAAGGAGACCGAGCTGGAGGTCTTTAATCACCAAGGCGTTCGGGATGCTAAACGCAAGAAACTTGCGTTCGACTTATTACAGGTAATTTTATTTTTGGAGGAAGTCATATTTAATTAATATTTTAATTGTTTTACGTACCAATTCAATCAATGAGATCGACAACTCAAATTTTTATGGTTTTATAAATACACGTAAAGCTGGCGCGGTCTGCCTATGAAACCAAGCTGAAGCATCTGATCATTGCTGCTACTAAAATGTTCGAAACTCAACTGGATGAAACGTTAAGAGAAAAAAATTTAGGACTCGCAGACTCCTTTGGCGAGTGTCGCAACTCTTGTATGCATCAGTTTGACGAATGGTGTGCAGGTACGTACGTAGTTATCTATTTACATTACTAACTAATGGATCGGAGTATGTGCATGTATATACACGATCTTCAATTGCTTTGTTTTTTTTTTCGGTTAATTAAGATTCCATGAAGAATCAGTTCAATTGATTCTTCAACTTCCGGTGACTTGGTGAGGATTGTACGTTGTATTATGGCTACAATCTTGTTTTTCATTTTTATTTTTAAGTTAAAGGTTCCATTTGATGAGTTACTAGTTCGTTATTACAGATGCCGCTATACAGCAAGCTGAAGCTGATTGCAGCAATGCTTCGAAAATGGCAAAGGCGACATTATCACGCAAGATCAGTGAACATTCAACATCCGTTCGTGACAAAATGTTATCTGAGATAGTTGCTCGTCTTAAGGTACATACGCACGTACCCATGCATATATGTGCTTTTTATTTATATAAACAATAGAGATCGAGGAAGATATTGTTAGAGCATCTCCAATATATGGTGAGGTGCCCCAAAACTCCTCTATTCTTTCCTCATTTGTTCATCTCACTTTCTAATATAGCTAATTTTATTTTCAAAATTTCAATCCTCTGAATTAATTTTTCATTCTCGATCACGTGGGGTTTTCCAAATTACTCTTCCCATCCTTCACCCCCAATAAAAAAGGAAAGAAAAATGATGTATTATAGAGACATATGACATCGTTTGATTGGTATTAGATTTGGAAATTAAGGTTCTCAATATATTGAGACACTCGAAAAGTTGATAGTTTGTCTTCAATGGTTGGATTACCAAATACGATGAAAAAGTAAAATGGAGAGTTTAGTTCCCACCATATAGCTAGTGAGATGCGAGTATATATATTGTTTTCCATATATGCATGCAGAAAAAATTATCAGATGGTCGTTTAGAGGATGAAACAGTATCATTACTGGAAAAGGGTAACAAAGACAGCTGGCCTTCGATTAGGAAGCTTCTTTGGAAAGAAATTGGATCTGTGTCGTCAGTGCTCAATGTTTCTATTTCTGGGTTCGGGTTGGAGGAATTAAGACGTGTGGACCTACTACAAGGATTGAAGAACCATGCCACTCGTATAGTGGAGAATGCGGCAAGAGATACTGCTAAAACTCATAGGGTTCTTTCGTACATGACGGAGAGGTGTGTATATATTCACTCTTGAATATTTGTCGGTTAATTAAATTAAGGCCTTGTTTGTTTAAGTAAAAAGGAAAATTTGTTTGATCATCTCTCTTTTTGAGTGTAGAGAATGGAGAGAGAAATAGTTAGAGCATCTTAAGAATATATAATTACCAAAGTAGGTAATCAAATGAGGGAAATGAAATAGATTTAATTTGTATATATGGAAAATGAGGGAAGTAATCTCACCAAAAAAAAAAAAGAAGAGGGAAGTAAGGCAATGATTAAAGTATTGATCAATGAATCTTAACTTAAAAATTGACTAGATTCGGCAGGTTAACTATATTATCTTTTCTTACCTAAAAATTTATGAAAATGTAACTAATTATTTCCCTCAATGTCTCCATTCACTATTAATTACCGAAATGTAGGTTCTTGAAACTCTTTAACCTTGACCAAGATTCCAAACCCAGAATTTGGAAGGGCGATGAGAACATCAAGGAAATCGTAGATAATGCAACAACTCAGGTAATTTAACTAATCTGCATATACGCATATATAGTTAGAATGTAGTTAGTATATATACTCATGCATATGCATTAATTATTTTGTGTGAGCATGCAGTGTGGGGAGTTGCTGTCTGTTATGGCGGCCATTCGTTTGGATGAGCAGCCAGATGATCTCAAGCACATAATATCATTTTCAAGTACTCCAGAATTTGATGGGAATGCTGAAGAGGGCTCCCCCATTACTAATTACGTTGATTGCTGGAATAAGGTATCTCTATATATATACTAATTACGGTGATGTTTAAATTATTATATATTTCCTTTCTTAAAATTAAAGGTTTATAAGAGTTTAGTTGAAGTGTTTGGATCTTTGATTCTTTGAATAATTAAGAGTATTTTAGTTTAAATCAAAATACAACAACGTACATCATATATAGAGTATATATATTATATTATATTATATTATATATAACAAACTTGTTCAACTGTTGATGGATTTGTGTATAAATAGAAGAAACTTATTTAATTATAACAAAAATTCCTAACTTATTCATTTGTTGATGGATTTTAATGATTTTGGATTGGTATGAGAAGAATTATATTTTAGAATTTTTGCTATTTCATATTATATCTTTCTCTACATTTAGAAGAAAATATTCTTTTTTAAGTTTCTTTATTTTACAGTATATATTAGCATAGAGGGGAGATGCACAATTTTCTTCAAATTTTACCACCTTCGGAGTTGATCAAACCGGCCGTACGTACGTACACCTAAGTTACTTGGATTAATTTATATTTTTATTCTTTTTGTAGGCTTCTCCACATTATACTATACTTAAACCTACGGAATGCAGAGAGATATGGAAACAATTCATCTCAGATATTCAGCCAACCATTAATCGAGCCATTGACATCATGGTAATTAATGTTATTTTTTTTCCCTGCTAAAAGCATTTATACACTAGTATATTTTAATATAATCTTTTAAAGTTATATTAATTATTTTTTTTAAATATATTAAAAATATGACAATAAACCAAATAAATTTAAATTATAAGGTGAGAATTAGACTATATATATTGCCAATATTTTTTTTCTAGTTTATAGATATATTTATAATTTTATTTATTAAAATATCTAAATATATTGTGGGTTATGCCACATATTTTCATGTATCGACTTTAGTGTGTGTCATATATACAATGTTGTTAAAATTCCGATTCGATCCTAAAATTTCAATCCTATGCTCCAAAGCATAAAAAAAATACGACTCTGGTTTTTTTTTTTCGATTCGAACGGTCCTATAAAATATTTATTATAAGAAATTTTTACTATTTATACTTTAATAACAGTGGATGAGTTTTACACTTGTATAACTACGTAGGAGTGTTGAGAATATGAAATGGGATTTAGAATCACACATAGAAAATAAGTGAATCCAAAGCCTTGTACATAGGTGGGTGGGTTACTTCTATTAACACCAATTGATTTTAGGATGAAATCTCACTCGACTTTGCTGGCGTATGTTGCGCTTAGACGTTCGTTAACGATATAGGGCAACAAGCCGGCCACCGCTGGCGCCGGGACTGGGATTGCAGGATGGATCCTTTGGCGCGCAACCAAATGTTGAAGAAGTAGTTGGTTCACAGTGCAATCAGAAGGCAGACTTTCCCACCATTCAAGATACAATGAAGGGAGGGTCTACAAAGATGATGAACTTTAACGACAAGCTAATTGGTAGATCAAGTGAAAGCCACACCTTAATCCAAACTGTTATCACAACTCAGGATATCGAGTCAGATTTCATGGCGCTGGATGATGTACCGCCTGAGATGGACGACCCACTATGCCCAAGGATCAACTTGAGCAAAACTGAGAAGGAGGCTGTGTGGAGGCCTTGGCGCGACATTTTAATCATTAATATGTCACAGAAGTGGGGATTGAGCGCATTCTTCTCCTTAATTGACCTAGGGAACGATTACTTCATCGCTCGATTCTCTAACCAAGCTGATTACGACCACGTTCTGCTGGAAGGACCGTGGATGATCGGGGATAATTACCTAACCATACGGAGATGGGAGCCGAGGTTTGATGCGAGCACGGAGAAAATCACAAAGCTAACAGTGTGGGTGCGCATTCCATGTTTACAGATTGAATATTTTCACCCAAGGTTCCTCAGAATGGTTGGAGAAAAGATTGGCAAGGTTCTCCGCAATGATAATACCACGGCCTCGGCTGAAAGGGGCCAATTCGCACGGCTAAGCGTTGAAATTGATCTGACCAGGCCTCTGCTTTCAAAGTTTAGGCTTGATGGGAGAGTTTGGCCAATCCAATACGAGGGCTTAAGGATGTTGTGCTTCAAATGCGGCAAAGTGGGTCACTGCATGAACAATTGCGAGCAAGATCAAGAGAAGGCGAATGGGGATGAACAGGAGAATGAGAAGTCGTCGGAGAAAGAGCAGAACAGAAATAGAATGGACGAAGAGCGTTATGGTGGCTAGATGCAAGCCAAGAAACCACATAACAGGCGCCAAGGGGGGAAAGGGGCACGAGCAGTTCAGAGGCGGAGCTTGGGAGGATCCACCAGAGACCCGCCGGACAAAACTCCAACAAACAAAAACACGACCCTGGGAACCGAAGAAGCCCGACATTCTGGTGGAACGTCAAAAGGAAAGGTCGCAAATCAAGGAACCATGGGATTTGCAACATCCTCGAGATACGTCGTTTTGGATACGGGTGAAGAAAATCAAGGAAAACAGGATAAGGAAGTTGACGAAGATAATATCTTGAAGGAAAATAGGGCAATGAATCAGCAAAATAACGAGACAGCACAAGGAAAGAAAGTAGTGGACACACCGATGCAGCCTACGGGTAAAGAGAACAGGCCCAGGAGGGAGTCCAAAAGGAGCCTGGCCATCAACAAACCGAAAAGATCCAACCTAGCAGTGAGGAAGGCTACGACCACAAAGAAGAAAACGGGGATTACTAGGGTAACTGGGATAAAAAACCTTCTTGACCAAGATTCTAACAAAAGCCTCCTAAAGCTCTCAGAAGTACCAAACAAAATCCTTCCCAAGCCAATACTAAGCCAGAAAGAAGCTAACTTCCAAGGCCAAAACACTCACACCCAAGTCCAATCCCCCGCCCACCCAAGCCGACCACAAGAGCAAACCACCTTCACCACAAAAGTCACCGTGAGATCAACCAGCAGACCAGATGAATATCCCTCAGAGGGTGGAGAAAATTCCGGTACGGGACCGGAGAAGCTTCTTAATGTCAAACCGCCAGATATGTCCAAAACTGATTCACTTTCCCTGATTGCGAACCGAGCTCGAATGGAGTTTTTCCCGATGGGCATAGAGACTCAACCAATCCTATGTCGGGTGTTTCTACCCAGAGCTCTCATTGAGAGCGCCAGACGCTAGACGATGCAGGACATGCCTTTGCGGAAGCAATGCAGATGCATTATGACACTGTCTTCAGGGCTCTACACGACACAATGTTGTTAATGGATAGCTAAAAAATAATTGCTTGGAACACAAGTGGGGCGGGTAATGATTCCTTCCTCGCATCGATGCTCGATTTGATCAGGAGGTATGATCCGCAGGTTCTTGTCTTAGTCGAACCACGAATAAGTGGGGAGACCGCTGATAGAGTCTGCAGGAGGATCGGATTCGATGGTGTGTTACAGATGGAGGCGGTGGGATACACGGGAGGAATCAGCTGGATTCTCTGGCGCTCGGAGGTTGTTGATGTCTACCCGCTTGTTGAGGAACCACAACACATTACAGTCGAAATCCGTAAGAGAGGGGAGATACCATGGGTTATCTCAGCTGTCTATGCCGCCCTGTCCCATGCGAGGAGGCTGGACTTGTGGAGGAGCCTGCTTGATTTTGCCAGTAATAGCACTAGACCATGGGTTCTAATGGGAGATTTCAACGCTACACTAGACTCCTCGGAACAGTCTCCACATGCTTCAGTAGACTCAACGGGTCCGGATTAAGAGCCTTAACTGCACCGTTTAGAGAGGAGGAGGTCTCGGCTGCTCTTAACCATATAGGATCGCATAAAGCTCCGGGTCCGGATGGATACCCGACCATTTTCTATCAACGGAATTGGAGTTTGGTGGGTGGCCAAGTGAAGGAGAGGGTGCTGAATTTATTGAGCAGAAATCAGGTGCCGAGGGGTCTGTGCGCGATGCCCTCATTGTACTCATACCAAAGAGGGAGAACCCATCCAAACCACAGCAGCTACGTCCTATATCGTTGCTCAACGTGATTTTTAAGATTGTGACGAAGATAATATTTAACCGGATAACCCATCATTCCGGAGTTGATATCCTCAGCGCAAGCCAGCTTTATTCCGGGGCGTCAAATAATAGACAACGTTGTCATAATGCAGGAGGTACTGCATTCGATGACCAAAAGAAGACGACGGAAGTGGATGATCATTAAGGTGGACTTAGAGAAGGCATACGACCGGGTGAGTTGGGACTTCCTTCGAGCTTCACTAACGAGGGCCCAATTTCCCCCGGAGCTCATCAATGTGATCATGAGATGCCAATCAATGGGAAGGACGGAGGTGCTCTGGAATGGGGAGCGGGCATGGAATTTCCTTCCGACCAGAGGTATCCGACAGGGGGATCCGCTCTCCCTTACCTCTTCGTGCTATGTATGGAATATTTGTCGCATATCATTCAAGATGCAGTGGTAGATGGGCATTGGAAACCGATCACGGTGGGAGGGGTAGTACTATCTCACCTCTTCTTTGCCGACGATCTAATTTTATTTGGTGAGGCTTTGGAGGGTCAAGGGCGGGCTATTAAAGATTGTCTTGAGCAATTTTGCACTTTGTCAGGAGAAAAGGTGAATTTCGAGAAGAGTTCGATTTTCTTTTCAAGAAATGTTCAAGCGACAGTCAAGGAGGAAATAAGGGAAGTACTGAGCATGCCGATAGCGTTGGATTTTGGGAATTACTTGGGAGTGGCAACAACCACGGGTAGAATGACTAAGGAGTGATTCAATTATCTTTTAGAGAAGGTAACCTCGAAGCTTAAGGGCTAGAAATCTCAGACTCTGTCGATGGCAGGAAGGATCACCCTAGCAAAATCAGTGTTGACAAGCCTACCGTTATACACGATGCAATCAACGTATATACCCAGGGGTGTATGCGATGAGATTGACAAGAAGGTTCGAGGGTTCGACTGCAGATCATAGATGAGTCCACCTTCTGCGGAAGGAAGTTCTGTACGCTCCTGTGACCCATGAAGGTCTTGGCATCCGCCCAATGAGAGAGACCAACCAAGCGGTCTTGGAAAAGTTGGGTTGGAGAATGCTTCAGGAGACGGCGACCTTGTGGAGTAGACTGTTGAGAGGAAAGTATTGCACTGGCAGAGTAGATGTAGACATGTTCGGGCATAGGCCGATGGATTCCAATCAATGGATGGGAATTGTTCATGGAGCGGCAATTCTAACACTAGGGCTAAGGACGAGTGTGGGAAGGGGAGACACCACTCTCTTCTGGCTACATCCTTGGTTGCAAGGAGAGACACTTGAGGAAGGAGCAGAACATGGTATTCCCGAGAGCCTTATCGGGGCAACAGTGGCGGAAATGTGGAATGAAGAGGAGTGGAAATGGGACTTAATTACGCCTTTGCTAAAAGAGGAGCAGATCCGGGAGTTGAAGGCGACTCGGATATCGGATTGCCCGAAGGCCGTGGACAAATTGTATTGGGGGCACACATGTTCAGGAAGGTTTAGTACTTATCAGTGCTTCAGCTACTCCAAAGTGACATTGGACTAGTTCAAGCTGCTGGTTGGAAACACATATGGAGAGCTCATGCACAACAGAGGGCCCGAATATTTGCTTACCTGGCTGCCTATGATGTTATCCTGACCAATGCAACTAGACAAAGATGCCATATGTCGGATCACTCAGCGTGCCCAAGGTGTGGAAGGCATGAATCGACATTACATATGCTAAGAGACTGCAATATGGTTAGGGAAGCTTGGCTCCGAGTAGCGGGGAACAACCTACATGCTGGGTTCTTTACGTGTCCGGAGAGCCAAGATTGGATCTTCTGAAATGTTGGGAAAGGTGACAGATGGAGCACCACATTCATCACAATGTTGTGGGAAATATGGAAGGCTAGGAATGACCTTGTGTTTCAAGGCGAGGATAGCCTATAGTGGGTTGTTTATAGGGTCTGGAAAACGGCGTCGGCGTACCATCACTGTAGAGAGAAGGCACAGAGAATACATGAGCCGTTGGGGGTAAGAGCTGTTATCCCGACGGAATGGTCCAAACCACCATTTGGTTGGGCAAAGTTGAACACCGACGGTGCGTCGAGAGGCAACCCAGGGCCGACTGGGGGTGGAGGAGTAATACGAGGAGCTGATGGGGCCTTCATTCGAGCGTTTGCAGTGAGATGCGGGTACAACTCGGCTCTTAAAGCAGAGCTACAAACTGCCTTTCATGGGCTAAAGCTAGCTAGAGAGATGGGGATACCAAAATTGGTCTTGGAAATGGACTGTGCAGAGGCATGTAAACTGTTGTGCCCTGACGATGAGGAAGCCTTCATACATCATACTGTGGTGGGGCAGTGCAGAAGGCTTATTAGAGAAGAAAGCTGAGAGGTGACTATACAACAAGTTCGTAGACAAGCAAATAAAGTGGCGGATGTCCTCGCTAATAAAGGTGTAGAGTTAGATGAAATCTTTAAGCTTTTCTTTGAGATACCTGATTGCATTCAGGACTTACTATCTCTATCTATTTTGATGTCTTAACTTTATGAAGAATAATATACGGGGCATATAGCCTCCCTTTTTAACAAAAAAAAGAAAAGATATAGGGCAACAAAACTAACTATTAATTCATTTTTTATAAATAAAAACCTTGGATGATCGGGTTGTACACTTGGAAAACTACATAGGAGCAAACTAATTCAAAAGCAATGTAATGTCGAAGATGTTATTTATTTATTCATCATTGGTTCTTTTTCCAGGCGGCAAACAACAAAAGTGCAGCAAAAAAATTCAGAAAAGCTGTGCGCAATATTCTAAAAGGAATCGCCACTTTTGCAACTGTATGTGTGACAATAGTTGGTGTGTTGGTCGGGGCAAATTGAAAAATATTCAAAAAAGTTGTTCAAATTAGGGGAGTGTCTAAAAATTTATAAAAATTGGTGGAGTGTCCATCCCCTTTGCCCCCAAGTCCCCATCCTCAGTACCCCAGGTCTCCCCTCGCGTGTCTTTTTTTTTTTTCGTTTTTTTTAAAAAATTTACATGTCAGCACTTTCTGTTATGCAAATATTACCCGATGTTGTGCACATATAATATTATGTTGTGTAAATATAACTTTATGTTGTGCAAGCTTTAACAACCTTATGGAAAGGATATGCACATGCATTTGTATTTTAAAATTTCATTAATATATCTTATTTGCACATAAGCACATCGATCTACCATTGATCTAAGAGGCTTTTAAAGCTCAATTATTACTAGACCATTGCTAACGACGATACCGCTAATGTCGACAATGTTGCTGACACCGAAATTCCTGACGCCGCTGACACTGTCACCACTAATATTGCGGACACCACTGACATTTTTCGTGTCAACACTGACGCGGATGTCGGCGTTAGCCGACATCGGAGATGCTGACACTGACGTTGACGTTGCTAACGCCGACATCGGAGATTCTGATGCCGACGTCGAGGATGCTTTTTTTCGTGTCAACACTTTTTTTTACTGGCACCGACGTTGCTGACGTTGACATTAGAGACGCAGACGTTGTTGACGCTGACGTCGAGGATGCAATGATGTTGACATCGGAGATGTCGGCTGACGCCGACATCGATGCTGCTGACGCTGATGACGCCGACGTCGAAGATGCTTTTTTCGTGTCAGCACTGACGTTGACATTGTTGACGCCGACGTCGGAGATGCTGACGTTGACATCGAGGATGCGATGCCGCTGACGCCAACGTCGGGAATGCTTTTTTTTTTGTGTCATCACTTTTTTTTCGTGTTAGCACTTTTATTTTTCGTGTCAGCACTGACGCCGACATCGGAGATGCTGACGCCGACGTCGAAGATGCTTTTTTTCGTGTCAGAACTTTTTTTTCGTGTCAGCACTAACGTTGACATTTCTAACACCGACGTCGGAGATGTTTTTTTCGTGTCAACACTTTTTTCGTGTCAGTACTGAGGTTGACGTTGCTCGCTGACATCAAAGATGCTAACGCTGCCGACGCCGACATCGAAGATGCTGATGTTGCTGACGCTGACGTCGAGGATGCGATGCTGCTGACGCCAACGTCATGGATGCATTTTTTTTTCCTGTCAACACTTTTATTTTTAGTGTCAGCACTGACGCTGTGGCTAACGTCGAAGATGCTTTTTTATCATGTCAACACTTTTTTTTTCGTGTCAGCACTGACGTTGACATTGCTGACGCTGACGTCGAGAATGCTTTTTTGTGTCATCACTTTTTTCTTCGTGTCAGCACTGACGCCGACGTTATTGATGCCAACATCGGAGATCCGAACGATGCTGACGCGAACGTTGGGGATACTTTTTTTCGTATTAGCACTTTTTTTTGTGTTAGCACTTTTTTTTTGCCGTGTCAGCATTGACGCTGACATTGCTGACGCCGACATCGAAGATGCTAATGTCTATTCCTCTTTTTCAAACTAAAATTGCAGTTTTCAGTTTTATATTTGAATTATAAAATTTCACTTTTTTCAAACTAAAATTGCACATTTAAGTTCTAAATTGTACATTCAAACTAAAATTACACTTTTTTTTTCTCGTGTCATCACGTTTTGAAATTTTATATTGGTGTGCAAATATAAGGTTACGTTGTGCAAATATAATATTGTGTTGTGCAAATATAACTTTATGTTGTGCAAATATAAATTTATAAAATTGCACTTTTTAGTTTTGTATTTGAGTTATAAAATTGCACTTTTCAGTTTTATATTTGCACTTTTTCAAACTAAAATTGCACATTTAAATTCTAAATCGCACATTCAAACTAAAATTGCAGGGGTTTTCCCCCGTGCCATCACTTTTTGAAATTTTCTATTGATGTGCAAATATAAGTTTATGTTGTGCAAATATAATATTGTGTTGTGCAAATATAAGTTTATGTTGTGAAAATATACGTTTATAAAATTTCACTTTTCAGTTTTGTATTTGAGTTATACAATTGCATTTTTTCAAACTAAAATTGCACATTTGAGTTCTAAATTGCATATTCAAACTAAAATTGTACCTTTTTTTTCCGCGTCAACACCTTTTGAAATTTTATATTGGTGTGAAAATATAAGTTTATGTTGTGCAAATATAATATTGTGTTGTGCAAATATAAGTTTATGTTGTTCAAATATACGTTTATAAAATTTTATTTTTCAGTTTTATATTTGAGTTATAAAATTGTACTTTTCAGTTTTATATTTGCACTTTTTCAAACTAAAAATTGCACATTTAAGTTCTAAATTGCACTTAACCAATGACCTCTTGCCCTAGTGGTAAGGGAGAGGTAACCATTGCAAGAGGTGAAGAGTTCAAATCCCATTATTTACACTTTGTGTAATTAGTGGGTGCTCAAGCCTTCATTTACTTGGGTGAGCCTGCCTGGTGGCTTGCCGCCTGGCTTGCCCGGTTCGCGTCCTTTGCAGGGTAAAGCTCGGACCCGTGGGGGATTAGTCGACAACCTCGGAACCCCCACGTCGCCAAAAAAAAAGTTCTAAATTGAACATTCAAACTAAAATCGCACTTTTCAGTTTTCTCTTAACCGATACATGTTATTTTTCCACTTTGAAATCTAATTTATGCACATTTGAATGTTATATGCCAACCTTGTCTTTCGTGGTAGACTTGTCGAGAAATATAAGTTAACTTGTAATTTAGTAAATACTACGCAGGTTATTATTTTATTTTTTTTTAAAAATGAAATCTTTGATTAACAAAATATTATATCAAATCACTTCAAAATGGTATGATTAACAAAATAGTAAAAATACTAACTAATCTCAAAAGGAGAGACACTTGGGCAGTGATCCTATCGCAAATCGTTCAAATAATGGATGAGGGATGTTGGGTTAATCACTTAACCTAGCTATGAAAAAAATGAAAAAATGGATCAAGAAATCAGTATACTTGGAGCCTAATGCTGTTAAGTGAAGGCACAAATAATTGTTCATAGCCCTTTCACTTGAACTGATCTTTGATCAGCAAATGATCCTATTCTATCATCTTGATCCGAGAAACAAGCTCAATCGGATTTGCCTTGTAAAATCAACAAAGCAGTAGAAGAGAAATTGAAATCCGAGAACATCAAATGCGCGGATAATGAATGCAACCGCACATGAACACTACTGAAAAACTGTGCAAATTCCGACGCTTTACTCTCGACGCTATTGATATGCGTCGGAAATTACCGACGTTTGAAAGCGTTGAAAAAAAATCATAACCCTTCTCGACATGTGTATGTGTCGAGAATGGCAAAAGTTAATTAAAAATATTAAAAACCCTAGTATTACCGTCTCGCTAGATTCATCTCTTTCCGCTAGATCTAAGAACTCGCCGCCCTCTCTTTCTCCTCGATCGCCAGATCCATCTCTCTCCTCTCCCTTTCACTCTCCTCTCGTAAAAGAGTTCAAATTACAGGCGATTCTGTCATCACGGCTTCGTTTTTGTCGTTGAGGAAGAGCGATACGTAGGCTAGGTGTTCCGGTGAAGAAAAGTAGATTGGCAAAAATTAGAGGCGACATGGCTTCGACTTCAGGCGGTGATGGCGACAGATTGAAGGCGGAGCTTGGCGACGGAGGTGCGGCGTAGGTCGTGAGCTTTGTAACGGAGGGAAAACCTGTCGTTGATCCGCCAAAGAAAACTCAAACCTATAGCAAGTATAGCAATAAGCAAGAGGTCGATCCACATGGAAAGTTATAATTCAAGTTTGATTCAAGTGCCAATCAAAGTAACCAATTTGGGGGGTTTTTATGTGTGAAAGTTCCGCCTTTTATCAAAGCGGATTGAAGCAAACAAAAGTAAATGATTTTAATTCAGACAATTAGGAGAAGCAATTCTACCTACAATTTTCCACTTTATTTGGTTGAAGCGATCCTTGGAACTTCTTCTCGTCCTATTAAGTTTCCTATGAATGCCCTTGCCCGACCTAATATAGTTACTAGTCCAATCAGTCCTAGAAACCTTTATCAATCGAACAGTCCCTAAAAAAGGATTTAACCCAATTGATAGCTTTAAGTTCAGAGATTAGCCAAGGTATTTGCAGTCCCTAAAGAGGGATTTAACAACACATCCAACTTCCTACTTGTTCAATTAGTTCAATCAGCCCTAAAGGAACAAGTTTGCTACTTAGGTTAAGGTTCACAATCAGGAATCTACAAAACCTTAGCGATTGAATCGATCTAACAAGTTGATCAGGAAAGATAGAACAATTCAATAAACAATCAAGCATGAAGAAGTTGAAGCATTCAAATATAGGAAACAAGGAACGAGAATTAGAAACTCACAATCAATCCAAATAAAGCTTCAAATTGCAGGCAGAATAGATGAGTTTAGTTCCTCATGGAAGACATCGCTCAAATCTCTAAAGTGTCTAATGAATGAAAAGAATAGAATAGAAGTTGTGGAAAATAAACTAAAATTGGCCTTATAAAAGATCCAAAGTCGGCCATAAAAAATATCAAACACAAACTAGGGTTTTCTTAAATTAAAACGCAGCGTTCAGACGCTGACGACCAATGCTGCGGCCGTGGCATGGATGCTGCGGACGCGGTATCAATAGCTCTCCCATATCCCGCTGCATCCTCACTGGCGGAGGCCGCGGCATACATGCTGCGGCCGCTGCATCCGTCTTTCATGGAAATTTTGTCTCGAATTTGCTCTTCTTGTCAACAATAAAGTTGTAGCTCTCTGAAAGAGCTTTCCAACGCATGGTCATAATAGTCAATCGGACAACCGAGGCCTCCAGAAAGTGCAAAACAAATTCAGCATGTCTGGCGACAACTTCTGCAGACTTGTTCTTCGTTTATGTTCGCTTCTTCTTCTTAGGACCTCTTGAGATCTTCATGTAAGCTTCTTCGATCAACTAGACATTCTCATCCAATGCGTTATCAACCCATGTCTCATCATCGGATCCACGATGACCTGAAATAATCAATAAAAGTGTGTAGATTCCGACTCCACCAACATAGAGAGCAAATATGCAAATTGTACTTAATCCATGCATGAAATGCATCTTAACTAAGCTAAATGCAAGCTATTATGCCTACATAAATGCATGCTATCAAACTCCCCCACACTTAACCTTTGCTTGTCCTCAAGCAATGATAGAATGAACATGAATCAACGTATCCCACATGGAATCCCTTCAAGTTTCAACCTCATCAAAAAGCAACATCATAGCAAGTGAAAACATAAGCCAAGCAAACAAACGTCAGAGCATGTATTCCAGTGATCAAAGCTTAGAAGTAGACATCATCCAACCTCACCAGAAATATATGTTTTACTCATGTGTTTAGGCTTTAAGGTACTGTTGTGAGCCGAATCTGCCATGTTTTATAGTTACTTTTATGTCGTTTTCTGCATACATTTCATGCATTTGGGCTAGAATAGTACATAATCTATGTAGTTTATGCTTATTTGCCAAATTATGGAATATGCACTAGTTTTTGTTCAAATTCGAAGAATTCGAGGAAATTTACAGCAGTTCTGAGAAAGGACGAAAAGCTCGGAAGTCAACTACAAAAGTTCAAGGTTAAAGAACGACAGAACCAGGACGAATCAAGATGGAGCCAAGAGTTACTCGATATCGAGTAAATTACTCGATATCGACCAAGGAAGCCGAGTAATGCATGGTCGAGCAGCACCTGATCGAGGAGATGAAGACGAAGCCAACCCGACTCCGGAGCTTTACTCGATATCGAGTAGTTTACTCGATATCGACAACACCCTGAAGCGATGCCCGGGATCGAGGAAGCCTGATCGAGAAGCCGAGGCCGAGGACAAGACATACCGAGCATCATCTACTCGATATCGAGAAGTTTGCTCGATATCGACTAGACCAGATGCACCTGCCCGAGCCAGATCGATAACCAGCTACTCGACAACACCAAGCCAGCCGAAGTCGACGCCAAATTTACTCGATATCGAGGAGCGCTATCCTTGAGCCGCGTTACGCGGTGAGCTGTCCGACGCGGTTTGGGATTACTTGGAGCCGAAGGAGTCCGATTTTATCCACATCTATCAAGACCTATCAAGATCTATCAATTCCATGGAAGATTTACCTATTTTAGATTTATTTCCTTTATGGATCGAATTCTTTTATTCAATTTATTTATCTTTAAGTAAGTAGATAATTAGATATAGATATAGATAGGATCTTCTTTCCTAATTAGAGAGGGAATGAAGCCTATAAATAAAGCCTTAGGGGCTGATTTCTAGTCATTCAATTTCAGAGAGAACAAGTGAGTAGTAGTAGAGAGAGAGAGAGTTTGTGGCGAGCAAGGCGGAAAGGCGAAAGCGGATTTGGCTTGTTCGGTTGTAAGCTTTATTTTTAGTTTTATTCAATGCAAGTTAGTTTCTTTTGTTTATTGATGAGTTTCTTGATAATGAAGAGCGAGTAGTCCACCCACTTCTAGGGTCGTGGTGAGCCCGACGGTAGCCATGTAAGATGATGCGGTAAAGGTACGATCTTTTGATGCAATTCGTCTTCTATCCCTATGAGCATGATTCTTTTGCGAGAGTTGAAGGTGATCCTTGTTTGTGTTATTGAAGCGAAAGTGATCTTAATGCAACTTGGGTTAATTATGTGAAAAGGTTTAGTAACAATTAGGGTTTATGCGAAAACCTCTATATTCCTATTTGTTAATAACGAAAGTTATTTGATGGAAAGCATGATCTTTTATGCCTTTATGTGTTATTTTGCATGGTTATCGTTGTGGTGTTGATACCCTGGATTTGGAAGACTTTGGTTTATTGAATTTATTCCATCGAAATCTGAGTTCTGCGTTCGAAAAGCTGCATCTTTAAGTTTCTGTGTTTGTCGACGTCGAGCAAGTTTTTGTCGATATCGAGTTGGTCTTACTCGATATCGAGGAGGGTTTACTCGACACTGCTTTGTCTGAGTCTGATGTCTATTGTCGACTTGCTGTAGTCGATATCGAGGACTGTTGCTCGATATCGAGTAGCTTCTGTGTCCTTGCTTTATTTTCTGCTTTTGTTTGTTATTTCTGTCTTTTTGTCCGCTATTCTGTCTGTGAGATTTACAACTACCTGAGATCCGCTGACACGCTTCCTCGTGGATCAATCCTGACTTCCCACTACTGCATAGGGAGGGAGTCTTGTAATCATTTGCGTGGGCACGAATCTGGTTTGATTTATTATTGCTATATTTTGAACTCGATTTCCTCCTACAACAGGTACAACTCTCAACTCAATCCAAAATGCACTAAGCTCATAGACATTGACCAACATATCACCAAATCTCCACCGAGATGCTATTACCTGCGGAACACAATAAAGACAACTAAATAAAATGTGACTCTTTTTTTTTCTTTTTCTTTTGTTTTATTTTTTTTCTTGTCTTGGTGCTTTCCTTACGCGAGGCGCAAACATGGGTGTCATGAATGGCTCCGGTCTATCAACACCTCAACCTACTAATATGAAGTCCACTTGAACATCTTTTGACGCAAGTTGAAAAACATGGGTGTCATGAATGAACCTGGTCACTCAATGATCAAGCTTTCTTTCCTAGTGGATAGTTCTCAACACCTTTTTGCGTGAATCATACCCATGGGTGTCATGGATAGATCCGGTTACTAAGTGCATCAACCATTGCCACCTTATTCACTAAATATGCACAAATTCAAACAAAAGACTCAAAATATAAACATAAACTCTGCAAGCAACAAACATGTGAGTCGGTCTTGAAAAATAGATACTGCAGTCAATGCCAAGAGGTAGCAACACAAGGCGAGTAATTCACACAATTGAGCAAAAGAATTCAAAATAAGGCCAAACATTCTCACAAGGGTCATGTTCATATGATTTCAATCATACTTTAGCTCAATCATACATGCTCAATTATATTTGCTAGCTCATGTTCCACAAAAATCAAATAAAGACAAAACCAAAACATCCAGAACTCCATGGGATTTTTATGAACATGCTTGAAATTTAAATTAGAGGACAAACTAAGCCAAATGGGTATTTGAATAACACATATGTATGCGATGCATGATTATTTTTGGATTTTTTTAATAACACATATGTATTCGATGCATGATTTTTTTAATACGAAAATTAATGAAAATAAGAGAAATTAAACATGATGCAAAAAATTTAAATATGATCTCCTATATGCATCTATATACAGAATTCCTCTCCCCCACACTTATAGTTTTCATTGTCCTCAATGAATCAGTAAAGGCAACAAAAGTGAACAAATATAATCAGGGTGAAGGAAAAGGAAAAGGAAAAAGAAAGAAAAATTTACCTCGGGTTGCCTCCCGAGAAGCGCCTTTGTTTCAAGTTGTTGGCTCGACGTAATGACCCTTGATTGGCCTAGGTTCTGTTGTAGGGAGGAAATCGAGAATTGCAATAAAATATAAATAAAGTAAGGCAAACTAGATTCTGTCCCTTGCAAATGATTACAAAACCTCCTCCTGATGTAGCAGCGGGAAGTCAGGATCGATCCACGAGGAAGCGAGTCAGGGGATCTCAGGTAGCTGTAAATCTCACAGACAGAAAGACAGAAATAAAAGCATAAAAGAAAACAAAAGTACAGAACTACTCGATATCGACAATAGTAACTCGATATCGACTACAGAAATTGACACCAGAGACAGGAATCGACAACAAAAATGAAGACCAGCAGAAGACAACAATGTCGAGTAAAATCCTCCTCGATATCGAGTAAATACTACTCGATATCGACAAGAATTCCCCGAGATCGACAACGATAGAAACTTCAATTCGCAAACTTTCCAAACACAGAACGCAGATTTTCATGGAATAAATTCAATGAACTAAAGACTTCCAAGGCTAGGGTATCAACACCACAACAATAACCATGAAAAGTAACAAATAAAGGTACAAAAGATCATGTTTTTCATCAAATAACTTTCGTTATTAACAAATAGGAATGTAGAGGCTTTCGCATAAACCCTAATTGTTACTAACCCTTTTCACAAAATTAACCCTAGTTGTATTAAGATCACTTTCCCTTCAATAACACAAACAAGGATCACCTTCAACTTTCGCAAAAGAATCATGCTCATAGGGATAGAAGACGAATTGCATAAAAAGATCAAACCTTTACCGCATTATCTCACATGGCTACCGTCGGGCTTACCCCGACCCTAGAAGTGGGTGGACTACTCACTCTTCATCATCAAGAAAGACATCAATAATAAAAGGGAATAACTTTGCGTTAAATAAAACTAAAAAGAAAGCTTACAACCGAACAGGCCAAATCTGCTTTCGCCTTTCCACCTTGCTCGCCACAAACTCTCTCTTTCTCTATGTAACTACTTACTTCTTCTCCTTCCATTTGAATGACTAGAAATCAGCCCCTAAGGCCTTATTTATAGACTTCATTCCCTCTCTAATTAGGAAAGAAGATCCTATCTATATCTATATCTACTTACTTAAAAGCTTAAAGATAAATAAATGGAATAAAAGAATTAAATCTAAAAAGGAAATATATCTAAAGTAGGTAAATCCTCCATGGAGTTGATAGATCTTGATAGGTCTTGATTGATAGATGTGGATAGATTCGGACAATTTCGTGCCCTCGCAAGCCTAACTCAACTCGGACAGCTTACCGCATAACGCGGCCCAGGAGAGCTCTCCTCGATATCGAGTAAACTACTTGATATCGAGTAGCTTTGTCATCGACTTCAGCTTCTGATCTTGGTCGAGTAACTGCTCCCCGACACTGGCTCGGACATGTGGTGCTGCGGTTGTCGATATCGAGTTAACTCCTCGATATCGAGTAAATGTTGCTCGGCATGTTCAGTCTTCGGCTTCTCGACTTAGCATCCTTCCTCGTCTCAGGGCATGACTTTTATGTTTTGTCGATATCGAGTAAAAGTACTCGATATCGAGTAGGGCTCTGGAGTCGGGTTGGCTTCGTCTTCAGCTCCTCGATCAGCTCCTACTCGACCAGGCACTGCTCGGACATCTTTTGTCGATATCGAGTAAAAGTACTCGATATCGATTAACACTTGGCTTCAGCTCGATTTGTCTTGGTTCCGTTGTTCTTTGACTTTGGACTTCTGTAGTTGACTTCCGAGCTTTTCGTCCTTTCTCAGAATTGCTGTAAATTGCCTCGAATTCTGCGAATTTAAACAGAAACTGGTGTAGATTCCATAATTTGGCAAATAAACATAAACTACATAGATTTTGTACTATTCTAGCCCAAATGCATGAAATGTATGCAGAAAACGACATAAAAGTAACTATAAAACATGGCAGATTCGGCTTACAACAAACACCCCATACTTAAGCTTTCTTGTCCTCAAGCAATACTTTTAATTGTCATTCAGGGGAAGAAATCAAAACTCTCAACATCTTAGTTTCATTCTCATATGTCCCTACAATCAATTACCATCCTCGAAAAGGTACTAGTGTCACAAATCCATGCATGTGCAATTATAAAAGCAACATCTACTCACAAAAGGAGGGTTATGCAAAACAATTCATAAGTGACAAAGCATTAATAAACAAGAGGACTTTGATTTAAGCTCAATAAGGAGTAGATTGGTAAAAGGCTAAAGGTGGGCAATTTTTGGCAATGTGGTGCTAATAATCCGGGGAAATGGAGTATTTCCAAACTTTCATAACACATTCCTTCTCCATAACATTCATCACCTTTCATAATGCTTTTTTTTTTAAATAATAATGCTTTTACCTCTCTAACCTCAGCACTGCCTTCTCGCGAGTCTCAAACATGGGTGTCATGAATGGCCCGGGATACTTAGTGCGTCGGACTCCTCACCTAGTGTCCCATCTCGCCAAACTATTATCTCAGCGAGCAGGGTCGATCTTTGATCGGATTTTCTTTCACTCATTAAATTTTCCATATATTTCAAACAATTCCGCCAAACTCCAAATAATAATAACAACAACACAAACACCATATAATAATCTCCATAATGTAACATCATTCTCAACATAATCCCCGGATGGGAATCAGGTAAAGAATGGGCAATATTTAGAACATGTGGAGCAAAATATGAAAATAAGGCTCAACATGGCTTTTTGTGAAGCATATAAGCATAGGTAAGGCTAGGATATAACAATGAGCATTATATGGAAATATAAAGTCCTCCATCCTCTTATCATGCAACATGTCAAAAGCAACTTTAAATTTTACCTCCTTTCATGGTTTTCAAGAAAATATGCACTTCATTGTGACTTCCCTTTGCTAGGCAATTTCATGCTATATCTCTAATGAATCCAATTTTGCATCGTCGAGTTCAATATAAGCTTCCATGACACTTATATAAAAAATTTCAATGGGGGTCATTTTTTTCAAAGTTTGGAAAACAGGCATATAAGCCCATAAATCAAATATGAATTCCAAAATACCCATGCATAAGCAATTCAAGAAGTAAACTTTAAATATGCACACATAATGTCAAATAAAACCAAATATGCATAAAGTAAGCCCTTCCCCCACCCCATACTTAAACATTACAGTGTCCTCACTGTATAAAAACAAGGGTAAAGAAAGAAACTCACTAGACAGATGTGCAGGGCTTCCAAATATCGAGTGCTATGCTTGGACCTAGTCCGATGTTAGCTTGCTTCTATCCCCATGGACCTGAAAAATGTAGAAGACATATGCCCACAATAGAAAAACTAAAAGTTCAAAACCAAAAACAAACAAAAACAACAATGTCCAAAAGTCCCAAAAATAAATGTTTATTTACAAGCTCTAGATTTTATAGTCGCTAGGCCGACTTTCTCCATTAAGCTCAAGGTGGCATTTGCATGGCCCATGTAGCTTGGGCTTCAAATAGAACTCCATTCTTATCCATCAGCTGCAATCCGCCAGAATGGATCTTGTTCACCACGAAAGGCCCACATCTTCTTCTTGTTGAATTTGTTAGGCAACCAATGATCTTTTGATTTGGAAACATAGAGTTTGTCTCCAACTTCATACTCCTTGGACTCATCATTGGAAATCCTACATAAGCGCACATACCAAGGCAAACCTCTCCCATGTATAGATAAATCTTTAATGGAAATAGGAGAAGACAGATCCATACCTTGGCTTACCTTCGCAGAAACGGATTCGGGGACCACTGTATTTGGTCGATCTCGAGTAAATGTACTCGACATCGAGTTGTTTTCTGTTTCTGGTGGTCTGCTGCTCAAGGGTGCTGGAGTCAAGGAAGCCAGATGTTGGTCGATATCGACCAATTTGGTCGATATCGAGAAGGTAGTCTCGTCTGGTGGAGCCAGCGTCGAGGAAGGTGAAGTCGATGCAGGCAGTATTTGGTCGATATCGACTAATTTAGTCGATATCGAGGAGTTCGTCTCAGTTTCCAGTGGATTGCTCGTCAGGGAATGTGAAGCTGAGGACGAAGGATTTTGGTCGATATAGACCAGTTTCCTCGATATCGAGGAGTCTGTAGCTTCAGGTTGGCTGCTCGACGACGCTGCTGCTGGTGGAGGGTTATGAGTTTGGTCAATGTCGACTAAATTCGTCGATGTCGAGGAATTTTGTCTGACTTCGACCCCATACTTGTATTCTGTCAAGGCATCCGAAAAATAGTTAGTCGACTTACCTTGGTCGATGTCGAGCAGATCCTCTGTGTCGTCGTTCAGGATGGCCATGATCTTCTCCACCTGGGCTTCCATATCCCTCTTTTCTAGCTCTTCAGGAGTCATATTTCTTACCTTGGGCTCCCCGCAAGTGATGTAACCAGCTGATATAGCTTTTACCTCTTCCATGGGACCTGTGTGCCTTTCAGTTTTATTAAAAGAATACTCAATTACCTCATCGCTGATGTTGAAGGTGAGTACTCCCTTTCTTATGCTTATGTTGGCATCCACCGTCGCCAAGAAGGGCCTTTCTAGAATAATTGGACAAGCAGGGTCCTCCGCCATATCAATAACTAAGAAATCAGCAGGGACAAAGAACTTACCTACTTGCACTGGCACATTATCTACCATGCCTGTTGGGATGACCACCGTGTTGTTTGCCATATAAAGCTTAGCATCCACATGCTCTAGGGCACCTATCTTAATCTTGGACCAAATAGTTAAAGGCATTATACTGACACTAGCTCCAAGATCACATAATGCATTAAATTTATATTGCCCAAATCCAATGGTTATAGAAAACTTACCTGCATCTGGCCTTTTCTCAAGTATGTCCATATGGCTGCACTCATCTGTAATCTCAGCCATTGATCACTTCTTGCTTAGGATCTCCTTGAGGAATTTGACGTAGGATGGCATTTCATTGAGTGCTTCTGTGAAAGGTATTGTGACGTTGAGCCTTTGAAGCATCTTGATGAAGCGCTGAAACTTTTTCTCTGCTGGATCCTTTTGAGATTTTATTGGGAAGGGCAGCTTCTTTTTCTGGTTTGGAGCCAGAACAGATGTCGGAGGTGTTGCAGCTTTCTCGATGTCGACTTGGTTCTTCTCGACCTCGACCAGACGTTCCTCGATATCGACCAGGTTCTTCGGTGTCGAGTTGCTGTGCTGTGCAGACGAAGGTTGATCCGGTCTGTCGTCGATATCGAGTAGTCCTTCCTAGATATCGAGTTGCCTCTCCTCGATATCGACCAAGGTCTGGTCCATATCGACTTGCTGGTCAGCTCCTCCGTCCTGTTGCTTTTCGACCTCTGGCTCGCGTAGTTGGTGGCCGCTTCTGAGTTTCACAGCAGCGATGTGTCCTGTCTTCCCTTTGGGATTTGGTTTTAAAGATCCAGGGAGCGTTCCTGACTATCTGGGGACGCCTGCTGCTAGCTGGCCAATCTGTGTTTCCATTGATTTTCGCCATATATCAATCTCCCCAAGCCTAGAGTTGACTCCCTGAATCTGAGTGTAGACGGAGTTGAAGGACTGCTTGGTATCTGAATGGTTCCTCCGTATTTCCTCTAAGACAGTCTGTAGATCATCCCTTTTCTGGTCCCTTTCCGGATGTCCTAGAGCTCTATAGGGCGGGGGGTTCCTAGGGGCACCTTGGTTCCATTGTGGTTGCTGAAACCTTTGGTCCCCCATGTAGCGATTAGGATCCCCTGCGTAAGCTGCCTCTTCGTGGTATTCTGCGAGCCTGACTTGTTCTGTGTATGGGCACTCAGTAGTGGTGTGCCTATGTGATCCGCATTCGATGCAGGGCCAGTTGACAGAAAGATAATTTACTTGTTTGAGGAGCTTGCGATTCTGATCTCTGTAGTACTGCTCTTTGACATCTGGGTCGATTTCTTTAGAAGGTTCATAGAGGGGCATGGATGGTGCTGGCCTGGCATAGGGATTCTCTTCATAGTTGATTGGAGTCCCATACTTGTTATCATAGTTGGTCAGTTTGTCGAGGGCAGCCCATGCGTCAGCTGGCGGCATTGTCAGATACTCATAATAGGTATAGGTGTTGATCCTATCTTTAGCAGCCAGGTCAAGAGAGTTGAAGAAGATCTCCTGAACGACGCAAGTTTGTTGTCCATGTGTAGGGCAGGATCGTAGTAGATCCTTATAGCATTCCCATGCCTTTGCTAGCGGCTCTCCAGGCTGCTGTTTGAAAGATGTAATCTTTTGGCGAAGGAGTGCTGTCTTGGTAGTAGGAAAGAATTTATTGAGAAATTCCTGCTTTACTTGAGCCCATGTCGTGAGGGATCATGGTTTCAGTCCTTCCAGCCACTTAAATGCGGGACCAGCGAGAGACCAGCGGAAAGCCTTCATCAAGATGTACTCTAAGGTGGTACCTTCAGCAAGAGTACGACACATATCAGTAAAGTTGGTAATATGCTGAAGAGGGCATTCATTAAATCTACCATGAAAAGCATTATGTTTAATTTCTATTAAGAAAGGAGTGCGAATTTCATAGTTATTCTGAGGGATTAGAATAGCCGATTCAGGCACGACGAGAGTCGGATGCATGTAACCCTCTACAGTGGTAGGATATTGGGCAAGCTCATCTTCTGCTTGCCTCGCACGCTCAGCTTCCTGTTCCCTTCCTGCTCTCTCAGTGGTGAGAGCAGCATCCTTGGCGGCTAGTTCCCTCCGAAGCCTCTCAATCAGCTGTTCTTGTGTTTCTACGGCAGCCATGACTCTTTTTAGTTTAGCTTGGATGTGTATAAGGCGTTCCGGATTGTCTAAGGCGTCAAACTCAGATGTTTGACCAGAACGACGCATATACTTGCAAAGTACCTCAAGAAAAACGTGAGATTTAACTACCTAAGGTGCGAATGATTGCTTCCCCGGCAACGGCGCCAATTTGTTGTAGGGAGGAAATCGAGAATTGCAATAAAATATAAATAAAGTAAGGCAAACCAGATTCCGTCCCTTGCAAATGATTACAAGACCTCATCCTGATGTAGCAGCGGGAAGTCAGGATCGATCCACGAGGAAGCGAGTCAGCGGATCTCAGGTAGGTGTAAATCTCACAGACAGAAAGACAGAAATAAAAGCAGAAAAGAAAACAAAAGTACAGAACTACTCGATATCGACAACAGTAACTCGATATCGACTACAGAAATTGACACCAGCGACAGGAATCGACAACAGAAACGAAGATCAGCAGAAGACAACAATGTCGAGTAAATTCCCCCTCGATATCGAGTAAATACTACTCGATATCGACAAGAATTCCCCGAGATCGACAAAAACAGAAACTTCAATTCGCAAACTTTCCGAACATAGAACGCAGATTTTGATGGAATAAATTCAATGAACTAAAGACTTCCAAAGCTAGGGTATCAACACCACAACAATAACCATGCAAAGTAACACATAAAGGTACAAAAGATCATGCTTTTCATCAAATAACTTTCGTTATTATCAAATAGGAATATAGAGGCTTTCGCATAAACCCTAATTGTTACTAACCCTTTTCACATAATTAACCCTAGTTGTATTAAGATCACTTTCGCTTCAATAATACAAACAAGGATCACCTTCAACTTTCGCAAAAGAATCATGCTCATAGGGATAGAAGACGAATTGCATAAAAAGATCAAACCTTTACCGCATTATCTCACATGGCTACCGTCGGGCCCGACCCTAGAAGTGGGTGGACTACTCGCTCTTCATCATCAAGAAAGACATCAATAATAAAAGGGAATAACTTTGCATTAAATAAAACTAAAAAGAAAGCTTACAACCGAACAAGCCAAATCTGCTTTAGCCTTTCCACCTTGCTCGCCACAAACTCTCTCTTTCTCTATGTAACTACTTACTTCTTCTCCTTCCATTTGAATGACTAGAAATCAGCCCCTAAGGCCTTATTTATAGGCTTCATTCTCTCTCTAATTAGGAAATAAGATCCTATCTATATCTATATCTACTTACTTAAAAGCTTAAAGATAAATAAATGGAATAAAAGAATTAAATCCAAAAAGGAAATATATCTAAAGTAGGTAAATCATCCATGGAGTTGATAGATCTTGATAGGTATTGATAGATGTGGATAGATTCGGACAACTTCGTTCCCTCGCAAGCCTAACTCGACTCGGACAGCTCACCGCGTAACGCGGCCCAGGAGAGCTCTCCTCGATATCGAGTAAACTACTCGATATCGAGTAGCTTTGTCGTCGACTTCAGCTTCTGATCTTGGTCGAGTAACTGCTCCCCGACACTGGCTCGGACATGTGGTGCTGGGGTTGTCGATATCGAGTTAACTCCTCGATATCGAGTAAATGCTGCTCGGCATGTCCAGTCTTCGGCTTCTCGACTCAGCATCCTTCCTCGACTCAGGGCATGACTTTCAAGTTTTGTCGATATCGAGTAAAAGTACTCGATATCGAGTAGGGCTCTGGAGTCGGGTTGGCTTCGTCTTCAGCTCCTCGATCAGCTCCTACTCGACCAGGCACTGCTCGGACATCTTTGGTCGATATCGAGTATAAGTACTCGATATCGAGTAACACTTGGCTTCAGCTCGATTTGTCTTGGTTCCGTCGTTCTTTGACTTTGGACTTTTGTAGTTGACTTCTGAGCTTTTCGTCCTTTCTCAGAATTGCTGTAAATTGCCTCGAATTCTGCGAATTTAAACAGAAACTGGTGTAGGTTCCATAATTTGGCAAATAAACATAAACTACATAGATTCTGTACTATTCTAGACCAAATGCATGAAATGTATGTAGAAAACAATATAAAAGTTACTGTAAAACATGGCAGATTCAGCTCACAACAGGTTCCTCCACCAGGGTCACCTACACCTGTCATCTTATTGACAAGTGCGGGCGCCTTTGGAAGGTGTAGCTTTTTGTCCAAGCACTCATCCATTACCCTTAGATTCTCTCCTTGAGCTAGTCCAGGGGGTTGTCCTGGGTCTCCACATTTTTCAGGAAATTTCTTTTACCTTTTCCTTCTTTTTCAATCTTTGCTTCTTCTTGATGGTGCATAATTCCTTCAAAAATTTAGCATATCTAGGAATGCTCTTAATTAATTTGAGTAAAGGAATATTTACCTCGCACTTGTTGAATGTCTCAAAGATCTCCTTATCGTCCTCATACCTTCGTGTATCCTTCAGGGCTTCCGGAAATGGTGGAACCGGCTTTGGAATCTCCATAGGTAAGGAAGAAAAAGGAGGAGAAGAAGGAGGAGGAAGAGGAGAAGAA
Source organism: Persicaria maculosa (assembly GCA_963922045.1). NCBI lineage: Eukaryota > Viridiplantae > Streptophyta > Magnoliopsida > Caryophyllales > Polygonaceae > Persicaria > Persicaria maculosa. The sequence continues at coordinate 69,124,035 of OY998258.1, read as the reverse complement.
GAAGAAGAAGGGAAGAAGGGCGAAGAACACGTACCTGGCACCGAACAGGCGGCGGGCGCACTGGCGGTGGGTGCAGCCTTTGGCTGCGGGTGCAACACGGTTGATTGGCCGCGGCTGCGACATGGTTGCTGCGGTCGCAGCACAGTATGGTTTGCGTCCTCTTTGTCTATTTCTTCCCTTTCTTCGTCCATGCTTCCTTCATTGTCCTTTTGAGGCCTGACAATCAGTTCCTTGCCACTCCTAAGCATTATTGCACTGACATTCTCTTTAGGATTCTCAACCGTTTGCGATGGAAGCTTCCCTGAATCGTTTGCCTTCTTCGCACTTAAGACCTAAATGAGTTGACTCAATTGATTCTCCAAATTTGTGATCCGGTCTGATTGTTGTTTCTCAACCTTCAACACCAACCGTGACAATTTCTGTATTGGATCCTCAATGACCTCATTGGCTTGTGGTTGGCCTCCCTATCGAGGTTCAAATTGTTGGTGGGGCATTGCCTGTTGCCCCCTTTGCTGATTAAAAGAGGCTTGGTAGTTCCCATAGGCCTGCTGATAGCCTCTGTTATAGTTGTTGATGTTGAAGTATCCAGAATTTCCAAAATTGCCTTGTCTAGGCCCTTGTGGAGCAAAATTCCCAATGGCATTCAACTCGATGTTGGGATCTTGCTGAAGTGGGCACATGTCCATAGGATGAGTAAATTGATTGCAAAGTCCACATGCTTTCAGCTGTTGGGGAGTTCTATCAATGACCAACTGTTTGATCATCTCCTTCACCTCTGCCATGTATGTCTGAAGCACAGCTACAGGAGCATCAATAGAGAGTACACCCCTAGCACGAGCGCTCTTATCCAGGTGGTAGATTGAAGAACCACTCATTCGCCTCATCCTTCAAAGAGAAGGGAAAAGCTCTCAGCTTGATTTGATCCTCAGTGACGTTCTCAGGTTTCATCCTAACTACCACAATATGGAATTTAGAGAGATGCTTGTGGGGGTCCTCCCCACTCAACCCATGGAATTTTGGTAACAGATGAATTACCCCAAATTTCAGCTAAAAGGTGACTCCTTCCCTTAGCGCAGGGAATTTGATTGCCAGAGGTTGCTGTGCCAGATCAGGAGCAAAAAGCTCCTTAAGAGTGCGGTTTTCGTTAGCCATCTCTATTGTGGTTTCTCCTTGATCAAAAGGGAGCCCGCGAAAGCGATCACGAGTTTCTCGCCTTAAAGAGGCAAGGGTCCTTTCAATCTCCGAATTAAACGACAAAAAAGAAGAATTAGTAGCATGGGTATCGACCATATAAGATGGTCCACACCAAAAATCAACACTAAAAACGCACAAGAATTAATAAATTTTCCCCGGCAATGGCGCCAAATTTAACGGGGGGAAAACCTGTCGTTGATCTTCCAAAGAAAACTCAAACCTATAGCAAGTATAGCAATAAGTAAGAGGTCGATCCACAGGGAAAGTTATAATTCAAGTTTGATTCAAGTGTCAATCAAAGTAACCAATTTGAGGGATTTTTATGTGTGAAAGTTCCGCCTTTTATCAAAGCGGATTGAAGCAAACAAAAGTAAATGATTGTAATTCAGACAATTAGGAGAAGCAATTCTACCTACAATTTTCCACTTTATTTGGTTGAAGCGATCCTTGGAACTTCTTCTCATCCTATTAAGTTTCCTATGAATGCCCTTGCCCCAACCTAATATAGTTACTAGTCCAATCAGTCCTAGAAACCCTTATCAATCGAACAGTCCCTAAAAAAGGATTTAACCCAATTGATAGCTTTAAGTTCAGAGATTAGCCAAGGTATTTGCAGTCCCTAAAGATAGATTTAACAACACATCCAACTTCCTACTTGTTCAATTAGTTCAATCAGCCCTAAAGGAACAAGTTTGCTACTTAGGCTAAGGTTCACAATCAGGAATCTACAAAACCTTAGCGATTGAATGGATCTAATAAGTTGATCAGGCAAGATAGAACAATTCAATAAACAATCAAGCATGAAGAAGTTGAAGCATTCAAATATAGGAAACAAGGAACGAGAATTAATTAGAAACTCACAATCAATCCAAATAAAGCTTCAAATTGCAGGCAGAATAGATGAGTTTAGTTCATCATGGAAGACATCGCTCAAATTTCTAAAGTGTCTGATGAATGAAAAGAATAGAATAGAAGTTGTGGAAAATAAACTAAAATTGGCCTTATAAAAGATCCAAAGTCGGCCATAAAAAATATCCAACACAAACTAGGGTTTTCTTAAATTAAAACGCAGTGTTCACGCGCTGACAACCAATGCTGCGGCTGCGACATGGATGCTGCGGCCGTGGCATCAACAGCTCTCCCAAATCCCGCTGCATCCTCAATGGCGGCGGCCGTGTCTTTTAAGTAAATCTTGTCTCGAATTCTCTCTTTTTGTCAACAGGAAAGTTGTAGATCTCTGAAAGAGCTTTCCAACGCATGGTCATAATAGTCAATCGGACAACCGAGGCCTCCAAAAAGTGCAAAACAAGTTCAACATGTATGGCGACAACTTCTGTAGACTTGTTCTTCGTTTATGTTCGCTTCTTCTTCTCAGGACCTCTTGAGATCTTCATGTAAGCTTCTTCGATCAACTAGACATTCTCATCCAATGCGTTATCAACCCATGTCTCATCATCGGATCCACGATTACCTGAAATAATCAATAAAAGTGTGTAGATTCCGACTCCACCAACATCGAGAGCAAATATGCAAATTGTACATAATCCATGCATGAAATGCATCTTATATTAACTAAGCTAAATGCAACCTATTATGCCTACCTAAATGCATACTATCACTTTGTGAGGGAGCAACAAAATCCGAAGAGCTTGGATATTCGTGCAGCGATGTAGGAGATTGGAGGCAATTCGAGATTGTTGTAGGGAGGAAATCGAGTATGAAAAATAGAAGGTAAATAAACTAAGGCAAACCAGATTCCGTCCCATGCAAAAAATTACAAGACTTCCTCCCGATGCAGCAGTGGGAAGTTAGGATCGATCCACGAGGAAGCGTGTCAGCGGATCCTAGACAGCGGTGGAATCTCACAGAAGTCGACTACATGGGTCCTAGATCTCGAGTACAGCAACTCGACAGAAGATCGGACAGTCGAACAGCGTAGCAGTCACAGGCACAGGGCTAGTCGATCTCGACAAGGCCTTACTCGAGATCGAGTAGAGTCTTGGTCGATGTCGGCTTGGCTTGTCGAGTACCTGCACACAGAAGCTACAACGACCTTGGTCGAAAATCAGTAGTCGAGATCGACGAGTGCTATTCGATCTCGAGTAAGGGCAGAAACTAAAACGAAAGAAAATAAAAACAATTGCTTTGGGATCTCGAAATAAACTATATGTAAAAGACTTCCAAGATTGGGGTTTGCAACAACGATAACCAAGCATGCATAAGGCAGAATAAAACAGATAATCATGTGAATCGCATCAAAGGACTAAGCTTTCGCATTTTCCAACAATTAGACAACTCTTTCAAGAAACCCTAATTGTCTCTACTTATTTTATGTTTACAATTCAAGTTGTTAGCATGGACCTCCATTAGATGGGTAATAAACACATAACAAGTAGTAGATGCTCAAAACATGATAAAAGTCGGATCTTTACCTCAATTATGCATGGCTATCGTCGGGCTCGCCCCAACCCTAGAAGTGGGTGGACTACTCGCGCTTCATCATAATTAAAGACATCAATAATAAAAGGAAACAAACTTGCATTAATGAAATAAAATAGAGCTTACCAACTCCTCTTGGTCACTCACTCTCTCTCTCTTTCTCTCTCTTACTACTTCTCCTAAAATTGAATGACTAGAAATCAGCCCCATGGGCTTTATTTATAGGCTTCTAAACCTTGCTATTCAAGGATAGAAATATCTATCTATATCTAAAGCTATATCTAAAGGCTTAAAAGATAAATAAAAGCAACAAAGAAAAAAAAATCTAAAATAGGGAATTATATCTAAATAGTCTTCAAGTGGATAGATGATGTATCTTGATAGAATCGGCAATCTTCGGGCCGAAGTAATCTCACACCGAGTAGAATTGATCAAACCGCGTAACGCGTCTCCGGAAGTCTCCTCGATCTCGACAAAGGGCTACTCGATCTCGAGTAGGATTGTCGGTCGACTGGCTTGACTCGGCGTCTCGGCTAGCTGGTGCTCGACAGGCTCGGATAGAGCTCAAGGGCTTCGTCGATCTCGAGGAGAGCTTCTCGATCTCGAGTAGGGGTGGATCATCGACTTGGCCGGCTTGGTGCATCGAGTAGCCTTTTGTCGACATGCTCGGACACAGGTTCCTAGAGTTCCTCGATCTCGACGACAGTCTTGTCGATCTCGAGTAGGGTGTCCGGCTTCCTGGTCAGGTCGGGTAACTTCTCTTCGACTTCGGGTTGTCTCCGAGGCCTTGTCGGGCTCTTCGTCTTCAGCTTCTCGACATAGGCTCCTCGATCCTGGCAGGTGTCTAGGCATGGCTTGTCGAGATCGACTAAGGCTTGTCGATGTCGAGTAGTTTTGTGCTCTGGTTCTCGCTTCTTGATTTTCTCCCGAAATGGTTCCATATTCTGCAATATTAGACAGAAACTTATGTAGATCTCCATTTCTGACAAATACGCATATACTACATAAATCCGATATATTCCTAACCCGAAATATGCAAAATGTAAAGAATATGGAACTAAAATATGCATAAAGACATGGCTACTTTGGAGACATCAGAGATCCACATCCGTCTTCCCTCTTTCATCTTTGTTCGTCTCATAGGTATATTCCTGTCCCTCCATCCTTGACGGAACACTAATCTTCTCCCAGTTTCCCTCGACTCGCTATTGAACGCTAATTTTGAGTTTTTATCTTCGATTGAGCAATGGATTCCTCGAGTACAGCAAGTCGATAGAAGATCGGACAGTCGAATAGCGTAGCAGTCACAGGCACAGGGCTAGTCGATCTCGACAAGGCCTTACTCGAGATCGAGTAGAGTCTTGGTCGACGTCGGCTTGGCTTGTCGAGTACCTGCACATAGAAGCTATAGTGACCTTGGTCGAAAATCAGTAGTCGAGATCGACGAGTGCTATTCGATCTCGAGTAAGGGCAGAAACTAAAACGAAAAAAAATAAAAAAAATTGCTTTGGGATCTCGAAATAAACTGTATGTAAAAGACTTCCAATATTGGGGTTTGCAACAACGATAACCAAGCATGCATAAGGCAGAATAAAACAGATAATTATGTGAATCGCATCAAAGGACTAAGCTTTCGCCTTTTCCAACAATTAGACAACTCTTTCAAGAAACCCTAATTGTCTCTACTGATTTTATGTTTACAATCCAAGTTGTTAGCATGGACCTCCATTAGATGGGTAATAAACACATAACAAGTAGTAGATGCTCAAAACATGATAAAAGTCGGATCTTTACCTCAATTATGCATGGCTATCGTCGGGCTCGCCCCAATCCTAGAAGTGGGTGGACTACTCGCGCTTCATCATAGTTAAAGACATCAATATTAAAAGGAAACAAACTTTCATTAATGAAATAAAATAGAGCTTACCAACTCCTCTTGGTCACTCACTCTCTCTCTCTTTCTCTCTCTTACTACTTCTCCTCCTGAAATTGAATTACTAGAAATCAGCCCCATGGGCTTTATTTATAGGCTTCTAAACCTTGCTATTCAAGGATAGAAATATCTATCTATATCAAAAACTATATCTAAAGGCTTAAAAGATATATAAAAGCAACAAAGAAATTAAATCTAAAATAGGGAATTATATCTAAATAGTCTTCAAGTGGATAGATGATGTATCTTGATAGAATCGGCAATCTTCGGGCCCAAGTAATCTCACACCGAGTAGAATTGATCAAACCACGTAACGCGTCTCCGGAAGTCTCCTCGATCTCGACAAAGGGCTACTCGATCTCGAGTAGGATTGTCGGTCGACTGGCTTGACTCGGCGTCTCGGCTAGCTGGTGCTCGACAGGCTCGGATAGGGCTCAAGGGCTTCGTCGATCTCGAGGAGAGCTTCTCGATCTCGAGTAGGGGTGGATCATTGACTTGGCCGACTTGGTGCATCGGGTAGCCTTTTGTCGACATGCTCGGAAACAGGTTCCTAGAGTTCCTCGATCTCGACGACAGTCTTGTCGATCTCGAGTAGGGTGTCCGGCTTCCTAGTTAGGTCGGGTAACTTCTCTTCGACTCCGGGTTGTCTCCGAGGCCTTGTCGATCTCGAGTAACCTAACTCGATCTCGACGAAGGTTTGAGAGTCGGGTTCTTCGTCTTCAGCTTCTCGACATAGGCTCCTCGATCCTGGCAGGTGTCTAGGCATGGCTTGTCGAGATCGACTAAGGCTTGTCGATGTCGAGTAGTTTTGTGCTCTGGTTCTCGCTTCTTGATTTTCTCCCGAAATGGTTCCATATTCTGCAATATTAGATAGAAACTTATGTAGATCTCCATTTCTGACAAATACGCATATACTACATAAATCCGATATATTCCTAACCCGAAATATGCAAAATGTAAAGAATATGGAACTAAAATATGCATAAAGAGATGGCTACTTTGGAGACATCAAACCACCCCATACTTAGACTTGCTTGTCCTTCAAGTCTTCGCCTTTGTCAAAAGCAACATCTCAAGTAGTAGCAATGTAAGACAAGTGAATTTAACGTCATCACACATATATGAGCGACCCATAGGCATAGGCAATATAAATCCAACCTCATAGGATTAATGTGTTTACACTCAGCTCTGAAATGTGTTTAGGCTATGTATATCGACTCTCAACTCAATTCCATATACAATCTCATAAACATTGCAATTTAAATATATATCCACTTCGCAACCAATTATGAAAATGCAACAAGAATTATCAGGAGGACTTCGCTCAATAGAAGTCTTCAAAGAAGATTCCATTCGCCGGGGTTGTAATGGGGCTTGGTAAGAAATAATAAGGAATGGAATTATTTGGCTATGTGGTGCTTAATAAAATTCGGGAATCAAGACTCCTAAATCTCCAACACAACCAAACCATAACTTCAAAATCATATGCATCAACCAAACTCTCCAATTTATCTCAATGAAGTATGTAACCTTTCAAACTTTCTCAACCTCTCCAAAGTATGTATCTTGCAAATAATGAAGGAAATAAGGTAAATTTGGCTCATGCACTTTATTCACAAACATATGTACTTCTTCTCTCTTTTTTTTTCCGATTTTTTTTTGAAACGAAAATAAAATAAAACTAATGGTGCATTTATAAGGTGAGCCAAAAATCCTTTTACATAGTATGCATAGCAAGATAAAAATGTAAAACCAACCCATGTTTCAATGATTTCAACAATCCTTCCTACTTGAAATGCAACATAAGCTTATTCTTTCCACAAATCATCATTCCAACCAACTCTAAGTCTTAATTCCCAAATGGGGGTCAGGCTCAATTTGGCTAAGGATATTTTTGTGGAGTTCATAATAAAAGTCTCAGGCTAATGTTCTGGCTTCAAGCAGGGATAATGCAGGGTAGGTAAAGAGAGGATAAAATTGGCTTAAAAGGTGCTTCCATCATTTAATTCTCATCAACATAAACATATAAATGCATTGGCTTTGAATAACTATCACAACATTTAGAGATGCATGGGAAGAGTAAATACACTCAAGAAAGCAGAGGGATTTTTAATGTTCTCCCTATAAGGCCAAAATTCTCACTGGGACAATTTTTATTGGATTTTAACCTTTAGCTTGGGATCATATGTGCTCAATTTCATCACAAGTTCACAATCCACATAAAAACCATTTTGAGGACTTAGGCTAAACCTTCCAAACATGCCATATGATTTATATGATCAAGTCAGTCATTATTTATCATCATAGGACATCTAAGGTAGGGTATACAAAATAAGACAATGCAAAAATTAAACATGCATATTTTTTCTTTTTTCAACATTTTCTTTTTTTTTTTCTTTTTATTTTTTTTCTTGTGCAACTAAAAATAAGACTAAAGTATGGAAAAGACTAAAATGCATAAAATTTAAACATGAATGCATAACATAAAAATTAAAATTTCACCATGTAAAACCAAAAAGCAAGACTAAAACATATGATAATGATATTGAGCCCTTCCCCCACCCCATACTTAAAATATACAGTGTCCCCACTGTATAAAATCAAATAAAAATAAGAGTAAAGGAAGGAACTCACAGGATAACACATCGAGGATGGCTGATCAGTGCATGTCGAGTAGATGTGCTTGTTGATCTCGAGTACAGTATACTCGATCTCGAGTACAGTGTACTCGATCTCGATGAGCTTTTATGCGGTCAGTGGTTTCTGAAGTCGAGGGGCATTCTGGGCTTGTCGATCTCGAGTTGGCCTACTCGATATCGACGAGTGTCTGGGCTGCTCCTCCTTGTCGTCGTCGACTTGGCCTTCGTCGATTTTGACTGTTTTTCAGGGACTTCTTTATTCCACTTTTCGCGATCCTTATATGCTTGCCGACCTAAAAGTGTTAGATTGCTCACAAAAACAAGACTATCCACATGAATTATTCTAAAAGACATAAAACAAAAAACAAAAACCAAAACGATAAAGTTCAAAAAGGTTCCAAAATTCATAAAATTTATATACATGCTCTAGATTTTAGAGATGCTAGGCCGACTTCTCCGTTTGCGCTCAAGGACCATTAGTGTGGGGCCCGCTAATGCTTGGCCCTTCTCCTGGATCATCTAGGTCCTGATGGTAGTTGATAGCATGCATTTAGGTAGGCATATTAGGATGCATTTAGCATGATTTAGATGTGCATAATGCATAGTTTAAGCTAGATTTGCATTTATACTTGTGTTGTTGGTGGAATCGGAATCTACACGCTTTTATGGATTATTTCAGGTATATGTGGATCCGACTAGGAATGAGGAGGCTCATGGATGAAGGAAGAGTGAAGAGGAGGAGGAAAAGTGAAGAGCCCGGGAGCGGAATCGAAGTTAGAGAGCCTAAGTGAAGAACAAGTCAACAGAAGTTGTCGATAGACATGCTGAACTTGTTTTGCACTTTCTGGAGGCCTCGGTGGTCCGATTGACTATTATGACCATGCGTTGGAAAGCTCTTTTCGAGATCTACAACTTTCATGTTGACATCGAGACCAAATTCGAAAAGGAAAAATTACTGTGAACAGTAAAAGCTGCCCCGCGGCCAAGCTAGCCGCCCCGCGGCTTGAACCTCTGTCGAACGATTTCGCTGATCGCCTGGCCGCCCCGCGGCCTATGGTGGCTGCCCCGCGGCCTTCACAGAAACCTCAATTCAAGACTGGACTTTACTTAGGGTTTTTATTAAGTTATTTGGCCGACTTTCTAAAGACTATTTAAGGTTTTTCTAGTTATTATTTTCATGAACCTTATGCACTTTATTCAATTGTTTAGAGCGCCGTTGAGCATGAGCAACTAAACTCTCGAGGTTTCGCCTACGATTTGGATCTTTGATTGTTGAATTGTGAGTTTCTTAATCTAGTTCTTATTCCTATTGCAATGTTTTGGTTTCTTTGTGCTTAATTGCTTGAATGTGTTTTATTCTCTCTGGCCTGGCCGACTAGTTAGAGTAGATTCATTCAATTGCTAGGGTTTTGTAGATTCCTCGTAGCGAACCTTAACCCAAGTGGCAATCATATCTCTTTAGGACTCGTATGACTAATTGGATGTGTAGGAAGTTGAATATATGTTAAATATCGACTCGTAGCTTGATATTGCATGTACCTTGGTTAATTCATATTCTTAATGCTATCTCTAGGTTAAATCTTAACCGTGTTAGGGTTATCTAGAGATAAGGATTGCTAGGACTCGTAGGACTAGTAATTTACATAAGATCTAGACAAGGACATTGATAGGAAAAGACAAGAACTAGAGGCTGAAACAAGGATCGAATTCATCAATCGAAGTGATAGATTGTAGGTGAACCTATTTCTCTCCATTGCATTCTTAAACCAATTCACTTTGTTTGTTTGCTTCCGCTTTGCTGAAAGGCGGATCTTTTCACACTAAAAACTCCCCCTTTTCCCTCTTAGCAATTAGAATTAGACTTGAATTTAATAGATTTCCCTGTGGATCGATCTCTTGCTTGCACGCTATACTAGTTAGTGAGTTTGAGTATTCTTTGGCAAGAACAACGACATGTTTTCCTCTTGTCAAATTTGGCGCCGTTGCCGGGGATTTCTTATCAATTTCTTGTGTTTAATTTTAATCGCTAACTTTTGTATATATTTACATCTAACCCCGTCGTGGACCTATCTTACGGTTCACGACACCTTATTACTAATATTTCTAGATGTTGAAGTTATGGCAGTTTCAGGGAGAATATTTTCACAACTACCTCACAAGAGTGCAAAATTTATTTAACATCCGTTATTCACGGGGTTTCCGAGATAGTTTGCGAGATGTGGTGGTTTGCGTTTTTGAGGGCATGGCTCCTCAGACCCGAGAACTTGCCAGGTCCATAAACAATGGAAGCTTTGCTGGTTTAGGAGTGTCGGGATTATGGGATCTTCTCTGCTACATGGGTGACCAATCGGCGGAGGAAGAATCCTACACTTCGACGTTTCAACCAATGGAGTACTCCGACCCATCCATGGAAGAGTCAACCATTATCTTGATGGAGCAGATAGGGAAATTACGTGAGATAGTGAATCAAACTGGGGAAGCTATGAATCAAACTGGGGAAGCTATGAATCAAAATGGGGAAGCACTTATCCGACTCTTTAAGACATTGAAGGAGTTGATAGTTCAACAATGTCATATTCCTCAACTTGATGAAAGCCAAGATGCAAGCAACGATGAATTCTCTGATAATGAAGAAGAGCATCTAGTGGTTATCGACACGAAATCTCAGGGGACGTCCCTAGAGATTGAAGATGTTTCGATGCCCCCTTCATTCGTAGAAATCATCCCCAACTCGCCTATCAAGGAGCCAAGTCTGGAACTAATTTCTGTGGTTCCCGAACAAGAAACTGGTACTTTTTGCAAATTGGGAGATTTTGGTGAATATGTTGATCCATGGAGCCACTACTTCAACAAACCACCAACAGAACTGTGTTGGTGGTCTTACATACCCTCGAGGGAGAATCAAGCTAAAATGAAGGGTAATTTGGTAATGGTTCTCATTGCTATATTTTTAATTACCAATTGTTTCGTCTTTAGTGTGCATTCGAATATCGGTTGGGCACGAGAGTTTGTTTGCCATGTATAGTTTGGCGTCTACAGGCTCTATGCATCCTATCTTTACCTTCCGCCAGATTGATAAAGGCATGATGCTCACACTTGCTCCTAAATCGCACAGAGAATCATATTTATATTTCCCAAAACCCACAGTAACAGAAAACTTACCAGGGTCAGGTCTCTATTCAGGGAAGTGGAGTACTTTGCATTCGCCTGCGATCTCTGAAATGGATCGCTTCTTACTCAGGATTTCCTTCAGAAATTTGACATATCCAGGCATCTCTTGCAGGGCTTCTTTAAAAAGAATAGAAACATTCAGTTCTTGTAGCATATTAACAAATCTGGTAAACCTACCTGCAGTGGGATCTTTCTGTGCTTTTGAAGGGAAAGGCAGTGGCTTTTTCAATTTCGGAGACAGATCAGCTGTCGGAGGTGCTGCAGAGTCGTCGACCTCGGCCAGATTTTTCTCCTCGATCTCGACTAGTGGCTCCTCGAGATCGACTTGGGTTGTCGACTTGGAATTGTTGGGCTGCGTAGTAGAGTTCGAGCTCAGCTTCTGGTCTATGTCGAGTAGTGGCTTGTCGAGATCGAGTACGCTCTCCTCAAGATCGAGTAGATTTTGCTCTGTCTCGAGTTGTTGCTCTGCCTTGCCTTGCTGTTTCTCGACCTCTGGCTTGTGTAATTGATGCCCACTTCTGAGTTTGATAGCTGCGACGTGTCCAGTTTTCCCTTTAGGATTTGGTTCTGTTTGCCCAGGGAGCTGTCCGGATGGTCATGGGATCTGTGCAGCGATTTGACCCATCTGGGTTTCTATTCCTCTTTTCCAGATATCCAGTTCTCCAAATTTTGTAGTGATGTTCTGGAACTGGTTGTTGATGGTGCCCTGATTCCGACGCATCTCCTCAAGGATCAGCTGCAGATCATCCTTCTTTTGATCCCTTTCTAGATGTCCTGGAGCTCTGTAGGGTGGGGGGTTCCTAGGAGGACCTTGGTTCCACTGACGCTGATAGAACCTTTGATCTCCCATGTAGCGATTGGGACCCCAGCGTAGGCTGCCTCTTCATGTGTCTCTGCCATCCTGACTTGCTCAGTGTGTGGGCACTCAGTAGTGGTGTGCCGCTGTGATCTGCGTTCGATGCAAGGCTGATTGACAGATAGATATTTGACTTGCTTGAGGAGCTTGCGATTCTTGTCTCTGTAGAACTGCTCCCTGACATCAGGGTCAATCTCCTTTGCTGGCTCATAGACTGGTATAGATGGTGCTGGCCTGGCATAGGAGTTCTCCTCATAGTTTGCAGTAGACCCATATTTGTTTTCATAATTGGTGAGCTTGTCTAGCACACCCCAAGCGTCAATTGGTGGCATCGTCAGATACTCATAGCGAGTATACTGGTTGATCCTGTCCTTAGTGACTTGATCAAGAGAGTTGAAGAAGATCTCCTGAATGACGTAGGGTGGCTGTTCATGAGTAGGGCAAGATCGCAGGAGTTCTTTGTAGCGTTCCCATGCCTTTGCCAGCGGTTCCCCAAGCTTCTGTTTGAAAGCGGTGATTTTCTAGCGAAGGATAGCTGTCTTGGCAGGTGGGAAGAATTTATTCAAAAACTCTTGCTCTACTTGGGCCCATGTTGTGAGCGATCTTGGTTTCAGCCCTTCAAGCCACTTCAGTGCAGGCCCAACGAGAGACCAGCGAAAAGCCTTCATCTTGACATATTCCAAAGTTGTACCTTCAGCAAGAGTACGGTACATGTCAAAAAAATTGGTAATATGTTCAAGAGGACACTCATTAAATTTGCCATAAAAAGCATTATTTTTAAGCTCTATCAGAAATTGAGTGCGAATTTCAAAGGAGTTTTCAGGGATAAGAATCGCCGATTCAGGCACGACAAGAGTTGGATGCATATAATCCTCAGCCGTGGTTGGGTATTGGGCAAGCTCAGCCTCCGCTTGTTCCCTTGCTGCTTTCTCAGTGGCGATAGCAGCATCTTTAGCGGCTAATTCCCTTGTAAGCCTTGCAATTAGCTGTTCTTGTGTCTCTGCGGCTGCCATGGCTCTTTTCAGTCTAGTGTGGGCTTGTATAAGACGTTCTGGGTTGTCTAAGCCGTCAAACTCAGGTGGTTGACCAGAACGGCGCATACATCTGTAAAGTAAACTCAAAGAGAATGTGAGATTTTAACTACCTAAGGCGCGAATGATAGCTTCCCCTGCAACGGCGCCAATTTGTTGTAGGGAGAAAATCGAGTATGCAAAATATAAGGTAAATAAACTAAGGCAAACCAGATTCCATCCCTTGCAAATAATTACAAGACTTCCTCCCGATGCAGCAGTGGGAAGTCAGGATCGATCCACGAGGAAGCGTGTCAGCGGATCCTAGGCAGCGGTGGCATCTCACAGGAGTCGACTACAGGGGTCCTAGATCTCGAGTACAACAAGTCGACAGAAGATCGGACAGTCGAACAGCGTAGCAGTCACAGGCACAGGGCTAGTCGATCTCGACAAGGCCTTACTCGAGATCGAGTAGAGTCTTGGTCGACGTCGGCTTGGCTTGTCGAGTACCTGCACACAGAAGCTACAGTGACCTTGGTCGAAAATCAGTAGTCGAGATCGACGAGTGCTATTCGATCTCGAGTAAGGGCAGAAACTAAAACGAAAAAAAAAATAAAAACAATTGCTTTGGGATCTCGAAATAAACTGTATGTAAAAGACTTCCAATATTGGGGTTTGCAACAATGATAACCAAGCATGCATAAGGCAGAATAAAACAGATAATTATGTGAATCGCATCAAAGGACTAAGCTTTCGCCTTTTCCAACAATTAGACAACTCTTTCAAGAAACCCTAATTGTCTCTACTGATTTTATGTTTACAATCCAAGTTGTTAGCATGGACCTCCATTAGATGGGTAATAAACACATAACAAGTAGTAGATGCTCAAAACATGATAAAAGTCGGATCTTTACCTCAATTATGCATGGCTATCGTCGGGCTCGCCCCAACCCTAGAAGTGGGTGGACTACTCGCGCTTCATCATAGTTAAAGACATCAATATTAAAAGGAAACAAACTTGCATTAATGAAATAAAATAGAGCTTACCAACTCCTCTTGGTCACTCACTCTCTCTCTCTTTCTCTCTCTTACTACTTCTCCTCCTGAAATTGAATGACTAGAAATCAGCCCCATGGGCTTTATTTATAGGCTTCTAAACCTTGCTATTCAAGGATAGAAATATCTATCTATATCTAAAACTATATCTAAAGGCTTAAAAGATATATAAAAGCAACAAAGAAATTAAATCTAAAATAGGGAATTATATCTAAATAGTCTTCAAGTGGATAGATGATGTATCTTGATAGAATCGGCAATCTTCGGGCCCAAGTAATCTCACACCGAGTAGAATTGATCAAACCACGTAACGCGTCTCCGGAAGTCTCCTCGATCTCGACAAAGGGCTACTCGATCTCGAGTAGGATTGTCGGTCGACTGGCTTGACTCGGCGTCTCGGCTAGCTGGTGCTCGACAGGCTCGGATAGAGCTCAAGGGCTTCGTCGATCTCGAGGAGAGCTTCTCGATCTCGATTAGGGGTGGATCATTGACTTGGCCGGCTTGATGCATCGGGTAGCCTTTTGTCGACATGCTCGGACACAGGTTCCTAGAGTTCCTCGATCTCGACGACAGTCTTGTCGATCTCGAGTAGGGTGTCCGGCTTCCTGGTCAGGTCGGGTAACTTCTCTTCGACTCCGGGTTGTCTCCGAGGCCTTGTCGATCTCGAGTAACCTAACTCGATCTCGACGAAGGTTTGAGAGTCGGGTTCTTCGTCTTCAGCTTCTCGACATAGGCTCCTCGATCCTGGCAGGTGTCTAGGCATGGCTTGTCGAGATCGACTAAGGCTTGTCGATGTCGAGTAGTTTTGTGCTCTGGTTCTCGCTTCTTGATTTTCTCCCGAAATGGTTCCATATTCTGCAATATTAGATAGAAACTTATGTAGATCTCCATTTCTGACAAATACGCATATACTACATAAATCCGATATATTCCTAACCCGAAATATGCAAAATGTAAAGAATATGGAACTAAAATATGCATAAAGACATGGCTACTTTGGAGACGTCAGAGATCCACATCCGTCTTCCCTCTTTCATCTTTGTTCGTCTCATAGGTATATTCCTGTCCCTCCATCCTTGACGGAACACTAATCTTCTTCCAGTTTCCCTCGACTCGCTATTGAACGCTAATTTTGAGTTTTTATCTTCGATTGAGCAATGGATTCCTCGATGTAGCGCGAAAAGGTTTGTGTGGTTGCCAGGATTAGGGGTTTCAGGGACCAGGTTCCGGCTACGGCGACTTCAGTCTCTCTTCGAAAGCTTCAATCAAAATCTTCCGGCAGTGATAGAGTGTTAATCTCGCTTTCCAGAGACCAATCGACGACGAGATGAATCTAAAGTTTCCTAACTTAATTGCATTTTCGTCAATTCATCAATAATAGAGACTAGGTTATTTTGAGTTATTGTTCATTAGCGCCTCTTAGGAAGGAATTTTCAGTTGCCTCATTCAATTAACATCAAATCTGGACTTAGGAAGAAACTTGCATTTGGTTGATAGGTTGTTTGTGTTTGATGTTGTGGATTGCAGTAATAAACCACTCAACTATGAAGTGGATCATTTTTATGATCATGAAGCAAGCAATGATATGATATTTATTGAGGAGATAAAGCCTTTGATCTCCTTGGTGTTTGAAGGGAAGAGTGCCACTGTTTTTGCTTATGGAGCTCGAGGAAGTGGCAAGACGTATGCCATTCAGGTTTCTCATTTTTTCACATTCTGCCTCAACTATAAAGTTTTTGCTAGTGATTGTTTTTGTGCTTTCGAAATCGATTGCTTTACTGTGTTCTTTTGCCTCTTAGTTTCACATATTTTAGAGTATAAGTCTATAAGATATGAAAACCTTTTGCTAGCACTTGCAGAACCCAATGCAAGCTTATTCAAATCAAACAACAACTGGTATCTCAGTATGTTTTCTTTCATGTTTTATTCAGATCTCGATTTGGTTTCCGTTTAAGTGTTTGCAATTAAATCTTTGAACAAGGTATCTTTGATCTCGATTTGGTTTCAGTTCAAGTGTTTGCAATTAAATCTTTGAACAAGGCATCTTTGATCTCGATTTGGTTTCAGTTCAAGTGTTTAGCAGTGTAGCACCAATGTAAACAATACTTCTTTAATGTTTTTATTGTTGTTGACAGTTAAAGATCTCTTCATTAAAGTCCAAGCTTTTTGCATTGAGTTCTCACGAATAAGAGAAGTTGTTGGATTGTTCAGGCTATTTCAAAAGCTTGAAGATCATTGAGCCCTTTAGCTACCCTCCTGTTAATGGGCACAAAGATAAAGGGTAAACCTCTAGACTATTGAACTAATCTATGTTTTTAACAATTAAATAGTATCAGTTTTGGTTTTTTTTTGAGGACTTGCACTTGTTTCATTCTCTAATTGTTCACTCTATTTTATTATGATTAAGTATGTTGTTGCTATTCTTTCATATCTATATGCTAGTAATAAATTATGCACTCTTTATTTATTACATGATTAAGTTTTTTGCCACCCTGAACTGTTCTTGTTGATAAGCTTACTAACACTTTCTAGACTAGTAATAAATTATACACTCTTTATTTATATTTCCATTTCAAGCTAAACAAGTCTTTTTCGTGGAGGATGAGATACATAAAGGCTAGTTTCATGTGATTAAGGCAAATTATTTATCCTGTTAACATTTTTTTTCCAGCTTGCAATGTGAGCTTGTTCCCCACATCAGAGGCTGTGAGTTTTACAAGCAAGCTGCTTTCAAATCCCCAAACCAGATGTTACATGGACAATATGAAGATGCCAGATTTTATCTTGGACAAGAAGGAGAAGATGCTATCTAGGTTTCTGTCTAATAATGGGTTAGTGCAGGATCCTTATCCTTACAATATAATAGCAGAAGCAACATCTATGAAAAAGAATTAAACTTGATTTACGATCATGAATTAAGCTGATTTTTTTTCATTTCCATGGACTCATTATAGCACCTTATTTGCATCTGAATTTGAATCGGAATTCCTTTCTGCAGGAACAGATTATGAATCTGACTTCGCTCAATTTGTCTTTTAAAATATTTTAATCCATAGCTGACAGGACAAAATCGTTGGGTTTCCTATCAAAAGAATATCCAAACTAACCAACTAGTATAGCTAGTAAGTCCGGAGTCGATCCACAGGGAACTACCGTTACTTTATGCGTTAATAATCACCAACAAGAGTAAACAAGGGGGTTGTAGAGATGTAAAGAGGAAAAGAAATCAAGAAGTGAATAATGTTGATGGTTGCAAACAATGATGATTGAGATGTTTCACCTACGAATCTCAACTTTGGTTCCTCTACTTGATCATAGGCTTTCCTTCTAGTTGTATCTTTTCTATATCCACTCTTATCTTGATTTAAATAGATTATTAGTCCTATGAGTCCTAATAATCCCTTATTCCTAGGCAATCTTAACACGGATTAAGGTTTAATCCTAGGAATAGCACTAAGTCTCAAGATGTATTAAGCTTATAAGCAACATTAATTCCCTAAAGAACTAACATTTAACCTATAGTCAATTTCTTATACAATCAAGCTTTTCTATGAGATCTACTCAATTGTATTCGCTACTTTAGATTAGGTTTCACAAACGTATGAATCAAAACCCTAGCAATGATGCAATTCTTACGAGGTCGCGAATAAAGATAGAATCAACACCACAAGCAATTAAAGCACAAAGAAATTGAAGTAGATAATAGAAATAAACTAGAATTCCAAACTCACAATTCAACAAAACCAAGTCTTGATCGTAGGCAAAACACGATGAGTTTAGTTGCTCATGCTTCTAAAACGCCGTCTCTCAATTCTTCCAAGGATAAATGATTACCTAAAACCATCTAAAATAAGTCTTTAAATACCTAAGAATAACGTCATAAAAACCTAGAAAGTATTTCCCAAAGATAGGCCAATCTTAAGAGGAATATAAATTCGGCGCTGAATCTGACCCAGGAGAACCGCGGGTGCTGCCCCCTTGGCCGCGGGTGCGGCTTCTGCAGAGAATCTTGGAATTCTGGCAGCACGTGCGGTTTTGGTGGCCGCGGGTGCGGTTTTTCTGTCTTGCCTTGTTCCTCTTGCCGCGGGTGCAGTTTTCCTCTTGTACGCCCTTTGCCTCTTCCTTATGCATTCCAACTTGGATTCTCTAGCTCGTTCTTGCCTCTATATGGTTCATAGAACTCTCATGATTGACCTCCTTACTACTTCGGATCCTCAATCTACAAATAAACACTAAACTTGTGTAGATTCCGAACTTAAACACCAAATGAGCAAACAAGTAAACTTACCCCTTCAAATGCAATATATACATCTAAATGACCCTAAAACTACTCTATAATGCCTATCTAAATATGCATTATCAATAGCTTAATGGATTTACATATTTTTCATTTCCTTGGACAGTTGGACTCATTATAGCATCTTATTAGTACTAAGCTGAATTCTTCCATTGTCACTCAATTCAGCTTTGAATTCCACTGTTCTCCTATTTCCTTGGACTGAATATGTAACCTCATTTATTCTGGGTGATTTTAAACAAATCCGAATGATTTTTCTTATAAAATTTTACATTTGTAGTTTTCTTTTGGATCAATAAACTGTTTGTATCAGCTCATAATAGATGAATATCTACCTATATCAATTTGCATCATAACCTATAGTGTAATTAAGTTCCTCAGTTATTGTTTCTGATTTTCACCAAAATTAAGTTCCTCAGTTATTGCGTTAATGAGTCCAAGTATATATACATAGCTTAATGGATTTAAAAACCAAGTTGTTACAGGGAGATCAACTAAATTGGGTTTCAAGTTGTTACAGGGAGATCAACTCTTGGCTTGATTGGAATTTAGAATCTAAACCACAACTGAAATTTTTTGAGAGACTAAGGGTTGTATTTCCTTATTTTGTGTGACAAAAAAATGTAGGCTTATTTATTAGATGTTCAATTCGATTGAAAGCACTGTTTATGAATCTTTAGTTAGGTGCAGTTCTTTCAAATAACAGCTAACTTAAATTATTTCATGTCTTTTCTCAATTTCTTCCGTTAATTTTAGCTTTGGCATTTGGGATTTGGTTTGCATTATATAGTTAAAAATGTAGGCTTATTTATTAGAAATTGAAACTTTCATCATCATTTCAAGGGGACAATTAAATTGGCATATCATTAATATATAAGTTATTCTTAACCTTACTATGTTTGATTAATTGTTCATTTTCACTCGCAAATCTGCAAAATTCATATCATTGCACTTTAAATTTTTGTTTATAATCTTTGAATTTGCATATATATTAAATTTCATTTACAAATGAAATTTAATAATAAATGGATCCATGTAGGCTGATTTTGAGCATCAATGAGTAAATTATGGGACTCGGTCTACAATTTACCGTCTCTACAACTTGGCTATTTTGCTCTGCGATTCCTGCAATACAGGTATACCTTCTTTATGTTTCTGGCAATTCGAGTGTTTTTTCGCTTGTATTTTTCCCTCATTTTATAAGATAACAACTGGATTTTAGTTTGAATTGCTTTTCTTGTATAACTTGGGTTGGGTTTAAGGCCCTTCACTGTGTCAGAAGTGGAGGGTCTGGTTCAGGCAGTGGAAACACTTGGAACGGGAAGGTATTGGTCTCAACACCAGACGAGGCAGCAGGGCAAGCATCAGCCGCTGCAGTTGAACCAGCCACTGAGAAGGTTGCTGCTGATTAACTCAATACTTCAGTACATTAGTTCTCCCATTAGTCTTATTGGTGTTAATCTCAATTGTAAAAAGGGCAAGTAACCGGGAAAAAAAAGAGTTGTGTTTTCTTGATTCATTTGACTAATGCTTTATTGGATCTGTGTTAATGTTTTTTTTGTTAATTAAAGGATTTGAATTAATGTGTAATGAAAGAAGAAAAATAGGCTTTTTTTTTTTTGAAAAATAGCATGCCAAGTTCGACGCCTTAAGGCGTCGGAAATGGCATTTTATTTTTTTGAAAAATAGCATGCCAATTTTAACGCCTTAGGGCGTCGAAAATGGCATGTTATTTTCGATGCCATAGGGTGTCGAAAATAACATGCCATTTTCGACACTTTAGGACGTCGAGATTGGTTTCGATGGAATTCTGCGTCGAAAATAGCACTTGCCATCCGTGATGTAAGAATTTTCGACGCTTTTTAAAAGCGTCGAAATTGAAATTTGCGACGCTTTAAAGCGTCGAGATTGGTCATAAAAAGTACCGAAATTGACACTGTTTTCCTGTAGTGGAAGTTAAACCAACTATACTTTTCCGTTGTTTCTTAGGAATTTATATGGACAAAAATAGTAAGGACCAAACTTAAAAGAAAATACAGCAGGGAACCATCAAAGATAGTAGTTTAAGACATAC
Organism: Persicaria maculosa; assembly: GCA_963922045.1. Taxonomy (NCBI): domain Eukaryota; kingdom Viridiplantae; phylum Streptophyta; class Magnoliopsida; order Caryophyllales; family Polygonaceae; genus Persicaria; species Persicaria maculosa. The sequence goes on along the minus strand of OY998258.1, from coordinate 69,103,366 downwards.
TTCCTGCTTGAAGTTGAAGAGTGGGGGAAGTGGATGTTGTGAGCTGAATCTGCCATGTTTTACAGTAAATTTTATATCGTTTTTTGCATACATTTCATGCATTTGGGCTAAGATAATACAGAATCTATGTAGTTTATGCTTATTTGCCAAATTATGGAATCTACACCAGTTTCTGTTTAATTTCGCAGAATTCGAGGCAAATTACAACAGTTCTAAGAAAGGTTGGAAATGCTCGGAAATCAACTACAGAAGTCCAAGGTCAAGAAGCAGCGGAACCAGGACGAATCAAGCCGGAGCTCAACCTTACTCGATCTAGAGTACACTTACTCGATCTCGAAAAAGGGTGTCCGAGCATGTCTGGTCGAGAAGAGCATGATCGAGGAAACTGAGTCAGAGACAACCCAACTCCGGAAGCCTTACTCTATCTCGAGTAAACTGGTCGAGATCGACAACTTCCTGATGCCATGTCCGGATTCGAGGAGTTGTGCCAAGTCGAGAAGCCGAGGACTGAAGACACCGAGCATCCAAGCTACTCGATCTCGAGGAAAGTACCCGATCTTGAGGACCCAGAAGCACTTGTCCGAGCTTGATCGAGCACCAGCTACCCGAGACACCCAGCCAAGCCAAAGTCAACGTCACTTCTACTCGATCTCGAGGAAGTTTGTCGAGATCGAGGAAACCGCGTCCCGAAGCCGCGTTACGCGTTTTGCTGTCCTACTCGGTTTGGGGTTGCTTGGAGCCGAAGATTGTCGAGATCTATCCGAAAATATCAAGTTCTATCTATGGAGAAGACCTACCTACACATGGAAGATATTTTACCTATTTTAGATTTAATTTCCTTTATAGATTTAATTCCTTTGTTGCATTTATTTATCTTTAAGCTTTTAGATAATTAGATATAGATAGAGATAAGATGTTCTTTCCTTGATTAGCGGGGTTTGAGCACTATAAATAAAGTCTTAGGTGCTGGTTTTTCATAATTCAATTTCGGAGAGAACAAGTAAGTAGTAGTAGAGAAAGGGAGAGAGTTTGTGGCGAAGCAAGGTGGAAAGGCGAAAGCGGATTTGTCTTGTTCGGTTGTAAGCTCTCTTTGGTTTATTTCAATGCAAGTTAGTTTATTTTGTTATTTGATGGGTTTCTTGATGATGAAGAGCGAGTAGTCCACCCACTTCTAGGGCTGGGGTGAGCCTGACGGTGGCCATGTGAGGTGATGCGGTAAAGGTACAATCTTGTTATGCAATTCGTCTTCTATCCCTATAAGCATGATTCTTTTGCGAGAGTTGAAGGTGATCCTTGTTTGTGTTATTGAAGCGAAAATGATCTGAATGCAACTTGGATTAATTATGTGAAAAGGGTTAGTAACAATTAGGGTTTATGCGAAAGCCTGTATATGTCTATTTGTCAGTAATGAAAGTTATTTTGATGGAAAGCATGATCTTTTATGTCTTTAGGTGTTACTTTGCATGGTTATCGTTGTGGTGTTGATACCCTGGCTTTGGAAGTTCTTTATATATTGAGTTTATTTCTGTCGAAATCTGCGATTTTGTGTTCGAAGTTGCGATTTACAATTACTTTTTTTTAGTCGATCTAGAGGAGGCTTTAGTCGAGATTGAGTTGGGTGTTTGTCTAGATCGAGTTGCTGTTGATCGATTTTGAGTTTCTGTCGTCGCTGTCCTTAGTTGATCTCGAGTTAGCTTTGTCGAGATCGAGTAGTTCTGTGTTTGCTTTTACTTTTGCTTTCGTTTGTTATTTCTGTCTTTGTTTCGTTGTTTCTGTTTTTTTTCTGTTTGCTTTTCTGTGAGATTTATAGCTACCTGGGATACGCTGACACGCTTCCTCGTGGATCGATCCTGACTTCCCACTACTGCATAGGGAGGAGGTCTTGTAATTATTTGCTGGGGAACGAATCTGGTTTGATTTATTTTATTGTATTTCATACTCGATTTCCTCCTACAACAGTGGACGACCATTTACCAACAACTTCTGCTTCAAACATGAAGGTGGTGAGTGAGAGAGCGTTCATAGTGTCAGCACTTCAAACCACTTTGTAATAGTGGCCATGGCCTCGGCCTCCACCCACTTTGTAAAGTAATCGACTATCACAATGATAAATCGGAGTTGCCCTGGTGCTGTCGGGAAGGGGCCTAAAATATCCATCCCCCACATGACAAAAGGACAAGGTGCCGATATGCATTTCAACGGATGGGGAGGCCGGTGATTGAGTGACGCATGTCGCTGGTAGGGGTCACATATATGAATAATCATTTCAGCATTGGCTTTGAGAGTAGGCCAGTAGTACCCTAAACGAATTATTTTAGCTGCCACGGCTCTCCATCCTTGGTGGTTGCCACATACGCCTGCATGGAGCTCTCGGACAAGATCGAGACCTTCCTGGTTTGACACGCAGAGGAGGTCTGGGAGGTTAAGACCTCTTTTGTAGAGGCGGTCGACCCTGACTCGAAATCGAGCTGCTCACTTCCTGATGCTTTGTTTGTCTTGGGATTCGGTCATTAATACGCCTTCGGTTATGTATTTCAAGGGAGGTTTGCGCCAGTCTCTGAGATTAGAGATTCTGAAGACCCCTTTGTGGATTCCTCGGGCATGCTTCTGCTCGATAACCACTCGATCACTCAAACTGAGGGGCAGTGTTGCTCATTTCTTAGCCAGAGTATCGGCGCACTCATTTTGTTCGCAAGGAATGGATGAAATTGAACATTTCCCAAAGGCCACTGTGAATGTTTATACGCGAGCTAGGTACTCAGGTAGCATCCCTATCTTTGCCTCATACTCCTTTGACTTGTAGAGCAACTACTTCAGAGTCAGTGAAAATTTGGACTTGACGAGCTCCACTGATCAGCTTTTTTTTCAATACCCGCGATCAAGGCTTCATATTCGTTGTTAGTAGCTTCGAACAAAAGTTGGAAAGACAAATCAGTTATCTCTCCACCGGGACTCGTAATTGTGACTCTTGCCCCACATCCTCCTGGTGATACAGAACCATTCACGTTGATGACCCATTCTTCTCCCTCGCGATCATGGGAACCTGTAAAAATAGCTTCGACAACAAAATCGGCCAATGCTTGGGCCAAACGATACTTTCTAGGTTTGAAATGAATGTCAAATTCCGAAAGTTCTACTGCCCACTTAACCATTATTCCTGAAAAGGATGGTGAATGGAAGATTTGATGTAGGGGCAGATCAGAGAGTAACTCGATGGTGTGAGCCTGGAAGTAAGGCCTCAATCTTCGTGCTGCAAAGAAAACGGACAAAGCCATTTTTTCTATTAGGGTGTACCTGGACTCGGCCGGCTACAAGACCCTGCTGGTGAAGTAGATAGGAAACTTGGACTCCCTTGTGAGCATTATACTGATGGTAGTTGACCCAACCGCTAAGTATAATTGTAGAGTTTCATGTTCGCATGGGTAATGAAGAGTGGGCAACGCCGTCAGGTACTCCTTCACATTCTTGAAAGCTTTATCCAGGATAGAGGTCCACTCGACCGAGCCTTTCTTTTTCAGCTGCTCGAAGAAGGGTAGGGAGTGATCAGCTAGTCGCGAGCAGAATCGGCTTAGATAGTTGACAGATCCATTCAACTTCTGGATGTCATTTAGTGTCCTGGGGGGAGCCATGACGAGTATTGTCTGAACATTAGAAGGGTTCACATCTATCCCGCGATGGCTTATCATGAGGCATAGGAACTTCCTAGAGTCCACTCCGAAAACACACTTTTCTGGATTTAGGCAAACACGGTTCTTCCTCCGAGTGTCGATGGTTTCCTGGAGGTTATTGGAGTGACTCTCCTTATTCAGACTTTTGGTCACAATGTCATCGACATAAACTGCAATGTTCATTCTAATTTGCGATCAGAAAACTTTCTCGATCATTCTCTGGAAGATTGCGTCGGCGTTCTTGAGTCTGAAAGGCATTACCTTATTGCAAAAGGTGCCCTGATTGGTGATGAAAGCGATGCTTTTTTCATCGCGAGGACTCATCTTGATCTAATTGTTGCTTGAATAAGTGTTGTTGCAGGAGGATGGTCAAGTATGAACTAAATATAAAATAAAGTTCAGATTGACTTCCCTGTCTCAGCAAATAAATACAAGACTTCCTCCCGTTGTAGTAAGAGAATAGTCAGGATCGAATCCACGAGGAAGCACGTCAGCAGTTCTCAGGTAGCTGTAAATCTCACAGACAAAGCAGCAGAAGGACAGAAACACACGCAGAAACAGAAATAAAACAGAAAATAACAAACAAAAGCAGCGAACTAAACGAAGACAGAAAAGACAAAGCAAAGCAGCAAATAAAAGCAAAGGCAGAGGCTCGTCGATCTAGACCACGGCTACTCGAGATCGACAAAGGCAGGTAAAGACAGAAACTTCAGAAATCGACAAAAACAGCAGAAAACTCAACTCGACTAAGACAAGTCCTACTCGAGATCGACCACAGCTACTCTGTATCGACTAGAATTGACAGAAAACTCAGAAATTTAAATTGCAAATTTTTCGAACACAGAACTTAGAAATTCAATGAAGTAAATCAATATAATAAAAGACTTCCAAGACCAGGGTATCAACACCACAACGATAACCATGCAAAGTAACACACAAAGGCATAAAAGATCATGCTTTCCATCAAATAACTTTCGTCATTAACAAATAGGCATATAGAGGCTTTCGCATAAACCCTAATTGTTACTAACCCTTTTTCACATAATTAATCCAAGTTGCATTAAGATCACTTTCGCTTCAATAATACAAACAAGGATCACCTTCAACTCTCGCAAAAGAATCATGCTCATAGGGATAGAAGATGAATTGCACAAAAAGATCTGACCTTTATCGCATCGCCTCACATGGCCACCGTCGGGCTCACCCCAGCCCCAGAAGTGGGTGGACTACTCACGCCTCATTGCAATCGCAGACATTGATTGATGAAAAGAACTAAATTGCATAAAATAAACTCCAACTTACAATCTCTCTTTATGTAACTAACTAATTGTCTCTGAAGTTGAATCGTGTGTGACTTCGAATCAATGAAAAACCAGCCCCTAGGGCTTTATTTATAGGCTTCTAATCCTTGCTACTCAAGGATAGAATATCTATATCTATATCTAAAATTATATCTAAAAGGCTAAAAGATAAATAAAATGCTTAAGGAAATAAATCAACTAAGGAAAACTATATCTAAATTAGGTAAAATATCTTCCAATGTAGGTAGAACTCCTCTTCCATAGATAGACTTGATGTATTTGGATAGAATCTTCCTCCTTCGGCCCCAAGGAATCCCAACTCGACTAGGACCGCCCTCGACGACGCGTTTCTGGAAACTGGTCTACTCGACCTCGACAAAGCCTTGTCGACATCGACTAGGATTCGTCGTCTCGGCTAACTGGTGCTCGATGTGGCTCGGTCTTGGCTCCTGACGCTCGTCGACCTCGAGTAAGCGTAGTCGACCTCGAGTAGGAAAGTCTTGCCGACTAGGTCTCCTCGGGTAGGTGTACTCGACAAGCTCGGACCTGGGCTCTGGGCTTCGTCGATCTCGACAAAGGGTCGTCGATCTCGACCAGGGTTCGCCGAGTTGGGGTGTGGACTTCTTGTCCTCGGCTTCTCGGTCAGCTTCTCTCCTCGACTCCGGGTGTGGTGTCTGGGCTTCGTCGATCTCGACCAAGGTCTTGTCGAGATCGAGTTGGGTCCGGAAGTCGGGTTGGTCTGGCTCTCGACGTTGCTCCTGGTCGACAAGGCTGTGCTCGGACATGCTCGCCGAGATCGAGTAAGGCCTACTCGAGATCGAGTAGCCTTGACTCTCAGATTGATTCGACTGGTTCTGCTGCTTCCTTGACCTTGGACTTCTGTAGCCGATTTTCGAGCTTTTCTGACCTTCTGTAGAATTGCTGTAAAATGCCTCGAATTCTGCGATTTAAACAGAAACTGGTGTAGATTCCATAATTTGGCAAATAAACATAAACTACATAGATTCTGTACTATCTTAGCCCAAATGAATGAAATGTATGCGAAAATCGATATAAACTTTGCTGTAAAACATGGCAGATTTAGCTCACAACAATAAGCATCGAGGAAACTTAGAGTAGCGTGCCCTGCTGTGGTATCTACCCGTTCATCAATGGATGGTAGGGGGTAACTTTTTGGGCAGGTCTTGTTTAGATCTTTGAAATCCACACACATTCTCCATTTGCCACTGCTCTTTCTTACCAACACTATATTCGACAACTAGGTTGAGTCGTTGATTTCGCGGATGAAACCGGCTTGTAGAAGTTTATCTACTTCTTGTTTTGCTGCCTTGGACTTTTCAGCGGTCATTTTTCTTTTCCTTTGGCACACGGGTTTCGCACCGTGGTCGAGCCTTAGAGAATGCTCCGTGATTTCTCGAGGGAGACCTTTCAAATACTAAGGTGACCAGGCAAAAACATCTCGCGATTTTCTCAGTATATCCTTGACACGGCCCATGGCAGGACCGGCCAAACTATGGCCGTGGTAAAGGGCTTCAGTTTTGTTTGGGAAAGGAAAGAAATCGATGTTCTCCTCGATAATCTTATCTGCCGTTTTCTCGGGTCGTACTTCCAGTTCTGCTTGATGTTTATAAGATGTGGCTTTCTGGTCGCTATCGTCCATTGTCTCCACCTTTAACGATCCTTGACTGGGTTTATCAATCGTAAACACCCGTCCGTGCCCTTTTTTCAGTGAGGCCAAGTAGCAAACTCTGCTTTTCGCCTGTTCCCCTCGGACCTGGCCCACCTTTCCGTCGGCGCACGGGAACTTGATGCTAAATTGATATATGGAGCACACGACTTGGAATTTAAATAGACTAACCCAGCCCATGATGGCATTGTAAATGGACGGTAATCGGACCACCGTAAACTCAATCATGTGAGTTCTTCTATTAGGAGTTGACCCCAACGTTAGAGCTAATTCGATTGTTCCGGCCACCTCGACTTCATCTCACGAGAAAGAGACAAGCTTCCCTGAATAGCGGCGCAAGACGCTTTCTGCGATCCTAAGCTGCTCAGACGTATTTCAGTAGAGGACGTCTACCGAAGCTCTTGTGTCTACCATCACTTGTTTGAATGCTTTGGTCCCTAGCCGCACATGAATAATCATAGGATTCGAATGTGGCATCCTGAGGTCGCGAGCGTCAGAAACAGAAAAATTTAGTACCGCGTGTTCAGTAGATGCTTGTCTGACACTAGCTTCGGAGAGGGGTTGTCTGGCTTCCCTTTTTAGAGTTTTTCCTCTCCTGATTGCTGGTGCCAGACGAAGCGGTCCCCCCTGCGATAGTATTGATGCATCCGTCCGGGGATGTGTAAAGGCTCGATATTTTAAAATACTATTTTATAAATTATGATTTAATTTCATTATTAAAATTATGGGATTTTGGCAATTTTGAAAACCTCCGTCCTCGATCAAATGATTTTAAATATTATTCAAAGCAAATTTCGACATATATTTGAATTTGATTTAAAAACAGATCTCTTCATACCTAGACTAGAAAATATTTGTGGATTTTGAATTAAGAAATGAGTATTATTGTGATGAGTATGACAAAATTTTATTACATTTTAATGTAAGTAGAATTCAATGATTGAATTTTATAAATATATTTGATAGTGTTCTTAAAATCTTGAAGTGGCGAACTAATTTTGTAATTTTCCCTAAACTATTGAAACCCTAATTGAGGGGTATATATATGCCCTTATAACCTTAGTAGACCCTATTCACTCTCCTCGTTCTTCAGACCTTCAGCCACTGCGTCCCCTTCGATTCCGTTCTTCCTCCCCAACCGCAAATCCAACACCTCTCTGTCGAATTCGTTCTCCCCTCTCTCGATCTGACTTCTCCGTCCTCTGTTAATGGCGATTTGAAGCCCTCAAGCTCACCTCGATCTTCTTCCATGGCAGCCTTCCACCGATAGCGCCAGATCTGGAGCCGGAGCTCGCGTCACCTCCTTCTCGCCGGAGGCCGTGCATCACTGACAAGGAGCCAAGTTCGCCAAATTGGACGCTCTCTCTCTCTCTCTCTCTCTCTATCTCTCTCTCTCTCTCATCCTTCTATCGAAACCAATGTCGGCAGCCACCGAAGCTGCGCCTAAGATCGATGACGTTGACTCCTTTCCTCCCTGTGTCGCTTACTGTGGTCGGATTTAGAGTCGATGCCCTCGTCTTCACCTCTCGCCCCCACCGATGGATGATATCAAGGCTGCTGCATCTTCATCAATGCCCTTCCTTGCCTCCAGAACTCGAGCCGACGCCGGAGGGCCAGTGAAGCCGCGCCTAAGTTGAAGATGCGGCTCTCCTCCTGAGCCTCTCCCACACCGACGCCCTTCAACCCGAGCTCTTCTTTCGATCTTCGACCTCATTGTTTTGTCGGGATTTTGGGTATACACTCTGGGTTCCCTCTATAGATATTTCGGACCTTGAGTTTGGAATTTAACTGATGGTTTTGACAAACTTGGTTTTGGTGGAGTTATTAAAGAATGAGTTGAATTTGGTTGATATTTGGGAATTGGAACTATCATGAATTGCTTTGACAGTGAGTTTGATTAATTTAGATGTGGCGTTGTTTGTTAAATTCCTTTGACCTATTTATTTCAAAGGTGTTATCAGAATTGAAATTAATGTATTTAAAGTTATATTATGAGTTATAAAATCAGTTAATCTCTGATGATTAACTAGGCTTTGTACAGTTTAGCCTTGTCAACTAAAACGTCAATGAATAGATTATGCAACTTGCTTAGGTGGCTTTGCCTAAGTTAATAAGAGGAGAATGATTTCTTGTATTTATATGGCTTTAGATTCAATTTGGCTTATACTCCCTCTGTTTCAAAATAAAAGTCGTTTGACTTTTTTCATCTTTTTTAAGGAGGTAAAAATTCTATAAAATATTATTTTTTTAATCATTTTTTCCATACATGGATACTTATGAGTAATAAGTATCAATTAATGAAAAAAATTTGATTAAAAAATAATATTTTATAGAGTTTTTACCCCCTTAAAAAACGTGAAAAAAGTCAAACGACTTTTATTTTGAAACGGATGGAGTAACTTAAAAATGATTGATTATATTTCCTAGTGTGTAATTGTGCTTTTTGAGTTATGAATTTAGCTAGTAAGACTACTGTTGTGAGGAGGAAATCAAGTATGAAATATAACAAAATAAATCAAACCAGATTTAGGCCCACGCAAATAATTACAAGACTCCTCCAATGCAGTAATCGAAAGTCAGGATCGAATCCACGAGGAAGCGTGTCAGCGGATCTTAGGTAGCTATAAATCTCACAGAAAAGCAACAGAAGACAGAAACAAAGGAACAAAGAAAGAAATAACAGAAATAACAAACGAAGACAAGGAATAAAAGCCAGACAGCAACTTTACTCGATCTCGACGAGCAGTAACTCGAAATCGACAAGGGACAGTAAAGACAGAAACTGAAAAACGACGACAGAAACTCGACTCAGACAACACAGTACTCGATCTCGACAAGATGCTACTCGAGATCGACTAGAAATAGTAAAAACAGAAATTGCAAAATCGAAAACAGAAACAGAAACTCAACTCGACGTAGACAAAAGCCAACTGGAGATCGACTAAAGTCCTACTCGATCTCGACAAGCCCCTCCTCTGTATCGACTAAACTTTACTCTGTATCGACTAAAACACAGAAAGTTGTAAATTTGCAGATTCGAACACAGAACTCAGAAATTTGACAGAAATAAACTCAATATATGAAAAACTTCCAAAGCCAGGGTATCAACACCACAACGATAACCATGCAAAGTAACACATAAAGGCATAAAAGATCATGCTTTCCATCAAAGTAACTTTCGTTACTAACAAATAGGCATATAAAGGCTTTCACATAAACCCTAAATGTTACTAACCCTTTTCACATAATTAATCCAAGTTGCATTAAGATCACTTTCACTTCAATAATACAAAAAAGAATCACCTTCAACTCTCGCAAAAGAATCATGTTCATAGGGATAGAAGACGAATTGCATAACAAGATCTGCCCTTTACCGCATCACTTTACATGGCCACCGTCGGGCTCACCCCAGCCCCAGAAGTGGGTGGACTACTCACGCCTCATCGCAATCGCAGACATTGATTGATGAAAAGAAACTTGCATTAAACTATATTCAAAGCCTTTACAATCCCGGCAATCCAACTTTCGCTGAATGCCAAAACCCTAAAAACCTTAGAACTCCTAAACTGTCTCTGTGGAACTACTTCTCTTGCTCTGAATTTGAATGAATGAAAAACCAGCCCCTAGGGCTTTATTTATAGCCTTCTATTCCTTGCTATTCAAGGATAGAAATATCTATCTTTATCTAAATCTATATCTAAAGGCTAAAAAGATAAATAAAAGCAATTTAGGAATTAAATCTAAAAGGGAAAAAATAAATCTAAATAGGTAAGATGTCTTCATGTTGATAGATCTTGACTTTCATGGATAGAACTTGATAGATGTAGGATAGATCTCGGCCATCTCGATCTCCTTTGGCCCCAAGGACTCCCAACTCGACACGGGCAGTTCAAGGCGCGTACGCGGTTTCAGGACGCGGCTCGTCGATCTCGAGTAGGGCTCTTCGAGATCGAGTACGGTGGTCGTCCACTGGGGCTGGCTGGGCGGCTCTGCTCGACAAGGCTCGGATCTTGGCTCCTGGCTCCTCGATCTCGACTAAGCCTCCTCGAGATCGAGTAGAGGTGGTCCTCGGCTTCTCCGTTTTCGGCTTCTCGACTTGGAACAGCTCGTCGACTCCGGACATGGCGTCGAAGTGTGGTCGATCTCGACAAGACCTCCTCGAGATCGAGTACGGTTCCGGGATCGGGTTGTCTCTGACTCAGTGTCCTCGATCAGATCTGCTCGACCAGGTGTGCTGGGACAGCCCTCGTCGAGATCGAGTAGAGGCTAGTCGATCTCGAGTAGAGTTCTCTCAGCTTTCTGCTCTGTTCTTGAAACGCACTTTCCTGAGTCCTCGTTTGTCGGATTGACGCATAGGACTATGCGTTGGAAAGCTCTTTTCGAGGGCTACAACCCTCATGAAGAAATCAGAGCTTGATTCAGAACGAAGAATACCGAAAAATGGCCTTTTCTCCAGCTGCACCATTCTTAGCTTCTCCATGTGTTTCCTTTAAGCTCCAAAGTGCGTCCGATTTCTGCGAAATATAACCAAAACTTGTGTAGACCTCCATATATTGCAAATAAGTGTAAAATACACAGATTCTGTATTATTCTAACCCAAATGCATGCAATGTATGCAAAAATCGATATAAAAGTTACTGTAAAACATGGCAAATTAGGCTCACAACAAACACCCCATACTTAAGCTTGCTTGTCCTCAAGCAATACTTTTAATTGTCGTTCAGGGGAAGAATTCAAACTCTCAACATCTTAGATTCATTCTCATATGTCCCCTGCAATTAATTACCATCCTCGAAAAGGTACTAGTGTCACAGATCCATGCATGTGCAAATATACAAAAGCAACATCTACTCACAAAAGGAGGGTTATGCAAAAACAATTCATGTGACAAAGCATTGATAATCATGAGGACTTTAATTTAAGCTCAAATAAGGAGTAGAATTGGTAAAAGGCTAAAAGGTGGGCAATTTCTGGCAATGTGGTGCTTATGATCCGGGGAAATGGAGTATTTCTAAACTGAATTTCCACATTCATTCTCCATAAGATTCATCACATTTCATAATGCTTTTTCTCAATAATAATGCTTTTACCTCTCTGACCTTAGCACTGCCTTCTCGCGAGTCGCAAACATGGGTGTCATGAATGGCCCCAGATACTTAGTGCTTTGGACTCCTCACACCGTGTCCCATCTCTCCAAACTAATATCTCAGAGAGCAGGGTCAATCTACCTTTATCTCCTGAGGTGATTGGATTTTCTTTCACTCGTTAAATTTTCCATATTTTTCAAGCATTTTCCCGCCAAACTCCAAATATGATAACAACACAAACACCATATAACGTCTCCATAATGTAACATCATTCTCAACATAATCCCCGGATAAGGTAAAGAATGGTAATATTTAGATCATGTGGAGCAATATTTGAAATAAGGCATAATATGGCTTTTTGTGATGCATAAGCATAGGTAAGGCTAGGATTATTGATGTCATCATAGTTTGCATTATTTAGGACATGCATTTAGCATAGGTTTGTGTCGTTTCTCATGTCGTTTGTGTGTTTTTTAGAGTCTTTTCGGTTAGTTTCTAGGATAGAGATTTACTGTCTTTATGGTGGTGTTTTCAGGAGTTTTCGGGAGCTAAACGGAGATTGCTAGAAGAAATGTGAGATGGGTACAGAAGCTAAGAAGAGCCGAGCGGAAATCATATAGGAGGAACGAGGATAAAAGGCGAAGAAGCAAAAGCATAAGGAGCAAGGTGGTCGTGCATCATAGGCTTCACATCAGAACATAGGTGCACGGGCGTGCACCTTGGCCGCACGGGCGTGCAGAAGCTCGGCAAGAGAAAAAGGCATCAGACGATAGGTGCGCGGGCGTGCACCATAGGCGCGCGGGCGTGCACCAGAGGCGCGCGGGCGTGCACTGTACAGGTCGACCAGATTCGGCCTATTTCGACCCGGTTTCTTTCGACATTAGTTTATTATTATTTTATGGGTTTAATAATATGATATTAGGGGTTTGTCTCGGACGATTTAAGAGAGCGGAAACATTTCTTTAGGGCGGCTGGGAACCCTCGTTGGAACGCTCTCTTTTGAAGAACTTTTGTTGAGTTAGATTTGGAGAACTTTGGACAGATTTGCTTGGAGATTGCATTGCTTCAATTCAAGATTGGTATTTCCCCTTTAGTCTTTGCTTTTCTATCTATTTCCATGTTTCAATTTAGTTATTTGATGATGAATTCTTCCATGCTTGGCTAAATTCTCCGTTCTAGGGTTAGGGTGAACCCGACAATGTCGCAATTTGTTTGATTTCGATGGTTGCTTGAACTTTATCTGAATTCTATGAATTGATTTGATCCTAGTTGCTTTACCTAATTGATGTCAATCGATTAGAATCCTTTTTAGATTCGAGATGCTACCGCTGAGAATTGAAATTGGATATTTGGATGGACTTCATGAACCCGAAAGGGGAATTGTGTCTATTGGAACCCTAGGATTGAACTTGAGGAATCAACAATTGTTATTGTGACATTTAAACGATTATTGAGGACTCTTGAGGATTAATAAATTATCGTAGATTCTTAGGTTTGAATCGGTTAGGCGGAACGCGACGGCGAAAGTTTAATTGATTTTCTCCTAAGGTCTATAAAGAACTTAAAGGGTCTAGATTTTGTTAATTTAGACACAATCACTACAACATGCGACAGCTGAGTAGTGATGACTTTAGATAATTTACCTTCAATTTGACTTATTAAGAAGATGAAGTTCGAGTGAACATCGGGTTGAATTATTTGTGGCATTGTCGTCGGAATCCTTAACCCTGGAATCATTTCTCATACATATTTTATTCATAATCTTTGCTTGTTTTTGTAGGTTTAGTTGAAAATCAAATCTCTCTTTATTGGCTTAGCTTATTAGTTCTAGATAACAATTGATACAGATTTAATCCCCGTGATCGATACCCGTATACTGCAATTGATCTCGTATTCTTGCGAGGTTGGTTCAGGCTACACTATTCTTGTGTTGGTTTAGACCACATCAATTATAAACAATGAGCATTATATGGAAATATGAAGTCCTCCATCATCTTATCATGCAACATGTCAAAAGCAACTTCAAATTTTACCTCCTTTCATGGTTTTCAATAAAATAATGCACTTCATTGTGACTTCCCTTTACTAGGCAATTTCATGCTATATCTCTAATGAATCCAATTTTGCATCGTCGAGTTCAATAAAGCTTCCATGACATTATCAAAAATTTCAATGGGGGTCATTTTTCTCAACTTTTGGAAACCATGCATATATAAGCACATAAATCAATAATGCATTCCAAAATAGCCATGTAGCAATTCAAAGAAATAATGCACATATATGTCAAATATGATCAAATATGCACAAAGTAAGCCCTTCCTCCACCCCATACTTAAACATTACAGTGTCCTCACTGTATAAAAACAAGGGTAAAGAAAGAAACTCACTAGACAGGTGTGCAGGGCCTCAAAATGTCGAATGAAAGAATCGCCTGGGCCGAGTATGAATATGACTCATCCATGGACCTGAAAAGTGCAGAAGACATATACCCACAATAGAAAAACTAAAAAAATGTTCAAAACCAAAAACAAGCAAAACAATGTCCCACAACGTCCCAAAAAGTCTATGTACAAGCTCTAGATTTTATAGTCGCTAGGCCGACTTTCCATTTATGCTCAAGGTGGCATCTGCAGGGCCCATGTTGCTTGGGCTTCGAATAGGACTCCATTCTTGTCCATCAGTTGTAATCCTCCGGAATGGATCTTGTTCACCACGAAAGGCCCCATCCTCTTCTTGTTGAATTTGTTAGGGAACCAATGATCCTTTGATTTGGAGACATAGAGCTTGTCTCCAACTTCATATTCTTTGGGCTCATCATTGGATATCCTACATAAGCGCACATACCAAGGCAAACCTCTCCCATGTATATATAGATCTTTAATGGAAATGGGAGAAGAAAGATCCATACCTTGGCTTACCTTTGCAGAGACGGAATCGGGGACCACAGTGTTTGGTCGATCTCGAGTAGGAGTACTCGATCTCGACGAGGTTTCTGGTTCTGGTGGTGAGCTGCTCGAGGATGCAGAAGCTGGTGAAGGTTGGTCGACATCGACAAGCCTGGTCGATCTCGAGTAGGCACTGGTCGAGATCGAGTAGTCCTGGCCGTCTGGTGGAGTCAGCGTCGAAGAAGGTGAAGTCGAGGCAGGGCTAGGGTGGTCGATGTCGAGTACTGTACTCGATCTCGAGTAGGGCCAAGCTTCTGTCTGGCTGCTCGACGACGCTGGTGCTGGTGGAGGTTCCTGGTTTTGGTCGAGATCGACTAGGGTCCTCGATGTCAAGGAGTCTTGGTCGACCTTGACCCCATACTTGGTTCCTTTCAAGGCATCCGAAAAATAATTAATCCATAACGACATACCTTGGTTTGTGTCGATTGGATTCTCTGTGTCCTCCTTTAGGATTGCCATGATCTCCTCCACCTGGGCCTCCATATCCCTCTTTTCCAGCTCCTCAGGGGTCATATTTCTTACCTTGGGTTCCCCGCAGGTGATGTAGCCAGCTGAGATAGATTTCACCTCTTCCATTGGACCTGTATGCCTTTCAGTTTTATTAAAAGAATACTCAATTACCTCATCGCTGATGTTGAAAGTGAGCACTCCTTTCCTCACGCTTATGTTGGCATCCACAGTCGCCAAAAAGGGTCTTCCTAAAATAATTGGACAAGGAGGATCTTCTTGCATATCAACAAATAAGAAATCAGCAGGGACAAAGAATTTACCTACTTGTACTGGCACATTGTCCACCATGCCTGTTGGAATGACCACTGTGTTGTTGGCCATGTAAAGTCTAGCATCCACAGGCTCTAGGGCACCTATCTTAATCTTGGACCAAATTGTTAAGGGCATTATACTCACACTAGCTCCAAGATCACATAAGGCATTAATTTTATATGGACCAAATCCAATGGTTATAGCAAACTTACCTGGATCTGGCCTCTTCTCCAGTATATCTGTTGTAGGGAGGAAATCGAGTATGAAATATAACAAAATAAATCAAACTAGACTCTGCCCACGCAAATAATTACAAGACCTCCTCCTGATCCTAGGCAGCAGAAGAATCTCACGGTCAGAAGTCGACAACAGGGTCCTCGATCTCGACTAGGGTAGTCGATAGAAGATCGGACAGTCGAACACAGCAGCAGCAACTCGGCACAGGCTACTCGATATCGACGAGGGGCTACTCGATATCGAGTACAGTCCTTGTCGACTTCGGGTTGGCTTTGTCGATTTCCTGCACAAATAAGCTACGGCGACTCTGGGTCGAGAATCAGTAGTCGAGATCGACAAGGCTTGGTCGAGATCGATGAGGGCAGAAAATAAAACGAAAGAAATTAAAGAACAAATGCTTTTGGGATTTTCGAAATAAACTGTGTGTAAAAGACTTCCAAGATTGGGGTTTGCAACAATGATAGCCAAGCATGTATAAGGTAGAATCGAACAGATAATCACGTGAATCACATCAAAGGACTAAGCTTTCGCCTTTTCCAACAATTAGACAACTCTTTCAAGAAACCCTAATTGTCTCTACCAATTTTATGTTTATAATCCAAGTTGTTAGTATGGATCTCCATTAGATGGGCAATAAACACATAAACAAGTAGGAAAATGCTTAAAACATGATAAAGGTCGGATCTTTACCTCCATTATGCATGGCTATCGTCGGGCTCGCCCCAACCCTAGAAGTGGGTGGACTACTCGCGCTTCATCGCAAACTCAGACATCATCGATTGAAAGAAAACAACTTGCATTAAACTATATTCAAAGACTTTACAATCCCGGCGATCCAACTCTCGTTGAACGCCAAAACCCTAAAACCTTCGATCTCCTAAACCGTCTCTGTGAACTACTTCTCTAACTTGTGAAATTGAATGATTAAAACCCAGCCCCATGAGCTTTATTTATAGCCTTCTATTCCTTGCTACTCAAGGATAGAATATCTATATCTAAATCTAAAACTTTATCTAAAACTTTAAAGATAAATAAAAGCAACAAGGAAATTAAATCTAAATTAGGAAAATATATCTAAAGTCTTCAATGGATAGAACTCTCCTCTTCATGATGGATCTTGATGAATTCGGATAGAATCGGCAATCTTCGCGCCCAAGCAACCCCAAGTCGAGTAGAATTGGTCAAACCGAGTAACGCGGCTCTGGAGGTCTACTCGATCTCGACAAAAGTCTTGTCGATCTCGAGTAGGATTATGGTCGACTGGCTCGGCTCGTCGTCTCGGCTAGCTGGTCCTCGACAGACTCGGAATCGGCTCTTGGCGCTCGTCGATCTCGAGGACCCCTAGTCGACTTCGAGTAGGAATGGGTCATCGACTAGGTCCTCTCGGGTGGCTCTGCTCGACATGCTCGGACACGGCTTCCAGGCTTGTCGATCTCGAGTAGGTCTACTCGATCTCGAGTAGGGTGTAACCCGGTCTGTCCTCGTCTTCGGCTTCTCAGTTTTCTGCTCTGTTCTTGAAACGCACTTTCCCGAGTCCTCGTTCATCGGATTGACGCATATGACCATGCGTTGGAAAGCTCATTCCGAGGGCTACAACTCTCATGAAGACATCAAAGCTTGATTCAGAACGAAGAATGGTGAAAAATGGCCTTTTCTCCAGCTGCACCATTCTTAGCTTCTCCATGAGTTTCCTTTAAGCTCCAAAGTGCGTCCGATTTCTGCGAAATATAACCAAAACTTGTGTAGAACTCCATATATTGCAAATAAACATATATTACATAGATTCTGTATTATTCTAACCCAAATGCATGAAATGTATGCAGAAATCGATATAAAATTAAGTGTAAAACATGGCAAATTAGGCTCACAACAATGTCCAAATGGCTGCATTCCTCTGTAATCTCAGCCATTGATCGCTTTTTGCTCAGAATCTCTTTAAGGAATTTGACATAGGATGGCATTTCATTGAGAGCTTCTGTGAAGGGGATGGTGACGTTGAGTTTCTGAAGCATCTTGATGAAGTGCTGAAATTTCTTCTCTGCTGGGTCCTTTGGAGATTTTGTGGGGAAAGGCAGCTTCTTTTTCTGATTTGGGGCCAGAACATATGTCGGAGGTGCTGCAGTTTCCTCGATCTCGGGTTGACCGTCCTCGATGTCGAGTACACCCTTGTCGAGATCGACCAGATTGGGTGTTGTCGAGTTGCTGTGCAATGCAGACGATGGTTTCTCAAGTTTCTCCTCAAGATCGAGCATGCCCTCCTCGAGATCAACTAGGGTTTTGTCGATGTCGACTTGCTGCTGCTTTCCGACTTCTGGCTCTTGCAGTTGATGGCCGCTTCTGAGTTTTACAGTAGTGATGTGTCCAGTCTTTCCCTTAGGATTTGGTTCTGAAGATCCAAGGAGCGCACCTGACTGTCTGGGGATTCCTCCTGCTAGCTGAACAATCTGTGTATCAACTGTTTTCCTCCATATATCAATCTCCCCAAGCCTAGAGTTGACACCCTGAATCTGAGTGTAGACTGAGTTGAAGGATTGCCTGTTTTCTGTATGATTCCTCCTTATTTCCTCTAAGACAGTCTGTAGATCATCCTTTTTTTGGTCCCTTTCTGGATGTCCTGGAGCTCTTTAGGGCGGGGGGTTCCTAGGGGCACCTTGGTTCCATTGTGGTTGCTGAAACCTTTGGTCCCCCATGTAGCGATTGGGATCCCCTGCATAAGCTGCCTCTTCATGATATTCTACCAGCCTGACTTCTCTGTGTGTGGGCACTCAGTAGTGGTGTGCCTCTGCGATCCGCATTCAATACAAGGCTGGTTGACAGAAAGGTATTTTACTTGTTTGAGGAGCTTCTTATTCTGGTCTCTGTAGTACTGCTCCGTAACATCTTGATCAATCTCCTTAGGGGGCTCATATAGGGGCATGGATGGTGTTGGCCTGGCGTTGGGGTTCTCCTCATAGTTGACTGGAGTCCCATATTTGTTGTCATAGTTCGTCAGCTTGTCTAGAGCAGCCCATGCGTTAGGAGGCGGCATTGTCAGATACTCATAGTGAATATATGTGTTGATTCTGTCCTTTGCAGCCAAGTCCAGAGAATTGAAGAAGATCTCTTGAACCACGCAGGGTAGGGCAGGATCGCAGTAGATCCTTATAGCGTTCACATGCCTTTGCCAGTGTCTCTCTAGTTTGCTGTTTGAAAGATGTGATCTTTTCACGCAGGAGTGCTGTCTTGGCAGGAGGAAAGAACTTGTTCAGAAATTCCTGCTTCACCTGAGCCCATGTCGTGAGAGATCGTGGTTTCAGCCCTTCCAACCATTTCAGTGCAGGCCCAGCCAGAGACCAACGGAAAGCTTTCATCAGGATGTACTCCAAGGTGGTACCTTCAGAAAGTGTACGACACATGTCAGTAAAGTTGGTAATATGGCGCAGAGGGCATTCATTAAATCTACCATGAAAAGCATGATTTTTAATTTCAATAAGAAATTGAGTGCGAATTTCATAGTTGTTTTCAGGGATTAGAATCGCCGATTTAGGCACGACGAGAGTCGGGTGCATATAATCCTCTGCAGTGGTTGGGTAGAGGGCAAGCTCATCTGCCAGCTGCCTCGCACGTTCAGCTTCTTGTTCCCTTCCTTCTCTCTCAGCGGCGAGAGCAGCATCCCTGGCGGCTAGATCCCTTGTGAGCCTCTCAATCAGCTGTTCCTGTGTCTCCACAGCTGCCATGGCTCTTTATAGTTTAGCTCTGATGTGTAAAAGGCGCTCTGGTTTGCCTAAGCAGTCAAACTCGGGTGGTTGACCAGAACGGCGGATACACGTGTAAAGTAACTCAAAGAAAAAGTGAGAACTGACTACCTAAGGCGCGAATGATAGCTTCCCCGGCAACGGCGCCAATTTGTTGTGAGGAGGAAATCAAGTATGAAATATAACAAAATAAATCAAACCAGATTTAGGCCCACGAAAATAATTACAAGACTCCTCCAATGCAGTAATGGGAAGTCAGGATCGAATCGACGAGGAAGCGTGTCAGCGGATCTTAGGTAGCTGTAAATCTCACAGAAAAGCAACAGAAGACAGAAAAAAAGGAACAAAGAAAGAAATAACAGAAATAACAAACGAAAACAAGGAATAAAAGCAAGACAGCAACTTTACTCGATCTCGACGAGCAGTAACTCGAGATCAACAAGGGAGAGTAAAGACAGAAACTTAAAAACGACGACAGAAACTCAACTCAGACAACACAGTACTCGATCTCGACAAGATGCTACTCGAGATCGACTAGAAATAGTAAAAACAGAAATTGCAAAATCGAAAACAGAAACAGAAACTCAACTCGACGTAGACAAAAGCCAACTCGAGATCGACTAAGGTCCTACTCGATCTCGACAATCCCCTCCTCTGTATCGACTAAACTTTACTCTGTATCGACTAAAACACAAAAAGTTGTAAATTTGCAGATTCGAACACAGAACTCAGAAATTTGACAGAAATAAACTCAATATATGAAAAACTTCCAAAGCCAGGGTATCAACACCACAACGATAACCATGCAAAGTAAACATAAAGGCATAAAAGATCATGCTTTCCATCAAAGTAACTTTCGTTCCTAACAAATATGCATATATAGGCTTTCACATAAACCTTAATTATTACTAACCCTTTTCACATAATTAATCCAAATTGCATTAAGATCACTTTCGCTTCAATAATACAAACAAGAATCACCTTCAACTCTCGCAAAAGAATCATGTTCATAGGGATAGAAGACGAATTGCATAACAAGATCTGACCTTTACCGCATCACTTTACATGGCCACCGTCGGGCTCACCCCAGCCCCAGAAGTGGGTAGACTACTGACGCCTCATCGCAATCGCAGACATTGATTGATGAAAAGAAACTTGCATTAAACTATATTCAAAGCCTTTACAATCCCGACAATCCAACTTTCGCTGAATGCCAAAACCCTAAAAACCTTAGAACTCCTAAACTGTCTCTGTGGAACTACTTCTCTTGCTCTGAATTTGAATGAATGAAAAACCAGCCCCTAGGGCTTTATTTATAGCCTTCTATTCCTTGCTATTCAAGGATAGAAATATCTATCTTTATCTAAATCTATATCTAAAGGCTAAAAAGATAAATAAAAACAATTTAGGAATTAAATCTAAAAGGGAAAAAATAAATCTAAATAGGTAAGATGTCTTCATGTTGATAGATCTTGACTTTCATGGATAGAACTTGATAGATGTAGGATAGATCTCGGCCATCTCGATCTCCTTCGGCCCCAAGGACTCCCAACTCGACACGGACAGTTCAAGGCGCGTACGCGGTTTCAGGACGCGGCTCATCGATCTCGAGTAGGGCTCCTCGAGATCGAGTACGGTGGTCGTCCACTGGGGCTGGCTGAGCGGCTCTGCTCGACAAGGCTCGGATCTTGGCTCCTGGCTCCTCGATCTCGACTAAGCCTCCTCGAGATCGAGTAGAGGTGGTCCTCGGCTTCTCCATTTTCGGCTTCTCGACTTGGCACAACTCGTCGACTCCGGACATGGCGTCGAAGTGTGGTCGATCTCGACAAGACCTCTTCGAGATCGAGTACGGTTCCGGGATCGGGTTGTATCTGACTCAGTTTCCTCGATCAGCTCTGCTCGACCAGGTGTGCTCGGACAACCCTCGTCGAGATCGAGTAGAGGCTAGTCGATCTCGAGTAGAGTTCTATCAGCTTTCTGCTCTGTTCTTGAAACGCACTTTCCCGAGTCCTCGTTTGTCGGATTGACGCATAGGACCATGAGTTGGAAAGCTCTTTTTGAGGGCTACAACCCTCATGAAGACATCAAAGCTTGATTCAGAACGAAGAATACCGAAAAATGGCCTTTTCTCCAGCTGCACCATTCTTAGCTTCTCCATGAGTTTCCTTTAAGCTCCAAAGTGCGTCCGATTTCTGCGAAATATAACCAAAACTTGTGTAGACCTCCATATATTGCAAATAAGTGTAAAATAAACAGTTTCTGTATTATTCTAACCCAAATGCATGCAATGTATGCAGAAATCGATATAAAAGTTACTGTAAAACATGGCAAATTAGGCTCACAACAACTACATAAGATGTTTTGAGTAATGATGTTGGTAAAGCCTTTGAACATGAGAATAAGATTAATTGAGAATGATGAGAATGCGAGGTTAATTGAATAAAATATTATTTGGTTTAGTGTTGACCTGGAAGCATGCTTGTGTGTTGAGTAAATGTGTATTGATGAGTTGTTCCTTGCTTATTACTTGCTAGTGTGATTGATGATTATCTAAGTGGCCTATGTTGTAGGAGGAAATCGAGTTCAAAATATAGCAATAATAAATCAAACCAGATTCGTGCCCATGCAAATAATTACAAGACTCCCTCCCTATGCAGTAGTGGGAAGTCAAGATCGAACCACGAGGAAGCGTGTCAGCGGATCTCAGGTAGCTGTAAATCTCACAGACAGAAGTAATAGACAGAAATAACAAAGCAGAGCAGAAAAATAAAGCAAGGACACGGAAGCTACTCGATATCAAGCAGCAGTCCTCGATATCGACTACAGCAAGTCGACAACAGAAAGCAAACTCAGCAACAGAAACTTGATCTCGACAATATCTTACTCGATATCGAAAAGGCACTACTCGATATCGACTAATAACTCCCCGAGATTGTCAAAGACAGAAACTTTAAAGGTGCAAACTTTCGAAGACAGAACTCAGATTTCGGTGAATAAAATCAATAAACTAAAAGACTTCCAAGGCAAGGGTATCAACACCACGACAATAACTATGCAAAATACCACATAAAGGCATAAAAGATCATGCTTTCCATCAAATAATTTTCGTTATTAACAAATAGGAATATAGATGCTTTCACATAAACCCTAATTGTTACTAACCCTTTTCACATAATTAACCCAAGTTGCATTAAGATCGCTTTCGCTTCAATAATACAAACAAGGATCACCTTCAACTCTCTCAAAAGAATCATGCTCATAGGGATAGAAGACGAATTGCACAAAAAGATCAAACCTTTACAGCATCATCTCACATGGCTACCGTCGGGCTCACCCCGACCCTAGAATTGGGTGGACTACTCGCTCTTCATTATCAAGAAACTCATTAAATAACAAAAGAAACTAACTTGCATTGAATAAAACGAAGAGAGCGTACAACCGAACAAGCCAAATCCGCTTTCGCCTTTCCGCCTTGCTCGCCACAAACTCTCTCTCTCTCTACTACTACGCACTTGTTCTTTCTGAAAATTGAATGACTAAATTCCAGCCCCTAAGACTTTATTTATAGGCTTCATTCCCTCTCTAATTAGGAAAGAAGATCTTATCTATATCTATATCTAATTATCTACTCACTTAAAGATAAATAAATGGAATAACATAAATAAATCCATAAAGGAAATAAATCTAAAGTAGGTAAATCTTCCATGATGTTGATAAATCTTGATAGATCTTGATAGATGTGGATAGACTCGGACTCCTTCGGCTCCAAGTAATCCCAGCTCGACACGGACAGTAAACCGCGTAACGCGGCTCCGGATAGATCTCCTCGATATCGAGTAAAGTACTCGATATCGAGTAACTCTAGCGTCCACTTCAGCTTGCTGGGCACCTCGAGTAACCAGTCCTCGATATAGCTCGGGCAGGTGTGTCTGGGTTACTCGACATCGACAACTTTCGTCGATAGCGAGTAAAGTTGTGTCATCGACTTGCTGGCCTGGTGTTGTCAAGCAATATCTCCCCGATCTGGCTCAGACAAGCGCTGCTGGTCTTGTCAATATCGAGTATTTTACTCGATATCGAGTAACTGGTGCTCGACATCTCCAGGTCTTCGGCTTCTCGACTTAGGGCATGGCTCCTCGACTCAGGGCATGGCTCCTCGATTCCGGGCATGGCTTTCAGGTTTGTCGATATTGAGTATTTTACTCAATACCGAGTAGAGCTCCGGAGTCGGGTTGTCTTCGTCTTCAGTTCCTCGATCAGCTCCTACTCGACCAGACACTGCTCGGACTTTTTGGTCGATATCGAGTAGGGTCCTCGATATCGAGTAACTCTTGGCTCCATCTTGATTTGTCCTGGTTCTGTCGTTCTTTAACTTTGGATTTCTGTAGCTGATTTCCGAGCTTTTCCAACCTTTCTTAGAATTGCTGTAAATTTCCTCGAATTCTGCGAATTTAAACAAAAACTGGTGTAGATTCCATAATTTGGCAAATAAACATAAACTACATAGATTCTGTACTATTCTAGCCCAAATGCATGAAATGTATGTAGAAAACGATATAAAAGTAAGTACAAAACATGGCAGATTCAGCTCACAACAACCTACTTGCTGATGGATGATTCTTTGAGTGGCTTGTTTGCTGGCTAATTGGATGTCAAGACTCCAGGTAAGTATCCTACAGGACTTACTCAACAACCTGGACCTCCTGCCTGATGTGTCATGTGAAGTGTAGTTTTATTGCATATTAAAGCATGTCATGTAGTATCATGCTAGGATTGCATTGAACTGAGCATATGGTTACTATGTGTGTTTGAAACAGAACGACCGTTATCTGTGATAGTCCTAGAGTTTTTGCTAGGGTCATAGAGTAGCCCAGCCCCATCGGGTTGCCCTGATTCAATCGAATCGATATGATAGCCCAGCACCATCGGGCAAGCGATGAGATGATATGATGATGTCGTGGTTTGTGCACCACCACGAGGAAATTGCTATGCTATAGCACCGAACTAGCCAGTTTCTGCACTAATGGGAAGGGGTGCAGAGGTAGGAGAGGGATATGCCACTTGGCATTGCCTTGGGCCCTTTACAATTTTTTCTGCATATTATAACTTTCAAGGCATGCTTATGTAATTTAAATCTTGTACTGCATTAGTCATCCTTTATTTAGGTATACACATGTTATATGGCCTCAGCGTGGTCAGAGGACCCGCAGGCGATTACCGGGCCTGACTTCGTGGATAGTGTCAGGTACCCGCTCCGTTTTGCTTGCTGATCGCTTCTATGGCAGGGTTTTCTAATGAGACGAGAGTGTTAAGAAGACTTCACAGCTATTTCAGTGGATTTACAAATGTTTTGGTTAAGGTTGTCATTTAGAAATGTTTTGTATTTACCTTGATCTCTTGTTGTAACACTGTGCTGAAAATGATTACGAAGATACTGGCAGACAAAGTTCGGGGGGTCCTAGATGGCTTGATATCCGACTCACAAGGGGCTTTTGTACCCGGGAGAGCTATAAATCATAATGTTGTTGTTGCAACTGAAATTCTCCGGGGTTATGGCACAAAGGGGGTATCTCCTAGATGTGCGTTGAAGGTTGATCTACATAAAGCATATGATACATTGAGCTGGGACTTCATAGAGAAGGTGCTGATTTATTTCAAGTTTCCTTTGAAATTCGTTCAGCTAGTTATGGGATGTATCAGTACAGCCAGCTTCTTGGTTCTTGTAAATGAGGTGCCGGAAGAATTCTTTCAGAGTAACCGAGGGCTGCGACAAGGCGACCCTATGTCCCCGTATATTTTCGTGCTTTTTATGGAAATATTAGGGAGAATTCTTAAGGATGTAGCGAGCAATCCTGAATTCAATCATCATCCCAAATGCAAGGACTTGAATCTGACTCATTTGGCATTTGAGGATGATTTGTTAATCTTCTGCAGGGGGGAAGAGAAATCAGTGGGCATGATAAAGAAATGTCTTGATGATTTTGCTGCTGTCTCTGGGCTAGAACTGAATGCATCAAAATCTGAGGTTTATCTGGCGGGGCTCACGATAGAGAAAGAGTTGGCGCTGCTCGGGGTGCTGGGATTCACGAAGGGCGAGCTCCCGGTTCGCTACCTGGGATGCCCACTCCATAATAAGCGCCTAAAGATAGCGGAGTATGATCCATTAATATCGAAAATTGAAAGGAAAATTAATTGTTGGTCAGCCCGAAATCTCTCATATGTTGGGCGAATGCAATTAATAAATGTTGTGCTCATGGGAATTCTGGGTTTCTGGAGCCAGGTGTTTCTATTGCCATCAGGGGTGATAGATCGAATAGAGGGGATGTGTAGAAGATTTCTCTGGAATGGAAATCTGGAGGGACGAAGGTACCTAGTTGCTTGGTCGACAGTCACACTTCCGAGAGAGGAAGGGGGGTTGGGGATCAAGGAAATCCTTGCCTGGAATAAATCCATATATGTTAAACTAGCTGCTGATATTTTCCAAAGAAGAGAGTTTGTTTGGACGAGATGGGTGAAATTTAACCGGTTAAAGGGGCAGGAGATGCAAGATGTTCAGCTGGCAGCAAGGGACTCGTGGACTTAGAAGTGTGTCGTCGGGGTGCTCCATGAATTCCTAGCTGCTTGGGAAGACAAAGCAGCTGAAGTTGGGGTTGAAGGATCAGCCCTGGAAGCGTTACAGAGGCCGGGAAAGGAGCTGCCACGAATAGCATACGAGATGCTGCGAGCTCGGGGTGACCGAAAGCCTTGGGCTGAGCTGCTATGGACAGGACAACAATGCAAATGCTAGAGCTTCATTACATGGCTTGCAGCGCATGATAGATTGCATACGAGGGCTAGGTTGTTCAAATGGAATGCTGTACCGATGCAGGAATATGCATTCTGTGGTGCGGATGTGGTGGATTGCGAGCACCTATGATTTGGGTCTGCCTGTACCCGGAGTGTGGCGGCGTTGGTTATGGCATGGTTGAGGATTTCGAGCCGGTTTGAGACGATACAAGGGTGGCTCGACTGGTTTGCTGAAGGGAGTAGCCGAGGGTCAAACATGTTCCAGTCAAGGCTCTTTGCGCTGAACTACATAATCTATCATACATGGAGGGCTTGGAACATGGTTGTTTTGGAACATAAGTTCGATAGTGTAGAGGTTTTGGCGAAGACGATTGTAAATGAGTGCAAAGATAGGCTGAGACCTAAAGGAAGGGTCGCCGGTAGGGCGGATAAGGAGGGGAAACGAAGGCTAGTAGCTTAGCCATTTTTGTATTTTACAAGTGTTCCCTAGTTTTGGATCAATTCTTTTTGTAACTTGGGGGTGTCTAAAGGCACCTTCCCTCCTTTTAGAGATTTATATATATTTACCAGTTTAGGAATAGGACAAGTTCCCGTGCGAAAGCACAAAATCATGTTTGGATTATTTGAACGTTTTGAGGGTTTAAAATATCATTTTCTTGAATTGCATTGCTTACTTCTCAAGACTTAACAGGGTTATAACTTAATATAAGCAATATACAACTCGTACTTGGATTGCTAAGATCGGGAAGAAGGGTAAGCCCTCCCTCTAAACGTAACCTGAATATTTTTCTATCTCTTTTTTCCTTACTAGACTCAGGTGGAGAGTAAGTGTGGGAAAAGAGGATTTAGGAAATTATTTGGGCCATTACAGGATGGTTGGTTTTGGTTGTCCCTGCTGGAAAATCGCTCAGGTCGGTTTGACGAGGACCTTGCTTCAGGGGCATTTATCGTATCCCTTCAGGGGCATTCCTCTATTCCCATGTCGTCCTGCTCGGCCTCACGGGCAAGTTCCCCTCCCCCTGGCTGCATACGGGGGTTGTATTGTCGGGGCGGGGCAACAGGAGGGTTGTATTGTCACGGTGGCGCCACCGATTGACTGGGATTCACCGGGGAGTGGCATCATGCGGGCTGGGTCCAGTTCGCCGGTTGTATTGTACTTCTTGTTGGGGAGGACGTGGTGGGGGGACAGGGTACTGCCATGGAGGGTTACTGCATTGCTGATTCTCAAACCCTCCCTTCTCTCGGCATTTTTTGGGGACCTTGTGGTAGAAAGAATGCTTGGTCTCAACGAGTCGCGAGCTGGAGCTAGTAGCCTCCATAGCATGGATCTACCTTATGACAAGCTTCCGCAAATCGTCATAGTTTTTCTGGCTCTTTTTGGAATAGGCAGATCTTAAAGTCTCATTTGGCCAAGTTGTCCATTAATATTGTGCTTATATATTCTTGATTAAACCTTGGGATTTGTACTACCATTGTTGACGGATAAAATTATACAATGTCATGGATATAATTATAAATATATATCCATATGTATATGTCATAATTAAGGGGAAATTAATACAATTGTTATCCCTAAATACTTTGACATATAAACATACCGAACATATATGTATAGCAATTAGTTGCTCCTAATCCAAATTAAAGAGGTAGACGGTTAAATACCGGGCAGGAAAAAGAAACAGCCAAATTGAATTGTATGAATGCATTCGTTACAAGGTCAAATTCAATAGCACAAATTAATGTTTTAGTTGTTGAATGCATACGTTACAAGCTATCACATTCAATGGCATAAATCAAACGAGCTAGTTGTGGAGAAGGTTGTATATAAATACATATACATATCCTGCAAAAAGGGAAGCCACTTGAGCAAAGAAAAAAAACACAAGGAAGATAAAAAGAAAGAAAGGGATAGAAGGAAGGGTGGTCTCGCAAAGCCTGAAGAAAGGATCGACCGCAGCTTGCAAAAGGATAAAACAAAGGTATAATCCCTTCCTTAAAAAACGATGTTCCTATTGCAGGTGTGGCGAAGGAGGGGTTTAGACGTAGGTTAGCAAAATATTCCATCCTACTTCGAAGACTCGTAGGATGGCTTGAAACATTCCGTTTCGCCTCCTACATCGAAGACCAGTGGACTATGAGCACACCATTTCGCATCTACATCGAAGACTCGTATTTTGCTTGAAACGTTCTATTTTGCCTTCTACATCGAAGATCCGTAGAGGGCTCCAAACATTCAGTTTTTGTCTCTGAACAATGGCTCTCTATGACAAGCTTAATGTCGTCCTCTCCGTTGGCTATTCCCAGTCCTTGCCATCAATCGATGTAGCCCACATATCGCCGCTTCTATGAAGATGGAGGTAAAAGACCTATTGCCTAGGTGCTTAATCGACCAACGCTGCAAATTAAGAACCACCACGACCAACGCTGCAAATTAAGGACCACCAAGTGTGAACCGGCTCCAATGTTGAAAGCAACAAACGTGAAGCTCACCTAACGTTGCCAAAAGCGTGCTCTCAAAAGCCGATGGCCCTCATTGGAGCGACCTCGATGGTTCTTGATGGCTCCACGAGGCATCCTCAATCTCTTTGTTGAAATATGATGTGTTTCAATCTCCTAAGCTAAGCTAAGCTAGAGTCAGTTTGTTTAAGTGTTGTTTAAGGTTTCAGTTTTATGCAATTATGTGTTGATGTAATGTAGTTAATGTTATAGCAGTTTAGGTTATGTTTTAAGTCCAAGTAAGTGGTGTTAGTGGGTAGTTATCTAGCTTAGCAGTTACACAAGATGGTGTGTGTTTGTAAGGTGGTGTGTGTGATCAATCAAGGGGTAAGGCAGTTAAAAGAATTCTCCTGTGAGTTCCTTAGGATCTTGAGTTACAGAAATCTCAAGTGTCCTCTTTGTGTGGTGAATCTAGTGTGTTCTGCTAGTCCAACAAAGTGGTATCAAAGCAAACATCTGTTTGCCGGGTCACAGTCCAGGGACTCGAGTGAAAAGTGAGATCAAACACAAGGAAACACAAGAGAAGTTAGGTGAAAATGCAGAACAATGGTTCAGGCAATTTGAGCAACCCACAGTTGCCAATATTCAAGGGTGTGAATTACCATTTCTGGAGTCTTAAGATGATGACTCTTTTCATGTCTCAAGAAGTATGGGGACTGGTGGAAAATGGTTTTGAAGACACTCAAGTAGAGGAGCCTGATCAGCCACTGAGAGAAAAGAGGAAGAAGGACTCGAAGACTTTGTTCATGATCCAAACTACCTTGGATGATGAGGTGTTTCCAAGGATTACAGCAGCTATAACTGCACATGAGACCTGGGAAACTTTAAAGCAGAAGTATATGGGTGACAAGAAGGTCATCACAGTCAAGTTGCAGGCACTTAGAAGAGAGTTTGAGACTCTAAACATGCTTGATAAGGAGACTGTACGTGCAGGTATTTCTCTCTAGAGTATCTGCAATTGTAAACCATATGAAGTCATATAGAGAGAAGATGACTGATGAAACGATTGTGAGCAAGGTCTTGAGAAGCTTGACCAAGAAATATGACCATGTTATAGCAGCAATAGAAGAGTCTAAGGATCTGTCAACATACAAGTTTAAAGAGTTGACAAGCTCTCTTCAAGCTCATGAGGAGAGGTTAAACAGATCAGGTGACTAGAAGGAAGAGAAGGTCTTTCAAACCAAGGAAGAGCCCTCAAAGGAGAAGTCTGAAAACTCTGGAAATAGAGAGGTCGAGGAAGAGGAAATTTCAGAGGTAGAGGGCGTGGTAGAGGCCAAGGAAGAGGTCACAACAATGGCTCAGGGAGAGGTCAAAGCAGTGACTCAGAAAAGAGCTCATGGAGAGGCTCTAGCAGAGGAAATTACAGTGGCTCAAGGTCTTACAAAGGAGGTATTCAGTGCTATCATTGTAAGAAGTATGGTCATAAAGAGGCTCAATGTTAGGACAAACTTGTGAGTGAGCAAAAGGCAGCAAATTACTCAGAAAATGCTGAGCAGGAAGGAAGGTTATTCATGACCTTGTCCTCGGATACAGAAAATGCCAATGATATTTGGTATTTAGATAGTGGTTGTTCAAACCACATGTCAAGCTCAAGGAAAATGTTCAAAGAGCATGATGAATCAAAGAAAAGCAAGGTGGGGCTTGGAGATGATAAGATGCTCCAAGTAGAGGGAAAAGGTACTATTGCCATCAAGAGTTTGCAAGGAGGAGTGAAAAATCTAAATGAGGTTCACTATGTGCTAGGGTTAGCACATAATTTGCTCAGTGTGGGAAAGTTGCAAGGATGTGGTTACTCTCTACTGTTTGATGAAGATGCTTGTGAGATCAGAGACAAGAAATCAAAGCAAGTGGTTATGAAGGTGTTCATGACCAAGAACATGATGTTTCCACTTGATTTGTCAACATGTGTGAATAGAGTTATGACAGCTAAGGGAGATGAGGAATCAAAGTTGTGGCATATGAGGTTTGGGCATTTAAATGTTCAAAGTTTGAAGCTGTTAAGTTCAATAGAACTGGCCATTGGTTTGCCAAGGATTGCAGAGATTGAACTTTGTGAAGGGTGTGTGTTTGGCAAGCAGCTCAAGGGTGCTTTTCCAAGTGGTAGAGCATGAAGAGCTAGTGAGTGCCCAGAGCTTCTACATGCTGACTTGTGTGGGCCTATGCAAACCGTGTCATTTGGTTGAAGCAAGTATTTTCTGCTAATCACAGATGATCATAGCAAGATGAGTTGGGTGTTCTTCTTGAAACTCAAGTCAGAAGCTTTTGAAAACTTCAAGAAGTTTAAAGCTCTAGCAGAAAATCAATCAGGGAAGAAGATAAAGGCTTTGAGAACAGACAGAGGTGGTGACTTTTTATCTGAAGAGTTCACTGTATTTTGTGATGAGCATGGGATAAAAAGAGAACTCACTGCACCTTATACTCCTGAGCAGAATGGAGTGGCCGAGAGAAAAAATAGAATTGTGGTTGAAATGGCTAGAAGTATGCTCAAAGCCAAAGGGATGCCAAATGAGTTTTGGTGTGAAGCTGTAGCAACTGCTGTGTATGTGTTGAATATGTCACCTACAAAAGCTGTCATGGACAAGACTCCATTTGAAGTGTGGAGAGAAAGGAAGCCTTGTGTGAATCATCTAAGAGTGTTTGGGTGTTTAGCCTATTCTCTAGTGAATTTGAGAGCCAAGCTAGATGATAAAGCAGTGAAGTGTATCTTTGTTGGGTATGCTACACAGTCAAAGGCTTACAGATTGTACAATCCTCATAATGGCAGGATTATAGTGAGCAGGAATGTGATCTTTAATGAGGATGCTCAATGGCAGTGGCAAGAGAGGGAGAAATTTATGAATGATCCAAGAGGTGTTGTTATTGATGGTGCAATGGAGGAATCAGTAACACCAGAGATGCGTCCTCTTCAACCTAGCCCTCCATCTACACCATCAAGCCAGCAAAGCATCTCAAGTGGTGAATCAACACCATCAAGTTCATCCAGTGAATCTCCACCAAGAAGATTCAGATCTTTAGCTGATATTTAACAAAACCTGCAAGTTTTGACGAGGCAAAGAAGGAGCATCAGTGGAGATTGGCAATGGAAGAGGAGATGAAATCCATCAGGAAGAATGACACATGGGAGTTAGTTGAACTTCCTAAAGAGAAGAATGTAATTGGTCTAAAGTGGGTGTTTAGGACCAAATACAACACTGATGGCAGTATACAGAAGCACAAAGCAAGATTAGTGGCAAAGGTCTATGCACAACAACAAGAAATAGATTTTGAAGAAACACTCTCACCAGTGGCAAAGTTAGAGACTGTGAGAGTGGTGTTAGCTTTGGTTGCACAGTGGAGATTTCCTGTGTTTCAGTTGGATGTAAAGTCTGCATTCCTAAATGGAAAGCTAGAAGAAGAGGTGTTTGTTGAACAGCCTCTAGGCTTTCTCAAGAAGGGTGAAGAGGACAAGGTCTACAAGTTGAAGAAAGCTCTCTATGGCTTAAAACAGGCTCCAAGAGCCTGGTACAGTAGGATTGATGCATTCTTTTTAGAGAATGAATTTCAGAGAAGTGAGAATGAGCCCACTGTTTATGTTAGAAGGAAGAGCAAGGAGGAATTTATAGTGGTGTGTCTATATGTAGACGACATCATATATTTCAGTTCATCACAAGAAATGTTAATTGAGTTCAAGGTGGCAATGATGAGTGAGTTTGAGATGACAAACTTGAACAAACTTCAGTACTTTCTAAGCTTGGAAGTTAAGCAAGGAAAGGAAGGAATTTTCTTGTGTCAGGAGAAGTATGCTCGTGATTTAGTGAAGAAGTATCAGCTTGAAGATTGTGATGTAGCTCGGACTCCTATGAATGCAAATGAAAGGCTGCAGAAAGATGATGGCACCAGAAAAGCAGATGAGAAGGTGTTCAGAAGTCTTGTTGGAGGCCTTAATTACCTCACACATACAAGGCCAGATATAGCCTATAATGTGAGTCACTAGTACAAAAGGGGGGACCAAAGCTGAAATACCCCAAAGTATTTTTTTGGGCATTTCAGTTTTAATGTAAATAAATAAGAGAAATCCTCTTTATATTAAATCAGGGAAAAATAAGTTGAATTTAAACATAAAATACCTAATGTAAAGTTCTAGAATAATTATACGGAAATGTCGCCTGGTACCCCTGTGGTATTGCTTATTTAACGCGGTGTACAAAAAATTCACTAAATTCGCGTGGTACCCCTGAGTTTTATAAGAATTTCGCCTCGTGCCCCCGCTGAGTTAAAACAAACGGACTCCGTCCAATCTGTTTGTTCTTTCTCTCAAGCGTATTCCAAAATGAAGCTTGGCCATCTGGAGAACGAAGAAAGGAGAAGGGGACTGAGGAAACGCCGGTGAAGACAGCCAAGGCCACTGGAGGAGAACCGTCGAGCCCGACCTGTCGAAGAAGGGAAAAAGGAGGAGCCAACCGACTCGACAGAGGTGGTGGTGTTGGAGCCGTCGGCCAGCCAGGAAAGTTTGCAAATAGGGGTTTCGATTTTTGGGTTGTGATTTGGGGCTTCGATTTGGGGTTAGTTCGAATTAGGGTTTGTGTTTGCAATTGTACTACAAATGCTTATAGACTGTTCTGTAAAGATAAGAAACAATTCTGATAGACTTTGATTAGGAATTATTACAATTGTATGTGCTTTGATTATTCTATGAAGATAAACTCTTCTGTAATAAGAAGAAAATTGTTTGTTTACACTACTTCTTTGCGTGTTCTTCGTTTGAGCTTTGTGTACTATCATCCAGAACTCTACTCTTGAATATAATCAATTTATTTGACTCTGCAATTGTGTAACATGAGAAATTAAAGGCTTACTAGTCCATAAATACAAACATGTATTTTATTTAGCTTTTTTTAGCAATTTGATTCTCTTAGATAAATGAAGTTAATTGAAGCTTGTTGGCTTCTTTTTTTTTTTTTTTTTTGGTATTGTGGTTTAGTAGTGACAGGAAGTAGAAGGAAATGAATATTCAAGTTTTCTTTGCCTCATCACTTTGCCAAAATGGATATTCAAGTGTTAAGCTTAGTATAACAAAAAGGTAATGTATAGAAGTACCAATAATTGCTCTTTTTGACGAAGCATGGTATGTTGCTTCTTTTCCCCACTTTTTATTGAATTTTGCATGATCTATTATACAAGGCATACTCATTTAGTGGTCTTTCTTGACACCTGTTGTCTCTTTATTTCATGGAATTCCACTTATTTTCGTATTCATTCCATTTCATTTTTCAGCATGTTCCCCAAGTCTACCCATGAAACGTTTGCTCAGAAGTTGTATGCAACATTCAAGAACAATAATGACCTTGGCTTTGATCGTGTGTCTTGATCCTATGAACACGTTTTTTTTTAATACTAATGCAATTGTTCTAAAAAAACACAGATTTCTAGCTTTCCTTTAAGAATAATTTACAATTGCTCATAATGTTAATGTTCTGATACTTCTTTTGTGTGCAGGTAACTTATCAAGCTGATCAGTTTCTCAACAAAATAAGGATTATGTGATTGCAGAGCATCAGGATCTGTTGACAGCCTCAAAGTGCTCTTTTGCAGCTGTGCTATTTCCTCCGATCCCCGAGGATTCATCAAAATCATCCAAGTTTTCTTCTATAGGGTCACGCTTTAAGGTACCAGTCTCTATGCACATTGCTCACTCATTTACATCATAAGATGGATTAGTGAAGGATGAAAATACAGTCAAGGATTTGAAGCATGAGCATTAAAAGCAAAAGAAAAGGATGAGTGTTCAGATATAAGAATACATAAACAGGATGAGCTTATCCAGAGTCCAGACTATAAATCCTAAATGAACACAGGCCATATATGTACCTCATGTGTAAATTTAGCTATACTAATAGAAGGATTGAAATTCCATGTAACAAATTTCTGGGTTATGGCTATGCTTTTTTTTTACTCAATAATTGATGTGGACTATGCTTTAATTCTATGTAACAAATTTAAGCCTATTAGCTCAAATGGTAGAGCAATGTGTGTATGCACATGATGTGGGTTCGACTCCTACATAGGCTTTTACAAATATTTTATTGTTCAATGACTTGTTCCAAAACCGCACTACAAAGTGTGTGAGTTATAATTTGCTTATTTCATGGATTAATGGAAGGCTAAATATCATCTTCAACATTAATAGGTAACCACGAGGGATTTATTTGGAAAATGCATATGCAGATTTCAATTGCACATGACATGGACATGTAATTAAAGTTACTGCTGTTACAATTTACTCATGGATGATGCAAGACCAAAAAAGAACCATTAGCAGGGAGTCCGAGTTGGTTCATTCATGTTGAAGGTGCTGAAATGTTGTACAAGACAAGGTTCACCAAAAAAATCAATTAAGGTGTTGATTATTTCAGAAAGATAGCAACTCAATATCTCGATAGCCTATGTGGGATTCGAACCCACACCTTTGTGCCGAAGCACATTGCTCTACTGGTTGAGCTAGGCCAAAAAATCAAAATTCAACCATAACTTGAAGGCAAAGACTTGGATGGCATTTAAAAAATTAGATCTTCCTCTATTGCTGTATTGGTGTTACTCTATTAAACTAAATTGTTGGAAGGCAAAGACTTGGATGGCATTTAAACAAACACTTGGAAGGCATTGAATTTCAAATGACATTTAAACAAACACCTGGACGGCAAATGACAGGACAAAATCGTTGTGTTTCCTATCAAAATAAAACTCAAACCTACAAACTAGTATAGTGAGCAAGTAAGAGGTCGATCCCACAGAGAATCAAGTATTCCTATGTATTATGTATTTACCAATTAATAGAAAGGAGGGGTTTTGAGTGGTTGAGAATGAGAAATATTAACAAGTTAGGAGAATCAATAATTAAGAGATAGTTTCACCTACAATTCTCAACCATATTTGGTGAATTCGATCCTTGTTTCCTACTCAAGTTCTCTTCCTTTTCCAATCAAATGTTCTTATCTTGATTTAAATAGATTATTAGCCCTATGAGTTCTAATAATCCCTTACTCCTAAGCAATCTTAACACGGATTAAGGTTTAATCCTAGGAATAGCAATAAGTCTCAAGATGTATAAAGCTTATAAGCAATATCAATCCCCTAAAGAACTAATATTTAACCTATAGTCAACTTCCTACACATTCAAGCTTTCTAACGAAGTCAACTAGAACATGTTTGCTACGAAAGATTAAGAATCATAACGAACAATTCAAAACCCTAGCGATGATGAGATCCTAGCAAGGTGATCAATCAAGATAGCATCAAACACCATAAAGCATTCAAGCATAAAGAAGATGAAACATGTGATGGAAATTAGAACAAGAATAGAAAACTCACAATTCAACCTAACGGAGTCTCAAATCGTAGGCAAACCAAAGAAGTTTAGCACTCCATTGCCAAACGATTGTCAAAAGATTAGATGATGATCCCTAAAACAAGTCTTTAAATAGGCCTAAGTACCGTCATGAAACCCTAGAAAGTATTTCCCAAAGATAGGCCCAACTTAAGAAGAGTAGAAATTCGGCGCTGTGTCGGCCCAGAAAAACCGCGGGTGCTGCTTTTTAGGCCGCGGGTGCTGCCACTGCAGTGAAGCTTGGAATTCTGGCGGCACGTGCTGCCTGGAAAGCCGCGGATGCGGTTTTCTGTGTTTCTCTTGTTCCTCTTGCCGCGGGTGCGGTTTCTCCTCTTGTACGCACTTTGCTTCTTCCTTGTGCATTCTAACTTGCTTGTCTAGCTTGTTCCTTGCCTCCATATGGTCCATATGACTCCCATGAATGACCTCCTCGCTACTTCGACTCCGAAACTCTGCAATTACACCCTAAACTTGTGTAGATACCGCACTTATGTACCAAAGGAGAAAACAAGTAAACTAATCCCTTAAAATGCATTATATACATCTAAATGACCCTAAAACTACTCTATAATGTCTATCTAAATATGCATTATCAGCAAACAAAAATCATGAAAATGGAAGAGAAAATTATGAAAAAGCAAGCCAAATCAACATCTATTCAAACAACAAGTCAACATTAATTTCTATAAATCTTGAAGAACTCTAAATCCCTCTCTTTTTCTCAAATATAATCCTAAAATTCGATCAAATAGGAGACGGAAAATCACACTCCTCGCTGCTAAATCAACGTTGAATTCACACAGATACAAATGTGTGCATCGCAAAATCCTAGAATTGAAGCTCGGGAAATCGAAATCAAAACAAAGCTCAGGAAATCGAAATAAAAAAATCCCAAAACCCCTAAATTTCCAAACCCTAATCCCTGACCTAAATCGAGAAGGAGAACTTACCTGCGAAGAAATCAAAGTCGTCGGAGTCACCCGTCATCCTTGTCAACCTCCTAGTCGGCTCCATCGGTGTCGAGATCTTCATAATCGGGGTGCTTATCCCCCTATGGCTCTCTCCCTCTCAAATCGTCTTTCACTTGTTCATCCAGAGAACGTTTATTAGTTGACGGAAAATTAAAAGTTTCATTAAAACATAACGGAAGGGCACGACGCGAAAACAATTGAAAACTCAGGGGTACCAGACGAAATATGTCAAACTTTGATACACCACGTGAAATACGCTTTACCTCAGGGGTACCACGCAAAATTTCCGATAATTATATTATTCGAAGTAAAATAAAAATAATTTGTATAAATAGATAAAATATTTTTTTCATTAACAATATTTAATTTATGTGATTTAAACTAAATAAAAGTCAGGACTATTATTTAAGGGTGACATACAACAAAACAGAAAGATGAAAGAGAAAGATGAGAGAGAAAGTGAAGGTCTCACCACAAAAACCCTAACTGGACAAGCCGCCGCCGCCGCTCCAAAGAACCCTAGCCCGCGACTCCGACGCCGCCCTCGACCCGAAGGCCAGAAAATCAATCAACGAAGGAAGATCTCTAAGGCTGGAAGTGAGAGATGGCCAAGATTTCTCAGATTCGCAAATGGCATCCAAAAAATCAGAAAGGAAGAGATGAAGTACCTAAAGGAAAAAAGGGGAAATCAGTTACAGAGAGTTTGGAGGAAGAGGAAAAAGAAAACAGGAAGGCCTAGATTGAAAAGTGAATGGAACGATTCGGCAGAACAAGGCCATTCTAGATCCAGAAAAGTTCGTTTCAAGCCACGTTTTTGCCTTTGGTGGCTTCGGCGTTGGGTGTGGCAGACGAGATTGTGGACGAGGTCGTTCTCTGATTTCACCGTGGCGTGGTGCGCTTTCCATCGCGATGTGTGGTTCCCTTGTTGTATGGACCTAGTGTGTCCTTCTCGCTCAATCGATGACGCCCGTCTCGATTGCAGGAGTTGTAGTGCTTCTCAAGAACCCAGGTACTCTCTACCCCAATGTTATATTACGTGCGATTCCAAGCCTCGATCTACTGTATGTTTGCTGCTTGACCGAGGTTGTAAGTTTAAGAATCGTTTTCTACCACTATACTCTGGAATAATTGCAACTATGAATATGTCCTTGAAGTCCAAGATATTTCAGACAATTTACCCTTCAAATATTGAGTCAGTATGAGATGATTTGCGAGTCACGATTGAATCTTTTGAGAATGATGATGATTTATGGTCTCAATGTGTTTGTTACTCCATAGATAAAGAAATGAAAAATATAAGTCAAAAGATCTGCTATGATAATCTCAGTCCTATGCATATGAACCAAAAATGGAACCAAGAAAAGAGACTTTCAATCTTAAAGAAGATCAGGAAATCTGAACCCAGCCTTATTGACTATGATTTCTCCTATGAGCCCTTTCTTTTTACAGTGTGTGATGTTATTTTGGTATGTATCTTTGCCTATTTTGAATCCCCAGTGGGGCATTGTTTTGCCATGAGAAATGGAAAGATCTATATGCAACAAGATGTTGGCTTCAGCGAGAACCGAACCCTTAAATTGAACCCCAATGTGAGCAAGAGATATTCATTGAAACTATTGCCCACTGAGGTTGCGGAAACCAGTGATGGTGGTGTTATCTCACCCAAAAGAAAAAATGTGAACTTGGATCCCAAACATGACGAGTCTGAGTATATAGCTGGATAACTCATGAATTACCTGATTGGTTCGATCGAAGGGAAACTGTTTGTCCTAAGTTTACATGTATTTCGATCACTATTAAAGTTCATTATACCCAAGGTGTTTTAAAAGACAACATTATGAAAAATCTGAAAAAAATGAGACCGGATAATATAGCTAGGAAAAAATACCCTAAAGACCATGATAGCACTGCTGAACAAATGCAAATTGAACAACAGAAAAATACGCAAAGTAGAACAAATCAACCAATAAAAATAAAAGAAGAATGGAGGAGAAAGGAACCCAAGATGAACTATCGATCATTGTACTACTGCCAATTGATGAATGAAACTCTCATTCTGGTTGCAATTTGGTTTCATAGCTTCACTAAACCTTGTCCTGAGAATATCCTAGTAATTGTAGACCCGAGGGATCAATGTAAAATTGACAAACTCACCATTATTGAGTGTTGGTTGTATCCCTCCATTGACCTATTTTTCCATATTTATGCAGTTGTGGATCTCGATGTTATTGCTGCGTTCCCTCTTGGTTACGACCACTGCTTGATATCCCTTTCTGTGAAAATCAGTAGCCCCGCTGAAAGGGTGAATGTCCATGCAAATTATGTTCTCGATACTATGAGTGATCCGAGTCTGAACCCTTTGTACCCTTCGTTTCTCTTTGTCAAACTATCTATTGATAGGGTCAGATGTTTCTATGTGATCTATATGCCTATGGTGAATCTGATTACAGTATTGATCTGGATGATCAACAATAGGGAAAGAAACCCTGAACAAGTATTGAGCTGTCAAAAGTCCAGGAAACTTGAACAACTGTCCTACCACATGGATCAAATCTTGATTGATGGAAAAAGGATGGATGAAACCACGTCAAAGATACAAAGAGCAAGTGGAAAGATGAAAGGGAAGATAGATGACTGGCATAAAGTTCCCCTTGACCCCAGGTGTGCCTTATTCTTTCTTGTTTTCGTCTCTAGTTCCTTGTCCTTGCTTTCGATCTTTCTTTGGGTGCTTATATGCACTCTGAACTCGATAAAAGAACCAAACTGTGCTTTTGAGTACATGACCGAAACAAACTGTGCTATTGAGCACATGACCAAACATAGAAACTCTTTGAACCCTTCCTACTTTGCAATCTACAATCCTTCTCTCTGTTTGGAGAAAGAAAAGAACTCTATAAAACATACTCTCTGCTCGCTAAGAAAACATCATAAGAAACCAATGGATCATAAGAAGAAGAAACTAGGAGAGAGGAAAAAGGTCTATGACCTAAATATCGACAAATGGATGAAGCAAATAGAAATTACAAACCAGGAACGCAAGCGAAAAATAAATGATGATAACATAAACTCAAGGAATAGAACAAGAGACTATATAGAAACAGAGGCAAGAACCCTAAAAAGAAACATTACTACATACATAAATATGGAAAAAAGAATAAGTAAATTGAAAACTAAAGCAAGTGAGAAAACATCGGGCAACGAACCCCGTAATATGACAATTAATTTAAGCAAGTATCTAGAATGAAGATCTGTACATGGAATTGTTGCGGGCTAGGAAAACGAAACCTTTGGACTGAAGTCGAGACATTCTGCAAAATCGAAAATATACAAGTCTTAGCAGTTTTGGAAACAAAAACTGAAATCCAACCTACCGATTCCACGTGGAAAAAGGTTGGCTTTGATTCCATTTGTTGGACACCGGCCCGTGGTCGGTCCGGGGGTATTTGTATTCTTTGGAAAGAATACCAGCTTATAGGAGGAAAGACAATGGTACTTGACAAAGATGAGCGATACACAACCCTTATTTTCGAGGACTACAATGCCAGAACCAAAGTTGCTTGTTGCATTGTCTATGCACCAGCCCAAGACCATGGCAAAAACGAATTCTGGCAAAAACTAACTGACCATATCCTTCGACTCGAGTTCCCAACTATAGTCATGGGTGACTTAAATGAAATCCAAAGTCCGACTGAAAAGCTGGGTGGAGCGAATCCAAACCAAACCATATTTTCTAGAATCCTTTCATTCAAGGATGCATGTAACTTACTAGATATCCCCACAATTGGCAATGAGTTTACCTGGAGAAAGAACAAAACTGATCAAAATAATATTTATGAAAAACTGGATCGGGCATTCGTCCAACATCAAATACTTCAATGGTACCCGAATGTAGCTACCAGAAATTATGCGTTCTCATTGTCTGACCACTGCCCGATCTCAATTGAACTAAAGCAAAACAGAACAACAAAAGCGAGACCCTTCAAGTTTGAGAAGATGTGGCTTCAACGAAAGGATTACCGCAACATAGTCACTCGGGCTTGGACCCTTCCCTGCTCGGGTTCTCATATGTTCCAAGTAACAAAGAAAACTCAATACCTAAAAAAACTCTCAAAAGAGTGGAATAAAACAACTTTTGGGAACATCTTCCGACAACTCAAGGACATAGAAGAAAAATTGACAAATCTACAAAGTATAAACAGTTCATCACAACAAGGTGACAACAATAGTAGAGAATTGTGTCTATTAAACAAAAAAGCAAAATCCTCCAATTTCATAGTCAATATTGGCGAAAAAGGGCGAAAACAAAACACCTAAAGCTTTCCGATACGAACTCAAGATATCATCATAAAGTCACTAAGGGACGTAGGAATAGAAAAATTATCCGAGAAATTGTATCAACGGAAGGAACGACTATTATAGGCGATGAAAATATCAGAAGAGAGATTCAGAATGATTTTGAAAAACGATTCAAAGACGAAAGGATTAACAAAAATCTCTTAAATGAATATTTAGAACTAATAAACATAGAAATATCACAACAAGACAATGATCTCCTCACAAAACCAATAACAAATCAAGAAATTAAAAAAGCTTTCTTTTCCATGGGGAAAGACAAGTCTCCCGGACCTGACGGAATGACGGCAGAATTTTACCAACAATACTGGGATATCGTTGGACCGTCAATTACAAAAGCAATCAAAGGCTTCTTTCACTCGGGAAAAATCCTAAGACAAATAAACCAAACATTTATATCCCTAATCCCCAAATGCGATAATCCGAAGACAACAAACAACTATAGGCCTATTAGCCTCTGTACAACGCTATATAAGGCAATCGCAAAAATTATCGCGGAGAGACTGAAAATGGTATTACAGAAACTGATCCATCCACTGCAAGGAGCCTTTATCAAAGACAGAGCAATCCAAGACAATGTGCTAATTGCACACGAAATCTTTCATTCTTTCTGTACCAAGAAGGGTCGTGACGGATGGATAGCGATCAAACTTAACATGGAAAAAGCATACGACAGAGTAAATTGGGAATTCTTATTTGATGTAATGACTAAATTTGGATTCTGTCAGAAATTCAGGAACTGGATTAAAGAATGTATTCAGACGGTATCTTTTTCCGTATTGATAAACGACGAACCTACTGACACCTTTCAACCAAAAAGGGGACTAAGACAAGGAGACCCACTTTCCCCCTACCTCTTTATCCTAGGGGCAGAAATCCTAGCACGAAGACTACAATGACAAAGCGATCTCCAAAACAATGATATCGGTTTCAAAACATCGCAAAGTGGGCCAACGATTCCTTTCCTCTCCTTTGCTGACGACATAATGATATTTTCTAAAGCAACAACAGAAGCCTGCAGAACGGTAAAAACCATCATAGACGAATATTGCGGCATATCAGGCCAAAAAGTAAATTTCTAAAAATCAGCATTCCAAGCCACAAGGGGAATTACAAACGACAAAATACAACGACTACATGCATGTCTACAAATAACCAACCAAACCGTATTAGAAAAATATTTGGGATGCCCCATAATCAATGGCAGAGTAAACAAAGATACATTCCATGAAGTCATAGGAAAAACAGAGAACCAACTGTCAAAATGGAAAGCAAATGAACTCACCCAGCAAGGGCGAGCGATATTAGTACAAGCAAACCTAGCGGCCAAACCAAGTTACATAATGCAAAATTTTATGCTTCCCGCGAGCATCCAAAATGACTTGGACCGAATTAACAGAAATTTCTTTTGGAACAAAGGACCACAACATAAGCCAATGATAGGATGGGTTAAAGTGTGTAGACCGAAGAAAGATGGTGGAATTGGAATCCACAAGACAAAAGAAATGAACAAAGCTTTACAAATGAAGTTGCTGTGGAAAATATTAGTAGAACAAGAAAATGAATGGGTCAAAACAATCCAACATAAGTACGTCAAAGGTGAGAAAATCTGGAATTATAAAAGGAAAAGAAATTCCTCTTGGCAATGGACAAAGTTAATGGAAATTAAAGACGAATTCTGTGAAGGGCTAATATGGCAAGTGGGAAATGGTAAGACCATTAGATTTTGGAAGGATCCGTGGATCCAAAATGAAGGAAGTCTTAAACAAAAGAGCCTTATTGACCAAATAGATGAAAACGAATCGGTTGATAACTTCATAAGAGCAGATATTGTTGAAAAAATTCTACATGTATACATACCTTCCAACGAAATTGAAGACAGATTATACTGGAAAACAAGCAAAAATGGATGGTTTTCGACGGCAAGTGCATTAGATTATGTGACCAGGACTAGAAGAGTCAACGCAGACCAAATGGATTGGATATGGCAAATTGATTGCCCCCAAAAGTAAAAAACTTCCTATGGAAAAATCTATTAAATGGAACACCAACAAAGGTTAGACTACAGAGTAAAGGAATTCATGTGCCACTACAGTGCCCCCTATGTTCTCACCCAGAGGAAGACAATATCCACCTCTTCACTGACTGTCAGATCTCATTATCGCTTATAGGAGGCCTCGACAGGAGGATTGAACAAACGATTCGACATACGGACAAAGAGAACAAACCATACAAGGATATTATAACAGAAGTGTTCAAAAAACTAACTCTCGAACAAAAATCAATCCTCGCTTTTGGATTATGGGGTATATGGTCGATGAGGAACAAAATAACTTTTGACAACAGCAACATCAATTCTATGACAGATTGGATACAAAATATAAAGCAATTTAGAAAAATGTGGAAAAAAGTAGAAACAGACGATCAACCTGATCAAAGTGCCGAACAAAAAACATCCAACCCCAAAAAGAAAACGTCAAAAGCAAAAATTGTCAGATGGAAAAAACCGGACGCGGATTTTGTCAAACTAAACTTCGATGGTGCTCGAACGGATTCGAACAGAGCGGCATCAGGGTTTGTTATCCGTGATTGTCAGGGCAGGGTGCTGGCCTGTGGCGCTCGTGGACATGGTTCAATTTCGACAGTGCAGGCGGAGTGCTTCGGTCTTATCTCGGGTCTTCTTGAAGCCTCCAAGCGGGGCTTTTCCCATCTTGAGATCGAAGGTGATTGCCTTACGATCATAAACGCCCTTAAGGGTGTTTGGCACTGTCCGTGGGAGATCGAGATGTCGATTTCGGATGCCCTGGGTCTCTGTCGTGCTTTTCAGCGTGTCACTTTCGGTCATATCTTCAGGGAGGGCAACCAAGTGGCTGATCGTCTTGCGCATCTTGGCCTCTCATCTCACTTTGTAGCGGACTGCGTTCCCGCTGAGATCTCCGAGCTCGTTTGTGGGGACTCCATCGGGCGGGGAGCTAGACGTACGTAGCTTTCCCCCGAATCCTTGCCTTGTATCAAAAAAAA
Source organism: Persicaria maculosa (assembly GCA_963922045.1). Taxonomy (NCBI): domain Eukaryota; kingdom Viridiplantae; phylum Streptophyta; class Magnoliopsida; order Caryophyllales; family Polygonaceae; genus Persicaria; species Persicaria maculosa. Next base: position 69,058,955 of record OY998258.1, on the reverse strand, counting down.
AAAGAAGGGTGACGTACAACAGAAGCCCAATGCACACAAGAGCTTCACACGGGAAGAGATTGTTTTTTTTTTAAAACAAAAATTCTATGTTAAGTAAGTGATAACTAGCAATCTTTAGGCAAATATTTCCAACCTAAAATCCCTATCTTTAGGAGATCCGATTAGGTCATATTGAAGAAGATATTGAAACCTCCCATTCTATCTATCACGTACACCCTAACACCCTCTCCATCATTCTCTGCAAAGCCATAAACATCAGCCAAAAATCACAAACCATCGCAATATCTCTGATCACCCTCGACCACGATTCCGGTGAAACCAAGGCTGACGACCACCACCACAGAGCTCCTCAAACACCCAGGAGGCCACCGTGCAATCCCCGACGCAGCAGCTCACCGAAAAGACGTCCAAATCGACGTCGGAAGTTTCTGCAGAAAGTGATCGACAAGCCAACCTCCAGGCTTTGTCACCACCAGCAACGTGATCTAAATCCATCTAATTTGACTCTGGAGTAAACCCTGCAGTACCTTCTATCGAAACTATCTTCCCGTTTACTCAAACCTTCTCCGAGGTGCTCGAACCCAAGCCTCCAACTTGGCTGGTGAGCAGTTTTCCTACACAGCAGAAAAACGTGATCTTCATACGTTTTCTTTCTCTCTTTCGACCCATGGCCTGTTAATTCTTATAAATCATTGTTTTTCAGATTCATACCATACCAAGGGATCTTAGGTTCGAAATTTGGACACTTTCGAGTCCCGTTCGGGTAAGATCCGCTCCGTTTCTCGCGAATTACCGTATTGCGATTAGGTGTTTGGGCTCATACTAATCAATCTACTGTATTGAAGCAGTTGGGCTTCATTTTGGCTCTTGAGATTTCCTTGGGTAAAGATTTGGATTTCTTTCGGAAGAAATCAAGGGTATTTTTCACTTTTTAAAAGTTACGGGGCCGTTTCCGTAATTTATGAAAAGTAACTAATCCCTTTTTAAATTCTGTAAAATCTCAGGTCCAATATCAAATTATTTTTTTCAACCACGAATAAGCATTTCGTCGGATTAAGGCAAGTAGTTTGGTTCAATCGGTGCATTTCTACAATTTCGTGCCTTTTCGCAATTATTGTCTTTTGTGTCCTTTATAGATTCCATGTTATGAGTTTGTGATAAATATGCAAGTTAGTTCAGTTTGTTGCTATTTATCAACTCCTAAATCTCACATAGCATGACAACTCGGGTAATTATAGTTTGATCTCATGATTTGAGGACATTATATTAAAGGCCCGAACTTCCTAAAAAGAATGATTTGTTCATTTTGTTTCCTTCATGCTAGTTAAGTATGGTATATTATTGGTTTTGAATATCCATGCTTGTCAGCTATATTATTTCGTGCACTTTAGAAATCTAAAGTGTACATTATGCCTTTTGTGGTGACCTAGAATGTAATTGTGGATTGGTACTTATACCGTTTGTATTATTATCATTATTGTTGTGGTTATTATTGTTATTGTGATGTGTATCTTAAATAATGGAAAATGGTAAAGTTAGGTCAAGGTTGTGTTATACCTTGCTCTATAAACGTCTCATGAGATGCCCCTTCGAAATTGCAAATCTCTCGAATGGGTACATCTGCCTAAGGGTGGTAGGCCATCCGCCCAGTATATGCGGCCGAGGCCGGTATCACTTGTTCTAGGTAAATGATAACGTTGTGTATAATTGTGTTGTTACGATTATGATGTTGTACATTACTTACTAATAGGTGACCCACTTTCAGTGACGTTATATCATTTTCTTTCCGTACTCAGAATATGATTCCCTAGGATCTTCAGATCTGCATCCCATTCAAACACTCGATCGTTTTGGATCATCCTATTATGTTAATGTTTTTATTTAATGAAACGAGTCTTGTATCCACATGCATAAATCTCTATTTTTATTTTTAGTCTACAATCACCAATACCCTTTTATGGTCAATGGGTGGTAGACGGAGTCTTGAACATTTTACTTTCTGCTGCTTGCTAGTCGTAAAAAGACTAACCGTCCTATTTTTCTCCTTTGGATGGTTGGGGTCCCTGGTTTGCATAATACACCTCAGCCACTAATCCGCAGGTTTAGGTAAACGGTCTTGAGGCACTGAAGAATAAATGATTTCATTGTTTTCAATTTATTGTGTTTTTGACTTAAGGTACAAACTTTCAGAAATTATGAGATTTATTTTATTGTTTCCGCTGCTACTATTTCATCAATTTGGTTATTGTTTTTGGACCCCTTTGTTTTGGGTAACTTAATTTATTTTAGAATGTTATTTTATATTTAAGTCTTCCGCTTATTTAATGTTTGCTTACTATCATCTTGTTTATGGGAGCATGGTTGCATGTCCTTATAAGCCTAAGGCGATTACAAAGACATTAAAGTCTGCGTAATTGCTGGCGCTGCAACATCTCCTCGGTGTTTTAAGAAGGGGTGTTACAAAAGCACACTTTTTTTATGCATGGGAGCACACTTCTCGTACTGTGCTTATAATGAGTGCTCTCCCAAACAAGCACGCTTATTATTTAACCGTGATCCCAAATTTTAAAAACGGTTTTGTGTTGAAGCATTCTTAAAATTGTCATATAGCCAAATATTCGCTCTGCTCGAATTATAAGAACGCTTTAATTGAAGTGTGCTAAAAAAAAATTTAGCACACTTTTTTTCAAACCATGCTTAATAATAAGCACACTTTAAATAAAAAGTGTGTTCTTTCATATATCTCTCAAATGGATATATCCATCTCAACACTAATCCAATACAATATCTTACCTCTCGAACCAAGAGTCGAACTCAAGACCTCTTGCACCCTCCTACCGAATTCGTCCGCTTCACACGCCTGCCACCTGAGCTACGGAATTTTATTGTAACTTTGTGCATTTACTTAATCTAATTACTAAAAAAAACTCTAAATGTAAAAAAATAATATTTTTTTCGAGAACGGTTTATAAAAATAAATTAGAACGCTTTCAAAGAAAAATGTTTTCCCACTAGTTAAATTTGATTTTGGGAAGACACTTTTCTTATAAAACCGTGTTCGTTTTAATTTTTTTAAGCACGCTTTTCATGAAAACCAAGCTAATTAGTCTTGTAGAAACAAACGAGAACGGTTCTATAGAAAAGCGTGTTGATTTTAGTTAAAGTTGGTTTTGGGAACACACTTGTAAAATGAAACCGTGCTCGTTTTAATTTATTTTTAAGCATGCTTTACACGAAAACCGGGATTAATAGTTTCTAGAAATAAACGAGAATGGTTTTATAGAAAAGCGTGTTCATTTTAGTTAAATTTGGTTTAGGGAACACACTTTAAGAATTAAATCGTGTTCATTGTAATTTTTTTAAGCATGCTTTACACAAAAACCGGGTTAAATATTTTTTTACAAATAAATGAGAATGGTTTTATAGCAAAGCGTGTTTGTTTTAGTCAAATATGGTTTTGGGAACACATTTTGAAATTAAACTGTGTTCGTTTTAAGTTTTTTTAAGCACGCTTTACATGAAAACCGGTCTAAATATTTTTTAAAAAATAAACGAGAACGGTTTTATGCAAAACTGTGTTGCGTACCCAACTTACCGTGCAACGGCAATATCAGGCCTTGTATTGTTGGATAGGTACCTCAAGGCACCAATAGCACTTAAGTATGGTGTTTCTGGGCCAAGTATTTCCTCATCATCTTCTCGAGGAAGGAATGGGTCATTGTGTATATTTAGAGAGTTGGAAAATTGTGTTGCATACATACTTTTAATATAAAATCATGCTTAAAATAAAAAAATAAGAACGCTTGTAAAAAACCTTACCCAACTTACCGTGCTCTACCCCCTATATTTGTACTAGTGAGTGTAGTCTCAAGGTATATGCACAATCCAACAATGCAACATCTAGGGGCTGCTAAGAGGATCCTGAATTATGTTCCTGGAACCTTGAAGAAAGACCTGTGGTATGCAAATGTAAAAGACTTCAAAGTGCAAGGTTATACAGACAGTGATTGGGCCGGTTGTGTGGATGATAGAAAGAGCACATCAGGGTCAATATTCAGTCTTGGCTCAGGGGAAATTACATGGAGTTCGAAGAAGCAAGAAACCATTGCTTTGTCTTCATCTGAAGCAGAGTATGTAGCTGCATGAGCAGCAGGGAGGCAAGCATTGTGGCTCAGAAAACTGCTAAGTGATTTGGGGTGTACGCAACACAGTTTTCCAAACTACACTCACTAGTACAAAGGCAATATCAGGCCTTGTATTGTTGGATAGGTACCTCAAGGCACCAATAGCACTTAAGTATGGTGTTTCTGGGCCAATTATTTCCTCATCATCTTCTCGAGGACGGAATGGGTCATCGTGTATATTTAGAGAGCGAACGAACATGGGTGAGTTCAATGGATGAGCTTTATCCATGTTGAATCTCTTCAGAATTTTCTCGGTATAATTAGATTGATGGACAAAAATTCCATCTCGTACATGCTCAATTTGTAAACCGAGACAAAACTTGGTTTTCCCAAGATCTTTCATTTTAAATTCTTTCATCAAGTACCTAGTTGTACTTGCAATTTCATTCAGGGTTCCAACAATGTTTAAATCATCAACATATACTGCAATGATGGCAAACCCTGATTCATATCTTTTGATAAAGATACATGGACACCTTGAGTCGTTCTTATATCCTTCCTTCTGAAGATATTCACTAAGACGATTGTACCACATTCTCCTATATTGTTTCAGTCCATATAAAGATCTCCTCAACTTTATGGAGAACATTTCTCGAGGCTTTGATTTGCAAGATTCGGGCATCTTTAGTCCTTCAGGGACCTTCATGTATATATCGGTGTCAAGTGATCCATATAAATATGCAGTCACGACATCCATTAATCGCATTTGTAGCTTTTCAGCCACTGCCAGGCTAATTAAAAATCTCAAGGTAGTTGCATCAACTACCGGTGAATATGTATCTTCATAATCAATTCCTGGCATTTGTGAAAAACCTTGTGCTACAAGCCTTGCCTTATATCTTGCTACCTCGTTTTTCTCATTTCGTTTTCTCACAAAGACCCATTTGTAGCCAACCGGCCTAACACCTTTTGGGGTCTCGGTCACAGGACTGAAAACTTCACGCTTTTCAAGCGATTTTAATTATGCTTGAATTGCATCTCGCCATTTAGGCCAATCTTTTCTATGACGAGACTCTTCAACCATTTTAGGTTCAACACCGTCGTCTTCAGCCATCATTTCAACTGCTACTGAAAAGGCAAATATTTCATCGACAATGACATCTTTTCTGTTCCATTGCATCCCAGTGGATACATAATTTATGGAGATATCATAATTTTTATTTTTCTATCTCCTTCAAGAAGACTCTCTTTTTCATCTTCTTTAACAAGATTCTCCTCTTCTGAGGAGTTTCCTTCGCCTTTCAGGCTATCCTCATTATAGATCTCTTTGCCTTTATCTTCAGATGGCTAAAATGTTGTGAGATCACCAACATTACCCTTTTATCTACTCGTTTGTCTTGGTTTCAAATCTTTTGAACCAAGTGGTCTACCTCGTTTTCTACGTATAGTAGATTCATTAGCAATAGGTTTATTAGGTAGATCCATAGGTACTTCAATTCTCGCAGGGGCATTTACAGTAGGTATATGTGACTTCGTCACTTTTGCTATATCAGTAAATGCATCAGGCAACTGATTAGCTATGCCTTGTAAATGAATTATCTTTTGTACCTCTTGTTCACATACTTTCGTTAGAGGATCAAGGTATGATAAAGACATGGCATCCCATGTGATCTCACCTTTATTAGGGTCCATTTTATTCTTTTCTCCCCCTAGAGTTGGGAATGTATTTTCATCGAAGTGACAATCAGAAAACCTTGTTGTAAATAAGTCACCTGTTGTTGGCTCAAGATATTTGATAATCGAGGGGGATTCAAAGCCAACATATATTTCCAATCTCCTTTGAGGACCCATCTTTGTTCGTTGCGGTGGAGCAATTGGAACATATACTGCACATCCAAACACCTTTAGATGTGATATATTTGGTTCCTTACCAGAAACAAGTTGCATCGGGGAGTATTTATGGTATGCAGTTGGTCTTAACCGAATCAATGCTGCATCATGTAATACAGCATGTCCCCAAGCTGATGATGGTAATTTAGATTTCATCAGCAATGGTCTAGCAATTAATTGTAATCGTTTGATTAACGATTCTGCGAGACCATTTTGTGTATGTACATGTGCTACTGGGTGCTCCACTGTAATCCCAATTGACATACAATAGTCATTAAATGCTTGGGATGTGAATTCTCCTGCATTATCTAGTCGGATTTTCTTTATTGCATAATCCGAAAATTGTGCTCTTATTCGTATGATTTGGGCAAGGAGCTTAGCAAATGCGACATTTCTTGTCGACAATAAGCTTACATGTGACCAGCGTGTTGATGCGTCTATTAGCACCATAAAGTAGCGAAATGGTCCACATGGTGGCGCAATTGGCCCACATATATCTCCTTGAATTCTTTCTAAAAATGCATGAGTTTCGACTGCTATTTTATTTTTCGAGGGCCTAATGATCAGTTTGCCCAACGAACAAGCAGTACAATTGAGATCACTTGTATGTAGGCTCCTCATGCCTTTTAATGCATGACCAAGTGAATTCTCAACAATTCTCAATAATCGGTCATGCCACACGTTAAACATTTTATGGTCGTCTGGACTTCTCCTAAACACCATATTGATCTCAAATGGATTTATATGAGTAAAGTATAGTCCAGAGAAATAAGCTAGTAGCTTTTCTACCATTTCCCTTTTTCCAGATACATGTGCAGTCAAGCACAAGTACTCATTTTCATTTTCATTCATGGTTTCAATATGAAACCCATTTTGACGCACATCTTTGAAGTTTAACAGATTTCTCTGTGACTTCCTTGAGTATGGTGCATCTTTTATTATCAGCTTTGTCCCTCTTGGAAGCAAGAGGCAAGCTTTTCTTGATCCTTCGATCAACTTTGCCACACCTGATATTGTGTTGACATTTCCTTCATAGACTGTCAACTGAGTGAAGTACTCTTTGTTTTTCAGGATGGTGTGGGTTGTGGCACTGTCCACTAGACATTGCTCTTTATGATCATGATTAACTCCAGATGGATTCATAACTTCATAAATTGAGAAAATAGAGTTAATACAAGTGTTATATTATATGGTCGATTGAAATTAAAGTTACACTAATATCATACAAGGACACTTCATAGGACTCGGACAAGGAAATTGAAATTACACTACTATTATAAAAGGACACTTCATAAGTCGCAGGCAAATAAACATTCAACTTATTAGCGACATAGAAATTTAGAAATTAGTGCCTTCATCATAGGGAAATTCATCACCAGTCTCGACATTGTTTGCAAACATGTCTTCGAGATCAAGATTGGGAATTTGTGGAGCATTGTTAGTAGCAAAGTTTGCTTCCACCTCCTTTCCCTTTTCTTTCGGGGAAGCTTGATACAACTCACACAAGTGCTTAGCTGTACGACATACTTTGGCCCAATGGCCAGTCATCCCACATCGATAACATTAAGACTTGGGTTTGTTTGGGATTCCTGTTGGACCCCTTTGGACCTTCTGCTTCATCCCCTTGAAGGAGGATTCTCCAGAATGACACTGTTTTTGGGAGAAGTTACCTTTCCCATAGCCTTGTTTGCGGTCATTGCCACGGTCTTTCCATTTCTTGTAACCCCACGAATTTTTACGGCCATCACCTCTCTTTGTGTTGGCATTCATAGCATTCACAGCATTCGCTTCAGGGTATGGTGCCGCACCTGGAGGCCTCATGTTGTGGTTTCTCATCAGGAGTTCATTATTTTTCTCCGCCACAAGCATCACATTTATCAGGTCAGAGTACATTTTAAAGCCACACTGCCTGTATTGTTGCTGTAACAGTACATTAGATGCATGCATTGTTGAAAATGTCTTCTCTATCATTTGCTCCTCGGTAATTTCATGGCCACATAATTTCAGTTTCGATGTGATTCGAAACACAGCAGAGTTATACTCCCTATATTTTTGAAATCTTGAACCCGTAAAGAGTTCCATTCATATATGGCCATTGGGAGTAGTATATTCACTTGATTGCCATATCGTTCGGCTAAATTCTCCCATAATTCCTTCGGATCTTCCACCAATAAATACTCAGACTTTAAGCTTTCGTGTATATGGTGGCGAAGAAAGACAATGGCCTTGGCCTTTTCTTGTGGAGTGGTGGTGTTATTTTCTTTGACGGTCTCTTCCAGACCATTAGCCTTCAAGTGTGTTAAGGCATCCACCCTCCATTCGAGGTACTTGTCTCCTGACAGGTCTAGAATATCGAATTCCCTTTTGGTGATATTTGCCATAATAGCACTACACATAAAATCATGTTAATTAATATCACATAATTAGTTAATGTATAAAATTAGAAGTGATCATGAATGAATACATACACACACGTAAAAACATCAAATATATAGATACATGTGTACATGCAATTTCAAATCATGTATAGTATAAATAGTGTAGTTGGTAAGAAGTCATCATTTCTAATTTCTAATTGTTGTATGGAAAAATCAATTTAAAAAATAAGATATGTAAAAAGTTCAATTAAATACGGAGTATTATGCTAAAGTAAGAATTTAACATGTTGAATTACTAATTAGCAAGGAGTTAACACTTACATTTTAATTAATTATCATGCATATATTTATATAGTCATGCAAACTCAAAAATAGAATTAATATATATTTTTAATGTACAAGTGTGCATAGTATAGTAGGTAGCTACATGCATCTATACTCCAAAGATGGATTGGACAAGACTATGTATACATGTATGTTAGTCTCATGACTTGTGAAAACAAGAACAATGATGACATGTATATAGTAGTAACAATGAATTGAAGCTAGCTAATGTGAGCATACGGAAAAATTGAGAGGTGTTCATCTTGTGATTATTGCAAGTGGGTAGTATATGTTCAATTTACTAGCTACCTCCCTCTTTATCTTTTCACTCCACCCTTTTATACCACTTACCTCCACCCCGCTCCACTCACTTCCATCTCCCTCATCCTCTCATCCTCCTGGTTCCCAACACCACCACCACAAACATTTTTCGATCCGGCGAAAAATGACCGATACCAACCGGGTTTTACTAAAAATGTTGGCTAGTGGGATGGCGATTGTGGTTTTGGTGGTTTCTTTCGTTGTGTGGGTGACTAAAAATTGCCAGTGCTCCTAAGAGCTCCGACGAAGGTTCTGGTGAGACGGGGTTTGAAGATGGAGTTCAAAACGGTATTGTATTATGTAATTATTTAGAAAATCTCTTGTAATAAGCTTAGATCTTCTAATTTTGTTTTGAAGTAAAGGATTTTAAGACTCGATGATGAAACTTTCCGTATTTTGTTTCCAAAAATCTTCGGTTTTGTATAAAAACTCATGAAACCGTGTTGAGCCTTTTATGTGTTCCATGTTTTACGAGTTTTGAAAACGGATCTGAACAATAATGATGTAAAACGTGAAGATCTGAGATTTGTATGAGTTTCTAATGTAGAAGATCCCAATTCGAGCAACTATAGAGCATACTCCTCTAAAAACCGATTTTGGTAAAACATTTTTCATAATTAAAGAGTTTGGATATGAGGGTTTTACCTTCAGATCTGAAAAACTCAGTTGGTTTTTAGATCTCGTGCTAATAATGTGTGATAATTTTAGTGGTAAACAAGAGAACCAAATTATTTGTACTTGTAATCGTACTTAGTTTATCTGATTTCTTGCTTGATTTACAACAATCCGGATCCCCCTTTATAGTGGAGGGTCAACCTCATAACCACAAATATATCCCTGATTTTCGGGGATATTTTACCATAAGGTGAAATATTCACCACACAATAAAATATTACAACAGTACTTGTTAAAAAAAATAGAATTATAAGGGCGCACTAAAATTCCTCCCCATACATTATCGAACACAAGATCTATTATGGCGTAATTTGTCAAAAGTAAATACATTCCGACTTAGGTGATAAAAAACCTCTAATCGACTAATTACTTGATTAGACATTAAAACTAAATAATCATCTCATTAGACACGCCTAAGCGGCACCTAGGTGGACACAAATATGATGATTATCAGTAAGAACACTGGACGGTCTTGGATGCATAAGTTGGCAAGCTTTAAAATCAACTTGTTTGGTATTTTCATTGCTGCAATTCATGTCTGGTTTCTCTGTCGCCCATTAGTCCATTGCTTAAATCCTTTGTTATGTTTAATTGAATGCCTCTTCCTGATCCTTTCACCCCCAATGAATAATATAACAATGATAAATTTTATCGTAACATGGTGTTAGAGATGTGAATGAGACCAATGTGTCCCACATCGGAATGTTGAACATATCAAGCCCTAGTATATGAGTCGGTGGGCTACTTCTTCTATTGCCAATTGGTTTTAGAACGGAACCCCACTCGACTTGTTTGCTAGGCTACTAGCGCATGTGCGCGCCTGTGTACACAACCCCCAGTCATCGGTTCAACTTTCCGATGTGGGACACATTGGTCTCATTCACATCTCTAACACGTGGCTATAGGGCCGGCCCATATAAGACTTATCCGATACATGAATCGATGAGTTCAAAAGGAAGTGTCCATCCTCTCCAACACGTGTCGCACTCAGTGAGCATCAGCTTCACCTACTTATATAGATAGATGGATAGAAACAAAGCAAGATCAGACGAGGAGGAAGACTGAAATGGAAAGTGTTGTGATTGTTTAATCTTGTATTGTATAAGTTAGGCTTATTTGTGTGGCTATGGCTATTGAATATGTAATCTCTCTAGGTGATGAAACAATATATCCTAAATGTGTGATGTAGGACACATTCTTAAGGTTGTAAGGACCCCTTAGACATGTCATATGTCTAAGGTTTGGATCCCTTTATCTTAAGATAGTGACCATATCATATATTATGTTGGTGTATTGTTTTAACACTTAGTTACAAACCTCATTTACAGATTTCTGTTAGTGGGCCATTTCTCTGTGTATGGGCTTGTCCAGCCCATTCCGTATTTGTGGTCCTCTCCCTTGTGACCGTTAGAGGACTTGTAACCCTAGCTCTCGATCAGTTGCTCGGGTATATATACTCCTTATGTGCTACAGGAACCTTGGGAGCTTCATCAGGTAAACCCTAAGGGAAAGAGAGAGAGAGAGGGACGTCGGGCATCTTGTGTGTAACCCTAAACCCTAGAGGAGGATGAAGAAGAGATCCAGTGGTGCTGCCGGTGGTGCAGCTTGAAGATCTCCTTGAGAAGCTTCTCGGTTGCCCATCCAGGGGGCTTCTTCTTCTTCCTTATTTGCATCTCTCTTGGTTTTCTATATTTGAGGTTCCCGCGTTACTTGTTCTTGTGCTTAGCCACCATAGCCAACTTGTAACTCGTTTTTCTGATACTTAGTGGAAACTGGGACCGGATCTCCCCTCTTGAGATCCCGCAGAGTAGGGCTTGCCCGAACTGCGTTACCAAATCGTGTGTTCTCTTCTGTTGCTTTTGTTTTTTAGTACTTTGATTTAGTTTTAGCGAAAAACGAACATCAAATTGGTATCAGAGCACTGATTCCTCTTAAATCTAGGGTTTTTGACCTTAGGGCTCAGATCCAAGGTCCTTGTGTTTGGATCCAACTTGTGTCGCTTCCGATTTTCTGTTTGTGTTGTTTGTTCTTCGTTTTTTGTATGTTTTTTCTGTTTGTCAAAAAGAAAAAAAATGAAAGTAGAACACAGATTTGGGGGTTTTCTGAAGTGTCAAAAACCCTAGATCTCCCTTCAATCCACCAAGTGTTATTAGCTCTTTGAGTTCTGTGTTTGTGTGTTTCTCGCATTCTTACCCTGAGGGGGCCACAGAAGCCAGCAAGAAGGATCTAGATGAGACGGCTCATTCTGAGATTTCCATTAGGTTGGCTGACGACGTGGCTCGTCAGGTTGTGAGTATCACTAACCCTAAAGAACTTTGGGATACTCTGGAAACCCTATACCTGACTAAATCCTTGCCTAGTCGAATATCAATCTTGTGTCGTCTGTTTAACTTCAAAATGGACACGAATCAATCTCTGCAAACTAATCTGGATAAATTCTTAAGAATGACTCAAGATCTTGAGAGATGTGATAAAAAGGACACTATTAAGGATGAATATTTGGCTATCTTGTTGCTTAACTCTCTGCCTGCTCAGTTTGATGTGCTTAAAGATGTTATACAGTACAGTCAAGACTCTATAACTAAAGATAAGATCCTTGAATCTATTATTCAGAAAAATGAGAGCTTAAAAGTGTTTAAGTCTAAAACTGACAATAGATCTGAGGTTAAAACTGAGGTTTTGATGGTCAAAGGCAAGAAAAAGAAGAACAAGAATAAGAACAAGGATAAAATGTCTGAAAATGATGACAAGTCTGCTGCTTCTTCTAGTTGTGAGAAGAAAAATAGAAAATGTCACTACTGTGGGATACCTGGCCATTATATTAATGAGTGTCATAAAAAGCAAAGAGACGAAAGTGAAAAGGGTCAGAATCAATCTGCTTCTGTTCTTGAGTCACAATATCCATGTGGTTTTGTATTGGGTTTCAACCATGTTTATGAAGGCTATCAAGGATGGTGTGGCTTCAGTTTTGTGTTTGAGGAGGTAGGCCCAAACACATCTGCTATGGTCATCAACAATGGTCAAGAAGAATTGATGACCATTATAGGTGGGTGTATCATAAGGACCCCATAAGTCACAATGTAGTAGAGTGAAAGATTTATCAGCATGAGATGTACTTGATGTGAAGCTAGATCGAGTATGCTTAGCCAGTGGACACACAGAACATAGAAATTTAGATTTGTCTTTATTCAACTCATCAACAATAGATGGAATATGTAACAATCTGTCTTGTGGAGCATGACCAAGCCTTAAGTGCCACAAAGTTGTGGGGCTGGTATGCTTGATAGGTAAAAACATAGGTAAAACTGTGTTTGTAGCACAAGTAGGTCTGTGAACAGAAGTAAATTTGGACAAGGAATGCTCTAACTCATCCAGAATGCAGTCTCCATACTTTGCTTGTGGCACCACATAGTACAGGCCTCCTAGTTCTTCACCAACTGCAATCAGTGTCCTCTTGATAGGGTCCTAAATCACACATTTGCTGGCAAAGAAACACACAAAATAGGCATTGTCATGAATCAGTTTACTGATTGATACAAGATTGAATTTGAAGTGTAGGACAAACAAGGTTTTATGAAGGGACAAAGTAGAAGTAAGATGCACATCACCAGTGAGATCAATACGAATGGTGGTACCATCAGGGAGATGAATAGGGGTAGGATTCTTTGTGGAGCTGGAATTTGTGAGAAATTTGGCATTGCAGGTAATGTGATCTGTTGCCCCACTATCTAAAATCCATAATCCAGTAAAGTTAGATGCATTGCAACATATGGTAGTACCTGCAAAGTTTATCTCAACCAGTTTGTCCTTGTGCTGCTCCATTGTGCTGATCCAAGAAAAGAGCATTTTCTGCTGCTCAGCTGTCAGGGCCTGGAGTGGTGAATCTGAAGATGCACTGTTTGCAGAAGATCCCTTTGATGTGGAGGCCTTGAATTCAGTCCCAGAGGATCTTGGCACTTGAGGCTTGTCTTTGCTTTTAGGATGCCAATCTGGATACCCATGCATCTCCCAGCACCTGTCAGCTTTATGATTGCCATTACAATGCCTGCCTTTCTCCTTCTTGGACCTATCCTTACCAGTGGAATCACGAGAAGTATTCTTTGATCCACCCTGACGAGCCATGAGAGCAGTAGAATCAGTGGATGCAGTCTTTGAGCCTGTCATCTTTGTACTGATTGAATCTTGCAATAGAAGGGCATGAGCCATACTTGCAGATGGGAGAGGGGTGTTGAGGAGTATTTGACGCCGATCCGCTGAGTATTCATCAGTTAGACCCATACATGAGTTTGTTTTCTCGATCTTGCGCATCAACCTGAGCTTTGATGTTGCACTCACATCGACCACAAGTGCATTGAATTGGGGCAACTAATCCAGATAATTGTTGCCACAGGCCTTTCAATTTTTGAAATACTCAGTCACAGATGAATTACCTTGCGAGCACTCCTGAACTTCTTTCTTGATCGAGAAGATCAGTGGACCATTTCTTTGTCCATAACTCTCTTCCAAATCAAGCCACATCTCCCTAGCGGTGTCGAATTCATCAATGGTGGCATAGATCTCCTTCGAAACTGTGTTCAAGAGCCAAGAGCACACCATGTCGTTACAGCGATTCCACATTCCCGAGTTCTCCGGTGACTCAATCAAGGTGCCTTCCACGAAGCCCAATTTGTTCTTGACAGACAGAGCTTTCGTGATTGCCTTTCTCCAGCGCCTGTAATTGTCACCTGTGAGTTGGATAGATGTGAGAATCATCCCGGAATTCTCAGAAGGATGAATGACAAGGGGATTTTGGAGATCAGTTGCAGAGATTGTGTCTCGATGACGACGATGCTCGCGCTCCACTGATCCCTCAGAAGTAGCCATGGGAATCGATTATCAGATTACTGTAATTGATTCCAGATTGTAAGAAGATTTGCGGAAAGAAAAAAAACGAGATGTTCTATGATCAATTTAGCTCTGATACCATGTTGATCATAGAGCATTCAAGAGAGAAATGAAGAACTGGAGAGAAATTGAGAGAGTTCTCTCATTCATTCAAGAATTTGTTATGGTCTGTTACAGAAAATGAGCTATTTATATGCTCAGTTGTTCTACACACTTACACAGCTCACAACTAGTCTCAACACTAATGTAGTAATGTGGTGGTGTTTCAGAACCGGATCTGAGCGACTATACAACCTTCGAGGCGGAGCAAGTGGGGTCTCCAAGTCCAAGGACAATGGGATCACTTTCGGAGGCGGCCAGACCCATCCAGCCGGGACACAGACCGGTGGTGGTGGGAGACCAACTAAGCCTGCAACCTAATTCTAATCATTTATGGATTGAAGTTGATGCTGGATTTGATGTTGAATATGATGAATATTGCTGAAATTGGTTGAATTGCAGGTTCCGATTCATAATTATGATTTTTTTTAACGGTTTTAATCCAATTCGATTGTTGTCCGGATCCTAACATTGGTTCGGTATAAGAGCTTTAGGCTCTGTTTGCATCTATTTACATTCGATGTGTTCGATTTTATGGTGGTTTTTCGTATATGTAATGTTAGCAAAGTTGTGACATTAATTGGACTAGGAAGAAGAATCCACTAGTTGGCGAACGTTGATGGGCGGCACAATGGAGGTGTCGCTGTTGTGAGCCTAATTTGCCATGTTTTACACTTAATTTTATATCGATTTCTGCATACATTTCATGCATTTTGGGTTAGAATAATACAGAACCTGTGTAGTTTACACTTATTTGCAATATATGGAGGTCTACACAAGTTTTGGTCATATTTCGCAGAAATCGGACGCACTTTGGAGCTTAAAGGAAACTCATGGAGAAGCTAAGAATGGTGCAGCTGGAGAAAAGGCCATTTTTCACCATTCTTCGTTTTGAATCAAGCTTTGATGTCTTCATCAGAGTTGTAGCCCTCGGAAAGATCTTTCCAACGCATGGTCATATGCATCAATCCGACGAACGAGGACTCGGGAAAGTGCGTTTCAGGAACAGAGCAGAAAGCTGAGAGAACTCTACTCGATCTCGAGTACATCTACTCGATCTCGACAAAGGCTGTTCGAGCACACCTGGTCGAGCAGAGCTGATCGAGGACACTGAGTCAGAGACAACCCGGCTCCGGAAGCCAACTCGATCTCGAGTAACTCTTGTTGAGATCGACCACACTTTGACGCCATGTTCGGAGTCGATGAGTTGTGCCAAGTCGAGAAGCCAAGGACGGAGAAGCCAAGCCAACTCTACTCGATCTCGAGTACAGCTAGTCGAGATCGAGGAGCCAAGGAGCACCAGTCTGATCCTTGTCGAGCAGAGCTATCCGAGCCAGTCAGCCCAAGTCGACGCCAGTCCTACTCGAGATCGACTAGCCCTGGTCGAGATCGATGAACGCCGTATCCGAAGCCGCGTTACGTTGTTTGCTGTCCGACGTGATTTGGCTTTCCTTGGGGCCGAAGGAGTCCGAGATATCCGAGATCTATCAACATCTATCCACACCTATCAACACATGGAAGATTTTGCTCTTTAGATAGAATTTCCCTTATTTTGATTTAATTCCTAAATTACTTTTATTTATCTTTTAAGCCTTTAGATATAGTTTTAGATATAGATAGATATTTCTATCCTTGAATAGCAAGGTTTAGAAGCCTATAAATAAAGCCCATGGGGCTGATTTCTAGGGATTGAATTTCAGTAGGAGAAGTAGTAGTAGAGAGAGAGAGAGAGAGAGAGAGAGAGAGTGGCCAAGAGGAGTTGGTGAAGCGAGAGCGGAATTGGCTTCCTTTGGTTGTAAGTTCTATTTTATTTAATTAATGCAAGTTTATTCCCTTTTATTATTGATGTCTTTAATTATGATAAAGCGCAAGTAGTCCACCCACTTCTAGGGTTGGGGCGAGCCCGACGATAGCCATGCATAATTGAGGTAAAGATCCGACTTTTATTATGTTTTGAGCATCTACTACTTGTTATGTGTTTATTACCCATCTAATGGAGATCCATGATAACAACTTGGATTGTAAACATAAAATCAGTAGAGACAATTAGGGTTTCTTGAAAGAGTTGTCTAATTGTTGGAAAAGGCAAAAGCTTGTCCTTTGATGCGATTCACATGATTATCTGTTTTATTTCTGCCTTATGCATGCTTGGTTATCGTTGTTGCAAACCTCAATCTTGGAAGTCTTTTACATAAAGTTTATTTTCGAATCCCAAAGCATTTGCCTTTACTTTATTTCTTTTATTTCATTTTCTGTCCCTACTCGATCTCGACCAACACTGGTCGACCTCGAGTTACTGATATTCGATCTAGCATCGCTGTAGCTTCTGTGTGCAGGTACTCGACGAGACAAACCGACGTCGATGAAGACCCTACTCGATCTCGAGTAGCCTTAGTCGAGATCGACGAGAGCCTGTGCCTGTGACTGCTACGCTGTTCGACTGTCCGATTTTCTGTCGAGTTGCTGTACTCGAGATCTAGGACCCATGTAGTCGACTTCCGTGAGATTTCACCGCTGCCTAGGATCCGCTGACACGCTTCCTCGTGGATCGATCCTGACTTCCCACTGCTGCATCGGGAGGAAGTCTTGTAATTATTTGCAAGGGACGGAATCTGGTTTGCCTTAGTTTATTTACATTCTATTTTGCATACTCGATTTCCTCCTATCAACAGTCGCTATTCATCAACCTGTCCACAATGATCACATTGGCAGCATCCGACGGATGGTATGGATCCCAGAACACATACTTTGATCTGTCGTTGCATACTTTAAACTTCGGTCCGCACGGAATCAATCCCCCGTACCTCCCACCTCCGTAGCAACACGCTGAATCCTCATTTTCAAATCCTGTTTGCTCGACACCAGATCGATAAACAAAAAAAAAGTTTCAACTCAAAATAGTATGAGAAAATGGCATTAGAAAATTTAAGGGAAGGAAAGCAATGAAGAGTATAAATCAACGTATTGTTATGTTTATTTTACCGATTTATTGACAAATTTTATGTAATTTAATGTAATGACTAATAAGGGATCGAGAATGCAAACCATAAGAAGAGTACGCGATTGAAGATAATGTTGTTGATGATATCGTAAACGTTGGCATAGACGTTCCCCTGCAGACAAGCACGGAACCAGAAATAAATACACGGATGGGCTAAATTTGTATATATAATTTTGTTGCATATATTAAGTAATATAAATGGCTAGTCATTACTCCATAAAAATCGTAGTTTGAGTGATACGTTCACATTAATAGGGAAAAGGAAGGAAAATATTTTCACATTAATAGGGAAAAAGATGGCAGGTGCAAAGGGAGAAGGGGTGGCTTTCGAACGAGCAATGAAAAATATGTGCACGATGATGATCAAAGTGGTGGATTCGGAACAGTAAATGGTTATGAAGAGAGTAACGCAAATCTACTAGAATCACTACTAGAAAAGGTGTAAAATTTCAACGCTTTTTTTAGCCATTTTCGACACTATATACCGTCGGAATTTTATTTCTCGACGCTTTTAAAAGGCGTCGGTAATTTCAGTGTCACAAATGGCAATGCTATTCTTGACGCTTTTAGGCATCGGTAATGGCTGCCAATTTCGACGCTTTTGGGCGTCGAAAATGGCAGGTCATTTTTGACACCTAATGTTGTTGAAATTGGAAGGCAACAATTCTGACACAAAAGAACGTCGAGAATGGCAGTTCCATTTGTGACACTGCAATTTCTGACACTTTGAATCATGACGCTTTTTAGTGTCACAAGTAGCTGTCAATTTTGACAAGATAAAGCGTCGAATTTTTCAATGTTGTATAAAAAAAAATATTATATATTTTTTTTCCTGATTTTCCATATTTTTTTCCTTGAACCCTTAATTTTTTTTATATAATAGGGAAAAATAGTTATATAAACAAACTATATAGAAAAATAAATATATTAACAAATACTTTTGTACATATATTTATAAATCTGTATACATTAATAAGTAGATTAAGCTAAAAAATCTATAAATCTGATTACATTAGCCAAAAAGGCATCTCTAGCTGTTGGAATGCTTGATCAAAAAAAAAAGCTGTTGGAATGCAAATATAGAAATGAAGTGTACAACATGTAGTAACCTGCTCGTATTAGAGGCCATTTCTAGAATAGACACACTAGTATTATTGCAATATAAAGCGATTTTCCACTCCAGAAAGTGAAACTAGATAAAAATTACTTGGCCTAGCGGAAAAACTCCTTTCCGTCAATTCAAGTAGTTCGGCCTGCACAGATGAGAAAAATAAGTTAGAGTATCAAACACGGATAACTTTTTCAACACATGTAACAAACATATAGGAGAACATTTAGTATATAATTTGAGGACAGAATATATATATCATTAAAATAGTAAATGTAACATGTAAACTATTAAACTAATTCTTGCAAAGGTTCAAATAAAAATAGTAAAGTTATGTAAACCAAGAAAGTGACCATTAAACAAAGTTTTCTTATGTGAAAAGAGACAGTATCAAACCGGACACAAGGGCACAATGCAACAAGAGTAGTAGTTCCTCACCTTGAGTTTATTCACATTGACGGAAGCAAGGAATAGAAATCTATGGTCAACCAAGGTTCCTCCAAGTAATTCCAAAGCCTTCAAACTACAAGTTGAAAAAAGGTAAAAATTCATATGAAGGCTAAAGTGCAGTAGTGCAAGATAACGTTCAATATATGGTTACAACTCACCTAAACAAGAACTCTCTCCATAATTCCACTTAACAACACTCATAAATTCATGGAGTAAATCGCTAAATCACTTGCTGTTCTAAAAAAAAAGTGAATCACATGCTAGTCAAATAAAACAATATATATATATATAAAAAAAAATGTAGATATAGGCAGCAAACTCAATTGACAATGCAAACACTTGTAATACTAAAAGTCTAAAAGATGCATAACTGCTAGATCCAAGTTATCCATAGATTAGGTTTCAAGTTTAAAGAGTTGTGTTATGAGTAAGCAATCACAAAGATAAAATTACCTTTAGTGCCCACTCCTTTGGCACGGGTAACATATGCCTAATCCGTGGATGTCTGCACAACACAAATTATTATCTATTAAGACTACATTTCCACAACACAATTTAGCAAGATGCATTTCAATTGAGAAGACAAAACTATATTCCTCACGTCCAGTTTAGTGAATTTGCATTTGACTCTCCTTCTCACTGCTGGTTTAATGTCATTGTTTGCTCATTAGTAAAGGTAGTGGAAAAATCAACAGGCTCTCTCAACTCATTTGTAGCTGTTGCATGATCATAGGCCTCATATAGCTCTACACCAAAATATTGAGTAGTCCCTGGGTCTGACCGCCCAAATTTGTAATAACCTATACTGAATATCATTTGAGAAAAAGCAAGAGCTTAGTTCAAGATAAAAGGAATTGTTTAAGGACAGTTTAAAGTTGTTAGGACAATTAAGTCTAATTAGCATGCATCAGTTACTACGAGTACTTCAATGAGACAAACTCAAAAGAGATAAGAAATGTAAAGATAAACAACTTGGTTAAATCTAAGTGCACCCAAGATAGTGTACCTGCACATGTGATGCACCTGAAAAGATGAAGTTCACATGGTCGTAAGTAAACCCTTCAAAGAATTCCATAAAACCTCCGACTGTACCATAAGAAGCGCCACTTCCAATGTAATGTAAGTCCATTTGTTGATTCCAACTCATTCTCAGCAAACGCTAAACCGTAAATTTTACACTTCTCAAGATCAAAGTGAAATTTCCAAGTTACCTTTCAACATATCAAAACCCCAACTATATAAAAAGAAGAGTCAAATCTGACCTACAGAAAGAAACTTGGTGTTTGAGGTGAATTCACAAATGTTGGATCGTACACTTGCACAAATTCTTCATCTAATCAGTTGTTCACCTTGTAACAGCCATCCCACAAACATGCTGAAAACCGAAACCGAAAAATCAGTCTAATAAACCAGCGATATCAATTAGCAGAGTTAAACAAGTCAATATGAAATGCTCCAAACACTCAATCAAATCTATCCTACATCTTTAGAAAGCAATAAGGGAACTGATAAGACGAAATCCTCGGAACATAACAAAATGCAATGTTCTCCAGCGCAAATTTACAATCAAGAAAACGCCAAATGCAACAGAACTCCACAATGAGACCGAAACAAATTAATAATCATCCGCCTTCTCGGTTCTTAGCGATTTCAAATCCACTGATCATAACCAAAACAAAAATCAAGAGGAAGAAAAGAAATAAAATCGTTCACAAGCTCCAATTTAATAGAGAATCTGAGTAAAAGCCAGTCAGAAGATCGATCAACAAATCCAATTAACAAAACAAACTAAAGGATCATGAATGCGGAATTGGAGGCAGCAGATCACCTAATAGGGAGAGAGGAATCGACATTGAGACTTCAAATCAGGTATCCCTCTCCTCGTCGTCGTCGAAATCGCCGTCTTCGACGCAAGAGGAGCGAGGTGGTGGTGTAGTGATCTCCCTATTCGCTCCAATGGACCTCCTCAGTCCCCCCTTCTCCATATCACTACCTTCCTCCTCGAACTCGTCCATATCTAGGTGATGGCCATGGAGGCTCTTCTTCTTCTCGGGATAGTATTAGCCACGGCGGCCTCGGCATTGTCTTCGCTCCGACATCGATGGAAGATCTCACTGTATAGACGCAATTGAAGAGGATCTCACATATCGACCGCTAGTGAGGAGATCTCGCAACAGTTGAAAGAGTTAGGGTTTTGCGCAAATCGGAGATGGCGGAGGAGTGAGATGGTGATCGATTTAGCCATTGGGACTGCGGTGGATGCTAGGGTTTGATGTTGAGAACAGATATGAAATGTGAAAACACCTTTTCGTTTAACAAGTAGTAATTAATTAAGGGACGAAGCTCCATACCGCTTTTATTTTCAATATTCAGCCCATTTCGACGCCTCTGAGCGTCTAAAGTTTTTCCGACGCCCTGTGACATCTAGAATGACACTCGTCACTAATTTTGTTTTCGACGCTCACGGAAAGCGTCGAGAGCAAACCGTCGAATTTTACTACGTTTTCTAGTAGTGAATATTAGATGTGATTATGATTCAATAGTTGGTACGTAGTTTCATTTTGTACTTGTTTTTTCATCGTTAGTAATTTTTTTGGTCGAACATATATATATATATATATATATATATATATATATATTAAAAAATAATTATTTTAGCAATGACTGTTGATTAATACATGTGGTGTAGATAGTAAATATATTTACAAATGGAATATGCGGTGTAGATAGTAAACATATGTGGTGCAAATATCACTTCTAATTAAGAATACTTGATTATAGGAAATATTACGATAGACTAGAAAGATTCGAGAATACAGAAAATAGAATGTCCGGATTTATGTGGTTCACCAACAATGCATTAGCTAATCCATGACATAAGGAGATGAGGCGAATAGGGTTTCGATAGGAAGAGTGCAGAATATGAGGCGTTTCCAAAGCTTATATGGCGTCGGGGGTGTGCTTCGTGATGAAAGGGGAGGATGGATCGTTGGCTATGTTCGGCGTATTGGGTGTTGCACATTCCCGATCGCTGAACTCTGGGGCCTGTTGGACGGTCTCCGGGTGGCTTGGGAAAGGGGCCACCGGAAGGTTGTTGTGGAAGCCGATTCCTTGCTTGCTACGACGTTGATCACGAGAGGAGTCGATGCCTGCCACCGTGACTGGGATATCCAGTTACAACATGTCTTCAGGGAAGCGAATTTTGTCGCCGACTCCCTTGCTTCTTTAGCTTTTTCCTTTCCGGTTGGTTTCCATGTTTTAGCTAGTCCCCCATTAGATGTTGTTTCTATTGTGGATGAGGATGCTAGGGGAAGGGCTACTCCCCGTTTGATTCGTGTGTAGCCCAGTACTTTGTTTTTATGCAATTGGGAGCAATTCCCATCTTTTTCACCAAAAAATAGACACTCTTGAAACCCTAATCAAACTTGGATTAGGATTGTTCGTATGCTCAAACTAGATAAATAGATAAACGATAAAACCTACATAATACCGTTTTGGGACCACTAGGGGGTTGATCGCCCTCTTGGACCCCTGTTGGTCAGGGGCTCCGGCGCTCCGCCCTCGAACCCCTAGTGGCTGTCGGTCAACTTTTTAATTCAGGACATATTTAATTTAACAAGAAGGAAACCCCTAAACCAAAATTAGCAAACCGTAATAAAATATCGTTTCGGCTATATACACCGCAAATCCCCACGTCCTTAAGGACGTGCTTGCACATTCTTAAAGACGTGCTTGCACGTCCTTAAGGACGTGCAAGTGGGGTGTACCCTTTTTTTTTTTTCAAACCCGGACGTGCTTGCACGTCCTTGGAGACGGGCTTGCACGTCCTTAAGGACGTGCAATAGGGCACGTTCTTAAAGACGTGCTGCACGTCCTTAAGGACGTGCAAGCCCGTCCTTTAAAGACGAAGAGGACGTGCCTCTTCGTCTCCCATCGTCTTCGTTTCACAGAGAGAGAGAGAGAACGCCGTCGAGAGAGAGGCAGAGAGCGCCGTCGAGAGAGAGAGAGCCCATCCGAGAGAGAGAGAGAGAGACCGAGAGAGATGGAGACAGAAAGAGAGGGTGACCTCGAGGCGGCGGTGGCGGCCTTGGAGGCGGAGGCGACGGCGATGGAGGTGGAGGCGGTGGCGCCGGTGGCGGCCTTG
The DNA here is from genome assembly GCA_963922045.1 of Persicaria maculosa. Classification (NCBI taxonomy): domain Eukaryota; kingdom Viridiplantae; phylum Streptophyta; class Magnoliopsida; order Caryophyllales; family Polygonaceae; genus Persicaria; species Persicaria maculosa. Next base: position 69,035,557 of record OY998258.1, on the reverse strand, counting down.
GAGGCGGAGGCGGAGGCTGAGGCGACGGCGATGGAGGTGGAGGCGGTGGCGCCGGTGGCTCCGGTGGCTCCCGGGCTAGTGGTGCTGGCGACTTTGGCGGTGGAGGAGAGTGGTGGTGGTGGGGCGGCGGCGACTGGCGGCGTTGTTGGTGGTGGTGAGGCGGACGACGGTCTATTGCCGCTGCGGAAGCGTCGGACCATTGAGGTGTCCCCGGTCCCGACTCCACCGGTATGTTATTTGAATTATTTTTTTTTTTGATTTATTTTTAGAGTTTTAAAATATAATTAGATAGATAATATAGTTTTATAATAGAATTTTATAGAATATATGATTGATAATATATATTGTTTGATAGAATATAATTGAAACTATATTTTTTTATTTATTTATATATTGTAATGTTTTTTATAGTATATAGTGTGATAGAAAAGAATATAGTTTAAATTTAATAGAATATAATAGATAGTATATATTCAAATACATAGAAAATAATTACAAGTGAAAGACAATAAAAAACATTATAATATATTATAATATTTCAAAGGTATTTAATTAACATTAAAATACTTAAAAATTATTTAATTAACATTTGAATATATTTAAATATATTAAAATATATTTAAATACTTCAAATATAATATATTTGAATATATTAAAATATATTCAAATATATTATATTTGAATATATTAAAATACTTAAAAAGTATTTAATTAACATTTGAATATATTTAAATATATTCAAATATAAAAATATATTGAAAGATAATAAAAAACATTAAAAAAAATATTAAAATACTTCAAAATTATTTAATTAACATTTGAATATATTTAAATATATTCAAACACATAAAATTATATTGAATACAGTAAAAAACATTAAAATATAATTGTAATCATTAATTAACATTAAAATATAATAAACGACAATAAAACATATGAAAATATATTAAAATACATCAAAAGACATTAAACTACATTACAATATATTAAAATATACTGAAAAGACATTAATATTCAACTGGATCATAATAACAGGCAGGGAGGCTCATGAGGGATGATGGTACCCTTCGGCCTATTAGGTTCGGTGACCGGGCAGCGGTCAGCCAGGTACATGAGTCTACCGCACCCCCGAGCAGACAGTCAACGATCTGCTCGCGTCTGCAGAGCGCTTACAGCCGTCGATGGGGACGCCCCCCGTCGACGAGAACGACACCTTCTGGTCGGGTATGCCACCTTGGGATCCTTCCGGCGATGCGACGATGGGGTTGCAGCCTTCCTTAGAGCCCCCTGAGGTTTTGAGTAGCTGCATCACAGACGTAGTCGGTGGGCGATGGGCCGACATGGGTAGACTGCCTATTCGGGTTCCACCGACCGTCCCGGAGGCTTCTACATCCGGCACACAGGAGCCCGAGCCTTCGACCTCCGCCACACCAGCGGCTGTCTCATTGGGGTCTGCAGATGATGTGATCCCTGACGTCGTTGAGGAGGATCACGACGGTCAGGAGGGGCAGGCTCAGGGCCAGGGGGGCCCACAGGTAGAGCCCCAGCCCATCCCTGCGCAGGCTGCCGCACCGGCTGCGCAGGTCGACCCTTTGTTGCCGCCGGGAGATCTGCTACTGTCTTACCGGCATCACCGGGCATACGAGGTGTGGAGAGATCCTACGGTGGAGTTGCCGCTTCTGAAGTTCCACCACCGGGCGACTCACTTGGTGCCTTTCGATCCCTACATATTTGAGGGACCGGGGACCTGGGTCCAGGATCTGCTCCCATCCGGCGTCCCCCAGCTCAGGTCCCTCCATTGGCAGTGTGTGGACGAGTTCACCTGCACGGGCTTCTTGGAGCATTGGCACCCGGAGACCAGCTCCTTCCACTTTCCATGGGGCGAGATGACCATCACGCTGCATGATGTTGCTTGTCTGATGGGACTTCGGATTGATGGCCAGCCCTGCACGTCACATCTGCCCGCGGGAGCTCTTGTCCCCACCATCGCGGAGTACTACCAGCTCACCCCTACGACTCTGAAGTCGTACAGACACGCTGGCGGCCCTCCAGTTACTGAGTTTACTCGCCGGTGGCAGCAGAGACACGGGCCGCTCGTCGACCCCGCCCCCGCCGATGATCCAGAGGTCGCGGCTGATCCTGAGCAGATTCGGCTGCGCACGCATGTGGGAGGGGGGCAGCCCCAGGATGACCCTGCACAGCGGCTGTTTCTGCACAGGACCTACATGGGCATTGCTCTCGCCGCGACTTTGTTTGTGGACAAGTCGCAGAGCCGGATCCCATGGAAGGTGTTGGGCCTTGTCTGGGACATCCCACGTACGGCCACCCTTGCATTGGCTGCTGGTGCCCTCGCATGTCTCTACAGGGGCCTAGGCGAGGCTACCCGCTCCGGCGCGAAGGGCATAGACAGCTGCACGCCGATCCTACAGGTACGAGACCGTTGAATTAGAGTTTTTAGTTTACAAATATTTAAATTATACGCTAACAAAATACTTTTTTATTCCCAGGCTTGGATATGGGCGTACTTCCCTCGCTTCCGAGGTGATTTCTCCAGCGACCCGGCTAGGAAGGATGACCCTCGCTTCTACGCGAAGTTCATCGGTCCGAAGCAGCCACCGCGGATGACAGAGGGGGCGAAGCTGACGAAGATGCGGGAGCTGCGGGACGAGGTGGACCGTCTTACCGTCGATGATGTATGTATTCGAGACTCTATATATATTTTATAATTCTTAGCTGTGAATTAAATCTGATTTTTTTAATTATAGGTCGAGTGGATGCCCTTTGGGCGTGATCTGGACTTCGACGGCCAGTACCGTCAGTCCACCTATCGGGGCACCATCACCTTCTGCGGGGAGGAGGAGCCGTATATGCCCGATAGGTGCCTCCGGCAGTTCGGACGGGTCCAGGGGATCCCGCAGGCCGTTATCGCGCCGATTCAGGTCTGCCGCGACACGACCCTGAAGAACTCGAAGTACATGGCCGTGTTCGCCCCGGGCGACAACAGGTGGCAGGACCTGCAGGACGAGGGTCGCTTCTACAGGCTGGCCGATCACAGGCGCACCAGCGAGGATTGCCAGGCAGGTGTCACTGCAGATTACTTGCCTTGGTACGCGTCGCAGAGCCGGCCGTACGTGCTGCCGACCACGCCCCATCCCGACCCTCCGGCGCCCGTCCACCCGATCGCCATGGACCCTTGGGTGGACATCCCTCACCCTCCCGTCATCCGTCCGGCGCTGTTAGCCCGCTTTCGTGAGCTCGAGGGCTATTTGAGGGCCCTGGCGGACGACCCTCGCATTGACCAGATACTGGACGAGCTGACGGAGATTGTGGATGATGCTTTACGTCATCCACCTGGCCAGTGATATACTTTTGTAGTTTGTATGTTGATATTATACATTTATATTTCGGATTTTGTATCTATCTATATATTTCTATTAGACTCTTCTCATTTCTTCAGAGTCATATTGAACGTAAACATCAAAAACGATAACGTTAATATGATAAGGTTGTCCGATGACGAAAACAAAAACGTTAATATGATAAGGTTGCCCGATTGTGTCAAGATTGGCTAGGGTTTAAGGGTTTTGGCTAGGGTTTAAGGGTTTTGGGTAGGGTTTTAGGTTAAGGAAACTGCACGTCCCTAAGGACGTGCTGCACGTTCGTAAGGACGTGCTGCACGTCCCTAAGGACGTGCAGTTTCCTTACCCTAAACCCTAACCCTAAACCCTAACCCTAAACCCTAACCCTAGCCAAACCCTAAACCCTAGCACGTCCTTAGGGACGTGCTAGGGTTCTGCTTACAAATCACGCAACAGTGTCTATTTAACGCGATTGAGGATAGCTTGGTTCCGCACTCCAAAACAAAGTCCGACTTCTTACAATTAAAGCGAAGGAGGATATCTGGAATCGTTATGGCCGAACCACAAAGCAATCCTCGTGTCCAAGTATCTCAGGTACGTATAGGTTTCGTAGAGTCAACATATTTCGTATTCGTTCCGTTTTGTTCATATTTTCAATTATGTGAATACAGTTTCGAGACTTTACGTCTGAGTTCTCGGACCCAAGGGTTTGGAATGACCGTGATGAAATGGTTACGCATTTCAAGGACTTGGGTCGGAGACACTGCATGATTTTAGTAATCAAGCGGTCTTGGACGGGGGCGTCGAATCGTCCAGGCGGGGTTCTCCTTGCCTGCGAGCAGTTTGGGGAGTACCGACCACGCGGGAGGAAGCTCCGGAGCACACAGTCGAAGATAAGTGGTTGTCCATTCTCTCTACACGGACACGAAGCTCCGCCGGGTCAGTGGCGCATGACGGTAACCCATGGTGTTCATAACCACGGGCTTTCCACGAGCTTGAAGGGTCACGCCATCGCCGGTCAGATGACAGAGGGGGAAAAGAAGATGGCGAGGTAGATGAAGGAAGTTGGCACTCCTCCAAAAACCATTGGGTACGGATTGAGGCAGTTGGATGATACCAGCGTCACGTCAAGGAAGAGCCTTACCAACACGCTCGCCATAATGGTCGCCGAAGAAAGAGGTAGTCGGACGATGACCCAGGATACCTTGCACCATCTGCGGGAAAGAAGGTACTACTACGACTTCAGACGACATCCGGATGACGACAACGTCTTGAGCGACCTCTTCCTCGCGCATCCCGACGGGATACGCCTTCTCCGAAGGTTCCATTACGTCATCATAATGGACAGCACATACAAAACAAATGCGTAAGTCACTTAATTACGATTACCTTATTGCACATATAGCCAATTATAACGTATTTTATGTGTAACATATTTACACCTGCAGATATGGGATTCCTATGTGCGAGGTGGTTGGGTTCACACCCTCAGGAAATACTTACTGCATCGCCTATGCCTTCATGTCGCAAGAGAACGAAGACACATACGCCTGGGTGTTGTGACAGCTTCAGATCTTGCTTGGGAGCGTTCAGCCTCAAGCTATCATGACTGATCGAGAGCTGGGTCTCTTGGCGGCGCTGAATGTTGTCTTCCCCGACGTCCAACATCTCCTTTGTTGGTTACACGTGACGAGAAGATGCGAGGAAGCAGCTCTGAAGATCACGAATAATTTAAACTACGCTGGCATCTTTAAGGGCAATTGTTGGGGGCTGTTCGAATTGAGGTCGGAGGAATCATTCCACCGACGTCGTCGAGCTCTACGAGCTGCATGGCACCCATTCCCAGGTGTGGTAGCATATTTGGAGTCGGTTTGGCTTCCATACAGCAGGAGCATTGTTCGGTGCTACGTAGATAATGTCTTCCATCTCGGCACCCGTACGACAAACAGGTACAACCTTACTTCATATCTCCCATTACAATGTGACATAATATCGAATATTTAGTGGTATGCACTTCAATGTGTACAGAGTTGAGGGTCAACACAAGGTTCTGAAGGAGGCACTTCACTCATCGACTGGTGACTTCCGCATCGTGATCGATGCAATCCATAGAGTCAATGATTGTCAACTACATGAGCTGCAAACTGCTTTGGAGATCGACCGCTTCAAATGGCCAACAGCGGCATATAAAGTCAACCTTTTCGATGAGGTAAAGACTTTAATCTCCAAAAAGTGCTTCGATTATCTGTACAAGATGTGGCAGGACGTCGTGAACCAAAAGGTTCCTCCGGTATGCACGGACCGACATTGGAGGGTTTGTTACGGGATCCCTTGTGTCCATGAGATTCAGGCATACGTCAACTCAGGCACTCCGATACCCGCCGAGGACATCCACCCGTTCTGGATGGATTTGACATGGACTGACCTCGACGACACCCCACTGCCGTATGAGCTGTCATCTTCATACACGGCTTCCAACGATGTATGTGAGGATGAGCTGCACCCACCCTCATCAACAAGCGTCCGAAGGAAGGGGAGGCCTCGGGGGTCGAGAAATGCCTGCAGAACCAACCCGTTGCCATACGAGGAGGTAAGGGAAAGGTTTGTGAGAGAAGAAGTGCGTGCTGCTCGAAATGCTGCTCGGCCTCGTCCACAAGCGACCTCAGCTCGACGTGGACGTGATGATGTGTTCGGAGGGTTCAACTGGGGTCAAAACAACGTTGATCCCTTCATGTTCGGTCATATTGAGAGGGTGAGGGACACTGCTGGAGATGGTCATTGTGGCTACCGTGCTTTGGCGGCTTTGACATCACCGATCGGCGAGACTGCTTTCCCGGAACTCAAAACGTTACTATGCAATCACTTGGAGGATCACGCCGATCTGTACGTCGGTTGTTATACGGGAGAGTACCCATTTCAGCAGTTCGTCGACTACCAGAGATGGGCCGGAGCCACACATGGTGATAGGAGACGGTGGATAGAGTTACCCATCATGGGTTTAGTATTTGCGACGGTATATCAGATTCCTCTCGTCGTCCTAGCTTGGCATCATCCGTTCACATGTCTCCCCATGATCTCGCCGACATCTGCTAACAACCCTCCCCAATCAGCAGCTATTGGTGTAGCCTGCATCGGAAACCAAGACCATTTTGCCGCGGTACGACGTCAAACGTCTTTGTTATTACATATTCATGATTTTCATACATATGTCAATACTCTAACTCTAAATTTTTGTTCTCATAGATCTGGTTGCGTCCTAACGCTCCTCTTCCACCGCCTCCACTAGAATGGGTCGAACATCATCATCCGAGCGTCGAAGGATGGGATGCTCCGTTTCAAGCTCAGATTGAGAGATTTAGAGCCTTGCGTGACGATGTCGGCCGTCCTTTACTATTTTCCTAGATTGTATTCCACAACTTTATTAAAATTATTAATGCAAACTAATATGCAAGTGCAACCCTAAAATATTACTGAAATAAATGTTATCATTGTGTAAGTGTTTCACTTTCCACGAAAACGCAAAGATCTTCCATCTTCGCCAAGATTAAGGTGAATCCCAATGTTTTCCTTTCCAAGGAAGTGGCTTCTTGCCATACTTTGTGGAACATACTGCAAGATATTTTTTTGACATATACTTCAAATCCACTAGCTAAACACTTCAATTTTATTATTACGTCGGAAAACCTAAACCCTAAACCCTAAACCCTAAACCCTAAACGCAAAACCCTAACTAAGGTTTGCACGTCCTTGACAACGTGCAAGTATTGCACGTCCTTAAGGACGTGCTTGCACGTTGTTAAGGACGTGCAAGACTGAAATAGTGGACGTGCACAGTCCCAGACTTGCACGTCCTTAAGAACGTGCATGCACGTCCTTAAGGACGTGCAAATCCTTAATCCGGATTTGCGGTGTATATAGTGGCACCCAAAAATATTTAAAAATGGCTAAACCTTAGCCATCTCTACATAACGAGAGTTGTTGTCTTGTTGATAACACAAATTACACAACCTTTGAACAGCTGAAAGCCTGAAACTTACGCTTTTACCCATCAATCTGTGGACCGGCCCATTTATTTATATTGGGCTTTTATATACTTTTTTCCGTCAACTAGTTTTTTTGATTGAACATTGTTAATGAGAGATTAGGGGAAAGCCAAATTGCTGAAAACCAAGCTTTAAATACACTCTTATGTCATAAATCACTCTTTAAATTGATATTTCTAGAAAACCACTTTTTAAATGACTTTTTTCGTCAACCGACCATCCCCGAATATATTCCGTCCACATATAGGTTAAATTTGATAATTACAATTTTACCAGTCCTTTTATATAATATTCTAATACGGAGTAGAATTTTATCAATTAAAAAAAAGAAAAATGTAAATAAGTATGAAATTGGGAGGAAACTATTGACGTTATTTTCTCTTTTTAAATAACCGATAAAAATGGTGTTGACTTCTACAAAATTGCTCTCTATCCAATTGAGTCGCTCCCTTTCCCCTCCCAAATCACTTTTTAATTCTCCATTAGCTTGTACACACTTTGAATTTGGGAGAAAAAATTACTTCAATTGTATTCTCTCAATTTAATTCTTACTTACTTAATTTTTTTCCTTTTTAATTGTTAAATTCTCATTATCATATAATTAAACAAGGGTGGTTTTCTAAAATATTAATTTGAGGAGTGGTTTACGACAAATTGGTACATTTAAAGGGTGGTTTATGCAATTTGGCTTCAGGGAAAAAGATCATTCAATAATGAGTGAGTCTATTGACAAGATAACATAATGACGTACTATTGACAAGACGATTTTCGTTAAATTGCACAATAAGTACTTTTACTATCCACCAAACCCTACCTTTCTCCCCAAATCTCCCACTCTCTCCTCCTTTGCCTCCGCCAGACCATCTCTCCATCCTCTAATCACTTTCAATCCGTCATGCCCTCAACCTCGTTAATTGCTACCGGCGACATCTCCAAGTCTCCACCGACGGCAGATCCCATTTCCAAGTCCTCTATTATTTGACATGGCGTTGCAGTGTATATTTCTACTTTCATTATTAATCATCACTTTCAATTTGCTCCATGCCATCTCTATGTTATTTGGCTCCCTTTCTCAATCTTTTCCATAGCTCATGACCATCTAATTGTTCCCTTCCCTCGCTCACCCTTCGATCTCGCGCTTGATCACTTGCGGATGCACCTCACCCTCCCTCGTTTATGTCACCATATATGGTCGAACAAGAAACAAGCAAATCCCAACCGGTTATAACACACAGTAGAATTGTCTACTCATCCCTTATTGTGTAACATGAGAATACATTTGGACCGTTGATTGAATGAAATGGAAGACTGAGATTAATAGGCAATTTTGGCTTTTTTTTAAATTAAAAAACAGTGGGACCCACGTCTTTTTTTGCCCACTTGCTGAATGGGGCGTGTGTGGTGCACTCTTCAAATTATTCGACAGTATATCTAGATTATTCAATCGTATCGTCTGATTATGCATTGGTATCGACAGATTATGCGATGGTATATGATTTTTTTTAATCTTTATAAAATGATTGAGTATTCGGTCGTCTATGAATGATTATTTGGTGATATATAGATTATTATTCACTCGTATATGAGTGATTATCGGTTGATTATTCAATGGTATCGGTCGGTTATTTGATGGTATCGATGGATTATTCGATGATATCGCTTTATTATTCGATAGTATCACTTGATTATTCGATAGTATCACTTGATCATTGACATATTTAAATTCACCCATAAACAAATTCCACCAAATTATCCTATATACATATGAATAAAGTTATACATACAACCGAATAAATCTAAATTACAGTATCATTCAAATCTTTATATTCACCACCACCACAATCAAAATAATCGATGCATAAAGGACACAAATTTGATCAAATCAGGCCAAGCAAAACTCCATTTGAATAATCCAAAACTCCATTTTTAATCCATACGACTGTCAACATAAAAAAACACATCTCAAGAAGCACAAAATCGATCCATACATATGAAAAATTCGTCTTTTCCCCCCGAATATCTCTTTCAATCGAGCAATTGCAAACAAAAACAATTTCAATTAATCACAAACCTAGACTCCAAATCCACCACCAGGGAAACCTCCCGACCGCAAATCCACCACCACCGGAAAACCTTTCGACTGCAGAACCACCACCAGGGAAAACCTTCCGACCGCGAACTCATCGACGGCGTATACAGGATTCCTAACATATTTTCGCAATTAAAAAAACCCTAGAAAATTAAGAAAGGGGCTGCATCGTCGTCACATTTCGACAATTGAAGGAACAAATGACAAAGCCTTACCAGAAACAAGACACAGATACGGCGGCGCGGCGTCAAACCAACTATAGGTCCTTGTCCTTTTCCTCGGCGACTTCGGTGGCCATCTCCTTCCGATACTGGGCGGCGACTGCCTTCGCCGGCGCTCCTCTGTACCAAGCACCTCACCGCCATTGCAATCGATGCCGCCTTTGCAGTCGCCAACACCTCCTCTTTGCAGTTCCCATCGCCATCGCCTTTGCAATCGATCACGATAAACTCTATTGCTGGCGGTTGACAGTGATTCAGACCACGATAACTTCCTCTGCCTTCGCGAGCTCTTCGATTGGAGGCGGTAGGTTGCCATCGCCATCGCCTTTGACAAGTGTCGATCGAATATTCAATCGATCACGATAAACTCCATTGCTGGCGGTTGACAGCCTCGGGTTGTCTTCGATTGGAGGCGGCGAGCGGTGGAATATTCGATCGATGCCTCCTCTTCACCGGCCATCGCCATCGCTTGATTTTTCGCTCGGCGCCTCCCGAGTGTTTCTCTCTCTGCCATAGCGAAACTGTATAAAGAAAGGGTTAGGGTTGAGTTTATACACGCGCTCCGAACATGGGTGGGGTTGTGTTTTTCCCCTTTTAATTCACAATTAATTTAAATACTCGAATAATCTGGGCCTTTCATTTTCACTAAATCAACGGATAAGATTTGTTCTCATGTTACTCAATAAGGCTTGTTCTCATATGATCTAAACTATATATATATATATATATATATATATATATATATATATATATAGGGTCGCGCTCCGGTGAAAACCAAAATTGCGGTAGAAACTTGTGAGGATCGGCTTTTTAGCTCGGTTCACTTGCTTTATAGCTCGGTTATAAATAGAACCGACCTATAAAGTCACAGATTTGGGAAAAAAAACCTCTAATTATCAACACTCATGAATAAGCACAATATAGAACTCCCAAAGTGCAAACAGATCAACGTCCCACCAAAAACTAAACCGAAAAAAAAATTGATTTACAATAACAATCATCATATATATATATTATTATTGAAATCAACTTTGAAAAAAATCCGAAGAGAGAAGACGTTCAAAAATCTACCTTGATCGAAAAGAAGGAGATCGAACGGATTGAATAAGCCAATAGAAACAATAAAAAAAGATCAAACAGATAACGGAGCACTTAGCTCTCTATTATTCATAAATTGAGTCTGATTTGTGAACTGAATTGACAATTTTTTAACCTACGATTTTGATGAACATCTTTAGGTGTTTTGTGACGTCTCGAACCGATTTGTAATTTTCACCAAACCCTACAGGTTTCTTATTGCATTCAATCGTTGTTATTTCCTCTATTAATCCAATAAACATTAGGAAAAAAAACCCTACGGTGAAGGTTTGGATGTAGGGGCACCGAGTAGAGGGAGTCGTTGGTGGCATCTAAAATGGTAAAAGGAGTTGTTGTGCAATTTGCTAAGATTGATCTTGTCAATAGTCATTTTATCATCTTGACAGTAGCTCCTATGCTCAATAATACTCGATAGTCGGTACCCTTAAATACAAAAATTATTATGAATAAAGTAATGCAAGTGAAAATTCACTGTAGATGAATCATTCATTTCTTTAGAATATATAATATGTAGGAATTAAAGGCCACTGATAGCTTGATTTTTGTCTTATCAATAATTTGTAATTGGATTTGTTTGAATCAAATCACTTAATCAACAAACCATTTGCTAATGGTTTAAAAAAAAAAAATTGAATAAAACATTGCATCAAAAATAATTCATTAATGTCGGTAAAAGGCGAGTGGGCACGACGTGCAAATGGTGTTCGATGGGGTATGGTATCTAGACCTATCAAACGGGTTATTCGGGTAGTGTTTGGGTCGGGTCACTTCAGGTCTCTGGTAAAACGGATCCCGGGTAAAACGGGTTCCGGGTATTTTCGGGTTGACTAGAACCCGGGTTTGACCGGGTTTCGGCTCATTTCGGGTCGATTTCGGGTTTGTCAATTTTTTCTTTTTTTAAATTAAAAAAAATCATGATTTGATAATTTTGCGATAAATTTTAATTATATATAAAAAAAATTAATTATATTTAATTATAAATCAACCAGGTCAATCGGGTCCCCGGGTCAATTGGGTAAATCGGGTCAAAATTATCGGGTCAATTGGGTCACCGGGTCAAAACCCAGATTACCCGAAAAATTTTCGGTTTTTCGGGTTCGGATCGAAAAAAAATTCCGGGTCAAAATTTTCGGGTGTACTGACCCAAAAAATTTCGGACGCTCGGATCAGGTTTTTGGATCGGGTTATATTTTGATAGGTCTAATGGTATCGATACTATTCAAAGCTCTCCTCATCAAGACAAAGTGTTAAAGGCTGTCCACACGGGTTACCTTTCCCATCCGACGAAGTTTTAACACATTCCTACAAGTGCAATTAGGCGTGCTTAATTGCCATCTAAACCGAATAAACCTATCAATCCAAAACAACGATACTAAGTTAACCGCCTATAATTGTGTGTGGGCTCACATACGTGAGATTCGAATGACACATAAACTCGAACGGGGTTCCATCTCTTAAAACCAATTGGCAATGAGAGGAGTAGCCGTTCAACCTTATATGTTGTTCAAGTATTCTATATAACCGATGCAGGACAACCACATTCCAACACAAATTAAGATTAGATGACATTTGAGCTGTAATGGTAATACTACATACTCTGAATAGTACGGACACTGCTAGGGAGGTAATGTATCTGTAACAAATCTCAGCAATCCAAGCTGGGATTTGCACTTCACACCAGCAAGCGAGATCAAGCTGATCTAGCTTGCTTGTTCGAGAGGTTTTTGTGAATTTTCTGTTGAATTGCAAATGTAATCTGTACATCTCTCTCTATACTACAAGATACAGGGCCTATATATACAGAAGCTTAACCCAATCTAAGCTAACTCTAGCTAATCTAACCAAAGCTCTAACTACAACTAACGGTTTCCCAACTCGGGTTCTAACAAACTCTTAGCCGAGCTGAGCTAGCACCCCACACTATCCACTTACATCCTTCATATCCCCCCCTCAAGGTGGGCGTGTGGGATGAAACACAAGTCCCAGCTTGCTGGATAGCACAAAATGCTGATGAGTGCCCAGGGGTTTAGTGAAAATGTCGGCAATTTGAAGATGAGTGGGCACAAAGATTGTGGAGATGAGCCCCTCATCCACCCAATCTCTGATGTAATGAAAATCAATCCGAAGATGCTTTGTACGCTCATGATAAACCGGATTGAGTGCCAGCTGATGCGCAGATTTATTGTCACAACACAATGGAATTGGATATGAAGAAGGAACAAACAAGTCCTTTAGAACCCCAGCTATCCACACAATTTCACTCCCTGTTGTCGACATACTGCGATATTCACTCTCAGTGGAGGACTTGGATACTGTCTTTTGCTTTTTCGTTTTCCATGAAACCAAGCAATCCCCTAAGAACATACAATATCCCGTTAGTGACCTGCTGGTGTCTCTGCAAGAGCCCCAGTCAGCATCTGAATAGGCCCGGATTGCCAGTGAGCTCTTGCTAGGATAGAAGAGAGAACAGTTCACAGTCCCTTTCAAATATCTGAGGAGGAACAAAGCTGCACTTAGATGAGGAGCTCGAGGTTTGGACATGAACTGTGTGAGTTGTTGGACAGTGTAGGCAATGTCTGGTCTAGTTAAGGTGAGGTATAACAACCATCCAACCAACCTTCTATATGACTCAGGATCCTCAAGCTCCTCTCCTTCATGAATGCTGAGATGTAAGTTCCTTTGCATAGGAAACTTGGCAGTTTTGCAATTCAGCATTGCTGCATTGGAGAATAAGTCTACTACATACTTCCTCTGATTGAGTTTAATCCCATCCACAGATCTGGATATTTCCATCCCTAGGAAATACCGAGCATATCCTAAATCCTTAATGGTAAAAGCTTTATCCAGAGAGCTTTTCACCCAAGCAATACACCCTTCATCATTTCCTGTTAGGAGCATATCATCTACATAGATGAGAGCTACTGTGATCAGGTCTCCTTGTTGTCTACAAATAAGGAGTAGTCAAGCCTGGATTGAGAAAATCCCAACCCTGTCAGATGCTTTGTCAATTCAAAGTTCCATTGCCTACTAGCCTGTTTAAGGCCATAGATGGATCTATTTAACTTGCAAACCTGACCCTGAACAGCTTTGTCATATCCAGGAGGAGGCTTCATGTAGACAGTTTCATCTACAAAGCCATGAAGGAAGGCATTATTTACATCTAATTGATGTAAATGCCACTGTCTGACTGATGCTAAAGCCAGTAAAATTCTAACTGTGGCAAACTTAGCCACAGGTGAGAAGGTTTCTTTATAATCTCTGTCTTTGACCTGGTTGTAACCTTTTGCCACAAGCCTGGCCTTATACCTCTCCACAGTGCCATCTGCTCGAAATTTGATTTTGTAAATCCATTTACAACCTATAGCTTGCTGTCCAGGAGGTAGAGAAGTGATGGTCCATGTGTGATTGATCTCTAGAGCCTGAATTTCTTTAGCCATTGCCTCCCTCCATTCTTGCACTTTCTGAGCTTGAGCAAAGGAAGATGGTTCAACTATTGATATCACATTGTACAAAGAGTGCACATAATTCTCAGAATATTCAACCAAGGCATGTGGCTGAACAACAGAGAAGACAGATGACAGTGATGAATCATTTCCTTGAATAACCCTCCTAGTGGGTAACTGTTGGCAAACAAAGTCTTGCAACTTTGATGGTCTTGTAATTTTCCTTGGAGCCCTGTCTTCATGCCTTCCAGTTACCACAGTCTGCCTATCTCTAGGCAAAATCTCAACTTCAGGAGCTGTCACTGAAGGTGGAGATTCTTGAGTGTCAATGGAATCACTGACCACCAACTCCCTTTGATCAGTACTTTCATCCAAATTGCCAATTTCCATATCTCCATGTACAGGCAATCCTTGTAATGGAGGTGACCCACCCTCATCTTCTCCAAATATCACCCTTGGCAAAGAAGGAAACTCATCACCAGAGGGTGAATCCTGAACATTTCCTTTGAAAGGAAACACCTCTTCTCTAAAGATCACATCTCTGCACACATTGACCTTGTGAGTCTCTAAATCATATACTTTGTAACCCTTCTGTCCAGGTGGATAACCTACAAACACACATCTCCTGCCTGAGGCTTCCATCTTATTCCTAAAGAGCTTGGGAACATGAGCAAAACACAAACAACCTATCACTCTCAGATGACTGTACTCTGGAGGTTTTCTAAACAATCTTTCATAAGGAGTCTGCCAATTCAGAATAGGTGAAGGAAGGAGATTGATTAGATATGTGGCTCCAAGGACACACTCTCCCCAAAACTTTAATGGTAAGCCAGCATTCAACCTAATAGCACGAGCCATCTCAATGAGATGTCTGTGTTTCCTCTCTACCCTGGCATTTTGCTCATGTACATAAGCTACTGACCTTTGGTGTACAATGCCTTTGGCACTGAAGACTTCAGCCAGTTGGTTGTTCACAAACTCAGACCCATTGTCTGATCTAATCATTTTGACTTTTATTGCAAATTGAGTTTCAACATGAGCTAAGAAACCAGTGATCAATCCCTTCACTTGTCCCTTGTCCCTCATCAAAAAGGTCCATGTAGACCTAGAGTGATCATCCACTATAGTGAGGAAATACCTAGCCCCACACAAACTATGGACACCAAAAGGTCCCCAAACATCCATATGCAACAAATCAAACACATTCAAAGCAATAGAGCTGCTCTTAGCAAAAGGCAACTTGTGCAGTTTAGCTAATTGACACACATCACAGTCAAAACTCTTCATACAAGACCCCTTGGCCCAATAAAAAAACTTCATCTTAGACATAGAAGCATGTCCAAGTCTGGCATGGTTCAAATTTATTTGAGTGTTTGCAACAGAAGCAATAACTCCACTCACCTCTATGCTATGCTTAGGAGGAAGCAGTCGTCGAGCCCCACAGGTTTGTCCAGGTATGCAGCTAAATCCAGAAAATTTGTAAAGGCCACCAGCTCTACTTCCAACTCTTATGATTGACTTAGTTGAAATGTCCTGTATCCAACACTTATATTTAGAAAACACAAACAAACAGTTCCCATCATCAAGCAACTTGCTCACAGACAGCAAATTATACTTGAATGTTGGCATGTATAGCACTTCCTTCAGTGAAATATCCTGGCTCAATTGAATGTTGCCTGAATACTTCACTGGCTGAGTACTACCATCAGGAATCCCAATCACTATAGGCCTTGCAAGATGATTTACTTTTTGAAATAAACCAGGGGTGCAGGCTATGTGATCAGAAGCTCCTGAATCCACAATCCAGTTTGTGGCCAACTTCTGATCAGTTTGAGTGTCTAAGACCATACCTGCAAAGTTCACTGAACCAGAATTCATGAATGAATCCTGCTCCATGGGAGCCTTCCCTTTGATAGCTCTCAAGACCTCAGCAACAACTGCATTCACCAGTCCCATGTCATGTTGTCCATTCTCTGCACCTGAGCCACCTGCATTTGAAGAAGATCCAATACCTGCAACATCTCTGAAACTGAGAGGAGTCTCAGCTTGAACCACATCTTGAACATTGGCCACCATCTTGTCACCTTGAGCTCGTTTAGGTCCCGTGTACCAATCTGGGAACCCCACCAGCTTGAAGCAAGTGTCCTTCACATGTCCTCTTTCTTTGCAATAGTTGCAAAACATATCCATTTTGGCCTTCTTGTAGTCCTTTTTCTGATCATTTCCTTTCCATTGTCCCGAGTTAGAACCTCCTACATTATTGCCAGATGCAATATTCCCTGAATTGTTATTAATAGGAGCAGATCTGGAAGTGCTAGCTCCTGCACTTCCAAAATTCCCAAAGGACTTGGCCGCTAGAACCTCATGGTTGGAATGTACTCCTCCTGTTATCCCTTTCTGCCTTTCTATCTGCATAACCATGTGAAAAGCTCTATTCACAGATGGTAATGGATCCATGGCCAGTATGCTGCTCCTAATTCCCTCATATGTGTCCGAAAGCCCCATCAGGAACTGCATCAGCTTCGTGGTGGCTTCTCGTTCCAGGATCTTCTTCAAAATTGCGCATGAACACATTTTCAGACCTCCACACTTACAGACGGGAATCGCTTCTATTTCTTGAAGCTCGTCCCAGGCTTTCTTCCTCCTTCCATAATAGGTCGCAACACTAGTGTTCTCCTGCTTGATTTCACTAATTTCTTTCTTAATCTGATAGATCAATGGATCATTCGACTCAGCGAATCTCTCCAAGATCTCTTCCCACAATTCTCTCGCCGAATTCACATAAACAAAGTTCTCAGCTAGTTCAGGTTTCATAGAATTTATTATCCAGCTAGTAACCATAAAATCGCACCTTAGCCAGCGATCGTAATCCTCATCCGCCTCTGCTGGTTGCTCAATCTTGTCGTTGATGAATCCGAGCTTCATCTTAGCTCCGAGTGCCATTCGCACCGCACGGCTCCAACTATGGAAGTTCAATCCATTGAACGGAACCGAGACCAGCACCATCCCTGGATGGTCGGAATTCGAAAGGAACAGCGGATCGGCATGATTAGCTCCGAGATTCCGATTTCCTTGCCTTGACGTAGATCCTCCTTGAGCGTCGCTCGCTTCACCTTCTTCGATTGCCATGAGATCTGATCAATTGATGATTTCTGGAGCTGCTGTGTGCTCTGATACCATAACAAATCTCAGCAATCCAAGCTGAGATTTGCACTTCACACCAGCAAGCGAGATCAAGCTGATCTAGCTTGCTTGTTCGAGAGGTTTTTGTGAATTTTCTGTTGAATTGCAAATGTAATATGTACATCTCTCTCTATACTACAAGATACAGGGCCTATATATACAGAAGCTTAACCCAATCTAAGCTAACTCTAGCTAATCTAACCAAAGCTCTAACTACAGCTAACGGTTTCCCAACTCGGGTTCTAACAAACTCTTAGCCGAGCTGAGCTAGCACCCCACACTATCCACTTACATCCTTCATAATCTGCATCCAACACCCGAACATAACACAACACTTGTCCGACACGGCGACATGTACTCTAAGACACTTGTGTCTTCTCTTCTCCCATGCTCCTATCTCTTTAGTGTTTTTTTTTCTGGTTCCAAATCTGGACTATCTAATGTGTAACTTGATTTTAATTCTAGTTTTAAGGTCATTTTATTCAATTCTTTATTCAATGGGTATTTATAGTAGTAAATAGTAATGGTGTTATTGTTTTGGTTCGAATATATATTAAAGTTAGTCGTATCCTATATTTTTTTTGACGGTATGATTGTCGTATCCCTAAGTTACACCGCACCGTATACGTATCGTGTTCAATTTCGGATGTATAGAAATTGTTTGCTATCTTCTTCCACAACTGGAAGTTTTTTTCGTCGGCATCTTCTTCTACGTCGCTGAAAGCAGTACTATTTCATGTCATTTTCCAGGGACATATGAAGGAGACGACCCATCCGATCAAATGATCTAAAAAATGGACATGCCGATCAATACAAACAAACAACAAGACTTGTTATTATTATTATTATTTATAACGTGGGAGTTTCGAGATATATTGTCTGACTAATCCCCATGAACCCGAGGTCCCAAACCCTTGCTTGTAAAGAACACGGACCGATTAGCTAGACGCTAAGCCACCAGTCTGGCTAACCAGAGTTAATTTTGTTAAGATGGCACGTTTTGAATTATTAATTCTTGGAAGTACTAAAAGCAGAGACGGAAGGAGGGGTGGGCTGAGCTTTGCTGCAGCCCACCCCATTTTTATATA
Organism: Persicaria maculosa; assembly: GCA_963922045.1. NCBI lineage: Eukaryota > Viridiplantae > Streptophyta > Magnoliopsida > Caryophyllales > Polygonaceae > Persicaria > Persicaria maculosa. The sequence goes on along the minus strand of OY998258.1, from coordinate 69,017,033 downwards.
GAATATGTATTATATAGCTTAAGTGTAGAACACAAGGTAAAAATTGGTCCACTGGTATAAACCTTGCACTCTAACCCCACCCTTCCTAGGTTCGAATCCCCTCCTTACCCTTAAAGCTGCATTTTTTCCTTTTATCAATTCTACCTATTTTATGACTATAAATCTCTATTTTAGTGCAAAAAATTCACAACAATTTTTTTTACTATGTACCCAATAAATTATATACGAGATAGTAAATTTAATTCTATCAAGTTCATTATTATATTTCTTTATTTTCATTCAATTTTTTTCCACCATAATTTTTCTTGGTGACATAAGACAATCTAGCACACCCCGACATATATTCCTGGTTCCGTCCCTGACTAAAAGGGAAAGAAAGGGATAAACGGAAGATGAAGTATCTATTAAATACAAGGCCCAAATCAAAAGGAAATTGAGTAATTTTGTTAAGTAGGCACGTTTTTAACCAGAGTTATACATGTTTCTTGTTGGCCTGGGTTATAAACAGTCAATGAAAGATTATTCACTGTTTGTCAAGGTTGTTCCTAAGGGAATTGTGACTGCACTGGTACATGTTGATGACTTACTCATTAATGGTGATGATAAAGAAGAGATTTTGGCAACTAAGGCAGCTCTGCATAAGGCCTTTACCATTAAAGATCTAGACTTGGCTAGATATTTCTTAGGCTTAGAAATAGCCAAGACTGATGCTGGTACTTATTTGCATCAAAGAAAATATGTGCTAGGTATTTTGCAAGATTGCAATTTGTCTGATTGTAAGGCAGCTCTATTTCCTCTTCCAAGAGGATTGAAATTGTCCACTAATGTTGGAGAGCTATTTGTCATATCCAGAGAAGTACAGAAGGTTGATAGGCAGATTGCTATTTCTGAATCTTACAATTCAAGGTCTGATGTTTCTTATGCTATTCAGCATCTAAGCCAATTCATGTCTGCTCCAAGACAACCTCACTATGAAGCAGCTCTTCACATTGTCAGGTATCTGAAAGGTACTATATCTGTTGGATTGATTTATCCAAAGGATTCTTCACTCATGGTCCAGGCCTACTGTGATGTTGACTAGGGTTCTTACCAATTCAGGGCTCAATTATAGCTAGCAGATCGATGTACTTACGAAGCCACTTGGGGAAGCTCAACACAAGTTCTTTTCTCTCAAATTTGGACTTGTTGATTCATCAACAATTCCAACTTGAAGGGGATATGAGATTAGTTGCTATTTGTGGGCAATATTTGTAAATAATAAGAGAATTAGGAATATGGATTTGTAAGACATTGGAACAAACCTTCAGCTCATCCTCTCGGTATATAAGAGGATTGAAGCATTTGTAAGCAAGTTGAGTTCACTGAATGGTTTTCTAAAACCACTTTTCTCCAAGATTCAGTTTCAAACAGACCTAGCTTGTCCATGTGGAAGAGTAATTAAATTAAACTGGAAGATATTGACTTGCATTTTCGGATTCTTCCCGACCAGTTGGTATCTCGGTTCACACTTCACACTCGTCGTAGTTGGCAATCACGACGTTTGTGTCTTTTTATTGGAAGAGTACGTAAATTGGAAGGTGACGTTTGTGTCTTTTTATTGGAAGAGTAATAGTAGATTGACGCTGATCGATCAAGAACCCAATAGAACTTTAGTATTTTTGGGGGCTTTCTGCAATTTGGTGTTAATCCACATTATATTAATTAATTTTCCTTCAATATTTCTTAAAAAATTATGTTTTAAAAATTCGATATATTCAGTGTCGGCGTCATCAATGCTGACGCGCGAAAAAAAAAAGTGAAAATTTTTTTTTTGGCTGACGCGGAGGGGGCACGAGAGCTGGACAATTTACTAATTATTTCAATAAGGTGGTCAATTTGCTAATATGGTCAACATTTTTTGACATTTTTCAAATTACCCCATAAATTTAAGTCATGCATACAACAACCTACTCTATTTATCTACGTGTCAACCTACATGTTCATCTTAATTGACGACTAATTAATTTTTATCATTAGAGTTATTTTTGCCTAAAAAAGTAATTTCAATTTAATATAGATAGATACATAAATAAATAAATAGATATAGATCAAACGAAAAATTATTTTAAATAATAAGATGTTATCGTATTTTAGTTGGTTATATGTTGATAACATTTTATACTTATACTTTATTAAATAAATAAATAAATATGGCATAATTATGTTGGTGTTAGTTTATCTTGATTAAAATGTTATATTAAATTTTAATATAAATATTAAATCTCATATTTTAAGTTGTTACAAAACCTATTATTAATAGAATATTTTATCTTAGAGTATTTTGTGTAATCTTTTTTTTTTTACCACTAAAGAATTCGGATAGAGACTTCTATTCGAGAGCATCCTTTCGGATGAGGTCCAGGAGACCTAAATCAGAACAATTATTATCAATAACGGTAGAGTGACCAAGATGTGCAATCTTGTCTGCCACTCCATTCGTCGATCTGTATACATGAGAAATCTTTACAGATTGAATTTTCCTCATATCCGATTTGATATCTGAAAGAAGTAGTTCGACTTCCCATGGGCATTGGCTATTATTATTTTTCAGGTGATTTATTACTGTTAAGGAGTCACCTTCAATATGAAGATGTGTAATATTGAGTTGTAACACTTTTAAGATTCCAAGCTTCAAAGCACCACATTCTGCTTGCAATGGAGATTGGCAACCTAGCTTTGTCGATCCAAGGATTGTGACCTGTCCCTGGTGGTTTCGAATTATAAAACCAGCAGAACTGTCTCCTCTAGTCCAGGTTGATCCAACAAAATTGAGTTTCTGAAAATGTAGATTTGACTTTTTCCATTTAGTCATTTGTCGTTGCATTCCGTTACTGCCCTGTACCCGGTTTTTGGGGTTCGACCAGGCATGGGTGATTCCATGGTTTTGGTTTGGTTCCAGTTATCTTTTTGTGTTCGAATAAATTCATGGGTTTCTGTTTGAGTGGGCAATTTTTTATTGTTAAAAATTATTTTATTTCTAAAAAATCAAATTGTCCACCATTTCAGAGTCATTTCCTCTTTTTTTTTTTTTATGCATCGTTTCCTCTCTTTTTATGTAATTTTTTTATACTTCATATCTAAGTTAAGAATGTTACCATAATGAAGATAATATCTTACCTTTTTATTATTTTTATTATTTATTAATAAATAAATAATTATGAAATTGAAGATAGAATATTCCAATTACTAATACAATATCCTAAAACGACAAATTGCAGTATCGATATAATTGCATTATAAAATATACGTAAAAAATACAGTTTTTGTGGATAACACTGTATATTGTTCACATGCATGTTGTTTTAACTTTTAACTCTTCAATTTATTTGAGAAGATAATACAATCACGGATATAATTATTCATCTCAATCATATAAATATCCATCAAAATATTGAAGGATGACATACCTTAGCTCATCTCCTTTCTGTTCTTTTTTTTTTTTTTTGGATAACCCACCTCCTTTCTGTTCTAATTTACCGTAAAAAGAGAAAGATATATTTGAAAGACGAGCTTTCAAAGTGAATATTTTAGTAATTATTGCGTTCTTTTGATTGATCTGCAAAAAATAATATTTTGATAATTATTTATAAAATATAAATATTTTATGAAATTATTATTTTTAAATGAATATTGCTAAAAAAAATCTCCACCTAATTAATTTAATTTGAACGTAGAATATTCCATTCCTCGTCCAATACGTACAACGTACGTAGGCGCAGCTAGGTATGCTGAAAAGTCATGTTAGTAGCGCCCTAGTTTCTTCGATCGTTTATATAAAAGCACGTTAGCCAGCCTTTTAAGTTAATTAAGTACGTCTCTCTATCTAATCTACATCTTTGTTCGTCCTTTGGTTCGTTGGTACGTGAAGTATGGCTATGGAGGAAGACTGCAGATCAACGCAATTGATAGACGGCAATGGGGTATTCAACGCTACCGGTCTCAGCAGCTTCGTAGAATCGGTGAAGCTGTCAAAGTGTGGTGTTTCGTATGCAGTTGTAGCCATCATGGGACCTCAGAGCAGCGGTAAATTTCCTAACCCATCTAACGTATGTATAGTCCAATTCGATCAATTATCATCGAAATAACGTACGTACGTACCTGTTGCATATACACTGCTTGATAGGCAAAAGCACATTGTTGAACCATCTGTTCCGTACAGATTTCGTGGTAATGGATGAGGAAGAGGGCAGGTTAGTATTATATATTAATAACTTATAGTTTTCCCGTTGTGCAGTTTTTTAATAAATAAATAATGTTTAATTTATATTTTATTTTTGAAATTTAAAGGTTATAATAGTTTGGTTAAAATCTTTGAATTTGATATCCTGGATAAATGATTGGAAATACATGAAAATTAAAAAAAAATTAATGTTTTATACACATAGGATGACACGTAGATAAATAGATTAGGTCCTTGGAGGACTTGATTAAAATTTATTAGATTATCATTAATTGACGTATCAAAAAAAACTCGTTAGATTGCACCAGAAAACAAAAAATGAGTGAATTCAAACAAAGCCCACCAGATAGAAATTCACGTCTCTATTTTACTATCATATATTGATGATTATGTTGACATACTACAACACATATATAAGATTTCAGGTCTTTATTTTAGTGTGTGTTATTTGATCGGTTTTCTTTAAACACGAAGATATCGTTAATTATTTATGAATATATAAATAATTTATAAACTGATCAGGAATAATCGTTAAATCCTGGTGGGTCATATGACGTGGGGGGTTACACGCCGAAGCGCATATGCGCTAACCAAGCTGAGTGGGCCGGGGTTCCATCCTAAAACCAATTGGTGTTAGGTGGGATAGCCCACCGACTTATATGCAAGGCTTGGATTCATCATTTATTCAATGTGGAATGTCATTACATCTTTCCACAATAATATACTACAATTTTGATGTAATTATAAGATTTAAATACTCATAACAGAATCACTATTCCAATTTTTTTTTATATAAAAAAAGCTATTTTCAACCTCCCGGTTCAATACATACAATATCGAGTTTCAATTTTCAATGGATAGAGTTTTGCATATTAAAAAAATAAAATAATGGGATAACGAACAATTAATTAATTGAAGAATTATATAAGTCTTTTATTGGGGTTGAATTTGAAAATTTATATTATATCCGATTCAAAATATATGTTGTATCTTGTATTATTCTATCGAGTTTTGTAAAAGTGTATTTTTTTACTTAAATTAAATCTTTCAAATTAAGTTGTAGATAAAATCACAAAAATTTAATTTATTATATTGGAAATATTATTTCTTAGATTGAAGTATAAAAAGATAAGCTTTTTTTTTAACTAATTAGAATATAAGACTGCATATCAATATATATATAATACTAAAACAGAGGCGTGGAAATTATATGTGGCGGGTTCTGGTGCGATTCGCTTACGTGTCGTTCTCTGGAGCAATCTGGGCCCGATTTTGTACCGCGTTAATTAATGATGATCCAATAAATTGAAGCCACATGAGACGATAACCCTATCTATTTATACATGTGTCATTCTATGTTTCCATTTTAATTGATGATTAAATTAATTTTTATTATAAATATTCAACCGCATATCTTAGGTGGTTACAAATCTTATCATATTACCTTATTTTATAAATTTTTTATCTAGAAAAAATCTAGATTAGATTAATTTATATGAAAAAAGGTTAGAGATTAGTTTTATCACTAACAAAAATTGATTAAATTATAGAGAGAGATAATCGGGTTTTAAAAGCCAAAATTTGCATGCTTTTTCCTACGCAATTCTGCAATCATATATAAATATATATGATATATATGCACTAATCCAATCACCTTTCTTAAAAATCTATATTAACTTACTCAACACTAAACTATTGATATTTTCCATTATATTTTAATCCATCTCATCTTAAATCATAATATACATATATATATATATTGTTTTACGTAACTTTGCAAATTTATAATAAATATATATAAACCAATTTGATCTAATTTATTGTTTGATCAAATCTAACTTCGCATTTTTTCCACCGATAGTAATTTTAGTGAACTATAATCTATTGTGAATTCAAATGATCACATACAATTAGATCCATTATACATATTGCTTTGTTTAGCGATAAAATAATTTTGTTTAATGGAAAAAAAATTAGGAAAAGAATAATGAAATTACATCATACCCACACAAGCGCACACACATGAAATTGAACAAGAGAAAATATGTATTTTATAATATTTTAGCGATTAAAGTTAGTCATTCAAAAAAATTATCACCAATAATAAATTGAAAATAAGTAGGAAATTAAAAGGTACAAAAATAATATTTTATATAATTTTTGCGATCTTATGTAATTTGTGCATGAATAATAATAGTCATATAAGCGAAGCTCGCGGGTGATAAAACTAGTTTATAATTTATAGTCAAAATTAATTAAGAATACAACACATATTCAAATCATATCAAAGTGGTTTCAGGTCTCTATTTTAGTGTGTGTATATTATGTATAAAATAAAGTTGTGCCTTGCTGAGCCACTGCTTTAGTTTTGGTCTCACTTAACATTTAATTAATTATATTTTAAATTAAAATATTTTATTTCTTTTGCAATAAATTAAAAGAATTAACATACATAAAAAAAGGAAAATCTGATTTGTACTTTTGTTAATATTCTAAACTCATCTTTATTATAAATTATAAATTATTAATTATACTTGAAAAGGTGAAAAGTTATTAATTATTTATTATACTTGAAAAGTAATTATTAATTATTAATTATATATTTTAAAAACGTGAAAAGTAATAATTATACTTGAAATTTAAATCGGAAGAAATCTTAAAATGTATTTGTATTTAAACCAAATCTTTCAAATTAAGATGTAGATAAAATTATAAAAATTTAAGTTATTATAGTGTAAAGATTATTTCTTAGATGTGAAGTATAAAATGATACGTTTTGAAGATCTAATTATAGTGTAAAGATTATTTCTTAAATCGGAAGGTTATTAATTATTAATTATAGGGTCATTTTGGCAACTAGCATATTATGAAGATCTAATTAGCTAAATAGCACCTAACAAAATTAATTAGCTAACCTATAGCACCCTTCCCTAAATGGACTATTAAGGTCAACGGTCAATCTGTTTGACCGTCAATCGGTCAACGTTGACCGTTGACCGGCTCTTTAGGATTTTTTTTAGCGGTGACATTTTTTGTCATTTTGATGCTATTTTTTATTATATTTTATTTTCGCTTTGATGTCACTTTTCTAATAAAATGGATTGATGACACTTTTTAATGTCACTTTATTCGAATCTTGATGACATTTTTTTATTTACTATGATGCCATATTGACCATTGATGCCATTTTTTTTACCGTTGACTACTGATGACACTTTTTTGATATTAATTTTTTGATGATATTTTTTTTACCGTGATGCCATATTTTTTCAAAATAATGTTTTTGTGATGCCATTTTTTTCAAGGTAGTGTTTTGATGACATTTTTTTTCTTTAATGTGATGCAACTTTTTCAAAGTAATGTTTTGATGTCATTTTTCTAGTGTAATTATTTGATGTCACTTTTTTAATCAAATCGTTTGATGCCATATCGCTATATTTTCATCGATTATGCTTTTATTCACCGATGACACGTTTGAGATTACACGTCATTGATTCAATCACTTGTAGTGACATGTTTATTACTTTTTTATACAATTGATCATGACATAAGAGCATAAATTGTGATTAAACTTCATTGATGACATTCTTTATTGATGACTTCTATTTGTTGATGACGTGTGATTACACCTCATTGATCTCAATCATTTGTGATATTGCTATCATTTATATACAATTGATAACATATGAGTATTACACTTCATGGGTGACATGTTATTACCTAACTGGCAAGCAATAAACAAAGGGCTAGATAACTTAGTTAAAAACAAGTTCAACTTAGAAGCAAACTCATACCACTTCAAAACTAAGCTTCAAACTAAGCTTCCAAACGAACCATTCTTAAAAAGGTAAAAATATATGAATATGGGTAACAAAGTAACGAAGTTACAAAGAGATTGTTAGTCCAACGAGTGTCTAACCGTAAAAAAAAGATGAATGACCACACAAGATCATCCACCATACTCCATTTATATATCCAATAGCTTAATTCTATTCTAAAACTCCACCTAGCCCACAAAAGCCTACGACAGACCCATCACAAAGCCCTACATGGGTAACCAACACAAAGTCCACGTGATTACATCAAAATTGAAGATCGAATAAATCAAAGAAAAGAATTATTCAAATTAACCTATCATAACAAGGTGGTGACAATTCAAAAGATCAACCCAATCATTTCTACCTCTATGTCCCAATTTGAGTCCAAGTACCATCTCCGCCTTCTACTTTCACGTTTTTTGAAAGCTTCATCAACCAAATTTCAGGCGGGGAGCCAATGGATTTATGTTGCCTAGTGCTTCCAACAGCTCCACCCCCGGCCATATATATCGTACGACTGCATATCTTCCTCGGCAGTTTGTAGTGCTAAGATCACCTTTCGAGCCGCACGAGCTGCCTTTCTTCCTTATTTTTTACTTTTTTCCAGAACAGCTACGCAACTCAGAACATCCATGATCTGCTTCGAGAAAGCATGGATGACAGAATTGCCAGGAGCTCGGTCACACAAGGTTACAAGTCTTTTAACCGAAGCAGTTGGGGCCATATCAGGCTTCCCCACAATTTGAGCAACCTAAATAAAGATTCAATGGCCCAAAATAAAAAGCTTATTCAGCAATATTTGGCATCCATAACTTAAGGAATCAAGCAAGGAACATACACCACAATATTTGAAACAATAAATTGAACAAACCCACCCTTAACTTAGACAACTTGGTTCAAATCCACCCACCTTTTTAGCGATAAAATTGCTTATAATCAGCAAAATCAGTTATCGATTATCATCCTAAGATACAAGTTTTAATATTTTATACAGAAGAAGAAAGCAAAAGCTCAACTTAGTTGATTCTTTCATCAATTGGACCAAGCAAAGCATATAAACGACATCAAGTATAGAGCCGCCAACAAGATTGATGCTTCAAATCTAGAGCACACATATAGAGACAAAGATGTGAAACCAAAACTTGATACCAAAAACTAGCATCTTTTCCTGTAAACTCAACATGGCCTTCAAATTATATCCTCGCCTAATATAAACTTGATGATGACATTCCTGATTTTGCCATTTTATCCCACCTTTTTTAATTTTGCTTATGGACACCAAACTAAACTACAAATTGCAATTTCACAAAGTGATGATAACGTGTCAAATGTAATCCAGACACAACACCAAACAATGGAAATAAAGAGAAAACAAGTAGCAGACTAAATTAAAAGAGAACATGATAGCTTAAATCTAACATTGAACCAAACCTTAGATAAAACATAGTCTAAGTCATACCTTCAATGAACCTCTCATGTATATATAGATCTTCCAAAGTTGCTTCCAAGTCTACGACCATATCATCCCCTTTTATAAGTTTCTCTTCATCTTCCTCAATATAACTTGCACCAAAAAACATAAATGACAGCTTAAAGTTGTTACGAGGCTAAAAAAATCAAATTTCCCATTTAAAATAAAACCAAATAACTATCTTAAGCACTTATGAAACAAAACCTGAATGACAGCTTAGAACTGATATGCAGTTAAGTTAAAGGTGATTGGAATCATGGGAGCAAGAGTCTTTGATGCACCGATGCAGGCCCTTCCTGGTTTTGTTTCTATACTTCTGCACCATGAACTAAGCAATCAAAGTAACACAACCAACCAACAACAACATGATTAACACCTCAAACCACTTCCACAACGGAAAGGATAATTGATAAGGATCATTAACACCTCAAACCACTCCCAAATTTATGTCTCAACTACTTATCTTTGGTTGATAAGGGTTTGTAGTCTTGAATTCTTAAGGTTTGGAAGCTGCAATTTGTCATCTCTCAAAGTACCTCAGTTCCTTTCTCATTTTTTGTCTAATATTAATGTATTTGGATATTCACACATTTGTCTCTAAATTGGCCCTACAAGCTCAATTCAAAAACCTATTTCCAACCCTTCCATCATCATAAGCGCAAAGCAATGTCAATTCAGCCTCCCCAAATTATTTATGTCATAAGCTGCACTAAAATACGAGCACTAGCTAATCACAAATAAATCACAAAATCCCCAAATTAATCAATTTCTTCCAAACCCTAACAATTCAAATCTTCAAATAAATCAGGTAAACCATCAATCAATATGAAATTCAATGTGAAAAAAAATTAGAGGGAATGAGATTTACCATAAATCAAGGTAAAAGAGGTTCATACGGGGAATAGGAAGACAATGAAGTAGGAGGTTGAAGAAGAGGAGGCTGGGGCTGCTGCGCGGGTGGATGGATGGGCGGGGAGAGCGAGCTCCGACTGCGGATCTGGTGTCGTTGAGGCGAGAGTGTGAGGTCGAGATCTCGAGAGCTGTGACTCTTTCAGATCTGGGCGAAGAAGCGGCGATTCAGCCTCGGGTTGGCAATCGCGCGAGGGACGTGAGGTCGAGAGGTATAGGAGTGCTTGCTTCCATAGCCTTCGGCGATGGCTCGTCGTGGTTAGTCCCGGTTGGGAGAGAGGGAGGGAGAAGCCATGAAAAGGAAGTTTGAAGAAGAAGCGAGTACATGAGGAAGAAGAACGACGCTTCCATAGCCTTTAGGAGGAAGGAGGCTATGTGGCTAGAAAATATTGAAGTGGTGCTAGAACGGCCAATAAAAGATTGAGAGATGCTAATTAAATTAGCAAAATGTAATATTTTACCAAAATTTCTCATTAAAAAATGAATTTGAATATTTATAATAAAAAATAAACCACAATATAACACACATTCGATATTAATACCATTTTAAAACAGAATATGTATATATTATTAAAATTGTTCCATCCGAATATTAATGGTTTATTATATAATTTTGTAAACTCCGGCAGGAGCCAAACTACGAAAGGAATATGGATAGCGAAAGCAGTTGATGTAGAGCCTTTGACCATTGTGTTGGACATAGAGGGCAATGATGGTCAGGAAAGAGGAGAGGTATACTGTACCTTCCTTTTACAAATACAAGCTAATTCCGTTGTGGTTTAGGCGGGGATGCTTGATTATCATCAAATTTTCTTATGTAGCTAGATGTTACACACAGACACACGCATATTTTGATTATTATATTTATTAATCAGGATCAAACATTCGAGAAGCACTGTGCAGCGTTTGCTTTAGCTGTTGCTGATGTGGTAATGATAAACATGTGAGTATCGCGCTCTTCTCTATTCTCTTTCTCAATATCCCAACTTATATTATATATCGATCAATATATGCCAATTTACATTAATGCGGTTGCCATCTTCGATATCATCATCCTCACGAACCTCCCCCGACGAGGGACCATTTAAGGTGTATTTTTAAATGGATTATTTTTTAGGGATGAATATTATTTTTAAAAGTAAGAGATGAAGATTATTTTAAGAGTGACCAAAATGGAGATTGTTTGTAAAAAATAATGGCATGAGCCGATAGTTGGTTGATTGAAGATTATATTATTCCAAGTAGAAGAGGATCGAATAGGCAATTTCGGCCCCACTCTTAACCCTTCCCTCCAATGATTTGCACGATTATTCTTCTTCCTCCTCCCACTCTTTTTCCCGGTCTCCGGATTCCCCTCGGATGTCAACCCGAACCCATCTCCCTCCTCGTTGATCTCTCCAACACCTCTCTTTGGTTCGTTGACTGCTACTCCCACACCTTAATCGCATCCCTTTCCATCCCCTACTCACCGCCGCCGACCGCCAACTAGTGTGCCCCAATCATCATCTCATCCTCCCCCAAATCGACCCCTCCGTCCAAAATCCCCAAGGCCCAAACACATCACCCCGTCGCCGACCTCCACCATCGAACTGTAACAATGGTGCCCCAATATTCCGGCCGGTAATCCTCCACTTCACCATCTCGCTCTGCAGACTAAATCGATCGCCGGAAATCCTCCGGTGGCCTCGCCCACTCCGTCCAAAATCAACCCAAAGCTTGCTGCGTCATTTGCCCCTATCCTTCTCTCTCTCATGTTCCCTGCGAAGCATAAGTTCGCAGTGAAGCAATTCAGAATGAAGAAATTGTTGAAATGTAATTCCCATTTCAGTTTTAAGTCTTAGTTTTTAAATGTTAGTTAAGTTTGTTAATGTTAGTCGATGTAAACAAGCTGGCTCTAAATTGAGAAAGTAGCAGAGCAGTTTGTAGAGCGGTTGAACTTTGATTTAAGTTGAACAAGTAGTGGGGTAGTGGTGTGTGTTTCAAAGGCAGTTACCAAGCCTTGTAAGGATGGTTTTATGTTTGCATTTTTTGTATTCAAGTGTGTGGAAGTAAAGGAGAGTTTTGCTGAGAAAACTTCCTCTCTCTCGACTAGGTTCTGTGTGTTCAGTTTGTGTGTGTGTTGTTTGGTGTCTAAGAGTGTTCACCAACTTGGTTAATCCTCCATTGTTTAGACAACAATTGGTATCAGAGCAAACAAGAGTTTGCATTCGGGTTTCAGTTCTTGGATCGAGTGATTGTGAGGTTAAACACACGGGAAACACAGTGAGAAAACACCTATCCAGAAAATGCAGAATTCTGGAAATTGAGGCAATGGCAATCCTCAATTGCCTGTTTTCAAGGGGATTAACTATCACTTCTGGATCTTGAAGATGACTACCTTATTCAAGTCTCAAGAAGTGTGGAACCTAGTGGATCAAGGCTTTGAAGACAATGTGGAAGGAGAGCCTGATCAGCCACTGAGAGAGAAAAGAAAGAAGGATTCAAAGGCTTTGTTCATGATTCAAAGTGCTTTGGATGATGAGATTTTTCCAAGGATAGCTGCATCAACAACATCACATGACGCCTGGGAAACTTTGAAACAGGAGTATTTGGGTGACAAGAAGGTGATTACAGTGAAGCTGCAATCATTGAGAAGGGAGTTTGAGAACCTAGCAATGCAAGACATGGAGTCTGTGCAGGTTTATCTCTTAAGAGTCTCAGCAATTGTCAATCACATGAAGGCATATGGAGAGAATTTGAGTACTAAGACTCTAGTAAGCAAGGTGTTAAGGAGTTTTCCCAAGAAGTTTGATCATGCGGTGGCAGCTATAGAAGAATCTAAGGATCTATCAGTGTATAGATTTGAAGAATTGACTAGTTCATTACATGCTCATGAGGAAAGAATGAGCAGGACTAGTGAGGTTAAGGAAGAAAAAGTCTTTCAAGTGAAAGAGGACAAGAGCAAGAGTGAGGGCTCGTCAACCAGGGATGGTCAGAGAGGTGGCCATAGAGGAAGAGGAGGTTACAGAGGTAACTTCAGAGGTCGTGGAGGTAGAGGAAATGGGAGAGGTTCACAAGGTGGATCTGGAAGAGGAAATAGTGGTGATCAGAATAAAGACCAGTTGAAGGATTCAGGAAGGAATCAAGGAAATGGATCAAGGTCTCAAAGAAGTAGCATTCAGTGCTATTATTGCAAGAAGTATGGGCATAAAGAGGCATACTGTTGGGAGAAGCAAGAGCATGAGCAGAAAAATGCAAATTACTCAGAGAGCAGTCAGAAAGAGGATAGACTCTTCATGGCATTCTCCTTGTCAACTGAGAATGCTAGTGATGTGTGGTACCTTGACAGTGGATGCTCAAACCACATGTCAAGCTCAAGAGATCAGTTCACTGAGTTTGATGGGTCCAAGAAAGGAAGAGTGAGGTTAGGAGATAACAAGGTGTTGCAATGTGAAGGGAGAGGAACTGTTGTCATCAAGAGTGTATAAGGTGGAGAGATGCACCTAACTGATGTGCAATATGTTCCTGGATTGGCTCACAACTTGCTAAGTGTGGGGCAGTTACAAGCAAAAGGTTATTCCTTACTCTTTGATGATGATCAGTGTAAAATTAGAGAGAAAAGGACTGGGCACTTGGTGACAGTTGTAGCAATGACAAATAACAGGATGTTTCCCTGTGATTTAGCTGCAAATGTGAGCAAAGCAATGACAGTAAAGGAGGACGAAGGAACTCGGTTGTGGCATCTCAAGTATGGCCACTTGAATCTTCAGAGTCTGAAGATGTTGAGTACCAAGACAATGGTACAAGGGTTACCTAAGATTGGTGAACTTGATCTATGTGAAGGTTGTATTTATAGAAAGCAAAGCAAAGGTTCTTTTGTCAACAAAGAACCATGGAGAGCTAAAGACTGTCTTGAGCTGCTGCATGCAGATCTATGTGGTCCTATGCAAACAAAATAAGTGGGAGGAAGCAAGTACTTCTTGCTTATTACAGATGACTTTAGTAGATGGAGTTGAGTTTATTTCTTAAGAAGCAAAGGTGAAGCATTTGAAAACTTCAGACAGTTCAAAGCTCTTGTAGAGAATCAGTCAGGCAAGAAGGTGAAAGCTCTCAGAACAGACAGAGGTGGTGAGTTTATGTCTAAGGAGTTTGCTTCCTTTTGTGATGATCATGGTGTTAGAAGGGAACTAACTGCTCCTTACACTCCAGAGCAAAATGGAGTGGCTGAGAGGAAGAACAGGACAGTTGTTGAAATGGCTAGAAGCATGTTGAAAGCCAGAAATGTTCCTAAGATATTTTGGTGTGAAGTTGTTGCCACTGCAGTGTATGTTTTGAATAGATCACCTACTCGGGCTGTACAAGACAAGACACCTTTTGAGGTGTGGAGAGACAAGAAGCCTTTTGTACTGCACTTAAGGGTGTTTGGATGTGTTGCTTATGCAATGATCAACCTAAGAACAAAGCTTGATGACAAGGAAGAGAGGTGTGTGCTTATTGGATATGCTTCTCATCTCAATCTAAAGCATATAAGTTGTACAATCCAGTGACAAAAAGAACTGTCATTAGTAGAAATGTGGTGTTTAATGAGGAGGCTGAGTGGGATTGGATGAGAAATGAGAAGGGGAGTAGAGTACCTGGTGTGATCACCATTGAAAGCTCATCGAAAGAAGGGAATGCAGATGATGTAGATGATATAAATGAGCTCAATACAGACTCTCCTTCAACACAGTCTCCACAAGGCAGTCCCTCAGGCAGCATTGCTGGGTCTACATCCTCATGATCTTCAGGAGAGTCTCCTCCTAGAAAGTACAGATCACTGTCTGATGTATATGAAAGAAGTGAAAGATGTGGATTTGCTATGATAGCAACTGATCCTGAAAGCTTAGATGAAGCAAAGGATGGGAAAGAGTGGCAAGCTGCAATGAAAGAAGAGATGAGATGTATTGAAAAGAATCAGACCTGGGAGTTGGTAGATTTGCCACAAGAAAAGAGAGCTATTGGTTTGAAGTGGGTATTTAGAACAAAATACCAAACTGATGGAAGTGTGCAAAAACATAAAGCAAGGCTGGTTGCAAAAGGTTATGCTCAGCAAGAGGTGATTGACTATGAGGAAACCTTCTCACCAGTAGCAAGACTAGAGACAGTGAGAGTTGTGTTGGCTCTAGCAGCTCAGTGGAAGTTGCCAATTTTTCAGTTGGATGTGAAGTCAGCATTCTTGAATGATGAGTTGCAAGAAGAAGTGTATGTTGAGCAGACTCAAGAATTTGTGCAAGCTGGAAAGGAAAACAAAGTGTAAAAACTGGTAAAAGCTTTGTATGGATTGAAGCAGGCTCCAAGAGCCTGGTACAGCAGAATTGACACCTTCTTCCTTGAAGGTGGCTTTGAGAGAAGTGAGAATGAACCCACTTTGTATGTCAAGAGGAGGAACAAAGAGGAGTTCATTGTGGTCTGTTTATATGTTGATGATATCATATATTTCAGTCCTTCACTGGAGATGTGTAATGAGTTTAAAACAGCCATGATGAAGGAGTTTGAGATGACAGATCTGGGGTTGCTTCAGTACTTCCTAGGCTTGGAAGTAAGGCAAGGAAAGGAAGGGATATTTCTATGTCAAGAGAAGTATGCCAGAGATTTGTTGAAGAAATTCAAAATGGATAAGTGTGAAGCTGCTCATACTCCCATGAATACAAATGAGAAGCTTCAGAGAGAAGATGGGACTCCTAAAACTGATGAGAAAATGTACAGGAGTATGGTAGGTGGATTGAATTATCTCACACATTCAGGGCCAGATATAGCCTTTAGTGTGAGTGTGATTTCAAGATATATGCATAGTCCTACCAAGCAGCACATGGGAGATGTGAAAAGAATTCTCAGTTATGTGAATGGTACTTTGAAGTGTGGCATTTGGTATGAGAGTGTGCAAGCATTCAAGCTGCAAGGGCACACTGACAGTGACTGGGCTGGATGCCTTGATGACAGGAAGAGCACATCAGGCTCTGTGTTTGGGCTTGGATCTGGAGCTATAACATGGAGCTCGAAGAAGCAGGACACAGTTGCATTGTCCTCTTCTGAGGTTGAATATGTGGCTGCAAGAGCTGCAGCTAGGCAAGCCTTATGGTTGAAGAAGTTGATGTTTGATTTGGGGTGCAACCATACAGAAGCAATTGAAATTTGGTGTGACAACAGATCAACCATTGCAATGACCAAGAATCCAGCATTCCATGCTCGGACTAAGCACATAGATGTGCAGCATCACTTCATCAGACAGCTTGTGAGCAAGAAAGAAATTGTGCTCAGGTTTTGTGGAACAAATGATCAGGATGCTGATCTGTTCACAAAAGCCTTGAATGGAGCTAAGCATGAGTTCTTTATGGAGAAGATTGGAATGAAAGAAATGTGAATTAAGAGGAGGTGTTGAAATGTAATTCCCATTTCAGTTTTAAGTCTTAGTTTTTAAATGGTAGTTAAGTTTGTTAATGTTAGTCGATGTAAACAAGCTGGCTCTAAATTGAGAAAGTATCAGAGCAGTTTGTAGAGCAGTTGAACTTTGATTTTAGTTGAACAAGTAGTGGGGTAGTGGTGTGTGTTTCAAAGGCAGTTACCAAGCCTTGTAAGGATGGTTTTATGTTTGCATTTTCTGTATTCAAGTGTGGGGAAGTTAAGGAGAGTTTTGCTAAGAAAACTTCCTCTCTCTCGACTAGGTTCTGTGTGTTTAGTTTGTGTGTGTGTTGTTTGGTGTCTAAGAGTGTTCACCAACTTGGTTAATCCTCCATTGTTTAGACAACAGAAATGAGGAAATTGGCATCTAGTTTTGTACAGGTGAATGAAGCTTTGAGGAGTAGGTACGTTATGTAGAAGTGGCTATTGGAAAGGCAGTGAAAATGAAGGGGAAACGACAAGCTGAAATGGCGACAAGCTGAAATGGTTGGGAGGATGAAGGGTAAAGTTGGGGTTTGGGGATCCAAAAATCCTCTCATCCCTGAAACTCCGAGGATGGGAGGAGAAATGGGGATTATCCCATGCACCTTCACCCCTGTAATTTCTACCGCGCCCCTCCTCGATTTCAATCCCTGGTCAAACGCATCACGCCCGGATCTCCAATAAAAAAACACTTATCCCATGCCAAACACAATTAAAGTTTCATATGTGAACTGATCATGTACGCAGGATCGAGGGGTAAGTGGGTTAAGAGTGGACTTCAGTCCACCCCAATTTTTTTAAATAAAATAATACGGAGTAATAAAAAATTATCTATTAACTAATTAATACGTAGTAGATTTTATTAACAAAAATCATGCGGGTAAAAAAAATTAATTTACTTGACCCATCTGAATTTTAGTTTTTGATTCTTTGCTTGCATGTGCGTACAGATGGTGCACTGATTTAGGCCGAGAGTTTGCTGCCGGAATGCCCCTTCTTACTACTGTTTTCGAGGTCCATCTTATATAACGCTTTCATGTGTCCTTGATTATAAAATCTGTTTGTTTTTGTTTTCCACGACATGACTAATGTTTTAAATTTATTGAATCTGGGTTATCACCGCTACGAGCTAATCGATTAACTGTATCTAAATGTGTAGGTTATGGCGAAGATATTATCTACCCCTCGTAAAACAACGTTTCTGTTTGTAATCCGTGATCAGACTAAGGTTACACACTTTCATTACGTACATTATAAAGTTGTTTTTTCTTTACTTAACTTGATCTTTATATCTATCGTTACATTTGAATTGACGCCTGAACTTCCATTGATCTGTGTTGCTAATTTAACTCAGTTTTCATTCATTTTAGACTCCTCTTGACATATTAGAGAAACAGCTGATTAAGAAAACTGAAAAGGTACGTAAATATATACAGTACGGAATCCTAATTACAATTTTTAGTATGTTGGATTTACATATAATTTTATTTTATTTTTCTCTATTTGTCACTATATCTACCGTGTTAACAAAAAATTTAAAAAAATTTATCTATATTTAAAAGACAAAAAAAAAAATAGAAAGATTAATGGTAACAGTAATTAAAATATTTTTTTACCTATATTTGAATCTTGCCCAAGAGTTGCTAACTTTTTTCTCTTTTTTGTCTTTCTCTTTGCTCCTACTCTTTCTCCTCTTCTTTTTTTTCCTCCCTTATTTGTCTTTCTGTATCTGTATGTGAGGATGAGTACACTAACACCTCTCCTCAACACTATCAATATCAAAACTAAGCAACCTGATAATTACTACGCCTATATTACATCTAATATATTAATTTTAACATGAGAGGAACTGTAACAAATCCATCCTAGAACACACATACAGATCGAGTTTCTTTTCCAGATTTTATTCCTATAACGTTAATTTAATTAACGTTATCTCGCTAAATTATGATTACTCGTAGGCTGTAGCTCGGTCAGATTAATTAATTATCTCGCTAAATTTTGATATATTCCTTACAGATATGGATGGGAGTTCCTAAGCCCGAAGCTCGCAAAAACTCAGCTTTGAGGGATTTTTTTACTGTACGTATGTTGGCATTGTTAGTT
This sequence comes from Persicaria maculosa, assembly GCA_963922045.1. Lineage (NCBI taxonomy): Eukaryota > Viridiplantae > Streptophyta > Magnoliopsida > Caryophyllales > Polygonaceae > Persicaria > Persicaria maculosa. The sequence continues at coordinate 68,998,111 of OY998258.1, read as the reverse complement.
TGATTCTAAACATGCATTTAATTTCCTACTTGACTGTACTCCGTTGGACGCCATTTTTTTAACACTACAAAGTTTAATAATTTTCAGGTCAAAGTGACTGCCTTGCCTCATTATGATCATAAAAAAGAAGAATTCATAACGGAGGTATGCCCTCCTCTATGTTATATTTTCTATTTCCTTGTTGTATGTTTAGACGGCTTGCCATCCGCCGACTTTGTCGGCCTCTCGAGGTCGGCATCGAATTATTTCCTTATCAAAAAAAATAATAAAAAAAAAAAATCGTAGAGGTGGACACAAATCTTGCAAATCCTGCCCCATTCCATATTATGTTCCGATTTCGGTGGGATTTAGAAAAAAAAAAAAAATTTCAATCCCGTCCCGTAAAAATACGTGAGATGGGACGCGGGATGAAGAGTTCTCATCCCGCAAATCCCGTCCCGTCTCGCATATATATAATTAAAATCAATAAAAACATCTAAGAATACATTTATATTATATATTACTCCCTCCGATCCACAAAGGATGTCGTTTGACTTTTTAACACATATTTTAAGGAGCTAAAAACTATATAATATATTAACTTTTTTATTATTTTTTTTATAATCTAATACTCATTACCAACAAATATTAAGTCGTAAAAAAATAATTTAAAAAAAGTTGATATTTTATATAGTTTTTACCTCCTTAAAATACATGTTAAAAAGTCAAATGACATCCTTTGTGGATCGGAGGTACTAACATTTATTTAAACACAACATTAAAATAAATAAAAAGATTAAAAACATCGAATACAATGTTAGTTTTTTATTGGGGTGATTTCTAGAATGGCATAATTTAAGGTCTTTATTGGTTAAATGTCCACCAAGGGTTCCAAATTAGCAAAATGTCCACTGCCCCCCTGTGCACCCCTCCTGTTTCAAGATTTTTTTTCGCGTTGCTGAAATCAAAGTTGTTCAAACATGAGTTGCTAAAGCCCCGATTTCAGCATTATCGTAGATGCTGAAACCCCAATTTCAGCACTGTTGTTGATGCTGAAACCCTGATTTCAGCACTGTTGTTGATGCTGAAACCCCGATTTCAGCAACGTCGCTGATTCTGAAACCCTGATTTCAGCATTTCAGGATTTCAGATCACACACACAAAAAAGAAGCTAATAAGCTCTCCAAAAATTTAAGCAAGACAAAAAAAAAAAATTGAACCAATGATATGTAACGGCCCAGATATAAATATCCGGGTTACGTTTCGAAGGTCGGATACATTCGTTCGGATCTTGCAATCCATGTACGGGTCGAGGTTTCAAACTTCTTTTAAGGATCAGTATGAAAGAGGGATTTCGAACCCCAAAATTATCGTAGGGTCGTTGGGTACCCTTATCCTGTCCTAATAACTAAGTCGTAAACTCATTTAAGGAAATCGAGCGGAAAACGAGATTAAGATACGACGTGCCACGGCAGAGCCGGGTCAAAACCAAATCATAAGTGGCACAATTTACCATTTAGCCAAGTTAGCGGATTAGTCAGGTTCTTCGATTTCGCCAAAGAGACTTCCCGTCACAGAAGCTAGCTAGGAGCAAGCAAGGAGCAGGTACCTAACACTATCCACAAAGTCAGACCCAGTAATTGTCTACGGTTCCTCTGACCGCGCTGAGGCCATATAACATGCCTATACATAAATAAAGGATGGTCTAATGCAGTACATGATTTAAATACGCAAGTCATGCTTATCAGGATATATAATATATATGTGCAGAAAGACTGTAAAGGCGCCCAAAGAATGCCATGTGGCATATCCCTCTCCTACTCCGCCCCCTTTTTCATGAGCGGACCCGGCCGGTACGGTACCCATTTCCTCGTGGTGGTGCACAAACCACGGCATCATCATATCATATCATCATATCATACTCATGCCCGATGGTGCTGTGCTATGTAACGACAATACTAACTGAGGGTAAGCCCAATAGGGCTGGCTACCCTACGACCCTAGCAAAAGACTCTAGGACTCACAGATAACAATCGTTCTCTTTTCAAACGCATAAAGAATAAGGATGCTCATTTATAAGTGCAAGTACTAAGCATGATACTACATGGCATGCTTTTATACATATGCAACACCTACACACAATATGATACATCAGACAAGAGGTCCAGGTTGCTGAGTAAGTCCTGTAGGATACTTACCCGAAGGTGCGCAGAATCCAAGCAATCAACACCAAGAACAAGCAATGTCCAATAGATCACAAATCACCTAACAAACATACAAATATGCATAAGTCTATCTAAGTCACGTAAGGCGCCCCTAACTATCATACATAACTTCACATATCCCATTTCAGATCATTCCGTCTTATCTCCTCATATATCACATATCATTTCATGTTCATCTCATCTCAACATATAATATCTCATCCATCATCTCATCTTGCATCATCATATAACACTTCTTATCTGATTTAAAATTCACAAAATTCTCAAGTAGGATTCAACAATAAATTCGTCGAGTTAAATCGAGTAAATCATTTTTTCAGAGTTTTCCAAACTCTTAAATCTCAAATTAAGTCAACTCATTTTCAAAACAATTCTCAAATCTTGTCTAGCCAAAATCTCTTTATAAACATTAAATCTTTAATCAACTTGCAAATTCATACCATTAAAATAATTCTGGCATTTTTATTTCAAAACCTAAAACCCTTTAAATAGTTTACCAAATACTTTTATAATAGATGAAATTCCATAAATATAATATTTTCCAAAGAATTAACCGGATATTGTAAGGATATAACACTATCATATTTATATAACAAAATGGACACAACAATAACAAACAACCCACAAGGATCAGGCCCAAGTCCCCCCATGATTTTTCTTTTTAAAACAAGCCCAGCCCATGGCCCAATCCTCTGAACCGGTAGACGAATTTAGAAAAATTGAACCGAACCAGAACCAAAGAAATCAAGCTGAACCGCTCCTTCCCCACTTCTTCTGTGCGAGAACGGAAAATAAAGAACCATTCCGGAATGGCTCATCGGTTCAAACCCCGGAATGACCGCTCTTTATTTACATATTCAAGGAAAGAAAATAAAGGGAGCGGGGTCGCCTGAGCTTTCTCGCTCTCACTCCCTTCCCGGATCCCGACCATTAACCCAACACAAGGAAGGAAAAACGAAGCAGAACCGAACAAGAAGGGGAAGATACGGATGCTCACCGAGGGGTTTGCGCGCGACGGTCTCTTCGGTGTTCGATTGGCCTCGCCGGAGTTAGGTCCTCGCCGGAGATAGTCTAGGAAGGTGGGAACGGGATAGAAGGTTCACCTTTACTTGATTTAGGGACAGAAGGAAGTGAAACGAATTCTTACCGACTTGAAACCGGGAAAACAGAGGAACTAAGAGGAATGGCGGCGTCGGCGGCTCCTTGGCGGCCCGTCGACGTCGAAGGGAGGGTGATGCATTCCCGGGCTGCTGCTCGTCATGGAGGGACGAAGAAACGGATCCGAGCTGCTCTGCTGCTGGCGGTTTCCTTTGAAAACAAAGGACAATGGAGATGCGGCTTCAACTGAGTTGGAGGAGAACGACGGTGATGGTGTGGTCGATTCGCCAGAACAAAGGAAGAGGGAAAACAATGTTTGTGGGGGGGGGGGGGGGGGGGGGTGAGTTTGGGTATAGGTTTGCTTGGTTGATTTCGGATGGAAGAAGAAAAGTTACCATTAATGTGGTCCCAAAATATATTTCAAATACCGAAGAAAATATCTTAAAACCCGATTTCTTGACCTTATCTCAAATCAAAATTTCAAATCGAATTTTCAAAACAGAATTAGTTAATCCGATAAAATCTCGCTCGTATTTAAATATCTCCAGTCAAAGTAGCAGAATTGAAATCCGTCGAAAAAAATCGTTAAAATCATGTCGGGCGGCATTTTAAGAGATTTTAAATAATTAATCCGATAGCTCGAGGACAGATATTTCCAAAATTTTCCGAATTATAGAAATAATAAAAAATGTGTTGTTAGATACATCGCAAATGATCATTAATGATTTGCACGTCCTTATTAACGTGCAAGTGTGGAACTGTGCACGTCGTTAGCAAACTAGGGTTTGCACGTTCTTAACAACGTGCAAATATTGGACGTCCTTAACAACGTGCATCCTTAAGTACATGCAAACCCTACTTAGGGTTTAGCGTTTAGGGTTTAGTGTTTAGGGTTTAGGGATTTCCGAGGGTTTTTTAGGGTTAATTGAAAGAAATTATAGGGTTTAGCTAGTGGAGTTTTAGGATTTAGGGTCTAATCAAATGGAAAACAATAATTGTTAAGGTTTTCATTCGGATAATATGTGAATAATGTTACAAGGAACGAAAAAAAAGGTTTACATCCATAATTGTAATAAACTGGTGGCATAAAATCTAGGCAAAGTGTAAAGGGCGACCAGACTCGACATGTAAGGCTCGAAATCTGTCAAACCGAGCTTGAAAAGGAGCATCCCATCCTTCGACACCTCCGGTACGCTCGGTGGTGCCTGTAAGACACCAGCAGATCGCCCGACGACAAGAATGGGTCGACCTGCGCAGCCGGTGCAGCAGCCTGCGCAGGGATGGGGGCGGGCTCCTGTTGCCCCCCTTCTGCCCCCTCCCCCCCCCCCCCCCTCAGCATGCCCCTCAGACTGCCTCTCCTCCTGCCGCTCCTGCCCGTCGTCCACCCCCTCTACGACGTCAGGGATGGTGTGATCCCCAGAAGCCAAAGAAATCGGCGGTGGTGTGGATGTCAAAGCCTCAGCGTCATGGGTGGCGGAAGTAGAAGCCTCGTGGATGGTGGGGAGCAGCCGAGCAGGCGGTCTACCCTCGTGGGCCCGTCGATCCGCAACTAAATCAGTGACGCAGCTGCTGAATACATAGGCAGACTCCAACGAAGGCTGCTGCCCATCCGTCGGATCGCCAAAAGAGCGGAAATCAGGCAGACCCCGCCAGAAGTTGTCATCCTCATCACCCGGGGGGGGGGGGTTCCCATGGACTGCTGATAGCCCTCTGCAGACATCAGTAGATCATCTAATGTATGTGTCTCATCGTGTCTAACATGGGGTACCGTCTCCTCCTTAAGCTGACTGACCGCTACCTCCATCGCCACCGCCTCCGTCTGTGCCTCCTCCACCGGAACCGCCACCTCCTCCACCGCTCCACCACCACCCCCACCCTCCACCACCACCCTCCATCTGCGCCACCACCTCCGCTTCCTCCGCACCACCACCATCTACGCCACCACCTCCGCCTCCACTGGCACCGCCACCACCTCTGCCTCCACTGGCACCACCACCATCTCCGGCTCCATCTCTCTCTCTCTCTCTCTCTCTCTCTCTCTCTCTCTCTCTCTCTCTCTCTCTCTTAGCCGGCAAACCCTAACCCTCAGCGCTCGATCTGGGACGAAGTGGAGACGAAGGGGCACGTCGTCTTCAATTTTAGATGACGGGTTTGCACGTCGAAAATGACGTGCAATATTGCACGTCCAAATTGACGTGCAGTTTTGCACGCTGCTTTGGACGTGCAATATTGCACGTCATTTTCGACGTGCAAGCACGTTTTTTTTTAAAAGATAAAAATGTGCCTACACGTCTGGGCACGCTGGTTGCAAACCCACCTGCATGTTATTTTCGACGTGCAAGCACGTTAATTCCGATGTGCATGCACGTCCTTATTAACGTGCGGATTTGCGGTGTATATATCTGATGCGTAAAAAAAACCACAATTTAATATCTACTAAAATAATACTTTAAAATTTTCCGGTCTTTACATGATAAGTTACAAGTCTGAATTATATATTTATTACTTTGTATGAATCCATGGTGTTTGTGATTAAAATGTACTTCAACCATTGATAAGATTTCAGCATTTCAGATCACACAAAAAATCAAGAAGCTAATAAGCTTTCCAAAGGTTTCAGCAAGATAAAAAAAATTTGCTGAAATTGTCAATATCTAAACTCTTAACAAAGCAAACTCAATTAACCACAAATTCACTTTTTGCTACCGGCCACAAATTCACTGTTTGCTGAAAATGCTTAAAACAAATTGTATTTTCAGCAGTTCAAGATTGCACAGTTGCTAAAATCAAACCAATAAATCTTTGTTTAATCTTCCTCTCAACCTCTCTTTCTTGTTCGAAGCAACTCAATTGCAAAATCATAATCGTAACAAAATTGAAACCCAATCGATTCCAACAAGCTCCAAATTCAAACTGCTGAATTGCACAACGGTTGAATCCGTACACACCCCTAATCTCAATTTCATAGAAATTAAAAACTGAAACAGTACCTGCGGAAATCAGTACTTATGAATCTGCGTATGTACACAATTTCAGCCAAATCTGGAACAGTGAGATGCGGAATCGGCGTCGGCGAGTGGCATCGTCGAGTGGTAGCGCTTGGCTTCACCAGAACCGGATCTGGCACGAGAAGAGTGTTATGGCCCTATGATTACAAGAGGTTGAATCCAGCCAGGACCATCTCCATTGCTACTAATGTTGGTTACACAGAATGAATTGAGAAAGGGGATGAGAGAATAGAAGAGATAGAGATGAGAAATAGAAAGAGAGGTAGAATTACAGGAGATAGAATGTGAGGGGAAGTAATTGATATTTCTTCATTCATGTCCTGACCTTGAGCTACAAGGGTCTATTTATAGACCATCTCAACCGAGCCATAACAATGCTCTCCTTCTATAGAGCCTTGTCTCAAGGCTTACAAGTGAACTAATAGCCATAACAATGCTCTCCTCCTATAGAGCCTTGTCTCAAGGCTTACAAGTGAACTAAAATGCAAGTATTAGGTAATTGAAAATAAATGTTTCAGCTTGTATATCTTCCATTGGAGCCCCACTGACTGCACTAAATTTAGCATAATCACCAAGACTCAAGGAGCAGCCCATGAATTAGCAAAAATGCAAGTAACCAACTAATGCAACCATGGCCTTGTGTGCAACACCTGGCTTTCGGCTTGCCGTCCCTTCAGATGATTAGAATTGCCATCCAAGAATTCCATGAGTAGGGGACAATATATAAGTGATGTGCAGCACCTCTAAATTCCATGAAAATTTCAGCAAGTAGCTCTCCAACCATGATCACGTATTTCCTGTAAGCAAGCCTTTATGCAGTAAGTAAGCAACAATCCCTTTAAACTTCCAAGTACCATACAGATCAGCCTTTAAACTTGCACCCCCTACTATGACAGCAATCTCCCTGTAAATGCATACTAGCACAGCACATACATGACAATATAAATGCTATTTCTCCCCCCGGATCAAAGACAAAGGTACCACAAAACACCCATTGTAGACCCATAGATGCCATAACACGTCTTCCCCTATCATAGGGTTTCATAATTGGGCATCGATTTGCTTCTTCGGGGTCTAATCCTCTTCGATCATCAATCTCACTATCCAGGCTACCAAAACCACCATTTGAGCTGTCCCCATGACATGTTGACAGCTTCTTTCCTCTGTCATATGGCATTGCAACCCGACTTTCCAGTTGATGAAGACTTGTGTCACTAATTCCATTACAATTTGCAGCAAAATCCCTTGTATTTTCTTCAACATCAAAAGTAGGACTCATATGAGGCAATTCCACAAACATCTTGCGTGCATCACATATTTTCAAAATTTCAATATGATTCAATCCACAATCAGACAACCCAAGCTTAATTGGCCCTATCGACACAACAACTAATTCACTCACTTCTTCCATTGATGGAACAAAGATCGTAGCCAAGGAATTGAAATTTACCGCAAAATTGGTGTCTCCCGTCTTCGGGTTTGAAGGTTTCTTCAACTCCTCGGCCTTTGAAGGCTCAGACTGAATCGAACGTCTTCCGGGATCTCCTCCTCTAATTGATTGAGATCTTCAACCAAGGCGTGCTTTGCATCACTTCTACCAACTTCCACTGGCATCAATGACATCGATGACTCCGTGAAAGCTTCGAATTCAGTTCCCTGGTGTGAATCTGGAAGTTCCCTTTCTTGTTCTGGGTCGTCCTCTGCGGAATTTGATGTCTCCGATTCAATTTCTTCTACCAAGAACAACTCCAAATGACAACAATTGTCATATATGTCTCGGCCATTAAGAGAATTGAATGCGTCGATTGCTGATTCCTTGCTCTCAAAACGAACCTGCGAGTGAAACCCCGCCAAAGGACCACTTCTCGATGCTCTCTAAAACACCGAATCCATAGAACACTTGTCCTAGAACTTCCTCTGAGATTGCAAACTTCTCTACATGAATTTTGACAAAAACTGATCGATCGTATTCTGGATTCACGAACTGTAACGAATGGTGAGTGATTGGCGGCAACCCTTGCTGAATTCGGGTCTTGTTGAGCACTTCGTAAAATTTTCGCTGAGTTACTTGCCAAGAATCTATGGGGAAAATTGCAGACTCCATCGTGTATTCCTTGAAGGGATTCTGATCTCTCAAACTCCCAATGCTCGGTCCTTCCGGAGTCATTGCGTTTTGACTCCTCCGGCCACCTGGATCGGGAGGATTTCGCACGAATTCCGCTAGCTGATCCATCCGTTGATCATTGTGTTTCTTGAATTCTTCGAACTGTCTAGCTTGTTCTTCCTGGATCTTTTGCAAATTTGCCAAGGATTCCGTTGTAGACGCCATGAACGCCTTTGTGTCATCACGGAATTCTTGAAATTGCAGCTCCATTGTATTCGATCTTGTAGCTTCTGCCATGGAAACGCGCCTAGGAAAGAGCTCTGATACCATTCTGTTATGGCCCTATGATTACAAGAGGTTGAATCCAGCCAGGACCATCTCCATTGCTACTAATGTTGGTTACACAGAATGAATTGAGAAAGGGGATGAGAGAATAGAAGAGATAGAGATGAGAAATGGAAAGAGAGGTAGAATTACAGGAGATAGAATGTGAGGGGAAGTAATTGATATTTCTTCATTCATGTCCTGACCTTGAGCTACAAGGGTCTATTTATAGACCATCTCAACCGAGCCATAACAAAGAGATCACGAGAAGAGGCGTCTTCTTGATGCCTCTCATGGCTCAATTTCAGCCAGATCTAAAACAGTGAGATGCGGAATCGGCGTCGGCGAGGGGCATCTTCGAGTGGTAGCCCTTGGCTTCACCAGAACCGGATCTGGCACGAGACCACCAATCTGAAAGGAAACGTCGAGCGAGGAGGCTGGAGGTCACGCGAGGAGGCCAGAGGTGGAAGAACGGAGAGAGGGGGAGGCTGAACTTTCGACATCTCACAGCTGAATCTGAAGGCCTTGTTCGTTGGTGTCTTCAGAGAGGACGAGGAGAGGCACTTCGACGGAGGGTCAGAGATCGGAGGTGGAGGTCGCGCGAGCGAGGAGGCCGGAGGTGGAAGAACAGAGAGAGGGAGAGGCTGGACTTTGGACATCGATGCTGAATCTGAAGGCCTTGTTTGCCGGTGTCTTCAGTGAGCACGAGAAAAGGCTCTTCGATGGAGGGTCGGAGGTGGAGGTCACGCGAGCGAGGAGGCCGGAGGTGGAAGAACGGAGAGAGGGAGATGCCGACGTCTAGCTCTTCGATGGAGGGGAGCAGATTCATCGACTAATATGTGGTGGGGGGCACAATTTGACCTAGTGGACTTTTTACCAATAAAATAAATCCGTGGACAGTTTTTTAATTTGGTTCGAAAAAAATGGCATGCGACGCAAATTTTCTCTTTTTTATTTTAAAAAATCGATTCCGGACCGAAAAAACTAGATATTAATTTTTTTTTATAAAAAATAATAACATGTAATACAAATATACAATACCTAATAGTAATATAGTGTTACAGTGTTTGCTAGAAAAAAAAAATCAGTATTACACAGTGAGTAATCGAGATTTTTTTGGGGTAAAAAGGTAACTGGTCATATAATAAGACCAAATTAATAAAATATTTTAATCCTCTCCTCACTTTAAGATGGGATATGTTAGGGTTTAGTTGTCTTGGAGCACAATTCAAATGAGATGATTTCATGAGTTTATCTTCTTGAGTAGACTTGTGGTGGGATTTGAAGATGGGAGTAAGGTTTGCCTCTTTTCACAAATGAGGGGAACAAGGAAGGGTGGAACTGTGGAAGGAAAAGAGAGATGTGGGTGTTCTTCCAAAAAGGGTGGGAAATCTTGACTTGGCAAGCCATCTCTTCACATGGGTTGGGGATTGGGGCTTGGGTATCTCGGCTAGACTAGAAGAGTGGGAGTGTGGATCATGGTTCCGAAGTTGCAAGCTTGAATCCCGAGGGGCGTCCCGAAGTTAGTTTCCGACGTTATTTTCCCAATTTCCACTCCCTCTTCGCGAAATTTGAATTTTAAAATCAAAGAATCGAGGTTGCCATGTTAATTCTCAAAATTTTTGTTAGGTTGAAAATCCGCTTTATGAGTTCAAAATCCGAGCTAGAGAGTTTTCCGCTAAACCAAAATGACTATTCTTTAGTTGCTGAATATCGCCAGCTGACAACCCTTTCTTGATGATATCACAAACATCAGGGTAAGAGTATAGATTACACCGAGCAGGGAACCGGATCTTCTCCACTAAGCCAATACCTATAATCCTACACACCACAAAACATAACGCACGTACACCCCTGACATTGCAGAAAAAACACCAGACAAAAAAAAACACTCACATTGAACTTGATCTTGTACTCTTCTAACCCAAAAAGCTCCTACACAAAATTGAAATGCATTACACCGAATTAATCTAAAGGTTAAAAAGGAAGTTAAATAAGCAAACCCTTGTTTGTGCATGAGTAGAAACCCTAACAAAAAATATGACATTGCAAGTAAACTAACCTTCAAATGTCATTTATGTTCAATAATAGAAGCCGAAAACGATGATCAAGAGTGAAATAGAAGATGATGATTGATCGGAAGCAAAAACATAGAAAACTCAAAAGCGAGGGAGAAACAGAAGAGAGAGAACCATGTATAGTATAAATGACAAAAAAAAAAAAAAAAAACTTGCCCGATAGGACATTGGGTTAATATTTTCTACTCGGTAGCCATTGGATTAATTGGTTAAGGAAATTGGGCCTGACATCCCAATTTCCTCAATTTTTTGGGTAAGACCCGGAGAGATTTAAAAAAAAAATCAACCTCGTCCCGTTTCGTCCCATGTCCACCCCTAATAAATTGCATCTTCTATCCCTGAATTGGTTATATATATAGGATAGATCATGCATAAGCGAGCCTTACTGTGTTATTTGTAAGCAAATCTGGAGTGTCGGATTAAGAAGATCAAATGTCTGAGATTAAAAGTGATTATTCGTAGATACATACATATGAACAATCTTGTGTTACATAAGAATAATTATACTTGTTGGTACATACAAATAATTACATTATTATACACGAATAATTGTTTGGTGCTTACGAATAATTACACTGCTTATAAATTAAGCCGTAAGGGCTGCTTACCCGAGATCCAACACGCGCGCGATATGATGAGAATAATCCGTTATATTACCTTCAATTTTCTTTTGACTCGATCTGTAGGTAGCAAAGCTTAAGGAGCGGTTTCACAATTCAATTGCTCCTGATGGTCTTGCCGGTGATAGACAAGCTGCCGTGGAAGGCTCGGGATTTTTATACGGTGCACAAAAGATGTGGAAAGCCATTAGGAAAAACAAAGATCTCAACCTGCCTACTCTCAAGGTGTGGCTTTCTATTCTATTGTATGCATGCTACTTTTTACAAACCAATTTCAACTCAATCAAGTAGTTGGCCTTAATCCCCTTCTCCTTTATAATAATATTTTTAATCAACTGAATTTTTTTCTCTTAATTAATACTGTAATATATAGATAGGGAGATCCGAATGTGAACACTTACGGTAAAAAAAAACTGATTATTCATAGGTAACATAATAGAAAAGTTGTCAGAAAAATATTATCTTAACATATAATACATACTACGTATTGATTAAGTGCGTTATAGGAGAATTTTTTTATATATCTAACCAGTGTAGGTCCCGTCCCGTGTACGGAGAATACATTAATATAATATTATAAATAATTTAGATAGATTTCAATAAATAATAAAATAATAATCTAAATATAATCATTTTTCCACCAAAAAATAATATATATAGATATAAATAAAATATCACTTATCAAATACTACATATTTATCTATTAATATTTTCACTAGGTAGGACTTTGAAATATTTTTAATTTATATTTATATCAGTTAACTAAAATCTAAATATATATAGATAGATTATGACTTATATATAACTTTCTATAATCTATAAAAACATACTCCCTCTGTTAATCAAAACATGTCGTTTACTATTCATGAACGCTTTTTTAGAACGATAAAAACTATATAAAATATTATTATTTTTATACATTTGTTTTTATAAATTCATACTTAATTAATTGTAATAAGTACGAAATTATTAAAAAAATATTATTAAAAAATTTAATATTTTATATATTTTTTAACACCTAAAAATACGTGCATGAATAGTAAAACGCCATGTTTTAATTAATGGAGGGAGTATTATTTTATTAATTGTTTTTCCTAGAATCAAACCACAACGCGCCACATAGGATTTTTTTTTTTGCCTAGAATCAACCGCAAAGTGCCACATAGTATGCTATGTATCGATTTTAATATATGTATGTATAGATTGTTATCGAGATCTTACAATATTTGTTAAAATCTTTCCAAAAGATATTCATATCTACAAAATTAGGAAAATTGTTATCTTAAGATTGATTAAGACAAGTAGAGTGTTTAATTTTTAATTTGTTAATATTATTAAGATTAAATAGAATATGTGACATGTGTCACATATGACTTCTCATTTATTATATATAATAATATATTCATGAATAATCATGTAGTTATATATCAATAATCATTAAATATCAATATATTTTTACAAGATTTTATCCAATTTCTCTAGACATTGATATATTATATTCAATCTTTTAGATTTGTATTCTCATAATGGACATATTCTATAAAAAAAATTCCATACTAGAATAATGGATGAATTAAATAATTAACTATAATCAATTTATAGTAGTATATAAAACCCATCTAGTAAAATTTAAAAAAAAAATTTGTAAGATCTAACAAAACAAAATTCTCCTATTTCGGACAGAGAAAGAACTTATTAAAATATAATAGATCCAAAATAATCATAAACTTTAACAGGTGGTAAATAATAATTAATACAATAATAATTTTGATATTATAGTTTGTCACTATTTTAATTTTAACCTATATTATTTTGTTTATAATTATTATTATTCTCAACAAAAATTATAATGATAAACAATAAAAATATATTCATTTTTAATATATATAACATAATACTTAGGGCGCGTTTGGTTTAAATTTTGGAAAGGTAAAGATAAAAGAAATGAATGTAGTCCATTTATAGTTTAAGATACATTGTCAAAAAAATCTAATCATTACCCTCTCCTTTCAACTTTTTATACAAAATTGATTTTGTCTCTCCTTATTTATTTCAATCAATCATTTTGACAAAGGGTAATCATATTCTGTAGAAACCCAGAAAATCCGAGTTCAAGCTTGCTCAAGCAAGTGAAGTTCAGCAGCAAATATCAAGCTAGATGATCAACAGTCTAGCAAACAGAAATCATAAATGGATAAACAGCATCATAAATGAAAGGAATCAACTTTGGGATTACCAAAGGAGGCAAAGGTGGCGGTTGTAATGTCCCATCAATTACAGATCCCTAAAACATCACATACTCTGAAATGACCTGATTGTTCCTTATATAGGAACAGATGTCTCGTGAGCTGCACATGCTTAGTTCACCTTATTTACATTAAAGGGCAAAACAAAAGAAGAAATGCAGTAAAAAGACAATATGAAAAACTATGGACACATATTCTCATATCCCCCCTTCAAGTTGGACTTGGTGGGAGACCAACAAGTCCCAACTTGGAAGAGAGGAATGAGTGTTGAGCTTCACCTAGAGCTTTAGTGAAAATGTCAGCTAACTGAACTTTGCTCTTGATGAATTGAGGATGAATGAAACCATTTTGTAGCTGTTCTCTAACAAAATGACAGTCAATTCTGATGTGTTTGGTTCTCTCATGGAACACTGGGTTTTCAGCTATATGAATTGCAGCCTTGTTGTCACAGAACAAGGGAATGGGTAGATCAGGTTCAGCCTGTAAGGCTTGTAGGATTTCATAAACCCAGATCAGTTCACTGCAAGTCATAGACATGCTTCTATATTCTGCTTCTGCAGATGATTTAGAGACTGTAGCTTGCTTTTTTGTTTTCCATGACACCAATGAATTGCCAAGAAAAACACAGTAGCCAGTCAATGACCTTGCACTAAAAGCACAAGTGCCCCAATCAGCATCACAAAATGCTTTAACTGAGTAATCTGGCATAGCTGAGTAAAATAGACCCACAGCAGTGCTTCCCTTCAGATATTTCACAATGTGTAAGGCTGCATCATAGTGAGGCTGACGAGGTTGACTCATGAATTGGCTCAAGTGTTGCACTGCATAAGAAACATCTGGCCTGGTCAAATTTAAGAACAAAAGTCTGCCAATTAACCTTCTATACTTTTCTGGATCTTCCATGATTGTCCCAGCATCAGTAGACAACTTCAAACCAGTTGGCAAAGGAAACTTGGATGCTCTACAGTCAGACATGTTGCAGTCTTCCACAATATCCATGATGTATTTTCTTTGGTGCAAATAAGTGCCTGAAGATGTTTTCTGAATCTCCAAACCCAAAAAATACCTTGCTAAACCAAGGTCCTTTATGGTGAATGCCTTATGTAGTGCAGCCTTAAGATCATCAATCTCTGATTTATCATCTCCTGTTATCATCAAATCATCAACATAAACAAGAGCCATGACAACACCAGTTGAAGTCCTTTTGACAAATAGAGAGTAATCCTTGACTGACTGCTTGTAGCCATACCCAGTTAAGAACTTGCAAAGCTCCACATTCCACTGCCTTGAGGCCTGTTTAAGTCCATAAATGGATTTTTTTAGTTTGCAAACCATTCCAGACTTAGGTATCTCATACCCTTGTGGTGGTTGCATGTAAACTTCTTCCTCTAAATAGCCATGGAGGAAGGCATTATTTACATCTAACTGGTGAAGAGGCCAGTTTCTCATGGTGGCCAAAGCCAACAAAATTTTCATAGTGGGAAACTTTGCTACAGGAGAGAAGGTGTGCTTATAATCCTTCCCTTTGATTTGATTGAATCCCTTGGCCACTAATCTTGCCTTGAATCTCTCTATAGATCCATCTGGCCTATATTTGATCTTGTATACCCACTTACTCCCAATGGCTTTCTGTCCCTGTGGAAGATCTGTTAGTTCCCAAGTCTGATTTTCTTCAAAGGCCTTCAATTCTACATCCATTGCATCAATCCAGTTGGGATCTTGAATGGCTTGGGAATAAAGGTAAGGTTCTTTTATGGATGCCATGTAGGCAAAGGATTTGGTAAAAGCAGGATCTGCATCATGATTAGAATTGATGCATTTGGCAAAAAAGGAATTGGACATAGAGGTATCCCTTCTAAGTGTGGGATTGACATAATCCTGCAATCTTCTAGGGATGACAGTTTGTCTGACAGACCTTGTAAGTGGTGGGAATTCAACTAAATCATGAACATTTGGTGAAGGAGGTTGGGCAGGATTATGAGTAGATGATGACTCATCTGTATTTGGGGCAAAATCTGGTATGGAAGGCTGTGTTGAAGGTGTGGGAGGATCATTTTGTAGAGGTGTATGTGGAGTTGGTGGGGAGTATATATTGTGGAGCTCATCTGTGTCTGGAGATGGATTGACCAATGGAAGCATAACTTCAGGTTCTGTCATAACAGCAGTGTCCACATTATCATTCACCTTGTATGGAAAAACATTTTCCTGAAATTGTGCATCTCTGCTAATGATAATGGACCTACTCTCCAAATCCCATAGCTTGTATGCCTTCTGACCATGGGGATATCCAAGGAAGATGCACTTCCTTCCCCTTACATCCATTTTGTCTCTGTGATGATGGTTAATAGGAGCATAGCATAAGCACCCCATTGTTCTCAGTTCACCATAATCTGGGGATTGCTTGAATAATTTTTCAAATGGAGTTTTCCACTCCAAACTGGCTACTGGCAGTTTGTTAATAATGTGGGTTGCAGTCAATACACACTCTCCCCAGAATTTTATTGGCAAACAAGCATGAAATCTAAGGGCCCTTACTGTCTCAATCAGATGTCTATGCTTCCTTTCAACCCTTCCATTCTGTTGAGGTGTGTAAGGCACAGTCTTTTGATGCAATATCCCTTCTGAAGCTAGAAACTCAACACATTTCTTCTGTACAAACTCTGTACCATTGTCTGTTCTCAGACATTTCACTGATCTGCCAAACTGATTTTTAACATAAGCTATAAAATCACAAACAGCTTTGAAAACCTGCATTTTATCTCTCAATAGAAAAGTCCATGTGACCCTTGTATGGTCATCTAGGACGGTTAAGAAATAATGACAGCCATTATAAGTTGGAGCTCTGTAAGGACCCCAAAGATCCATATGCACAAGATCAAAAGCATTACTAGCAGCAGCAAAATTTCTTTCAAAAGGCAATCTATGTATCTTAGACATGGAGCAAGTTTCACAATGGAAATCATTCAAGGAACCAAAATCAAACTGATCCATATGTTTCAGTTTTGAAATTGAAGTATGCCCAAGTCTGGCATGACTCAATTCCAAACCAGCATCTACTTTATTACATCTACTAGTGATCTTCCCAAAAACATTGTCTAAAGGAAACCTCTGCAATCCTGCCTTCTGTTCCTCACGAAAGATCTTGTAGAGTCCATGTCTTCTGGGTCCTGACAGCACTATCCCTTTACTTCCAGGGTCCTGAAGAAAACAATGGGTTCTAGTAAATAGGGCTATCAAGTCATTATCATCTAACAACTTCCCTATAGACAAGAGGTTGTGCTTGAATCCAGGCACAATCAAAACATCATTCAAAACCACATTTTTTGTTAGTTTCATCATTCCCATCTCTGTTACTGTTTTGACTGCTCCATCAGGTAATCCTATCAACACAGGCTTGTCTAAACTGATTCTTTTCAATAAGAATTGTGCATCAGCAATCATGTGATCACTTGCACCAGTGTCCACTATCCACTCAATATCTTTATTTACAGAAGCAACATTGACATTTGAAATAGGAACTTTACCTGCAAAGTTTGCATAAGCATTCTCTGGGCTCTTCCCTTTCATTTTCTTCATAATTTCTTGGAACACTGCGTTGACCATAGCAAGGTCAGGTTGAACTTCAGTGGAATCTCTGCACTGGTATGTCTCCTCAAAAGGATTCTCCTACATCATTGAACCCATTGATCCTGCTGCATTAGCTGTGCCCTTCATAGAGCCAGTTCCTTTCTCCTTTTCCTTTAGAGCCTTGTACCAATCTGGAATCCCGTGAAGCTTAAAACACTGCTCAGCATTGTGCCCTTTTAGACTGCAATGAGAACATTTCTTCTCATATTTCTGTTTCTTCCACTCCTTCTTAAACTGTTGACTGTTACTGCCAGAGTTGTTGTTGAACTGAGAATTCTGATTCCCCCTATTAGCAGCAAAAGCACTAGCATCAATGCTCCCTGACTGGACACCAGCAGTGGGATCCTTCCCTCTCTCCACTTGTTGCAATATGTAGTAGGCCTTGTTAACAGAGGGTAGTGGATCTGTAGCTAATATCTGGTTCTTTGCTCCTTCATAAGAATCATTCAGACACATTAGCAGTTGCATCAACCTATTTCTAGATTGAATCTCAGTAAATTTCTTCTTCAAATCACATGTGCACTGAGCCATTATACCACAAGAACATTCCGGAATTCCTTCCAAGACTTGTAACTCATCCCAATACCTCTTCAAGGTGTTGTAAACCTCAGCCAAACTCATATTCCCTTGAGTAACATTTCCCAACTTTTTCTTAATCTGAAAAATGAGAGGAGCATTGGTTTGCCCGAATCTCTCAATGATTTCATCCCACAAAGCCTTTGCTGAATCTTGGAACATGAATCCTTCAGCCACACTTTTGCTCATAGAATTGATCAACCAGCATCTGACCATATAGTCCGCTCTAAACCACCTCTCCAGGTTAGCAGATTGTTGGTCTGGCTTTGCACATGAACCATTTATAAACCCCAGCTTGCATTTGGCCCCAAGTGCCATCACGACACCCCGACTCCATGTCATGTAATTAGTCCCATCAAACGATATGGCCACCAGTTGAGCTCCTGGATGGTCACTGTTAGATAGAAAAAGAGGATCCCCTTGATTCACATTAATCGGGGTTTCAACCTCCTGACTCCGAATATTAGATCCACCATTTTCATTTTCAATAGACATGATCACTCACTCAGTGCTACAGAAAGGAGCAGAAACACACGAATAAGAGCAAAAACAGATAAACCTTAGCAAGCAACGAGAATAGCACCACAGTGCTCTGATACCATGTAGAAACCCAGAAAATCCGAGTTCAAGCTTGCTCAAGCAAGTGAAGTTCAGCAGCAAATATCAAGCTAGATGATCAACAGTCTAGCAAACAGAAATCATAAATGGATAAACAGCATCATAAATGAAAGGAATCAACTTTGGGATTACCAAAGGAGGCAAAGGTGGCGGCTGTAATGTCCCATCAATTACAGATCCCTAAAACATCACATACCCTGAAATGACCTGATTGTTCCTTATATAGGAACAGATGTCTCGTGAGCTGCACATGCTCAGTTCACCTTATTTACATTAAAGGGCAAAACAAAAGAAGAAATGCAGTAAAAAGACAATATGAAAAACTATGGACACATATTCTCATATATTCACTATACTTCTCTAATCATTATCCCTCCTGTCTTATGTTTTTATCTAGATATATTTTGCTACCATTCCTTTTACTTTACATTCTTATACCAAATGAGTTTTAGATGTTGATGACATGGATTTGTTTTTAGATGGTGGTAACGAGTTTTAGATGTGATGAGGTTATCAGGGAGATCACTCGTCGTTTTTGTGAAGATAAGGTATATATATATATATGTATGTGTGTGTAATTAATTATTAAGCACTGGTTCAATATGAATAACAATTTCAATATATATCGATACTAGCTTCGTAAAATTGACCGTGATTATATATGAAATTGTTGCAAATTAATTATGATTTCTTTGATTTGTTTACATAAATGGCGTTGGTTAGAAATCGAGACGGCAGAAGATCCACTACAAATTCCCAATTTTGGAAAGCAGCTAAGCTCAATATTGGACACCTTTCTTTCAGAGTAAGTTCAATATTTATTACACAAATCATACTTGATGTAGCGTCGCGTACATACCTCAATGAAAATTGATACCTTTTACCTTCCTTTCACTTTTCCTCGTAACAAAGAACTTGTCATATTGTACGTTGATTTATGTGAGTTAATTAGCTACAGGCGCTAGTCCCTTGCCACTTAATCCTTTCGCGTATGTATATATATTGTCTTTACTTTTAATTAAAAAATGAAGATTTCTTATGATATATCTAAGAATTGAATCATTATACTCATCATTTTTAATTATTACATTTGAATGTCGGATATAGTGTTACAATCTCCCATGTTAGACCTCCAAGAGGTGTGTTAGTGCTACAAAAAAGGTAGATCAATAAAGGATAAGTATTTGCAATCTTATATATATAATATTAGAATAGATGCATAGATCTAACATGACATATATTCAAGTTATTTTGATGGTAGGCGATTATTCGTTAGAATCAAATTTGAATTTTTTACACTATTTGTATAGACCAATATTTACATAATTATAGACGAATAATCTCTCTCTTTATTTATACTAGGAATAGTGGCCGTGCGTCGGCGTTTTGTTGTATCTGCTTTGGTTTCTGATAGAATAAATGCTTTGCTTAACTGCTTATAAATCATACGATAAATTTTATATATAACATATACCAAGAAATAAAAGAATTCATTTGGTCTGTTTGAACGTATGTGCAAAGCTTTTAGAGAACATAACAAAATGAAGCTGCTTCTTGCTCTGTAGTCTCACTTTGCTCATAACAAACATGCGCCCACATGCAAGGTGAAACCAGAGAAGCCAATGCAAGTTTGATATTGGAAACTTCTACCAAGAAGCGTACTCCAAGTCTCCAAGATGTGAATTGGAATCAACCATCAAACTACCTCTCGGTTGTAGCTCTAAAATTTGCAACCCAGCTCGCTTGATGGAGTCTGTAGATCAGCATAAAGAAGTAGTTGGGTTACCGGGTGGGCGAATCCTGCTAACATCTTCTCATCCACACAGTTTACAAAACCCAAGCAAAGTTTCACATAACTTGGTGACTGAAGACCCTCTCTCTCAAGCAACAATGCTGACTGATGAAGTTGAATTGAAGCATAAAGCTGCTTTTCAGCTATAAGATTTTCAATGCATGCTGGAATCTGAGGCGAATGGATTAACAAAATCATGATATCACCACATATAAATAAAACAGTTAAAAGGAAGAAAATAGTATTATTATGATGACATATATAAGTGAAATGACCTATGAATGCAATACCTCATACCTTAGATATTCCCTCAATTTGGTCCAACAGGGAGACTATATGACGTAATTTAACTGATCTTTGCCTCAGGTAAGTGTTTGTTTAACACAAAAAAAAACATTTTAGGCAGATTCACCGAATAATCTTAAGATCTGAGGGAGAGAAGGAAAAAAAAACAGATCAACAAGAAGACATAATGGATAGATCAAATTTACTAAAAGAAAAACATAAGGCACGAAAAAGGTGAGGCGAAATACATTTTCATGTATATGAAATTTAATTAATGGAATAAATAACAAGAGGATACGTTAGGCCAATAAGACACAAGTATGTGTTTGTTTGGCATAAATAAGGCATCAAAGGCATTTTATAATGTAATAGTCAACAAAGGAATAAACCAAAGTATACTAAACAATAATTAGACTTAGTTAATTAATAAGGATGAAAATAAGACTCGAGCTAAGTATCCAACCAAAAAGACCAGCCACAAAAAAAAATTGAAAGATAAGAATTCATAGATCCAGGATCATGTATCCATCCGTACAGAAAATGTATATGTATTAATCTGGGATTCGTAAATGAAGAGAAAAAATTTTGTGCAAATATTATGCAAAACTCATGTCAAGAAAAAGAAGTAAGCTGCTAATACCTTTTCCACTCCAATGAGATGTTGTTAAAACTTTTTCCACTCCAATGAGATGTTCAACATCTGTTTTTTTTCTCAAACACAATCACTTTTTTTTTCATCTTCCTCTCCTTTCCCACCAAAACTCTGCGCAGTGTCCAGGAGAAAGGGGAGCTGGCTGGCCAAAATTCATTCTCAACCCCATAGTGGTGCAAAAAAAGAAAGAAAAAGAACAGCCCTTTCATTTGTGCAAAATAGATTCTTAGATCTAATTTCACACCACTCCAACCTTAATCTTTTGGTAGTAATGTGCTTAACAGTGCTACAGCTGAAAATATGGCTTAATTTTCTTATCTTTTCATCAAATCTTAGTTGTATATTGTAACCCACTAAAACGTTGCAAAGTAATCGAAACACAAATTCCTCCCCAAAATCTTTCTTAAGCATTTCTACAAACACTTTAAAGGCATAAAAGCAAGGAAACACCAAGCCTCGACATCAAAAGTCAAATTTAACCAATCGTTAATCAGAATCGCATAAATTAAAAACAATTAAATACAAATTACCCGCGATATCTCGTAAGGCGGAACTATGAAGATCGGTCTTCAACTCAGCAAGAATATCAACTTGTATAAATGGAAGAAGGAAGTATATTAAAGTAAATAAACACCACTTCCACCATAACAGAATGCCTGAATCACATAAGAGAATAAAAAGACCTGGGAAAAGAGGAACTCAATAATCATAATCTAGTTTTCGTCGAAAAAAGGGAGATATTAAATTGAATTGAAGAGGAAAAAAAAGGAATTGAATTGAATTGAAGAGAAAAAAAACATACCTATGATTAGGCCACAACGACGCCCAATGATATCATTCAACAAATTAGAACCAGATAGCGAAGACAAGCCTAAAATTAAGAATATCAAATTCAAAATTGAAACCAAATCCAAACCAGAAATCATACGGGGAAGAAGTGGCGGTGATTAGAGTCAATCCAATCAAAACCATAAAAACAAACTATGACAGACCGAAAATAAGCTTGTAATTATAGAAACCAAGTAAATTGATGAATGAAACAATTGTGACTTTGTGAGTAGCCAATAAAGTTAAGAACAAAGGGAGAAAAATTAAAAGACAAGAACAAAGAACAAAAGGATTACCGACAACTGACAGAGACATCAAGAAGTCAAGAGCATGAAATCGAACTCACCTGGTGCCTCTCACGGAAAAAAGGGACGAGGCGAATAAAAAACAAAAGAAAGAAAAAGAGAGGTGGCATGAGGAGAGGAAGACGAATGAAATGCTATAGGTGATGAAGCGAAAGGCTGCAAGAGTAGAAGCAATACACGTCCAGAAATCCACCCGTAAGCAAAGGATTAGCCATATTATTATTATCAAACTATAGCCTAGAACAATACAAGCATCAAAGACATACTAAAAGACAGTTGCATATCAGCATCCATAAACTCACCAGCCAATGCAAAATAGAATCTGGCTGCAACCTAGCTTTCTAGTTTCTACATCTTATAACGAAAGCAATAATATCACGTTTATTGCTGACTGAATCAATCAATGATAGATCATTGCAGATTGGCATAGTAAAGAATTGCGATTGCTATAGACATGCAAAACATAGCAAGTTCTTAAGGTCATGTGGTATCATCACAAACCAAAATCAACCAAATAGAAAACTAGTAACATTGAAGTTAAATTATTGAATCAAGATGATAATTGAGGGCATAGAAAGCAATATGGCACCAAGAAGAGTACATACTGCACCACCATAAGCAAAGGAACCGGAGACGGTGAAGAAAGAGTAATTGTCAACCATAACAAATTCTTCATCTTCATGAGTAACTGTCAACTCTCCGGGTTTTTTTACAATTCTTTATCTTCATGAGCAATTGTCTACCCAAGTCAAGTTTTCAGCTTCTTGTTTTAGGTAGAGGGAGGATCTTCTAACCCTCCACTGTTTGCGGTCTCCTCCTCCTTTATACAAGCTCCAAACAAGAACACTTTCCAAGTAGTTGCGGGTCCTAAACCTCAAGCTCAAATAAGGGAAATAACTAACAAGAGAAATAAGACATCAAAATCTAAGTAGGAACATGCGGCTAAGCTATGTAAATCCCAGGACACAACGAATTCATGTGAATGCACAAATTGAAACCTAAAAATACAATTGAACACAAGCAAACTGACATTCAAAGAGAAACCATAGAAAAAGAAAGAGAGAATAAAATACATATTGAATGATTCAAGTAGAAACCATAAAACTTGCAGCAAATTGAGAATACAAAAGGAACAACCAAATAAGTAAAGTCAATATATAAACCTAGAGAGCAAAGATGATGAACCTGCAGCGACGGTAATAGCTCAGAGCTAAAGACGAGAAGCGAAGATTTACAAAAATAGGGAACCTGCAAAACCAAGAAAAAAAATTCAAATCAACATAGCACAAACCCAAAACAAGGCCTCAAAGGAAACGCAGACTCAAAAAAGTTAAGGGGGACAGTAACAAAAACCAAATAAAATGAATATGAAATTAGTCAATGAATATTATATTGAATTCAGGGTCATGCTAATATGCCACACAATTTAACAGACTTCGTAAATGAGGGCGGCTAGTTACGGTATGGTTCTCCGGTAAGAATCACAAGCACCTATAAGAAGCTAACCTCATTAGGGAGAGTGATTCTCAACAGTCAAAACCAAGTGGCGCACGCTCATTTAAAACATCTACAAGACAGCTTATCGAATAGTTCAAAATCAGCTCTAAATCGAAGAAACAGAGATTGTTAAGGCAAAAAAAAAAAGCAGCAAGAAGAAACAAAAAGAATTAGAAGGAATTACTATTAGAATCACAAATTACCTACGATATACAGGAAGGTAATTCAAAACAATAACAGCATACCAAGAGAGACAGAGAATAGGAGCCTAGTTAAGAATTTCCATCAAATAGCCAAAAGCATGAAAACTTAAGGATATGATCTATGCTCTAGATGTTATACAACCTGTCAGGTAACATAGTACTCTATGATTGACATAGTACTCTACCTTTTCAGCTTGTTATCCAAATGAATCTTGAAGATAGGCCATTAAAATGGTTTTTGTAACTTATTCCCTAAAATTGAAATTTGAGAAACAAATTGCTGGAAATTGCATTATAAGAAACAAAAAAGACAACAACAAGTGAAGAGGAGTCCAACAAAGCTACCTGAGTATTGTTAGTTTGAGATAAAAACCGACAGAATCCTCTAATGGAACAGTTGCTGGACAAAGCTAACCTTGAAGTTCAGGAGGGCCTGTTTCTCCTTTTCTACACAGGACTTCCGAATGACAACTGATAACCCTAACAAATTAAAAAGGAAGCCAATTAAAAACATTGAAAAACGTCAATTGAAAACATAACAAATCGACCAGCAACATAACGAAATCAAAATTAAATTGCAAATTAAGAATTTTTAGAAAGAGGGAAAGAGGGGGAGAAGTTGAGTTGGGCAACAGTTGCCCTAATTGAAGGAAGGGGAAGTTACAGAAAGAGAGAGGGAACAAACTTACCAGAGTGCAAAGGGAGACCACCAAGCGGACAACCTAAAATGAAGAGCAGATGCCAAAGGTAGATGGGACCGAAGGAATAAGAAAACAAAGGGAGGTTAGAATTGATTGAATCAGATGGAAGGAGGAATGGGCGAGGAGCGGCAAAAGAAGGATGACATAAAGGCGGCAGTGGGAATGGAAACGAACCTGAAAGAGAGCGAGAGGATGACGAAAAGAAAGGCGGTGGGACAGAAGCACAGAGATTGCGGTGTAGTCGTCAAGGGTGAAGAAATCCAGAAAGGTAGAAAGATAAGAAGATAGGACCACGGGAAGAAGGAGGCGGCAACTACGGTCTACGGCGGTCGGCGGCCACGAGGGAAGGGGAAGAAGAAAGATAAGTGTGAACAGTAATTTTAGAACAGATGCATTCTTGGCCGTAGATAACGGGAATAGTGAAGGGCTCAGATCTCCCCATAGCATATGTTACCGCGGCTTTTATAGTAGTAAGTATATAGATATATGTTACGTGTTTTGGTAAATGCTACAATATTTAACTAAAAGACAATTCCTAATTAATTAAGATATTATAATTAATACTCCGTAGTATAGTTTTTTCAACAATTCTGTAAGTATAATACGTTTCTGTAACTTATGTATATATGTATGTGTGTATGTATGTATGTATGTATAAAATTTAAATAAATAAAATTAATTGCATGAAACAACTATATGTTATATAATAATCATATGATAAATAATATGCTAATCTATATAGTAAATGTGATCATTAATTTGTTATCGGCTAAAACTATTGATAATTATTAGTCTAATTCATACATTATAATTCAAAATTATTGTAGTATTCATTGACATATATCTTTAAATAATTTTTATAGATAATTAATATAATTTTTAAATGTTGTGCATACTCCTGCAGATGAGACTTTTAGAGCATAAATTATAACAATTAATTAAAATTTTGATAGGTATGACGAGGAGACAGAGTATTTTGAAGAAGGTGTGCGGGATGCTAAACGCAAGACACTGCAGTCCGACTTATTACAGGTAATATATAGGGTGAATTACATTTTTGGTCCCTAACCTTTATAACTTGTTTCACTTTAGTCCTCAACCTTTGAAACGTTTCAAAATAGTCCTAAACCTTTCTATTTCGTTTTATTTTAGTCCCTAACCTTTCAAAGGTTGTAAAATACTCCTTAACTTTACATTTTTTATTCGTTTTAGTCCCTGATATTAAAACATTATTTGAAATAATTATAAAAATTACCCTAAAGTTATCATAATGTATATAAATGAGTAAATTACCCATATAAAGAATAATTATAAAACAAATATCCAACTTTATGATTTTTTTTTAAAAAAAGATCTCTTTTATTATTCAAATTCATTATTTTAATGGATTAATACACATATATTGGATCTATATATTAGTAAATAAGAAAAAAAAACATATCCCACCATCTCTCAAATTAATCACAAGATCTATAAATTGTATGAGAGGTTTTGTGGAAAAAAAAATTATGAATAATTTTTATATAATATGCTCTTATGATAAATAGTAAAATAGTTCGAGTATTTTTCAAAATTAAAATTATAGAGTTAGATGATTTTTTATAATTTTTCTTTGTATGAATGATTTTATTTAAATTATGATAACTTTAGGGTGGTTTTTTTTATAATTATTTCAAATAATGTTTTAATATCAAAGACTAAAACGAATAAAAAATGTAAGGTTAGGGACTATTTTACAACCTTTGAAAGGTTAGGGACTAAAATGAAACGAAATAGAAAGGTCAAGGACTATTTTGAAACGTTTCAAAGGTTGGGGACTAAAGTGAAACAAGTGGTAAAGGTTAGGGACCAAAAATGTAATTCACCCTAATATATATGTTGAAGCCGTACGTCTGTGTGTGTGTGCTTGTTGTATTAATTGTTCTACCAATTAATCAGATCGATCAACAATTCATAATCGTGTTAAATACACGTACAGGTTGTGCTTTCTGCATATAAAACTCTACTGAACCATCTACGCTCTGATGCTACTAAAAGTTTTAAAACTCAGCTGGAGGAAGAATTAAGCAGCGGAAATAAAGGATTTGCAACCACCGTTCGTGAGTGCATCGACTCTTGTATGGCTGGTTTTGACAAACGATGTGCAGGTAGGTATATATATATACAATAAAGCAAGGAAAATCTTGCGGTGAGGATTATTATATATACATAAATTCATAATACAATCTTTAGAATTAGAGGTCCAATTCTAACTTTTATGTTAAAAAGTTTAAAATTTTAAAGTGAGCTGTTCATATATAAATCCTCACCGATCGAGGGGATACTATTCCTAATTTTTTTAATTAATTGATTTACAGATGCCAAAATACAGCAAGCTGATTGGAATAAATATTCTTCAGATGCTAGAGATAAACTGCAGTGTAAAATCGACGGACACTCATCAAATGTTCGTAACAGGAAGTTATCTGAGATAGTTACTCGCCTTGAGGTACGTACGCTTGTAAAAGAGAGCGCCTAGTGTCTTTAATTTATATGTACACACTGTAGCTAGCGAGAGTAGAGATGGATAAGATAGTATGAACCTATCCTCGAAAGCAGTGGCGGAGCTGGGGGTGCTCGGGGGTGCTCGAGCACCCCCTGGCTCGAAAAAAAATTAAAAAAAAATAATTTTTTTCCATATATTTAGTATTTTTAACGTAATATACTGCATCTAAATGACGTTTGAAACAAAAGTGCTATCTAGTTCAAGTGGTAAGAGAATGAAGAGATAAAGTAAGGAGAATCAAAAGGTATTGAGTTCAAATCCTACTTCCTTAATTTTTTTATTTGTTTTACTCTATCATTAATTCGTCTTAATTTCTCTTTATATTTTTTGTTTCTATTAACAATTTTATTAAAAAATGTCATATTTATGTTTAAATTATATATTAAACCCTTTCTTTCAATATTGGTTTAAAAATAATTCTTCATCATTTCTCTTTATATTTTTTTTTGTTTTTCTTCTAATTTTTTTGGTTACTCTCAACTATTTAAATACAAAAAAATCATTAAAAATAACAAATTTAGTGTTTTTTCAATATTTTTTTCTACAAAATCTTCTTATCAAGTATACGCAAAAAAAAAATATTTCACGAAATTTTTTTAGCACCCCCTACCCAGAATCCTGGCTCCGCCACTGCTCGAAAGCATAATAAGATGTACTCTTGTCTTGAAAAATATCTACTTATCTATATACTATATATATCTCTATCTATTTCTATTATTATATGTAATAAAGAAGAAGTCGGCTGAGACACATAGCGACTTCTCCTTAATCTTAGTCGTATGAATCAATCACAATTTTCAAAAATAATGAATATATGTATAAGATAATATTTTATTCAAACTCTATTTAATCAATGTATCTATATATTCATAATATAAAATTTGACCTAATTTGATTAGATATGGATATATATATTTAGAAGATATTAACCAATTTGAAATATTATTATATAAGATAAGATTTTACCTATTTTATCTATATACGAACATATTTTTATCATATAATAACTTTATCAATATATTACATGGTCATACTAATTAAATAACTTTATGAGTATTAACATATTTTTAGAATATAAAAGGTTTTGACGAAATTGAAATAATATTTAGCCGTGTAAAGGTTATCAACTCATGGAATTCAATTTTTGTTAGTATATTTTCCCCCATTTTTTTAGATATGGATATAATTTTGGAAGAGTTTAATCATAATATTTATGTTATGGAAGATATATTGTTTTTGCTCTTCTATAATGGTGCTTTGATGTAATTATAAATTTCTATCCAATTATGTAATTATATATATTTTTTATGTTTGGTAATCATATCTATCTATCTATTATATACTATATATAATAAATGATAAGTCGTATGTCATATATGACATCTTCTCATTATCTTAATAGTAATAACCAATCAAAAAAAATTATCTCCACCTTAATCAATCTTAAGATAATAGTTTTCATAAGTTTTTAGACATAGATATATTTTGGAAAGATTTTACCCAATTCAATTTTGCAATATTTTGATAATAATAATAATATAAAAGTTTGATAATACTTTCAATATATTAATGTGCACCAATGGTAATTTTATTTTACTTGTGTAATAATTCAATAGCGTTGAAATAAATTAATTAGCTCTCTGAATGAGTTATATCAAATTTATTTAAATTATAAAAAATTGCACACGGTACGGTACTGAACTAGTCAATATTATAATACTAAAGGAGAAGCCGCCTAAGCCACGTGGCGCCTTCTCCTTTAATGCATGTATTTTAATTTATTTATTAATTAAGCTATTTCACAAATCTAATTCAGTTAATATTTGATACGAAATCAGTTAAGATATGACAACTGCATATCGGATTGTTTGGATAACTATGCAATTTTAATTAATTAATTAATTAAATCTAATTCAGTTAAGATTTGAATACGAAATCGGTTGAGATATTCATGATATTTTGGTTGGTTAGTTTAGATATTCAACAGATAAGATTAAAATAAAATCATATGTATTTCAACAAATTAATTAAATATGATTTTCTTCTTTATCTGTTTATATATAAATATTTTAATTGTGTGTCTTCCTATGTACACCATTATTTACTATATAATCACCCTTCTTTTCACTTCCTTTCCATTTTTCTTCTTCTTATCTCTACCTCATGTTTGTTGTATCCATTGAAGGATAAATTCGTATAATCATACTGACTAATCAATAATTGTGGAAATTATTGGTGAGACTCAATTTGATTTCTCGCTTTCTTTAATTTTTGTATTATTTTCATTTCAACTTCACATTCTCAATGTGAGATTTGTTTGTACGCATAAGTACTTTTTAATTTGTATTCATAACCTTATAATGTAATTTATTTGGTTGATCTATATATAAGCAAAGAACTAAAATATGACAATTAATATTTAACCTACTATAACCGGTGATAGAGAATTAAAAAAATATTCTTATTTAAAGACATCCCGCACAAGGTGCGGGTTATTATACTAGTAAACTCTTAAAATATAAGAATTTTCGCTTATGTGTCACATCCACCTTAATCCTCTCATTTTCAACTAATCATTTTTTTTCCTTTTTCCCCTTTTTAAAAATCATTTGCTATTTATTTTCTTATTGAAATAACCAATGGGTTTAATTTAAAATATTAAATTAATATAAACCTATATCTATTTGTAAATCTTCATATAATATCACCATAGAGTCCATTTTAATTAAGCTTATTATATCTTTCTCTTATGAGTTTGTTCTTATAGTTTCATTCAAAATATTAAACTAATATTTTATTTAATTGTATAATATTATTTTATCTATATATAACTTTAATTCAGAAGACTTTGCTTACGTGTCAACCTTAGAGTAGTTTTAGAAATATTGATCAATTTTTTTTCCCTTCATTTTTATTATTTCTCCTTTTTCTCTTTTTTCCATTAACAATTGGGCTTAATTCAAAACATTGAATTCAATTTAATATAGCTACTGGGCTTAACTCAAATTTATTTCCTTTAATTAATTTTTTCTCCTTCTTTTTATCTTTTCAAACCAATTAAATATTTTTTAATTTTTATGACATTTACTATATATATTCTTAAAATAAAAGAGTTTTAGCCTATATGATATCCCTACTTTTTTATCTCTTTAAATCAATCTATTTTTTCATATGATTTTTCTTCTTCTTCCCTTTAAACCAATCACATTTCTTTTTTTATTTTTAATATATTTACTAACTATTAGACTTAATTCAAAATATTAAATCTAATGCTTACTATTAATCTACATGTAAATATTTATATATTATAAATATCTAATCTATGTATACTGCATAATATATAAAAGCCTTTCTGGAATTTTTTTCCAAAATATTCACGATTTACAAAATAATTATAAAAGTAAGCATCGATTGAAACTATTTGACAAAGTGTTCAATATTGTCAAGAGGAACAGAACCCACGGGTTGAAATTGTGGTTCTATTTGAAAACTACAGGGAAATTTAAAAAATAAAATACAATAAGGTAAATCGCGGTTTTACCTTTTTATTTTTAAAAATGAATCCCCAATCCCCATTGCAGATTTGCAGGGAGAGAGGAGCGGGCCGGTGGGTGGTGGCGATGGCAGGATTGGCATCAAAGAAGAAGGAGGGAGAGAGGTGTGATGGCAGCGAAGGAAGGTGCGACTCGGGTGGGCGGTGGCAATGACAGCAAAGGAAGATGGAGAGGAGGAGGGTGGTGGCGATGAAAGTGGTAGCGAAGGAAGGTCCGGGTCGGTGGGCCGTGGCGATGGCAGCGAAGGAAGATAGAGAGGAGGAAGGCGGTGGCTTTGCAACGAATAGGCGTCGAAGATGTCACCGCTCCACCACTATCTCCACCGAGAACCGCCGCCTAGATCTCCTCCTCTGTCAATCCGCCGCCTAGATCTCCTCCTCCGTCAATCCGCCACTTGGATCTCCACCGATAACCGCTCTGGTCCACCACTCATCCACCGCTCTCCCTTCGCCTGGATCTCCTCTCTCCTCTTTGCTATCATCGCCATTGCCCTCCTCCTCTCTGACTTCCTTTGCACCACCACCATCCCTATCCCTTCGCTTGACCCGCTCCTCTCTCCCCTGAAATGGGGATTAGTTTAAAAAAAAAAGGTAGAACCGCGGTTTGAAACTGCAGTTTACCTTATTATTATTATTTTTTAATTTCTTTAAATTTTTCAAAGAAAAACACGGTTTTCTGTTCTCCCTGACAATTTTGAACATTTTGAAAAATTGTTTCAATCGATGCACATTTATGTAATTATTTTTTAAATCGTGAATATTTTGAGAAAAAAATCGCTTTTCTGATGATATGACATAACCAATATCATTTTAGATAACTGTTATACTACATTACATTTTAAAAAAAGTTACAATAATTTTATTATTTTTACTAAGTGATTTAAATATCTATATTTATGTATTATACTTTTACATGATGTTTTTTAAAAAATAATTTTTTGAGATATTTATAAGATACATCTATGGTAAATATTTTAATGATTTTTATCTTAACTTTTATTAATATTTTATAATGTTATTTTTTTATATTATCAAGATTTTAGTTTAAAAAACCGCGTCATGGCGCGGGAATTGTACTAGTACTATATTAAAATAGAAGCATTAATGCCACGTGTCCTTTCCTCATGCAATATTATTTTTGTAAGGTATTATTTACATAATATCATTTAATTATAATAATTAAATTATCAAATATTATTTACACAATATCATTTCATATTACTTGGATGGTGGACTAATAGGGTCTAACCTCATCCAAATTCTTGCCTTATAAAAAAAATCATTTTATACTACATTTTTTAACCAATGGGATTAATTCAAAATATTTTTTAAATAAATTTAATATTAACTATACAATATTATTTCATCATATATAATTACATGATATCATTTCATGCTATTTTTATAAAACACAATGGGATTAATTCAAAACATTTTTAAAAAATACATAGTTCCAAATATATGAATTCTTTTTTTACCCTGAGCAACAACTCTCTCTCTCTCTCTCAATCTATATATATATATATATATATATATATATATATATATATATATATAACGCAATGGGATTAATTCAAAATATTTTTAAAAAATACATAGTTCCAAATATATGAATTCTTCTTTTTCCCTGAGCAACAACTCTCTCTCTCTCTCTCTATCTATATCTATATCTATATCTATATATATAATGAAAACTATTTTATATATAATAATTTTTGTATTTTCCCCCAATCAAACTAATATACATAAATTTTCAAATAATAAAATTTTAAAACATTTTTAACCATTGGGATTTATCTATTCTAACTATTAAGTGAGAAATACTTTTACTGATATATATGTCATAATCAGTTTAATTTTACGATTTCCTTCCAATCAAATAAATCCATAAAAAAAACTCCAAATAATAAAATTTGAAATAAATCCATAAAAAAAACTCCAAATAATAAAATTTGTACACCGTACCTTTCTTTAATCAATCCAGATATATCTAACTATTATATTATAAGTATTTGTCATTAGGTGCTATAACCGCATTTTTAGGATTTTACCTAATGAAATTATTCTACCTAAATTTTAAACTCATGTAATTTATATTTTTTTATCCGTTTCCCTTAATTAAAATATAGGATAGAAAAAACGATCATTGAATTACATATTGTTTCCATATATGCATGCAGAACAAATTATCAGATGGTCGTTTAGAGGATGAAACAGTATCATTCCTGGAAAAGGGTAACAAAGACAGCTGGCCTTCGATTAGGAAGCTTCTTTGGGAAGAAATTGAATCTGTGTCGTCAGAGTTCAATGGTTCTATTTCTGGGTTCGAGTTGGAGGAATCAAGAAGTGAGGAGCTACTACAAGGATTAAAAAACTATGCCACTCGTATAGTTGAGAAGGTGGCAAGAGATACTACGGCTAAGCCTAAAAGGGTTCTTTTCCACATGAATAAGAGGTGTGTTTAAAAATAATAATCAATAAATAATTATTATCTTAATTTTTGTTTGAAAATGATTATAAAATTTTAAAACATTATTTAAATTAATATTTTATTTATAATATGATTATAAATAATAATATATATTTATAAAGTAAAAATAAACTTAAAATTATAATTTATTTATAGTTTAAATATTTTAAGTTGAAAAATATTAACTTTTTTTAATAGATAACTTTCTTTTTATATATAAATAACTTTATATATAGGGGAATTCACATTCATTTTACCTAATTTTTTTGAATAAAAAGTTTATTTATTAATTGTATAACTTAAATATAATTATAGATCTTTTTCAATTTTTTATCAAAGATAATTATAGAAAAAAATATTTAAAATATAGAAAAATAATAAAATTTTTAAAATATAAATAAATAAGAGTAATTTCCATAATATTTTAAAATTCTATAAACATTTTCAAACATAAATTAATATCATAATTCTAGGCTATATTTATTATTTTTTTTAAATAAATAAAATATTCCCTAAAATATAATCGAGTTCTTAAATTCAAATTTTAAATATATTTATAATCAAATTTGAGTTTAAAAATATTAAAATATAATATATTTAATGATAAATTAACGAAAATAGATGAAGGTGTGGTGAGTTGTAAACAAATACTATTTAAAGGGTGATTTTCTGTAGTTTTGAATTTAAGGGGTGGTTAAGGGAAAACACCCAAATGTTTCCCTTAAATATATCCTGTTTAGTCATTTTAAAATTATATTATGGAGTTCACCTATTTTCTTTTAGGGTTTTCTTTTTTAATAAAGTATCTTTATTACGTACCCTTAAGACACACAATAAATGACACAATAGATAAATCGATATATAATATATAATACTCCGTATATAATATATACACATATACACACTAACTTACTACTGCCCAATTTAAATATTCAAAGGTTCTCGAGTGTCTTAAAGCTTGGCCGAGATTCCAAACCCAGGCGTTGGAATGGTGATGAGGAC
The DNA here is from genome assembly GCA_963922045.1 of Persicaria maculosa. Taxonomy (NCBI): domain Eukaryota; kingdom Viridiplantae; phylum Streptophyta; class Magnoliopsida; order Caryophyllales; family Polygonaceae; genus Persicaria; species Persicaria maculosa. The sequence continues at coordinate 68,963,775 of OY998258.1, read as the reverse complement.
TTGGATGAAATCGTATCAGATGCAACACGTGAGGTGCGTAATTTATCTGTCAATTAAAATATGTCGTTTACTATTCATACATGCTTTCTTCAAATGATAAAAAACTATATAAAATATCAAATTTTTTTAAAAATTTGTTTCTATAAATTCTAACTTCCTTTAAAATTTGATAGATTATTCAAAAAAATTCTTATTTTTACAAAATACATAAAAAAAACCCCAAATCAAAAAATTATTATTATCATAAATTTCTCCTTCCTTGTTCCGTAAATGAGCAAAATTTCTCCTTTCACGATTCTTCAAATCGATAAGAAAACTTCGACAATGGCCGCCGTCTTTGTTGCATGCTGATCGACGAACGTACGGAGGAAACAAATAGAAGTAGAAATTCACCTTCTTTCTCCTCTCTCTGACAACCGTGTAGTTCGGCTATGAGAGATAGCTCGATGTTACTCACAGATGTGATTGGTTTCACTGCCGGAAGCGTCGCCGTTGCAGATGCGTCTCCAATCGGCCCTGACCGCCGCCGGAGTTGTCCAAGCACTCGGAATCGCACACCGGAGAAGGGGATTTCTGCGTCCCGTACCCTCGACATCGGAAGTTTCTGGCGGTGCTCGGAGTCGGCAGTGTGGTGGTCGGCGTCGATTGGTTTTGTTGGACCCAACACCGCAAGAATGAGAGGCGAAGACAAAGAGGGAGTGAAGGAGAGAACAAGATCGAAAGGAAGAAATCGAGTGACAGGGGAAGCCATGGAAGGAGAGAACAAGATCGAAAGGAAGGAATCGATTGGTTCTGGGTGCCAGATCTGTATTGAAGGATTTGTGTTGAAAAAACACGAGGAAGAAGACTAGATGAGGGTTTTAATTTACCTTCACATGCGCCCCACTCTCATGTAATTGGGTTGAAGAATTAGTTTTTTTTTAATCATTCGTATACACATGTGGAATGTAGGCCCTTAATTCCACTAAGATCAATGGACGAGATTTGTGTACAAGGTACACTCTTAGGGGTGTGTACACCAGAACCATATTTATATATATATTGGAATATAATTTTTTTACAAAATTTGATATTCATTTCTCCATGTTATATATTATTTTAGAAGAAAATGCTCTCATGGTCATTATTATTATTATTATTATTATTATTATTATTATTATTATTATTATTATTATTATTAGTATTATTACTCCATTCGTTCACAAATAAGTGATTTTTTACTATTTATGCACATATTTTAAGGTGATAAAATACTATAAAATATTAAATTTCTTAATTTTTCTTATAAAATCATATTTATTAATAATACGTATAATATTATTTACAATTTTAAGTATTTTATATAGTTTTTATCTTTCTAAAAATACTTTTTTGACTTAAAAAAGTTGTTTACTTGCAAACGAGGGATCATCATCATCATCATCATTTGTTAATAATATACTCCCTCCGTTTCAAAATACTTGTAATTTTACTTTTGGCACGTTTTTTATGAACGGTAAAAACTATATAAAATATCAATGATTTTATTAATTTAACCAAATAATTTCATACTTAATACAATTGTCTATAAGATTATGAAAAAAAATATTAAAAAATCAATATTTTAGAGAGTTTTTAGTTTCTTAAAAAACGGGTGAAAAAATAAAACGACAAGTATTTTGAGACGGAGGTAGTATCGATTTTTTTATATATAAGGATTAATATATATATATATATATATATATATTACTATCTCTACCGGCCATCTCATGCATTTATTTTGTGTAGTGTGTGGGGATGTTGTCCGTTATGGCTGCCATTCGTTTGGATGAACAGCTAGACGACATTGAATCCAGACTCATATCATTATTTCTGCCAATTAAAGAATGCTATCCTCCAGACTCCAACCCTTATGCGCGTTTGATCGACGACGGAAACGAAAACAGTTCTTGGGACAAGGTATACAACCTTTAATTTTCACGCATTCCATCATGTCTATAACTATATATTGCCTCCCTCCTTAAAGCAATATTTGATCATTTTAACCATTCCGGGTTGATTTATCCGAAAAGGACATGAGGGTACTATCTAAAAATCCTCGATTCGAATCCCGTTTCGAGTGACCATTGGATATTTATCTGGTCATTAACTTCATAACCAAGGAGATTAGTCGATCAGGTAGTAGCCTCAAATACATGTAAATTAAAAAATATTTGACCATTTTGACTTGTAAATTTATAGCATAAAATTTAATTCTTTGAACGCCATTAATAATCTTTCATATTGAATTTTCTAATTTTAGTTTTTTTTTTAAAGTGTATTGTTATATCCCTGATGGATTATAACCAAGCACAAGGGAAATTGATAGGGAAAAGGAAGAGATTAGGGAAGAAGATGATGATCTTAGGAAAGAACGTAAAGGGAAAGGTAAAGTAAGGGAGAGATTAGGGATAGGGAAAGAGATAGAGTAAGGGTAGAAAGAAAAGGCCGGGGTAATTGACATTTCATTATTTTCCATTATACTTCAATTACAACTAATAAGGGTATTTAATTATACTAATCTCTAATACTCATATATCTCTATACTCCCTCCGTCCCACAATAGATGTCTTTTACTATTCATGCACGTTTTCTTAAGAAGTTAAAAACTATATAAAATATCAACATTTTATTAAATATTTTCAAATAATATCATACATATTACTAATAGGGATGATTTGCCAAATATACAAATATGAAGGCCAAATTAGCCAAATATACAAGATTTTGAGAAATTTGCAAAACTATACACAACCATTGCCCCTCCTATGTGCCCCTGCGCCCCCCCCCCCCTCCAGCGTGCCCCCCTGTGCCCCCCTCCACGTCAGCATTTTTTTTTCACGCGTCAGTGCTGACGTCATCGTCGGAAATGCTGACGTCAGCAATGTTGACACCGTTTACAAGGAAGTTTTTTTTTTTTGCGCGCGTCTGTGCTGATGTCATTGTCGGGAATGCTGACATCAGCAATGCTGACACCGTTTACAAGGATGTTGACGCCAACTTTTTTTTTTCCTTTTTTCCCGCGCGTCGGTGCTGACGCCAACGTCGAGAATGTTGACGTCCGCATTGATGACACCGCAGACTCCGAAAACGCTGACGCGGAGGACGTCGACGATGCTGACACCGTTTGAGGGATGTTGACACCGACGTCGGGAATGCTGACGTCGTCTACGAGGATGCTACGCAGCCGACGATGACGTCGGGAATGCTGACGTCAGCATTGCGGACGCCCTCTACGAGAATGCTGACGCCGACGATAATGACATCAAAGATCAATATATTTTTATATAAAATATAAAAGGGGGAGAACAAAGAGACAAATGAATGTTTCAAAAAAAAAACGAATATTTTATTTTTTTTTGTAGTGAGAAACAAAGAATTTTTTGACGCTCACGATGCTGACCTCCTTCCTCATCCATCTCTTATATTGCAAAAACGATGTCAGCAAATATATACCTACACAAAAATAGGCATGAAAACGATGTCAGCACTAAAAAATACGTATAAAAACGATGTCAGCACTAAGAAATAAACCAATTTTTAAGGACTCAAACATACATATATACTTACATATATAATATCACATTTAAAACCGATGTCAGCACTAAAAAATACGCATAAAAACTATGTCAGCATTAAAAAATAAACCAATTTTTAAGGACTCAAGCATACATATATACCTACATGTATAATATCAAATTAAAAACGATGTCAGCACTAAAATATGTGCTTAAAAACGAATTTAGAACTAAAAAATACTCATAAAAACCAAAAGCATAAGCAAATCCAAAAGCCAAAGCAAATCAATTAAAATTAAGTTAATTCAACATTAGGAAAATTCAAACCTCCTTTGGCACGTAATAAAACAAAGACGTGAGTGAGTACTATAAGTACTAAGTACATAATTAATTCATTTCATAAACCATAGTAACCATCTACCAGTGCTATACATAATAAACAAAGACGTGAGTATTACTCTGAGTGCCGTACAGATGCACAAGTTCACTATGAGATTATGATTGCACTGGTTATATCACTATGAGATTCTCATCTCCTATTCAATCAACACGAATTCTGGAACCAACCTAATCCCGTTCAAGTAACCAGGAATTTTTTTTTTTTTTGGACGAAAAAACACAGAGGGACGGACCAGTAGCCAGGAAATTGCATACAGAATAAAGCTTTAATTCAATAAACAACTCCTGTGTCATCAATCCTCCATAATTTCACCTTCACCACTATATATGTATAAGACATGAGGACTTACCTCTCTTGAAAGGAAGTGTACTGCCTTTACAAGAGGAGGAGGAAGAGGACCTACCTGGAGTACAAGCGCACAGCGGCAGTTCGGCAGATCTGGCGCCGACATGACAAAGGCACCTGGAAGTGCCAACGAGCTCTACCTGGAGTACAAGCGCACTGTTTGGCAAGGAAGGAGTTGTTCTTCTTCACAATCGGAGCCGTTGGATACGAGATCGTAGCCGCTGGGGTACAAAGGCACCTCCGCCGAAATCGGAGCCGTTGGATACGAGATCTCGATGTCAGCACGAGAGATTGTTGCTCTCCTTGCTGAACTGGATCTTGGCGGTGTCGTTGCCGAACTGTTTGGCAAGGAAGGAGTTGTTCTTCTTCACAATCTCCCAGATCAAAGGTCCTGGAACCGTCGCCATCTCGATCGGAGGATGTAGAGGACGGGAAATCACGGGAAAAACCTAGATCGAGAGGGACGGTGATGGCGGCGTTCTGGCCGTCGTCCTTGATGACGCCGGAGGAGCGGAGGCAACAGGAAGAGGGATCTGGATTCGAGAGCTTCACGGATCTGGATTCGGAATCCGGCGGCCGTTGAGAGGGAGATGAGTGGAGGTGGTCGGGAGCGACGCCGGAGGAGCGGAGGCAACAAGAAGAGGAGCAGAAGAGGGATGAGGGAACGAGGCGAGGCAAGATCCGGCGATGCGAGGCAAGCTCCGGCGAGGCGATTGAACGGGGCCTCTGAGTCCCACCGCCGCCCTCTGAATCCCTCGCTCGCTCCATCGGCAATGGTACGGGGCCTCGCTCGTTCCTCTGTCTGCAGCAGCAACATCTCCGTCCGGCGAGAGGCGGTGGCGGATCTGGTGGCCGGGAGGAAGAGTGATATCGATGAGGAACGAGAAAGAGAGAGAGGGGAATCGGGCACAAATGGATACAGGAGTTAGGATTAGGTTATTTAATTGGGTGTATACTTTTGCAAATTTTACAAAAAACGTGTATATTTGGCTAATTTGGCCGAAAATTTGCGCCTTCGGCGCAAATTTTCTCCTACTAATAAGTATAGAATAATTTTAAAAAATTAATTAAAAAATAGATATTTTATATAGTTTTTATCTCAATAAAAAAATGTGCATAAATAGTCCAAAGACAACTATTGTAGGACGGAGGGAGTACATGACAAGTACTCCGTATTTTATTAGGTAAGTACACTTTTATTAGGCGAGTTAAGTGGATTAATTTATATTTGACCCCTCCTTTATAGGTATCCACGGATTATGCTACAATTACAGTATCGGGATGCGTCAGTATATGGAATCCATTCTTGTCAGCTATTCAGGAGACCGTTAATCATGCCAAGGAAACCCTGGTAATTAATGTTACTTTATATTCCCCCGGTGCGGATCTACTGTCCCGAGAGTTTCCTGTCCCTACTCACAAAACTCCACCTTTTACTATTTTTTTTTCTTTTTACTAATTAAAGGGACAGGTGCGTATTTTATTAGGTAAGTACACGAAAATTGAAGTTATTGGCTGTTCGTTGAAGCTCGATCTTACTCCCTCTCTGTTTGTGGTAAACTGTCATTGACAGTAACTTGATTGTGAGTGTGTTTATTGATGCTTTGAGTGTGCATCAGAGTGCGATTGATCTCCATATATTGCTATGACAACAATTGTTTAATATTCATCTATACTCCATGTATGTATGTATCTATCTGTATATATATATAATATGGAGGATAGGCGAATATTAAACAAAACTAGCTAGAAAGCCTGGCCTGTAATTCACACACGTCCTCGAATGTTGTTATTTCCGAATAAGATTTTATGCAGTTATAACTTCACCTAGTGCAGCTCTTCGATCAAGACTTCACCTAGTGCATGTGTATGTTCATACGTGCATGTATATGTTTTCATTTGTGTACGTTAGGTGTGGACGGCGAATTCTAGATGTGAAGAGATTGCCGGAGAGATCCTTGACCGTTTTCGTGCTAATAAGGTATGTATGTGTCGCACACACCACATGCAGATTATTAATTACTTCTTCATCTTCATTCAATATATAGTTAAATATGAATAACAATTTCAATGTGTAGTACGTACGCACAAATGGACATTAATATATATTGTTGCAAATTACAATTTCTTTCATTTGTTTACATAAATAGAGTTGGTTAGAATTGGAGACTGCAGTTGCTAAATCATCACCAGCTCTCATCGGTTTTGGAAAGCAGCTAAGCTCACTCTTGGGGACCTTTCTCTCAATGTAAGTTCAAAATAAATAAATAATATATGTTTGTGTGTGTTTAAATCGGCCAAAAAAATATAAAAATTTTGAAAAATAGCCAAAAATCCAAAGTATCTTGGTAACTAGTCAAAACGGGGCTATGTCGATGTTATAAATAGCAACTTTACTCTGAATTGGTAAAAATAACTATATATGACCACGTAGAAATAACGTTCCAACGTACTATATCTAATATCTAATATAATACTAAAACACTTGCAAAATGGAACACGTGGCGACCATACATTTAAAGTTATAAATTTAAGATATATTCCCAATTGCTTCTCCAAATGTTTAAAAATCTCACCTTAAAAATAGATCATCTAACCAATCATAATTTAGTTTTAATCAATTACTTAATTTTAATCTATCTAATCTACTTCAAATAATTCCTAATTTAATTTTCTAATCACACTCATGTCCATCTTTAATTAAAAATAATATCCATCTTTAATTAAATATAATAATTGATGGAACTTACCATAAATTTTTTGAAGAGTCTATAAGGCGATGAATAATACTCTAGAAGGGGGGGGATGAATAGAGTATGGACGATTTTCGCAACAATAGAAATTTACTGCAACTTGTCAAGACCTTGATATAGGCTATCAAAACTTGACAAAGTGAAATCGAATGTGATAAAGTAAATGCGGAATATAAAAGATGAACACACGAATTGTTAACGAGGTTCGGCACCAACTTGCCTACGTCCCCGCCTAGGATTGTCCAATCCGTAGGATTCAAACACTTCTTATTTCACTTCTTTTGAGCCTAGAACTTCCTAGAGAAACTTCCCTTTCTCTATACAAAGCCTCACCGCTTCTATTCTAGCTCTCAAACTTACAAGTGAAATAAAAGCTCACACCACACACCAAGTGTGTTTTGATCGAGTATGAAAACTCTAAGTGTAAAATGAATGACTTGTACAATAAGTGCTAGTGTTTCTCTCAACTCTTAAGCAATGATCACCAACTAGGATTTAGGAGAATGTAAGAGAAACTTTGACGAATGCTTTAGGATGCTATGAATGCTTGCGTGGTTGCTTAGTATCTTCATCCTTCTTAGCTTTCGTCCTTTTATAGTTAGAACACTTGTAGGGCTTCTTGGAGGGAGACCGTTTGAAATTCAAATCCTCTCCAAAGTATTTGAATTCTTTCCAAAAGAGGATCCTTTGTGTGCCTTCCAAGAATTCTTCCAACTTTCTTCATGATCAAGTATGATCAATTTGAGATCGATTCTTTCCTTGTATGAAAAGTGAAAACATGAAAGAATATGCAAAATATATCTAGTACATAAAATGGGTTAGATGAGATACTTATATAAAAATCGATAAAGCCCAAGTCTCATCACATAGCCCAATATAGAGCCCATTATAATTTAGGCCCAAAAAGATTGGCCTCGAATTCTTTCCTGTAAAAGAATAAATTGAACTAGATAAATGCATAAGTGATCAAAACATTTTAGTCTGGGTTTCAAGACCTTGAAACCCAGCCTTTTTGTCTTTCATCATCCTTTAGATCACCTGCACGTTAGTTCTCAAGATCTTACAATCAAGATGGAGTCTTCATTTTTGGCTTAGATTTAAAATTTTCTCACTAATCAAATATTTTTTAAAACAATTTATATATATATATATATATATATATATATATATATATATATATATATATATATATATATATATATATATACACAGATTAAGGCCTAACCATCTTGAATGAATTGATTTAATTTTTACTAATTAAAGTAATTAATAAATATTCACCTTTTATAATCATAATATTTATTTCTCCTTAAAATCAGGACTTTTAACTAATAATAAATATTCAACTTTTATAATTTAATTTTAATCTAACTAATTAATAATGTAGGCAGAAACTTATCATTATCAGTTATCACTTACAAATTCCGGGTCTTCCTCACTTTTAATAAAAAAAATTAATCACAAATTATAACGTTTATTTATCTTTTGTCCTACTCATTGTTTTTATCTCACTATTCATAATGGTCCATATTTTTAAATTGACTCCTACAAATTTAAGTACTCCAACACTCATAACTACAAAGTTCGAAGGTACATAATGATCACTAGAGGATAAGGCAAAATCTTTAATTTTCATTTTCATTTTAATTAAGTAACAACATCGATCAATATATCTATCAATTCAACTAACTCCGTTTTGAGTGTTTAATTTTATTTTCAATTTTCTTTGGTTTAGCTAAATATCACGTCTCCAGGGGAAATTTGTTATAATTAACAACCAATAAGATTTTGTAAATCAATTTCCATAAACGTTAATGATCTTTAAAATGTATCTTTTATTTATTTACCATAAAGGGTTATTAATCATATTTTAAAATTGAAATTAAATTATCAGTATTTAATCTAATGCTTCGTTCTTATCTTTTTGTTGAAAAAATAATATATTAAAGATTTTGCCTAAAGATATATTTAAAAATTGAAGTGATGCATTTTATTTTTCTTTCTCACTTTTGTACTAGATTTTTATGAAGTAATTATGACGAATTTGTTGATGATGTATTTTCACACATCATTGTTTATCTAGCAAGTCTTTTATTTCTATTAATGAGTTCGATTTATTCCGTTATACTTTTTTGTATAAAATATTTGTTTAATTCCGAATAAATATTTTTTAAGTGATCTTTTATAAACAATAATGCATACAACACTTAGAACCAATTTTTGATTCGAATTAAGCAGTATTTTAAGCTTAACATAATTGTATAAGATATCCATCTGGTAAAACTATTAGTACATAAATCCTAATATATATATTGGAGTCACTTAGCATTTGTCGAATGTGTAGTCCACCTAATAAAGTATTTGGTTCTATCTTTCAGCTTATTACGACAATAAATATTTGTTTAATGTTGAAAGTAACCAATCAAGTTACTAAGAAATGTGAAACAAAAATTCAAAACATTCTCTACATTAGTGCATGCAAATGTGTCTATCTAAAAAGGTGAGATATTGACCTTTTGCCATATATATTATATACTGATATAATAAAAGCATTATCGTCTTTATAAATTAATATTATTTGGCTTTATTATTTTTGTATCATTATAATATTACAATATATCTAATATCTAATATAAATAAATTATGATAATATATTTTAAACAATATAATATATTTTACAAATCTCGTGCGTTACGCACGGGTACTGTACGTGCTAGTCTTCTCTAAAGGAATGGTGTCCGTGTCTTAGCACACTGAACTCAACAGTCTCTAACGTTCCTCCACTAACAGGGCTACCTTAACAAATAACACAGACATCTCGATTGGTCTCCCGAGATCTGGTCATTTATGAAGCACGAACCTCTCTTTTTTCTTTGTTATATTCCACCTGGGTCGGTTAATTAATCGATTCTTTCTGTTGTTTCTCAGAAAGAAGAAGAAACCATTAATCTATTTATCTTTCGTTCATTGTTTGAAAATGAAATTTCCAATCTCTGTCCTTCACTTGAAAGGTATGATAAGGAGACCAAGAACTTTAATTACGAAAGCGTTAGGGATGCTAAACGCAAGAAACTTGAGTCCAACTTATCACAGGTACGTAATTTTATTTTTGGAGGAAGTCATATATATTATAGAGGTATATAATTAATATGTTGAAATAATACGTATATATAATGTTGTAATTGTACGCTCTACCAATTAATGAGATCGACCACTAGCTCAAATAATCTTGTTATACATGGTTTTAAATACACAGCTCATGCGTCGTGCCTATGAAGACCTGCTGAAGCATCTACTCTCTAATGCTACTAAAATGTTCGAAACTCAACTGGAAGAAACGTTAAGCAAAAAACAATTAGGACTCGCAGACTCCGTTCGCGAGTGTCGCAACTCTTGTATGTGTGAGTTTGCCAAATGGTGTGAAGGTACGTAGTTATCTATTTACATTACTCGGAGGGGGTGTGTGTGAGCCCACATACGGGAGGACTCGAACAACACATAAACCTGAACGGGGTTCCATCTCAAAACCAATTGGCAATGAGAGGAGTAGCCCACCAACCTTATATGTTGTTCAAGTATTCTCTAAGCCGGAAGTCTCAGCATGAGGCTATGATCGCATGTTTGACAGAGAGACCTGTTTTGCGCCAGGATTTGTTGAAGTTAGGTGTTGAGGTGTGGTTTGAGAAGAATCGTGGTCAGCTGTGTATGATGGAGGTGCAGTCAGATTTTTTAGAGAAGATTAAGGTAGCGCAGGTCGAAGATACTGCATTGGTGCGTTTGTGTGCCGACTTCTTTGAGGGCAAGGCCCCAGGTTTTATTGTTCAGGAGGATGGCTCCTTATGGTTTGGGAAGCGGATTTGTGTTCCGGATGTTCAGGAGCTTAGACAGACCATACTCCATGAGGCTCATTCTTCTGCTTACTCTGTTCACCCGGGGTCGAGCAAAATGTACAAAGACCTCCGAGGTGGTTATTGGTGGCCAGGGATGAAGCAGGACATAGCCGAGTTCGTGGCTAGATGTTTGGTGTGTCAGCAGGTGAAGATTGAGCATCGACGACCTGCGGGTACATTGCAGCCCCTCCCAGGTTTTATTGTTCAGGAGGATGGCTCCTTATGGTTTGGGAAGCGGATTTGTGTTCCGGATGTTCAGGAGCTTAGACAGACCATACTCCATGAGGCTCATTCTTCTGCTTACTCTGTTCACCCGGGGTCGAGCAAAATGTACAAAGACCTCCGAGGTGGTTATTGGTGGCCAGGGATGAAGCAGGACATAGCCGAGTTCGTGGCTAGATGTTTGGTGTGTCAGCAGGTGAAGATTGAGCATCGACGACCTGCGGGTACATTGCAGCCCCTCCCGGTGCCGGAGTGGAAGTGGGAGCATATCTCAATGGACTTCGTTACAGGCTTATATGTTGTTCAAGTATTCTCTAAACTACCGATGTGGGACAATCCACCATTCCAACAGAGTATGCGTATATATATACACGATCTTCAATTAATTAGTTTTTCCGGTTAAGATTTCAAGGAGAATCGGTTCAATTGATTCTTCAGCTTCCGGCGACTGGATTGTGTGTATATATGGCAACAAATTCGATCATTCAAACAAAAAAAAAGTCAAAGGTTATTTGATGAATTACTGGTTCGGTATTACAGGTGCTGCTATACAGGAAGCTGATTTCAGTAATGCAGAGGAAATATTGCTACACAATATCAGCAAACATTCAATTTCCGTTCGTGACAAGAAGTTATTTAGGATAGTTGCCCGTTCTGAGGTACGTAGTATACGCACGTACCCAACCCATGCATATATGATATATGTGCTTTTTATTTATATAAACAATAGAGATCGAGCGAGCTGAGATCGATATTGTTAAATGTTGAATATTATGCGAGTATAATTGTATTCCATACATGCAGAAAATGTTATCAGAGGGTTGGTTAGAGGATAGCACAGTATCATTCCTGGAACAGGGTAACAAAGACAGCTGGCCTTCGATTAGGAAGATTCTTCGCAACGAAATTGAATCTGTGTTGTTATACTTCAATTATTCTATTTCTGGGTTCGAGTTGGAGGAACCAAGACGTGAAGAGCTACTACAAGAATTAAAAAACTATGGCATTAGTATAGTGGAGAAGGCGGCAAGATATACTGCTAAGCCTAAATGGGTTCTTTTACTCATGAATGAAAGGTGTGTACTCCTGAATTGTCAATTAATTAAATTATATGTGTTGTTTTGTGATTTGAAGAGTATACGAGTATTCAATAAAAATGCATTGGATAGTTCCTTAATTTTTCTCTCTCTCTCTATATATATATCCTGGGTGAACGCATATATATATATTATATATGAGTACGTTTGAACATATAGGCCTCCTTACTTATCAGCCCACCAAAATTTATCAAAATGTAACTAATTATTTCAATTCCCTCAATATATGTCTCCATACTTACTATTACTGATCGAAATGTACGTAGGTTCTCAAATCTCATTGACAATGACAAAGATTCCAAACCCAGACGTTGGAAGGGCAAAGAGAACATTTCAGAAATCGTGTCATCTGCAAACCGTCAGGTAATTTAACTAATCTGCATGCATATACGCATATATAGTTAGAATTTAGTTAATTAATACATATACTCATGCATATATACATTATTTTGTGTGCGCAGTGTGTGGAGTTGCTGTCTGTTATGGCTGCCATTCGTTTGGATGAACATCCAGATGATATCGAATCTACACTCCTGTTTTCATTTTCACCTACTCTAAATTTTGTTTCTGATCAGAATGTTGAAGTGGGCTCCCACATTCGGCAGTTCTTTAGTGACATGGAAACACCCGATTGCTGGGATAAGGTCTCTCTCTCCCTCTCCCTATATATATACACACACATAAATACTAAAGTCCGTTGAGACTCGGGATCGGGGGTCGTGTGCACACGTGCGCCCTTGCGCTAATAGCCTAGCACATAAGTCGAGCGGGGTTCCATTCTAAAACCAATTGGCGTTAGGTGGGGTTGCCCACTAGGTTATATCCTAAGGCTTTATGTTTCACACTTTCAATGTGGGACATTTTTGTCTCTTCACGTTTCATCCTCAACAATAAATACTCAGTTTTAATTTAATTATAACAAAAACTTCTAACTTAATTTTTGTATAAATAGAACAAAATTGTTAAATTGTTGATGGATTTTAATTAATGATTTTTGGATTGGTATTGAGGAGAATCAAATTATATACTACGTATATTTTTTTTGCTATTCCGTATTATCTTTCTCTACATTTAGAAGAAAAAAAAAATTCTTTTTAAGATTTCTTTATTTTAAAGTTTAAACATTAGGGTAGAGAGTTGTTAAACCTAAATTAAAAAATCACAATTTTCTTAAAATTTTACCACCTATAAGCGATTGCGGAGTTGATCAAACCCCATACACCTCAGTTACTTGGATTTATTTATATTTTTATTCCTTTTGTAGGTTTCCGGATATTATACTATACTTACACCAACGCGATGCACAGAGATATGGAAACAATTCCTGAACGATAGTCAGAGGAAGATTACTCAAGTCATGGACCATATGGTAATTAGTGTTATTTTTTCCTTGTCAAAAAGCATTTATATACGATAATATTTTAATATAACATTTTAAAGTTATATCAATTATTTTTTAAAATATATTAAAAATAGGGTGATTTAGGTGAGTAGACTATTTAGAACCTTTAATTAGCTAATTAGACAATAAACTTATTTGATTAGGTTAGTTAGTCCATTCCCCAAATGGGATATTAAAGTCAATGGCCAACTGTTTGACCACCGACTTGTCAAACAATTGACCGGTCAACGTTGACTAACTCATGTGGATTTTTTTTTAGTGATGACATTTTTGTGATGCCATTTTTTTACCTTTGTCCTGCCATTTTTTTATCATTTTGATTCCATTTTTTATTACATTTTATTTTCGCTTTGACCACTTTTTTAATGACATTTTTTTCAAACCTTTATGATATTTTTTGTGTACTGTGATACCACGTCGACCATAGATGCCAATTTTTTTAACTGTTGACTACTGATGACACTTTTTTAAAGTCAATTTTTTGATGATATTTTTTTTTACCGTGATGCCATATTTTTTCAAAGTAGTGTTTTGATTACATTTTTTTTCTTTAATGTGATGCAACTTTTTCAAATTAGTGTTTTGATTCCATTTTTCTAATGTAATTATTTGATACCACTTTTTTAATCAAATCGTTTGATATCACTTTTTTTTAATTTAATCAATTGTATATTGATAAATTTTCATCGATTCTACTTTTATTCACTGATGACACATTTGTGATTACATTTCATTGATGCAATCACTTGTGGTGACATGTTTATTAAATTTTTATTCATTGATGACACAATAGGATAAAATGTGATTAAACTTGATTGATGACATCTTTTATTCATTTATGACATTTGTGATGACAAATCATTGATCTCAATCATTTGTGATGACATTGTTTGTTGATGACATATTGATAACATTTTTATACAATTGATAACATATGAGCTTAAAATTTGATTACACTTCATTGGTGACGTTTTTATTGGTGACACATTTGTGATGACATTTAAGAATCTAATAACATGAAATACCATATAACATGTCTTCCCTCCTCTTTTTTCCGGGCTTGGGACCGGTTATGTACCAAAACATAAGTGGAGTTAAAAACATGTTATCACCAAGCTAGCAAAACATATTGATTACAAATTAATTGAATATTTGATGAAATAACATTAGCTCCATGAATCTGAAATTTAAGTGAACATTTGATGAAAGAATGAACAAATCAATATCCATTTCTAAACTAGGAAACAAATTCATCAGGACACGTCTATATATTGCTAAAAGCGTCATAGAAAAAAAACCAACAGATTTACAAAGCTCGTGAAATTACCTGATCACGGTAATTCGGAGCTGGAAATACAGTGATAAGCTTGCCATCGTGTTCGATTCCATATGCAATCAGAAGACCTATCTGGATGCCACATGAATTTCACCCCATAGTTCAATCCCAAACTATCATATGAGATTAATTTAGGACTGAATAAGCACCTTTGTCATCTGTATTATTTAATCTTATAAATATATCCTTAGATATCCATTTCTAAACTTCCGTATTATTTAATCTTATAAATATATCCTTAGATAAAGCTAATCGAATTGGGCTTCAGCCCTTCTGGTTAGTTTTTTTTGTCTTTCTCGGAGCGGAATTTGTATCGAATTGCGTGTACCGAACCATGGAGAGCAGGTGTTCGATCGAGGGCGAACCGTACGAAAAAACAGAAATATTCACCTAGTTTTCTTAAATTTACTAATATGTGCTATGGGATATAAATTATAAAAGTTATATTTATAAAGATTTTCTTATAAATATATTTTTCCCCTTTTATTAATGGATTAGCCCTAGATCAATGCATTGCACATTTGCACTTCAATTTTGTTTTATTTTATGAGTTTATAAAATACTGGCACGCGTTAATATTTTTTCCTAATATGTGTCTAGGCATGTATTAGAAAACTAGTATTAGAAAACTAGTTCAGTGCCAGTATCTTATGTGGGGTTTTCTATATAATACTTTAAATTAGAAGACTTTGATGACGTGCCATCTTTTCCTTGATTTTAGTTAATTCAACTAATCTCCTATTTTCTACTTTTTTATATATTCCTCTCTCCTATATTTAATTATTACGTCCTTTAATATTATTTTTATTCTCCCCCTACATATTTGCTAACAATCTATATAATACTTTAAATTAGAAGACTTTGATGACGTGTCATCTTCACCTTGATTTTAGTTAATTCAACTAATCTCCTATTTTCTACTTTTTTATATATTCCTCTCTCCTATATTTAATTATTATGTCCTTTAATATTATTTTTATTCTCCCCCTACATATTTGCTAACAATTGGGTTTAATTCAAAACATTTATATCTATATAATTTCTTAATCTAGAAGACTTTTTGATGATGTGTCAACACCTCCTAAATTAAAGGTTTTTCAACTAATCACAATTTTCTCTTATTATTTCTTTTTTTCCCCTCTTCATCGTTTTTCATAAATTCACATTTTCCCCCTTTTTTCTTTACCTATTTACTAACCATGGGGTTTAATTCAAAACATTGAATTAAATCTAATCTCTACTATCTATCTATATAATATTTTAATTTAGAATACTTTTTATGACGTGTCAACACCTCCTTAATTTAAGATTTTTCCACTAATCTCGATTTTCTCTTATTATTTCTTTTTCTTTTTCTCTTCATCTCTTCATTCATTTACATTTTTTCCCCTTTTATTTTCTACTCATTTACTAACCATCTATATAATATCTTAATTTAGAATTTAGAATATTTTTGAGGATGTGTCAACACCTCCTTAATTTAAAAATTTTAAACTAATCACAATTATCTCTTATTATTTCTTTTCCTTTTCCTCTTCTTCTCTTTCATGTATTTACATTTTTTCCCTTTTATTTTCTACCCATTTACTAACCATTGGGTTTAATTCAAAACATTGAATTAAATCTAATGACTACTATTAATATATATTTCAATCTTTATATATTATAATAATAACTATATCAATATAATATCTTAATTTAAAACTCTTTTTGATGAAGTCTAATTAGCTTTGTGGTAAATATTTGTACCATATTCTTAAAGATTTCAAGTCTAACTTCATTTATTTTATCAGAACTTTTATTAATATTTTATAATATTAATTTTTTTTATATTTATAAAATTCGCGCCATTGCACGGGAATTGTACTAGTTTAATATAAATATAAATAAATTTGATATTTAAAAAAATACATAAAAAAATTATAATTAACCCTTAAATCCTAATATTCTTTCATTTTTTTTAATTTAGATAAAAAAAAGATTTATTAACATCCATTCAACTTATTAACTTTTTAAATAATTTTTATTCTTATATCAACTTAAAAATAAAAATTAAATGAGAAAAAATTAATTTATATGTATTCCTTTTTTTAATTTAAGTAAATTTGTTATTAAAACCCTTTGGATAAAAATTTGGTAAAATTATATCTTTAGCATAGATATTGAACAAACTTGGTTAAAATTTTGTAAAAATATAGAATTAAACTTTGTATTAAACCCATTCAACTCAATAATTTTTTCAATAATTGTTATTAATTATTTTTATTAATTTGAAATGACAAATATATATATATATAATCTTTGAATTTTTTGATTTTAAATAAATTCTATATTAACATCTATATACTTAATTTGTACTACTAATTCTAAAATTCTAAAATCTAAAATAAATCAAAGTATTATAATATCATTTACTCAGATAAGTCAATATTATGTTGTGATTTGGTTTTATTTTATTTTATTTTCTGAAGTGCGGAATAGGCAGATAAAAGGCTAACAAATACTCTAGCAAGGGAGGAAGAAAGAGTATGCAAACTTTTCGCAAAAGCTGAAAACTGTAAGACCTTACCAGCCCGAGGTAAGACCTTACCAGCCAGAGGTAAGATCTTATCTGTAAAACAGTAGCAAGTTAAGCACAAAATAACGAATAAGAAGTAAAGACAAACACAAGCACGAAAGGTAAAGAACAGAAAGTAAAGCACACGATACTTGTTAACGAGGTTCGGCACAACCGCCTACGTCCCTGCCTAGGGTTATCCAACCCGTAGAATTCAACAACTTTATTTCACTTTATCTTATGAGCCCTAGATACAACCTCTAGAAGACTTACCCACTTCTAGACTACCTTACTATCTAGCAACCCAAGCACACCAGTGAAACAAAGTCCTACCGATACCGAAGTATCTATACGTTTGGGTAGAGATGTACCCTTAGTATAACCTAGAATGAATTGTACGATAAAGCTCAATGTAAACCTCACAAACTCTCAAAGAAATAAAACAATTAGACCAATGGAGAGATGCGAGAGATCGGAATGCTTTGCAGGAGACTTGAATGAGTAGACGTTGAGCGTTGTGAAGTGTTGATGTCTATCGACTGCAATCCTCTTCTTCTCCTTATAAAGGTCGGCTCGTCCAATTATGAAATTTGAACGTTTGAATTTATTTGAACGCTTGATCTTTGGAAGACGTTGCAAAAGATCCGCTAAGAGAAGCACTTGAAATTCCATCCAAAAGCTATGTTGAGATATGTCTGGGATTTGATTAATTTGAACGATGAAAGAGCTGAACAGGTGCTGAACAAATCCCCTTAAAATATCAACAAAATAAAGAAAACAAATCACGTAGTTAGTTAGAAAAAGATAGACTTTAATCCAAATCTATAAAAGCCTTGATTCCAAAAACTAGCCCACATAATTAGGCTCAATAGCATATTGAACCTTAGATATGGAATTGTAGACATAGTAAAAATAGGCCCAATAAATTAAGTCCGTGTCATTCAATTCCAATCTTGTGTAATTCCTGAGCTACTGTCGGTAAGGTCTTACCAGAGCCGGTAAGGCCTTACCAAAACCTGGAAACCAAGGTTTTTGTTTTCAGCTCAAACGGTAAGGTCTTGAAACTGTTTTGGTACTAATGGTTTGTTTTAAAACGTTGAAGACAACTTGGTGATTGGTTTAACACTTTAACCAAATCTTTTGAAGATCTCAACAAACCAACAACCTTTTGAACTTGAAGATTGTTTCACAAAATCCTCAAAGAGGCTTTTAGAAAGTCAACCCCAAATCTTCAATAACCAAATCAAATCCTGCATAAAATCTCCAACAACTAATTAAATATAAATCCCAATAAATAATCTAATTGATATTTGCATAAAATAAATACTACATTTCTTTGTCTTCCATCATACATATAATATCACGTCAAATATATATAATATAACATCAAGATGGACTCAACATTTTCCTTCTTGGCCATGTCTCGCAAATCGCAACCAACGTAATTATATACTACTGTAATAATTTATGTTTTGTTTTTAACTTTTGGCCTCGGTTTTTCCAAATTATTTAATACTCCGTAAATGCTAGAGCTGGTGAATTAGATGGAATGGGAACAGTTCATCTCCCACTAAAGTAGTTGAGTAGCCCACTCTTTTAAAATGTATATTTGTAATTGGTGGTGTATGAAAGAGGGGATACACTGGGGGGTAGGGTAGGTGTATCGCCCTCCGCCTAATGCTTACGGCTAAAACTAGGGTTGGCATGGTACGGTAACCACCAAAAAATGGTGATTACCACGTACTAACCATAAACTGGTGGTACGTAAATTTTTATACCACATACCAACCACAAGTCGTGGTTACCGCATATGTGGTAACCACGACTTGTGGTTACCATCGGTACATTACCATGGTTACCAAGCTGTAATTATGTTTGTATTTTTTTTAAACCCCTTGACTACCTTTCGGTAATCATCACAGTTATCGAACGAAAAAATATGATTACCAAAAATAATATGGTTACCACCTATTAAAAGTTCAAATAAATCAAGTTCACAACCTAAAGTACAAACCAATTCAAACCAACAAAGTTCAAAGTTTTGAAACAAACCAAGTTCAATTGTTCAAACATTCAAAATGTTCATGTAAGTTCAAACAAAACAAGGTCAAAGTCTTCAAACATTCAAAATGTTTATACTGTTTTAGTAGAAAAAGTAGAAATGACCAATTTTGGTCAAAATCAAAACACAAAATATAAATTAAAAACTTAAAACTTAAAGGTAATAACAATAAAACATTAAATAAAAATAATAATATATATATTTGGTAACCATGGTATTCAGATTTCATTACAATTACCATACCACTTTGATGTGGTTACCGCTAAGATGGTTACCACCATATTGGTTACCACAAGTGTGGTTACCAACATAGTCGGTTTGTGGTTGATACGTGATTGGTATGATAATTTTCGTACCATTTGTCAGCCCTAGCTAAAACAAGCAATTGTGAGGGGACGAAGAGACTTAATTGTAAAAGAAGAAAATATAGATTTAATCAATGCGCTAAACAACAAAACTAATAGGCCTACTACTTGCTGCGGCTAATTACTCTATTACAACTTCAAAATTAACGTAATGTCAAAAATGTTATTTATTTACTCATCATCCGTTCTTTTTTCAGGAGAAATCCAACAAAAAGGCAGCAGAGAAACTAAGGGCAAGGGTCATCTATGTTATAAAAATAATTGCATCATTTTTAGTTCCATTAGTTCCATTGCTGATTTAAGAGCATCTTTAACCACGGTACTTATGTTGAGCAGGGCTGTTCCGTTACATTTTGAGGTCTTGTGCGACTAATATGCTGAGGCCTTTTTTATTAATTACCTACTGCTAAATATTTGTGACAGTAATACAAAATATTGGAATGCTGTGAATTTTTTGTGGAAAATAATGGAAACTGGTTGCTGTTGTAATTTTTTGTGGAAAAAAAGGAGCTGCCTAATGTTAGAGAGATTCGAACTCGGTAAAACCCGGAATGGAAACGGGGTCTTGCTGTAATTTTTTATTGGAAAAAAAAAAGAAAAAGAAAAAGGCTGCTCCTTTAATTTTTTGTGGAAAAAAACAGAAAGTTATCTCTGCTAGGTGGAATCGAACTTTGGGCAAATCCCAATCAGGCGGTCGCACATAACGCTTTACCAACTGACCTACTTAAACAATTTGTTCCATATTGCAATTTATAGATATATATATATATAATATATATACATTATAAAACCTACCCGAAGCCCACAAAATTTTGAGGCCCCGTGCGATTGCACACTTCGCATGGGCCACGGACCGGCCCTGATGTTGAGTACCATAACTTGCTTTTTCTCATTTCTTTTTCATCCGCCTTATTTTAATATTTGGTACTCTACAACCATGATACTTGACATGAGTATCTTAATTCACTTTTTGCATCAAAATTGCTTTTTGCAATTTTGTTTTGGAAGTAAAAATCAAATGAGACCCTCTATTAATTTTTTATTGGGTAATATTCTATGGTATTGTATAGGAATGATTATCATACACATGATCCTTGAGCTCACTTTTCTTTATGGGTTCTTTTAAAAATCTTACTTTTTCTTACATTTTGTTTAATTGTTATGGCACTTGAAGTACCACCATAAAAGATGCTCTAAGTTAGGTTACACCGAATCGAATTCCTTAAGTTAGTCCTCATATATGTCATTAGTACTTTTTTTCACATTTTTTATGTCATTTATTTTCCGTACTTTCTTTTTTGTCATTTACTTATATACACCTTCGATAATTAGTCTATCTACCGACATATTTTGTCTCTCTGTTGGAGGATTAATTTTCACAAATTTGCAATATTAACAATCTATACTAATACTAAAAACAGAAGCATCTCCCACCTAGGTGGCTTCACGAGGAGGCTCCATTCCACGTGTCACCATAGTAAAGATTTCACATCTCCCACTTTTTTTTCTATTTCCAAGTGGACCACTAATTTTCATCCACTTGGTTATTTTTTGCAACATCTTCATGGTAACCGCCACACCACTACTAACTACCCCACTAAGTTCACTAAGAGCATCCACAACCAAGGGTTTTCACTACCTTAAGGTAATTAAAAGGTAACCTTATGGTTATAGACAAAACCTTAAGGTAAAGGAAGGGAAGGGGATATACCTTGGTGTGGAGAGGTAGAGTGTGCTTTGGACCATGTGCAAAAGTTGATACTTTATTTATTTATTATGTTTTTTTATTTAACTAATAATATTATGATTGGTGGAAACAATATGATGAATATAGATATATGTGAAAAAGGTGGGGATGAGGTAAACTCATGGCTGTGAAGTAAAAAAATAAAAACCTTTTAGAAAGAGGTAGATAAAGTGAAAAATTGTTTAAAAGAAAAAATTAATGAGGTGTCAAAATATTATGAAGAGAAATAAGAAAAAATAGAGAAGAGGTAACCTTATGGTTGCTGATGGTCTAACCACCCACTAACCCCACTAAAACATTTTTAAATATTAATGAAATTAAACTAATTTCACACTATAAAGCTATTTAGTTTATTAATAAAATAAGAGAAAATGATATAATTAAAGAACAAACTATATGATATATTTTATTATAAAATAAATAGTTTTTTAATATAACCACTATTATTAACCTTTTTAAAAAAAACTTTAGCTATCTAATAAAGTTTATTATATATGTATAATCAACATTGCCATCTTGATAATACTTCAATTCTCTTTATATTATTGTTTAGAAATTATTCGGTTAAGGATTTATAAATAAATTTCTATCGAACCATTATTTTCGTTTTTATTATTTCATCGTCTTTATAGATTATTAAATTCTTTTTCTTATTTTTAACATATCCCTACCACTATACTCTCTAAATTACTTATATTATTATTAGATTGTAAAATATAAATTTTTTTAACCAAATATTAAAATACCCGTGTCTTAGACACGGGACTTACACTAGTTTCATATTAAATTAACCATGTATCAAATTGTGATTAATTTAATTGACCTCCATTATTTTTTTGAAGTTATTAACATACATTATTAAAATGGAAGAATATGCTACAAATAAGTTGGATTAAAATTTGACACATAAAAAACAAAATGGAAGTTTTCTTCCAAAGGCTAAAGAAATTTAATAAAGCCCAATCCAAATATCTAATACTAACTATTAAAACAAAAGCCTTACCGATAACGTGGCGCCCTCTCCTTAATCCTAGGCTTTTTACCCAATCACTTTAGCATAAATTACAATTTTAGTAGTTTAAAAAAAACATCTATCTATTATCTATTACTAACTATTAAAACAAAAGTCTTACCGATGACGTGACGCTCTCTCCTTAATCCTAGACTTTTTAATCAATCACTTTAGCATAAATTATAATTTTAGTAGTTTAAAATAAATCTATTACTAACTATTAAAACAAAAGCCTTACCGATGACGTGGCGCCCTCTCCTTAATCCTAGGCTTTTTAACCAATCACTTTAGCATAAATTACAATTTTAGTAGTTTAAAAAGAAACTGTGGGATTAATTCAAAACATAAAATTAATATTAGTAATATGTATCTATATATATCTATGCATACTACTTTAATTTCCTTTTCAACCAATGAGTTTAATTCAAACATTTAATTATCTAAACTTGTAGTATTATTTTATAATATTAATTTAATATATCACTAAGCTTTTATTTATAAAAAATCTCGACATGGCGCGGGGATATAATATCATTTTTTTTTATGATAATTAGCATATGCTTTTAGAAAGTCAACTATCGTGTAAAATAGCTTAGTTCATTTGATAATTATTATAATTATAATTCATATTCTTTTTAGGATAACATGTACACACTTTCAATATTACCTAAATATATAAATATCTACTTTGCTATCCAATATCTAATATAATATATATACTTTTGATTTCTTTTTCACTCATCTACCCATTTTTTAATATTTCAATATGATTATATCTTTATGACAAGAGTAGTTGCCTTGGCTGAGCAGTTTGTAGGCATTTACGAAATCATCCCAAATGTTTACACACTACGTATTATACATTCTACTTTATTATTTTCTAACCGCTAATATGTGTATAATTGTCGGTAGATTTTTAGTATTATTTAATATTTACAACTTTACTATTAAATTGCGTGTCATTGGCACGGGTATAGGACTAGTGAGCAATTATAACAAAAGTGAAACAGATGTAGTAGGGAGAAGTTACACACAGTAGTAAAAAAAAAACTATACAAAGGTGATACTGACAGTAAGAGCATCCCCAACAGATTCTCTATATTTTATTCAGAATGGGGAATCAAAATCCATTTACTCCAAAAAAAATTTGTGTCAATTCCAACAGCTTCTCCATTTTACAGAATTGAAAATTAATTTTTTTAATTATAAATTAGTATTTGGGTTAAATTCCAGTTTCAAATTAACCATCAATCTCTAATTGAATTTCTGATGAAGAAATCAAGTTTGACATATTTATTAGATCCAAGGCTGATTAACAATAACTCGATTTAAGTATGGAAAAAAAAAGACAATGGTATACAGTGAATGTACATATAGCCAAGAAAAATGAATTATCGACTGCATAAATTACTAATTAATTCAAAACACAAGTTCATATATAGGTTGTCCATTGATGACATGCGGCATGAAACAATTTAAAGAGTTAATTAATACTTACTCATCCGATCGATTATTAATTTTAAATACCAAACAATCAAAATAACCTTTGGAGTCCAATAAGACGACGAAGAGGAAGACGACAATTCGACTAGTTGCAAGCGGCAATCTCTCGCACAACGGCTGCTCCGGAAGCCTTTTCTGGCAGTGAGGTTTCGACTGAGGCGGCGTCGAAAGCCTGGCGGAGAACCTTTGCTGCGGAAACTCGTCGATTTGGGAGCCCTCGTCGTTCAAATTGAGCACGTAGCTCATCAGATCACAGCGAAACTCGAAGGTGTTGCTGGTCCTCCAACTTGCCTAACCGTCGATATTGGAGAAGAAGCTGGCGCACTTGATCTCCCGGGGTAGATCGTGGGCTATGGGGTGAAAGAACGTGGAAAAGGCTGCCTGCAAAAAATTTGGCGTTTGCTACAAATATAGGGAAGAAAACCTAATTTTCATACTCCATCTCTATTTTGGAGAATGAGTTGGAGAAGTTGTTGGGCTAAAAAAAGGCCCAATATTCCCTAAATATCCAAAATTCTCTAAAATAGATAACCTGTTGGGAATGCTCTAATAGGGTAGTTATCAAATAACTACTCTAAATTCACCCTATAAAAGAAAGTTGTGCTGCAGACGTGAACCTACAAACACACACAAAACCATCAGCACACCGGGTTAACAGCAAGCAAGAAGGCATCAAGCAGAACACGACTAAGGTAGGGCTCCATCTCTTGGCTCCGATTTCGGGATCTTCAAAGTAGCTCAAATCAAGCCAAAATGTTGTCCAATTTGGTTCTCGAAACCACACCCTTGAGAGGCCTGTGGGAATCTCATGGGCCTGGTTTTGGAACCGACAAATCACCCTAAATCAAGGCGAATGCTGCCTAAATTTGCCTAGACGATCTACTGCTTGGGATTTCTACTCTTAGTACAACAACTCCAAGGCCGGTTAACTAAATTAACAAGTTTGCTCTTGGTCAATTAAATTGAGTAACTTGAAGGCTTTTAAATCCTAATAAAAAGAATCGTCAAATGTCGAAACAAATTAACCTCGACGAAACAAATTAAAAGTTCGCCCAAATGGACTTTTGGGCTTGTCAAAAATAAATGTTCGAATGAAACAGAGAGGCAAAATTCAACCCTTTCAAATCAACATGTTCAAATCTCTTGGATTCAAGTCTGATCTGAGTTTCGAGTTGAATTTCTATGATGAGTTGTGGCTTGAGAATGAAGACAAGTTTGGAGGGAAAAACTATTTCTCTGAAATTTTCTGATGAACCATTACAATTGAGAATTCTGTATTTATAGTCTAAGCCCAATACAAAACAGGCCCAACACTAGTAAAACAATATTGGCCCTAAACCCGGGTCCTAATACAACATACTCGGACGACAACTCCGATCTTGCGCCACAGAGGTCGAAGATGGCAACCAAGAACATTTTTTGTCAGAAAATCAGCAAGCTGATCATGGGAAGGAACGTGATGAAGAGATATTGAGACCTTTGCTCAGTCTTGCTGGCGCCAGTCTTGTTGTCTTGGCTTGTTGGGGACAAGGAAGCGAGGATGTCTAATGTCGTTCATGGAGTCGAGGAGTTCTTGGCATGGCGTGTACTTGTGACTGAGGCGACTTCGATTCGCCATATATGGAGTGGGCGACCGAGTGCATGGGCGAGAGTCGGAGTGGAGATTAGAGGGTGAGAGCGAGAGAAAGAGAGGAGGAAGTGATTTGGCAGCCATGGAGAGAGAGGGGAACGAGAACTCAAATCTCAAATCTAGGGGTTGTGAAACCTGATTTGAGGAGAGAGGTGGTGTAAAGCGGACACCAACCTTATTGGGGTTTTGGGGTAACATAGGCCAACCATGACGTGAAAGAGCGTCGAGAAAGGACAATGCTAATTTCGACACCCTATGATCAATTATTCTCTCTTTAGTGCCGGTATAACATCGACTACTTAAAAAAAAAGTAGAAGGGAAATCCACTAGCCACTTCTTTTGGTCCAGGATAGGAGGATCCACCTGTTGAATCAGACGAAATAGGACATCTACGGCCCTCTTTAATACATTAAGAAAAGATGTTCACAAGGGCCAGACAGACTCGACCATAGGAACTTATACTACCTAGGCGATTCCTTCTATCAAAGTGAAGTTACTATTCAAAGTAGACGTGCAGTGAGAATAATATAAATGTAGGAGCATGTGTCTAGAAAGAGCAGTCGTTGTGAGATGGAGCTAGGGATAGGGATGAAAGATGAGCATGTTCCCCCAAAAGCAAGAGCGGATACGAGTACTCAAGCAACGACAACATTTACAGCTGATTCACTTGTGCTATCCCCTTCCCCGTCGGAAATTATCAACGAATATGAAGCGTCGAGATAAAATTGTTGAAAATGTACCAAATAAATGTGGATAGTATATATAAAAATAACATCGACTTTGAGGTTGGTAGCTTATAAATGATGCACAACTTTGTTAGACTAAAACATACTCCGTAACAAAGTTCATGTTAATTGGTGTGTGTCCAATTTTGAATCTTATATATTTGTGTTAATAATCAAAATTTGATTAAAATTCCTCCTAACTTTTACTTGTTTATGAGATTAGGGTTTTGAAAACAGACAAACTTATACTTTGTTATTGACTTTCCAGTTTCCCTAACTGATGTGAAAGAGCCTATTTATTCCCAACACGGTCCAAACCCAACAAATCTCACATTCTCACCGTCGACGAATTGTTATACATTTAGGGCGTGTTTGTTTGCATTTTTTATGGGCTGGGAAAGGAATCATTAAGCCCGTTTACTTCCAGACTTGTTTGTTTAAGGGTATGTATGGGAACAAAAAAAACAGTTAAAAAAATAAGTCGAATCAGTTGTTTATGTTTTTTAATCTGTTAAAAAGGTGTATGGACACCTAAAAACTCATATAAACCGTTAAAATTATGTGTTAAAAAAAGCTGTTGGAGGAAGCTTATTTGGAGTTTATGTGGTTTATTTGATTTGCAAATACCATACCCCTAATAATAACAAAATAAACTACACTTTTTACAAATAAACTGTTTTTCACCCCATACGGAGTTTATATTTTTTCATAAATTTTTAACTACTTTTACGAACAGGTTATAAATTTTACCCTGTTTATAATTTTAGTCAGTTTATTAACTCCGTCCCATACGAACCCTAAGTTTACGAGGGGATTATTTACGTTATGGGCCTTAAATGATTCACCCAGTTTATTACCCCTCAAAATATCAGTTTTCTCGTCCGGATTACCCCGACCACCGTCTCTCCTACCTTGTCCTCTCAATCTCTCAACTCCCCCTCTTCAATGGAATCCTTCCCTCGTTTTTCCTACTCATTCTGACCTCTACGGCTTCCACCTCCGTCATTGACCTCGGAATTTCTCCCTCCCTGGACCTCTGCTGAACGCCGATCTTCGCGGCGACGAATCCAACCTTTACCGTCGACACCCACCATTGACGTGTTAGAGATGTGAATGAGACCAAAGTGTCCCACATCGGAAAGTTGAACATATCAAGCCTAGTATATGAGTCGGGTGGGCTACTCCTTCTATTGCCAATTGGTTTTAGAATGGAACCCCACTCGGCTTGTGTGCTAGGCTACTAGCGCATGTGCGCCCGTGCACACGACCCCCAGTCATCGGTCCGAGTCGGACTTTGATATGGTATCAGAGCGGTTAGCCTAACGGCCCGTCTTTCGATCCTGGTCTGGGTTACCCAGTTGTCCAAGTCTCAACTAGATGGTCATTCCTAGTTGGACTTGCGGGAGCGTGTTAGAGATGTGAACGAGACCAAAGTGTCCCACATCGGAAAGTTGAACATATCAAGCCTAGTATATGAGTCGGGTGGGCTACTCCTTCTATTGCCAATTGGTTTTAAAGAATGGAACCCCACTCGGCTTGTGTGCTAGGCTACTAGCGCATGTGCGCCCGTGCACACGACCCCCAGTCATCGGTCCGAGTCGGACTTTGATAGACTTGTGCGTTTTTGCCGCCTAGATCTGCTGCATCCCTCCTCTATTGTTCTGGATCCCTCTGTGCACTATCGATTTGTGTGATTGTGAGATCCCTAACTCACTTGAATTGTAGATTGTAGATTTTTGATTTAGGAATTTCTATTAACCTAGGGTTTTGATTTTCATGTGAGATCCTTCTTAATTGAATTGTCAAGCCTTTTGCTGCTGTACAATCTGGAAATGGCAGTGCTTCCTCAATTGAATGAAATAGAAAAATAATCCTCTACTATATTGATTTAGAAAGGTTTCTTTAGTTTTCTAAAATCAACCCAACAAAATTAGAATTTAACCATTTCTCATTGCTTTCCTTTTGTTCAAAGGTAATGAATCCATTTTCCTTCGCAATATTCAACCAAACGACCCCTTAATATGAAACTATGCATAAGAATGTTTGTACACAGTGGCGGATCTAAGAATTTATCTAGGGGTTGAATTTTTTTCCCGAGAAATGACGGTTTAAAGGGACGCTTAAAAACCATGTCTTTAAAATCTCAAGGGCTGCCAGACTTGCCAGTTCAAACCTATCAAGCAAATCCTATCTATGAGTCCATTTGCCATCAAAACAAATGTCATAGGTCTTAGAAGCTCTCAACCAATACCCCATATATATATATATATATATATATATATATATATATATATATATATATATATATATATATAGGGAGTGGTTCCCTTGTGCACACCCCTTAGGGTGTACTTTGTGCACGAATCTGGACCATTAATCATAGATCGACGAATGGCCTATATTACACCACGTGTCCAGATTAAAAAATAATAATAATAATAATAAACCCACACCTTTTATCCATCAAGCAGAGCGTGAAGGGCGTGAAATTCTTTGTGAATTAAAACCCTAAGACTCTCTTTTGTCTTCATCTTCTTCCCGTGTGCTGGGACCATTACAAGCTTCGAGGAGAGAAAATCCACAATCAACACAAAAGCTAAGAAGCTTCGCACCACCAATCCATCACCGGCGGCGAAGGCTCCCTGCGCGGCTATCCCGGCTGCGATTCTTGGCGGCGGAACAGCGACCTCGATTCGAACGGCGGCGACCCGAGGAAGCAACAACAATGACGACGGCGGTTGTTTCGACGGTTGTAGTGTCCCTTATTCGTCATCAAACGAGGGTTTGTTGAAGGAGGAAGATAGGACCACCATTGATGGGTAAGCATGAGTTTTTTTCTACTGTTTACCACTTTGAGGGTTTTTGAAAAGATTATGTTGAGATTGAGTTGTGTATCCGAATTTATTCAAGGATTTGATTGTTTTTTTAGTCGATTAGGTTCTCAATGTTTGAATTATTCAAGGATTTCATGGCTTTTTTGTTGATTAGGTTCTCAATGTTTGAATTTTTATGAGGATTTTGGTTCGATTTGGGTTTTTTTGTGGTGATGAAGTTGTGTCTGCTGTTTGGGAATGATTTGGGGGTTCTTTAAGGGATTATGTTGAGACTGACTTGTTCATCCGAAATTACTCAAGGATTATATTGTTTTTGTAGTTGATTAATTTTTCAATGATTGAATTTCTATGAGGGGTTTGGATCGATTTGGGTTTTTTGGGATGATGAAGTTCTGTACGCATTAAATCGACCGATTCAACCGAATAATTCTAAAATTTTACTTATTCACAGCGATTATACAATATTTTTTTGCTTTTTATACCTCGTAAAAATAAGTATTCCACTGAATAATCTCTCAATTATCATTCAATGTACGCGTTAAATCGATTATTTCAACCGAATCATTCTAATAATTTACTTATTCACAACGATTATGCAATTATTCATCGCTTTTTGTACCTCGTAAAAATAAGTATTCCGTTGAATAATCTCCCAATTATCTTTCAATGTACGCGTTAAATCAACTGATTCAACTGAATAATTCTAATAATTTACTTATTCACACCGATTATGCAATTATTCATCGCTTCTGTGTACCTCGTAAAAATAAGAATTCCACTGAATAATCTCCCAATTATTGTTCAATGTGCGGGATAAATCGATCGATTCAACCGAATAATTCTAAAGAATTACTTATGCACGAATATGCAATTAGTAATCGCTTATGTGTACCTCGTAAAAATAAGAATTCCTTGAATAATTGATGACCTAACCATATCTTTTAGTACATCATGTAAAGGCTCAGATTTTTAAATCCTAAATTTTCGGAAAAGGGAAAATCAAAATGAATTTAAAAGCGGGGTTTAACGGAAAACTCGTTAATTCGGATTTTAGAACTCTTGAAGCGGATTTTCGACCTAAATAAAAAAATTGGAAAACTAACATGACAACCTTGATTTCCGGATTTCAAATTCTAATTGCACAAAAAAGAGAGCGGATTTCAGAATTTTATTTCAGGTATTTTCAATTTGAGATATGGGACCACACTACATATTTTATCTCCTTCTCCTCTCTATTGATCCGAAATCTCAGCCTATTCTCCCCCTTTGACCAATGTTTTGTAAAAGAGCCAAAATAAGCTTAAGTGAAACCCTTTTGACCACTGGTAGCTAACAACCCTCTCCCCATTTGAATTGCTTTTTGTTTCAACCCAAACACACACTCAACCTCACACAAAAAAGAAACATAGCCTTTCATAAAAATAAAACCTATGCCTACCACTCTCTCCTTTACTCTGCAGTACCCATCGGCAACAGTAAGGCAACCCCAAATTCTCCTCCTGTCTTCAACCAAGCAACCCTCTTTGTTTTCAAACACAAACCGCAACAAGAACACCCCATCATAGTCTTCTTCCCCAAGCTTCAAGCTTTCCCCTCAAGCTCCGACCTTTCCCCTTCCCAGGCGGCAACACCACCTCTCCCTTCCATGGAGTTTCCGGAGCGGCGATTGGCGCCGAGGAGCTTCCTTGCACATTGCCGCCGACGACCCAGGAGCTCGGGGATCCTCCGAAGCCGGCCGAAGCCACCAATCCCTTCCCGACTGGGCAGCGCCAAGTCGAAGACAAGCCGAGCGAATCCGGCGAGTTGACGGAGCGACCTTCCTCTTGGTAATCTCCTTTCACCTTTTCTAGTCAAAAACGCCGAAAATCCCCATCTTTACACCTCTTACCTTCTTACTAGGCCGAGAGATCCTTGATTCCGACTCCGGCGAGCCCCAATCGATCTCCGACGACGTTCCTCGGCGAGTCGAAAAGCTCGGTGAGAATCCCTCTCTATTCCTCCTCTTTTCCTGTCTGATTCCGTGTCTCTGGGTCGAGTAGAGGGTTGGAGCCCAGTGTCGCCTCCGGCGAGTAGCTCCCCTCCCTTTCCCTTCCTCCATTTTCGAGCGGCTGTTTTGAACGGAGAAGATGAACAGTACAACCTGGGTTCGGTCTTGTTTTGTTTTAAAAAGAATGGGTTCGGTTCGATTTGTTTTATAAAATAAAAACCGGTTCAATTTAGTTTAAAAACAAAATCAGATTTTGTGAGGGAGGGAGTCCGGATTTGTCTTAAGGGAAATGGGCCTATTTATAATTTGGGCCAGATCTGATCTTTTAAAAAAAAAACCAAAGGGGAATTTGGGCCTAATTTATTAAGGGTATTTGGTTTGGGGTTTTAAGAAAAGGAGAGGCTCGGTTTTGGGTTTTACAAAATAAAAGGGTGGTTTTTGGTAATTTAAAATGAAAGGGGGTCGGTTTTAGTGATTTTAAAAAGGCTGATTTTATTAAATAAAAATAGTTGGGATTTTTAAGGGATTTAGAAATATTTATGAAAGTGTTTAATAAAAGGGTATTTAAAATATTATATAATATTATGTAAGATTTAAAATAATAAAATATTATTATTGAGATTTAAAGGTATTATATCATGGTTATTTAAAAATATGATATTATGATACTTGGATTTTAGAAAAGGAAATTTGGCGAATATATTCCTAAGGTTGGAAATTCTAACTATTTGACTTGGATTTTGAAACGGTTTTCGGGACTTGTAAAGGCCCGGATTTTCAAATATTAATTTTTGGAAAAAGAGAATTTAAAAATGAATTTAAAGTGAATTCCGGCCCAATTTTTAATTTTAAAGATCGAATCCGTCTTTTATTTCGTCCGGGATTCGAAAATTCATGCCGTCAGCGATATCATATTCAATATTAAATATTTAATCAATCGAGAGAGCGGGATTTAAAATATCAAATGTCGGAAATTCACATTCCCGACTCGGGACCCCAATTCCGTCACCTTCTCCCATTCTTATCCATTCCATGTCATCCCTCTCATTTGGGTAAAATTCTATCTCTCCTTTCACTCCCTCCCTTCTTTGAGACAACTCTAATGGAAAACAAACAACAAATCCTCCATTAACAAAAAAATCAGATTTTTGACCACACATTTTACCCACACAAACACAAAGAAACAAACACACCCTAAGCTCACACCTCTCCCCCTTGTTGCCGTGAGGAGCAGATCCCACGCCAAAACCAAGCAGCTCCCTTCCTCCTCCTTTGCTTCACTTTCCAGCCTCCACGGCACCACCCTTCCACCACCATGAGCAGCCGCGCTGAGCACCTCCGACCGCCTCTGAGCACCGGCCGAGCATCCCCGTCCTCCCACCAGCGAGCTGGGAGCACCGAACCACCGCCGACACCTCCCGAGCACCCCTGTTTTCAAGCTCAAGAGTCCGAGCCTCCCCTCCGTTTCATCGGGCTCAGGCGATCGCTCTTGTCTTCGATTCAACGCCAAAGCAGCATCCCAGCAGCCACCGATAGCGGCCGGAGCCGCCAGGAGCGGCCGGCGCCTTCCCTGAGCACCTCCCGTCGGCCACCAATCGCCAGCCCGAGCGCGAGCGGCTCCTCCCCCTTCCCCTGTTTCATCGGCCAGGAAACACGCAGATCCGCCTCCGAAGAAGCCTGGCGCGACTCCGACGAGCTCCGAGAACGCGAATCGAGCCCGGACGCGGCCCCCGAGCTCCCCTCCGGCGAGACTGCGAGACCCGCGGTAAGCTTTCGATCTCCGTATTCCGACTCAATGTCCACGAAAAGGTCCACCTTTAATCCTCTTCAATCGTCCTAGGCCCTGAATGGGGAGATCCCGCCGTCGACAAGACCGAATCGAACTCGACGACCCTCTTTTCCGGCGGAGAACTCCAGACCTCGGTGAGCATCGTTTCTCTCTCTCTCCTTACCGCGTTTAACTCGGCTTGAGTGGGTTTTGGTCGGAATCGCCATTCGTTCAGTTGGGGAGAGTCGGGGTCGGAAAGGAATCGCTGGCGTCCCTGGGTTCCCTCTTCTTCTTCCTTTTCCGTTCACGAGCCGCCTTGGCCAGAGGAGGGAGACGGGGATCTGTTCCCCTTCTTATTTCGGATTGGGCTGGGCCTATTTCTACTCGGATCCGGGTTTCTTTTCCGGGTTATAACAAACTGGGAGATGTGGGTCTTTTCTCTTCCTTCTAGTGGATCCGGGTTCCCTCTTCTTTTCCTTTTGGGCTCGGTTTGGGCTTGATCTGTCTCGGTGGGCCTGTTTCTCCTTTTCAGCTTGGGCTTGTTGGGTTTGTGTGTTAATAAATTGTTGTATCACCTTTTATGTCGTTACTATATAATTGTTATTTAAATCAGGTTATTAACATTATTATATGCTAAAATTTTGTGCTAAGTAAAAATATATTCTTTTGGAATTTTATATCATAAAGTCTTTTTGGGAAGTGATATTAATTGGAAGATGTATTTTGTGATGTTCTAATTTGTGACTTTAGGGAATTTGAAATAAACTATGGGTTTTGATTTATAAATATGGTTGTTAAATTGGAATTGTCTTGGTGATTTAATAGCAGAATTTATTTATATAAAGGTTTTGAAATAAAATGCCGGAATTATTCTATAATATGATTTTGAGAGATTGGTTTTAAGATTTAAATGTTTAATGTCAGGATTTAGCTAAGTATGACTTTAAAGGAACTGTTGATTTTCTAAGTCGATTTAACTTGAGATTTAAGGGTTGGAAAGTTTTGGGAAGAATGATTTGGTCGATGTTGATCGTATCGAAAAGGTTTTGGAAATGGTTTTACTATCAATTGGTTTTGAGTATGTTGAGAACTTGAAGTTCGTGTGTATGAATGATGGGCCGATAGCTTATGGAAATGACTTGATGATAGGTGTGTATTGCTTTTGGATTGCTTTGGACTTGCATTTGGGCCCTTGCTTGTGTTATCTTGCTGTTCTGCATCTTCAGGTAAGTCTCTTCGGAGCTTACTCAGATTGAATAGAGCTATTCCCTGCTTTAGGTGCATGATATACTAGGTGCTTGCATTCATGATCAGCATGCCATGTAGTACCATGCTAGGTTGCATCGATCGTTGAGCATTCTATTTCTTTATGCGTATGTAAACAGAACGGCCGTTATCTGTGATAGTCCTAGAAGTCTTTGCTAGGGTCATAGGGTAGCCCAGCGTCATCGGGTACCCTGAGTCAATCGAGTACTTCCTTATATTATGATATGCCCGCGGGCTTTATTGTGGAGCGGGTTAGGCATGCGTGCCCCCCGATTATGAAAGAATGCATTCACGAGCTGGCCAGTCTCCGCCTGTCGGAAGGGGTGGAGGTAGGAGAGGGATATGCCACTTGGCATTGTCTTGGGCCCTTTACAGTATTTCTGCACATTATTATGAACTAGGAGCATGCTAGTGTGTTGAATTTCGTACTGCATTAGAGCATCTTTATTAGGTATAGCGTATATGTGTGCTTATGGTTGGGATGCAGAGTTAAGTGGGCATCAATCTGATCCTGCCCCAAATCAATTTTTTTAGGAATTATTTATACTCATCCTATCGGTGCTGTTTGCTTATTGCGCGGGTCATTTTGTCGGCTGAGAGTGAGCGCTGGAGTTATAGACTTCACCAGACTCTGATTATATTGTTTTGGGATTTATACTTTTGACTCCGTTTTGACCCGGCTCCGCCGTGGCACTTGTATCTGTATTTTACTTCCGCTTTACTTCCGTTTGACATGGTTTCCACGACATAGTCTTAGGACAGGTTAAGGGTACCCAACGGCCCTTCGAGGTTTTAGGGTTTGAAATCCCTCTTTCTACAAATCTTAAAATGAGTTTGAAACCTCGATCCGTACCTGGATTGCAAGATCCGAACAAGGGGTTTTATCCCTTGAAACGTAACCCAGAAATTATAATTCTGGGCCGTTACAGGACTAACTCGGGAATTATGTGCTCGATGACTAACTAGCATGATTGATGTGAATGATTGTCTAATATCATGATTTGTGTGGACTGATAGCATGAATGAATGACTAACGATATGATGAGACATTAGAACTTCGTATCATTTGACTTATGCCTTATGAGCTATGATTAATATGATGAACTTTGGAGATATATGATCATGCGGATATATGAGTATTATTGCGAATATAAGAATGTGGAGGAACGGAATGATGATAATGATGTGGTCTTATGGAATGTGGCATCATGATGAGTGGTTGAACTTGATGTGATGATGATTGCGATATGATTGTTATTCTCGTTGAATGATGCGTGCTTGAATGCTTGTATGATTAGACGTAGACTTATATATGCGTTCTGATATGTATTTAGGTTATACTTGTGACTATGATTTATGTGTGCTGGACCCTTTATTTTGCTGTTTTGCAAAGCCAGGTAAGTCTCTTCGGAGCTTACTCAGAATGAATAGAGCTATTCCCTGCCATATGTGCATGATATACTAGGTGCTTGCATTCATGATCAGCATGCCATGTAGTACCATGCTAGGTTGCATCGACGGTTGAGCATTCTATTTCTTTATGTGTA
Organism: Persicaria maculosa; assembly: GCA_963922045.1. Classification (NCBI taxonomy): domain Eukaryota; kingdom Viridiplantae; phylum Streptophyta; class Magnoliopsida; order Caryophyllales; family Polygonaceae; genus Persicaria; species Persicaria maculosa. The sequence goes on along the minus strand of OY998258.1, from coordinate 68,927,791 downwards.
TGTAAACAGAACGGCCGTTATCTGTGAAGTAACTAGAGTCATTGCTAGGGTTATAGGACGACCTAGTCTCATCGGGTCCCGTCCTGAGTCAATCGAGTCATGAACTTCCTTATATTATGAGATGTCTGCGGGCTTTATTGTGGAGCGGGTTAGGTATGCGTGCCGCCCGATTATGATGGAATGCATTCACGAGCTGACCAGTCTCCGCCCTATCGGAAGGGGGTGGAGGTAGGAGAGGGACATACCACTTGATATTCTGTGCTAAGTCCTTATTATTATCATGCACTTGATCTTAGGAGCATGTTAGTATGTTAATATTCCGCCATGCATCTAGAAGCATCTTTATTAGGTATAGCGTATATGTGTGCTTAGGGTTGGGATGCAGAGCTAAAGTGGGCATTGATCTGATCCCGCCCCATATCAATTTTTTTAGGTATCTGTTATGCTTACTACTGTTGATGCTGATTTGAGTCCATGACCGCTGGGTCTAACATGGCGGAAAGAGAGAGTTGAGATTCCAACTTCACCAATTTAATTACGGCTCGAATTTGAATGGTTGATCATATTTTGACCCGGCTCTGCCGTGGCACCCCTTTGTATTACGCTTTACTTCCGCTATTTGTGCGACCTTTGGTTTTCCACGCTTAGACCTATGACAGGTACAGGGGACTTTCCCGGGGATTCCAACGATCCCTTCGAATTTTGGGTATGAAATCCCACTTTAAAATGTTAGGATAGAATTTCAAACCTTCAACCTGTACTCGGGGCGCAAGATCCTAACGAGGGGTTTCATCCCTCGAAACGTAACCCGGGAATCATAATCCCGGGCCGTTACACATCACAACCGATTTTTTTGAATAAAAATAATATTTATACTGAGTAATTGATAACCCGCACAATATCTTTGCTTGCTTAACAACCTATAATGTGAATTAAATTAATGGTTTGTTTTGATCTATATCGAAATATTTAAAAATAAAAAATATATGGATAAAGTACTTGCCAATTATAATATATGAAAATATGGAGCGTATGTACTATAATCTTAAAGAATGTCAAATTAATTGTTTATTGTGTCAACTTAATGGATTATTTATATCTAACCCAAAATATTGACTTAAAAAAAAAGATATGACTTGGTTAAGATATGGGTTATTCCCAATTAATATTAAATAAAAAAAAAACTGCAAATTCATTCTACATCAAAAAATTAAAGATCGGCTAATCTAAATCGAGGGCCCCACCTCCCAAAATCAAAACCGAATTCCCAGCTCAGTTGCGGGCCCCACCTTCAAACTCAAAACCCACTTCCCACATTTCACCCGCGCCACAAGATAGAGAGTGGCTTTGATTTTCCACCTTTGTGCGCGGGCCCCACCTTAAATTAAAAAAAAAAAAGGGAAAAACTCCTTTAAATCTCATCCATCCATCCATACCGGATCAATGGTTAAGAATTGTGCACAAAGTACACCCTAAGAGGTGTGCACAATTTACCTATTCCCTATATATATATAAAGAGAGAGAGAGAGAGAGAGAGAGAGAGAGAGAGAGAGAGAGAGAGAGAGAGAGAGAGAGAGAGAGAGAGAGAGAGAGAGAGAGAGAGAGAGAGAGAGAGAGAGGGTACTTTGTGCACAAGCCTTAGGATGTATCTTGTGCACAAATATGGACCTTTGATTTAAATTGAATAAAAGGGTGAGATGGTTACACGTGTCCCTTTTTTAAAAATAAAAAAATAATAAAAAAGGCTATCAATCACTTATCCTAGAGCGTGAGGCGCGTGAATGATGGCAAATAAAAACCTAAATCCCTAATCATCATGTACATCAGTACATGTGAAACGAGGAAGGTGAAGCGGCGGCGATAAGGGTGAGAGCGGCGGCGATTTCGGCAACGCTTGTGGTCTTCTTCTTCACCGACTTCATTGTGGAAACTGGAGGAAGCACAAAACGAAGAGGAAGGCGGCCATGGACAGGGGCGTCGAGGGCAAACAGGAAGGCGGTGGCGGCGATTGGGAGGGCACCTCCCCCAGATCTGTGAAGAGCCGCCACCTCTTAGCCCCCTCCAATCCTCGACGGAGGGCACCTCCCCCAGATCTGCGAAGAGCCGCCACCTCTCAGCCCCCTCCAATCCTCGATGACATCGTGTCGAATTCGGCGATTGGGAGGGCACCGCCCCCAGATCTGAGGGAGAAACTCCTTCTGGCGCAGCTTCGATGCACAGAGACGTCGGATTCAGAGAGCCTTCACCAGTGACATCGACGACAATGACTTCCTCCATTGTATCCATCTTTGTTTATGGTTTGTTAAGACATCCTCAATTTCATCGATCAGAGGTGTTTTTTTTTATTGTTTGATGCAAGGCAAGGCAGCCTCAATCTTTTGATCAGATGTTAGGGGTATTGATGAAATTGCCAAATTTTTTAATTGTTTAATCTATTAAATTGTTTGATAAAAGGTTAGGGGAATCGATGAAATTGGGGTAGGGCTGAAATTTGTTGTTTAATCAACATGATTTCCGCATTATTCTGGCAAATGTGTCGATTTTTTTGTTATTAGTGGTAATGAATTGGTTAATTATTCGGTGAAATATGATTCATTATTCGTCGGTATATGGAGTCTTCGATATGACAAATAACTAAAAAACATTATTCAGTGAAATTGAAACATTATTCGGTGAAATATAAATCATTGTTCATATAAATCGTAAGTATTATTTGGTGATTTGAGGTTTTTTATCTTAAATTGATGAACAAAAAAAATAGTATTCGGTAGTATGTGATAAATTATTCAGTGTAATTGATAAATATATATATATATATATATATATCGCCTCCGCTATATACACCACAAACCCTGCACGTCAATTCCGACGTGCAGGGCATGCATTTTTAAAGTGGATTTACAGTGTATTTAAACACTATATATATATATATATAATTGATTCTCAATAAAAGGTGGGCCCCACCTTTTAAAATATAAAAATAAAACATTAATTCGCTTTAATCTGCACCATCAATTTCAACCAAATTAAGGGTTTAGATATCCTATATATATATATATATATATATATATATATATATATATATATATATATATATATATATATATATATCGGTGAAAACCAAAATTGCGGTAGAAACCCGTGAGGACCGGCTTTTTAGTCCGGTTCACTTGCTTTATAGCCCGGTTATGAATAGAACCGATCTATAAAGTCATAAATTTTAGCCCGGTTTTGAATAAAACCGAGCTATAAAGTCACTATATAATTTTAAAACATTAGTTTTTTAGCACGATTTTTCGGTTTGACCGAACTATAAAGTCATGTGTTATTTTAAAACTGGAGTTTTTAGCACGGTTTTTAGGTTGAACCGAGTTGTAAAGTCACCGTGTGATTGAGGTTTTTAGCACGGGTTTCAAAAAAACCGAGATATAAAGTAGTCCTCACGGGTTTTTACCATAATTTGAGGTTTTCACCGGAGTCAATCCCTATATATATATATATATATAATTGATTCTCAAAATCAAACCCTAATTTCATCAATTGGTTTCCAAAATCAAAACCCTAAACGAATTCTCATATCTTACTTACAAATCGAATCTCAATTTCACAAAATTGATTCTTAAAATCAAACTCTAATTTCACATTTCACCAATTGGTTTCCAAAATTAAACTACAAATTTATTTCTCACAAATCACAAGCCCTAATAGAAATTTGACCCAAATTGATTTTCAAACCTACAGATTTTAATCTAAGTTAATTCTCATCTCAATGACTCAATCAATTGAACTTAAAAACAATCAAATTAAAAGAAAGATTACAAAAATTGCCCGCGCCCCCGCCTTGTCCTTACCACTGAGCCAATTCGAATGTGTTTATAGTCTACTTTTTTTTATATATATTACAAAAATAACAAATTTATAAAAATATATAAACACATTTTTTTAGGATAGGGGCTTCAGCCATCCCGACCCCATTAGATCCTCCAATGTTTGTACACGATGACATAATGCAGTATCGAACATACATATGTGCAGACATGAACTTGCTTGTATTATGGGCCGGCCCAGCCCAGCCCAGTTTCAGTTTATATAAATAGCTCAAAACTGAACTTGTGACTTGTGAGCTCAGTTAGTTTAAACAGAAAAATCAAAAAATCAAAAATCATTTTCATTTTCTGCGTTCTGGAGTAAGATTCAAGACTCCATTTTCTTTCGGCTTTCTGCGTTCATTGTTTGATCCCTTCATTGAGCGGTAAACAGTAAACACCATTGTTCTATAACATTACGAGTAGGTGTATGCTGAGTAAATGTCTGTGCCGTACGTAGTAAATGTAATCGCACATCCTCTTTACCTTTACAGTGTATTTCCCATCCCACACCTCTCCGGCTCTCCCACGTCCCACTCCCAATGAATCTTTCTATCTAGTCTCTACTACTATAAAAGATTGGGAAGAGGCTGCTATCTGGCCGTCCACCCACAAAACTTAAAATCTTCGATCGACGGTTGAGCTTTCACCCTTTTACTTCGTCCTACCTTTCTCCACGTACCTCCTGCTTCATCAACAAGTTCGCCGCCTTCGCCTTCGACCTCTCCACCTCCTGCTTCCTCCTTTCCGCCGCCTTCGACCTTATAGATTTTACCCCCCGCCTTGTGTCCTCCTTCCAATCTCGTGCTTCCTAATCGATCATCATCGCCGCCTCTCCACCTCCTGATTTCTGAAGCCCTCTCTCCGCCTTTTCTGATCTCCGCCTTCCACCAAGACCTCTCCGCGTAGCAGTCGAGTCGCCACCCCGCCTTTCCTGATCCCCGCCTCTCCAACAAGAGCTCTCCGCATCTCAGTTGATCCATCGTGTCTGGATTTCGCCGCCACCGGCCGCAATCGCAATCTTTAGTGTCGAAAAGGTACAGACAATTCAACTTCTCTCTTCTTTTCCCCCTAAATTACGGGTTGTTTATTGCCACCGCAAACTTTAGTTTCGAAAAGGTACGACCAACCCAACTTCTCTCTTAATTTTCCCCTGAATTACAGGTTGTTTATTCCTGAATTCAGGTTTTCAGAGTTTATTACTCTGATTTGTTTTAGGTTATCTTTTCGCTTAGTGCTCGATTAAGGGTTGGGATCTTGCGATTAAGGGTTGTGATGTTTACACTGAGGATTTTGGTCTTGAAATTGAGGATTGGATTTGGGGACTTCAAATTGACCTTTATGGCCTTATGTAATAGTTAAATCCAGGATTAGGGTCTTGGAATTAAGGGTTATGGCCTTCAAATTGAGGATTGGATCCTTGAAATTGATGTTTATGACCTTCAAACTGAGGATTTTTTATTTACCTGTCAAGGCGTTGCTTCTAGAAACGGTGCATGATTGGGGACTTGAAATTGAGGATTGGGGAATTTAAATTTAAATCCAGGATTAGGGTCTTGGAATTAAGGGTTATGGCCTTTAAATTGAGGATTGGAATTAGGGTCTTGCTCCTCTAGATTGTAGAAATGATGCTTACGTCTCCTTACCAACTTTAGTTTCGAAGAGGTACGAGCAACGCAACTTCTCTCTTATTTCCCCCTGAATTACAAGTTGTTTACTTCTCTCTTAGGTTGTTTATTCCTGAATTCAGGTTTTCAGAGTTTATTACTCTGATTTGTTTTAGGTTATCTTTTCGTTTAGTGCTCGAGTTCAGCAGAGAAAACTTAGCTTGCAACAATCATGGATTGGGATCTTGCGATTAAGGGTTATGATGTTTACACTTGAGGATTTTGGTCTTGAAATTGAGGATTGGATTTGGGGACTTCAAATTGACCTTTATGGCCTTATGTACTGTAATAGTTAAATCCAGAATTAGGGTCTTGAAATTAAGGGTTATGGCCTTCAAAATGAGGATTGGAGACTTGAAATTGATGTTTATGACCTTGAAACTCAGGATTTTTTATTTACCTGTCAAGGCGTTGCTTCTAAAAACGGTGTATGATTGGGGACTTGAAATTGAGGATTGGGGAATTTAAATTTAAATCCAGGATTAGAGTCTTGGAATTAAGGGTTATGGCCTTTAAAGTGAGGATTGGAATTAGGGTCTTGCTCCTCTAGATTGTAGAAATGATGCTTACGTCTCCTTACCAAATAGGTGGGTACTTTGATTAAAGGCCAGATTAATTAATCCTACATAAGATTTGTACTTTGTGCTACACTTTTGTCTTACTTTTACAAAATAATTGTCTTACCAAATACGTTTTTTGTTTAGGAATTCAGTTATAAATTAGACAAAATCGCATACGGAGCATTCAAGTCTATCCATGATAAAGTGTTGATAGCCTTATACTAAGAATTCCCTGGGTTAACTTCTAGCTGCTGGAAGACCTCTTTGTAGAATTCAGGATCTGGTTTTCTTTTTCCAGTACCTGTTCAACCAAAACAAAGAAAGAAAAAGTAAGCACTCTAATCAATTATTTACATTTACCAATAATATAAGTTCAGAAATCGATGGGGGTATTTCTTCTACGAAATACACTTCATTTGTCTTCATTGACAGGAGATAGCGGGTAGATTATGATCAAATTGCCTTTCATCCTTAAAGAATTTCTTTGTGATTTAAATTGAGATTTATGAATTTAATTGATTGAGGTTATAAGGTATTCGTTTGCGATTGAAGATTGGTTAATTTAGGATTTAGATATTAAGACAATGTTTATTTGAATTTACGCCTTAAAGGTGTTTGTATAAATACTTAAAAGAGCTTTTGAGATGGAGTTTGTGTTTGGATAATTAGTTGAGGTCGACGACGCCTATATTTTTCAAAGCCACCACTTCCGGTTAACCTTCTTTAATTATCTCCTTAACTTGCAAGACAGATTAAATGTATCTTTCTCCCTAGATGTGTATGAATCTATTAAAAGCTCTTGAATTTCATGTTGGACATCCTGCCATTAACAAAGTAGCGCAAAAACTAAGGTAAATTTTTAGCTTTTTACATATCTAGATTAACATTACTAAAATTGAATTGCTCAAACTTCTGAATTTGCTATCTAATTTTGCTATTTAGTTGCAAAATATTTTATTCTTGTTATGTTTTGAATTGCTTAAAGTTTTGTGTCAAGCTCGAGCTCTGATAGACCTTTCAAGTCAATATAGGTTCAGATAAGGAAGCTTGAGGAGGAAGTGAATCTTCTCAAGAATCTATCTCACCCAAACGTAGTTGTCAGTACTGTGTATGTTACAAAATTGCTGCTCAGTTGCTTAGTGTCTAATTTGGAACTTTGTTGGCAGAGAGATTTAGGCACGGCTAGAGATTAAGAGGCTTTGAACATCTTGTTATAATTTGTTCCATGTAAGTGTTTATTCTTATCTATGCCTCTTAATAATGTTATAGTTCATGACATTAATTGCTGAATGATGATGTTCTTTATTGGGTTTTAATTTTCTTAACAAAAATTATTAGGTTCTAAGAATGTATACCGAACAACTGCTATTAGAATTAGAGTACCTGCACAATAACGGAATCATGCATTCTCTGTATCATTAAACATTAAATATGTTACCTTTTAGGGGCCAAATATCCTTGTTGTTAACAGAAGATGCATAAAATTGTGAAGGTGCTATGTTTTCATCATTGCCTTGGATTGAATTGCTATATGAGATTGGCAAGAGAAGAGGGAATTTTATTGTTTGTTGATTGATCCTCAAGAAACACCGATTTGTTAATATTTTAGATTTTATTCCTCCCTTGGATAGGTAATATTAAAGACTTTCTGATGAAATCGGCCCTGGTGTCTATGACATCCACCCCCCCAAGGATGCCCTCCACCGAGGAGATCGATGATTGCGTCAAGAAGTTGTTTGATGTCCTTGAGACAAACATCTTGTTGGTTACCCATGTGCTAACCAAATTGTCATAATAAGACTGCACAAGCAAGCACCCTTCAGGTTGTGTCTACAAGCGGGAAAGTTGTTGGACCAGGCTTAAATTTCAAATCTGAAGAAACTTCATGATAACATTCAAACTTGGTTCTTGGGATAATGCACAGCTCAACCAAGAGGTATGCTTGAACAGTGTCACATCATAAGATCATTTTTAGTTTTCAAAATTTTCTGTTCATTAACATTTGGTTTATATTAGTCATGTAGTTTGATACACAATATGCTCTTTTTCCATGTCATTAAAATGTTGAGAAATTCAGAGTCCAGATTATATTAAACTGCATTATTCCACGTCTCCACTATAAGCATGATAGCAATTTAATCATTGCCATGCTTTTTCCTGTCCCACATTTACCATCACTCTTGAAGGTCATATCAGTAACAACACCAAGTTAACTTACCTTCCCTTTAACATGTTACGATATGTTTGGTTGATCTCAATTTAATTCACCACCATCTGCATTAGTTTTCCTTATCCATTTTTGTCGAATTCAACCTGATTGAGGTGTGAGGTGTCTCTGTTTGTCTCTTTTTTTGCTACTATCTGCCTAAATTTGAGCCCTTGTCTTATTTTTGTTTCATTTTTAAAGATTTATTACATTATTTCTTCCCAATTTCGGTAGCTCTTTTGGCTTGGTTGAGCTGAGTTCTGTATTATGTTGGTTTTTACAAACAAGTGCATTAGCTTTTTGTACCTAAGGTACTTGGTTCTTTTTTCTATAACTGTATTTTTTCTCTCCTTGCTTCTTAGTTGCATTGTCTGGTTCTCATTTACATTTTTTAGGGAATTTTTCCTCTAATGGATGCCATACTCTCACCTTTGGCCATACAACAGGTGGTTTCTACTTTCCCTAACATTGCCTTGGGTGAAACGGTGGATAATGCTCATAAATTTCTAGGAACTAGCAGCTTCATTTGTGTTATGTTAAATGCTACTTACTTAGGGTTTGGAGAGTAAATTGGTTTGATCTGGTCGAGGAGTTTTTCACTTGTTCAGTGTATTAGCAGTTTAAGAATAGGTAGGCTGGTAAACAGAACGGTGGATTTGTTTGCAGTTATACTGCATTTATTTTCTTAATTTAAAATCCGACTTTAATGGTTTATGGGGCTCGGGTTTGTATTGAATGACTGCACTAAAATTTATAGATGTAAATGGGGCTAAACTAACCATTTGGGAAAATGTTTCGGTGACACTAGTGTCAAATGACACTAGTGATGTGGCAATATTCTTTCCATTTTTTTTCCTTTCTTATCCTATCGATCTGTTTATATACTTTTTCATTAATTTTTTTTTTTACCCAATTTCACAATTGTTCAATTATTCTTTTCATAAAATTTTTAATCTCTAACCTGTCTATTTTATTAAGATTTATTATGAGTTGGATTATTTTACGGGAATACCCATGATTGAATACATTTAATTATCTTTGAGTATAGGTTCAAACAAGTCAAGTGTTTAACATTTTAACGTATATCAATTACTGTAATATTTTAAATTTTATAGTTATTTTATCTGAGATTAATAGATCTAAAAATTAGTTATGTTATTCAGGATGACCAGGTCTAAAAAATTACTCAAATACAATTAACTTGGCCGAAAAATAATTAACATGTCTCCCTTACAATAGCTATTTAACGATATTTTTGTAGCTCTTTTTTGCTTTTGTATTTACGAAAATTGCATTTAAAATAAAATAAAACTTATAATTATTCAAGTAAAAAGAAATACTAGTATCATATTCCTATCAAGTAGGAACTATATAATTCCTTTTTGTTTGATAATTTGATGTTTAGGAGTACTAAACTTGTGTCATAAAAATTTGTGTTTTTGCTATAATAATTAATTTTTAGGTCATGATTATTCTTTTTTATAAGTAACAATTACTCTTTTTAAGCGTATTGAACTCAAATATGAAATTTTAGGCCTCGTTTGGTTATATTTTTACATGTTTACAATCTATGCGTTTGGTACAATTTTTTTTAAACTAAAAAACCCAGGAATTATAATTTTCGGGAATTGGAATTCCTACAAAACGAGGGAATTCAACTTACCAGGTGGGGGTGGGTAATATCTACTTCCCTTTTTCTTCCCCAAATCTTTTATTTTATTTTTTTTGACAAATAAAATCTCTAATTTGTCCATATTAATAAGATGAATTTATTTATATTTAAAGGTTATAAAAGTAATTTAAAATCAATTGCTGTCAAATATCTGTGTTCAACCAAGCAAAATGCAGTAATTGAGTTCATGATAATTTATTTGCAAACAAACATATTTTCATATTTTTCGATAAGTAGAATTAATGAGAATTCTATTTCCCAAGAAGTAAATTCCCATGAATTGAAATTCTTACATTTATCCAAACTAGCCCTTATGATACAAATGAAATTTTGTTAAATATTTATTTCCTAAAAACAAATTTAAAAAATAGAGATAATTCCTAAGTTGACTACACTACACCGGATCAAGAAAAGTTAAAATTTGACTCTGTTCATTTCCTAGGTATAAATTTACATTGCCTTTCTTTTTCCTTTTCTTTTAATATCAAGTTCAACTGTATCAAATCAGTTTATCACTATTCAATAATGTAATGATAATTTTACAAAAAATATAAAGAGTGGGTGATTAATACAGTAGAAAATTGGAATAAGAAGTAATTTTATTTTAATATAGAAAAGAAAATTAGTGAGTTCTATCCTAAAATATGCATATGTATTAATTACCCTTTTAAAGCTTTAGTGATATGGGTCCCACGTATTTGTGTGAAATGACACTAGTGTCATATAATCACCCTCCAACCATTTGAAAGGTGCATTTGCAAATGCAAGTAGGTGTGCCAAGCTTAGCAAATTGCTTAGCGAATCACTCTCTCTCTCTCTCTCTCTCTCTCTCTCTCTCTCTCTCTCTCACACACACACACACACACACAACAATGAGCTTCCCGGGATTGCGAAGGAAGACGATCTGTTTTCTTTTGTATCTATCTTAATTGAGAGTTAATGTTTGCTTAAATCGTTTTGTTACTTGAATTGAGTACATAGAATGGAATTTGTTATGAGTTGTTGATTGTTTGTTTAAAGGCATGTTTCTAATTGACTTCCTTTTGGTATTTGGATTACAGTGGATTGTTTGGTGTATTGATGAATATTTTGTTGGACATAAAGGCGAACCGACTTGGCATAATATTGAGACTGAGGATGGTGATGTCGGAAAGAGTGGCAATTTCAGTGTGGGTTAGGAGTATCTTCATAGGATATCCATTGCACTTGGCGGAAATACTATTGTCCCTGTTGCTTTAGATTTTTTGCCTCCCTTTTTGGCTGATCGATTCTGAGTAGCAAAAGCAACGTGCCGTATTAATTGCAGTTGCCTAGAATGTTGAAGGATGTGCCAAGGTAAACTCCCTTTGATGTTGCTATGATTTATTAAATGGGGTTGGATGAAGTGTGTAGTTATTTGTAGAATTCTATTGGATGATAATATTTGTTATGGGAGGACGATGAGAATATGATAGCTATTATGCCTAACTTGCCTTAGTTTCAAAATTGAGTACTCAAATATTCAAATATCTATTCATAATTTGAATCACTCCTATTGTGGTGCAGGTAATGTTAAAACATTAGGAGCAAGTAGTGAATATGGTGGTTGAGTTGCTTTCAAGATCACCATCTAAAAGTTAGATGGCCAGGTCTGAATGCAATTGCGCATCTATTCACGGATTTGGGCCCAGATTTGCAAGTTCAGTTTCACTAGCATGTCTTACCAGCTCTTGCTGGAGCTATGGATGATTTCCAAAACCCCATAGTATAGGTGAGCGGATTGCTATATTTCTTTTTTTCTTGATTTGATATAGTTTCCGTATAAGAGAACTGGTTGTTGGCTAATTCCAAACTTATACTCAGGCAATGTAAATTTGTTTCATTCGACACTTCAAATTGAGATTTATGTCTTCAAATTAATTTTTTAGTAGGAATCAATTATCAAGGACATATCTTCCACGTACAAGAAGAACATCATCGCGGATCATTTTGACTGTCAAAAGTGAATGCCTAGAGGATTAGTAAAAAGGAAAAAGTAAGAAAAGATCTGTTCCGAGCTATCAATCTCTGGTAATAGGGTGTTTTGTTTGAAGTTGGTTTATATTTTATTAATCATGTGGGAGGTTGAAGAGATTTATTGTAACAAGTATCTTTATTTCGTCATTGGGTTGTGTTCAGATCCTAAAAAATTTTCTGAAAAGGGATTCATTTCATCAGAATCCTAACTTGGTTTTGTTTGATAATGTAGAAGAAAGATTCTACCAAGGACCAAGCAACCTTCTAGCCATGTTGATTATATTCAAGAAGAACCTCATGAACATGTGACCAAGCCACTTGTTGACCCTGTTGAGCATCTTCCAGATGAACCTCATCACCATGAACCCAGCATCAGAGCCAAGATTTTATTCCAAGGAGCCATATTTACACTTCTCTTATACTTCTACAAATTAGTTTCACCATGAACCATTGCCGTGCCCCTTACCTAGTCTCTATATATTAAAAATGGGACTTCCCTTAGGAACAGTGACTTTTCAGCCAGATGTCAACCTCTTGTTGGATGAAAAGATTTTATGTGGGCTTTTATCTGCTTGGGCTTTTTTAACTGGAGTTGGCCCAGGCCCATTTTAGCTGCAAAAATCTTTGTCTGGCAACCGACCTCACCCATCCCATGTATTCGTCTTTGGCCTACCGTCTTCGATTTGCCGTTTCTACTCCAGCCGGTATGACCACCTTTTCCCAGCCTTTCGATGTCGTCGACGGTCGGTGGCTCTCATTTCGACGGTAGGTGGCTCAAAATTACAAAATTGCCGTTTCTTTTTTTCATTCTTTACCTCTCTCTTTCTCAACCCTAACCTGCGCCGGGTATCTGGGGGAGGCGGAAATTCGTTGTTCGTAGCCCTCCATGGCTCCCAACATATGCCTCTCCGGCACGGCGGCAGGGCCATCTTCGGCCTCTAGCTCAAGGATTAGGATCAACAGGAAGGAAAAGAGGCTGTCGATTTCCACCGCCTTGTCCATCGCCGCCACCCGCATCCTCAAAGGCCATCCGACCTCCCTCAATAATGTCGTCTAGAACAAGCGCCCTGGCGCTGATTATGAATCCTCCTCCAATTTCCATTGTAGCCTCTTCCTCTTCCTCCCTTGGCTTCCGGTTCCGGTCCTCAGTGTCCGACGCGTTTCAGATTCGGCGCTGCTCCGGAAGAACATAGGTTTGACAGCAATGGAAAAAACTCTGGTTCATCTCCAAGGTTTGACAGCTATTGGTTTAATTATTGGTTTTGCGTTTCGGATTGGGGATTTCGGTTGTCTGTTTCTAATTTATTTGTTTCTTGGATTCTCTGCCAATTCATTTTTCCATTTCCAATTTCAGGCCTCGCTGCAGGTTCAGCGGTGTTTGCATTCTTCAATTCAGTATCTAAATGTGGAAGAAGAAAAATTGAGCTAAAAATGATTGAATTAGTATATTAAGATATCATTTGATATCGATTTTAATGATATATCAAACCCTAGATATCGATATTGATGGTTTTCTTCAAACTCATCCATTCAAACCAGGTTCAAACACATTTAGATACTGAATTGAAGAAAATCCCCTGCCACTCTTGATTGAAATCGCTTATATTGGATTTGTTGGTCTAATTTATTGAATTGCTCATCAATTGATCAAACCCATTTATTTATTTCTAGGTTTGGATAGGTTGTGGAATGTAGGGTTTTCTAGCTTAGCTAAGCCAAGACCTCAGAAAACTACTGGTAAAGTATTTTTAGAAACGCCAGAGCAGACTGACTTAGTATATTGAAAGGGAAAGGGTTTTGTGCAAGCTTTTGGGTGATCAAACTATGACTCAAGTGGATCATCATTGCATTAGTTTATTTTTATGTAAATGATTTTCATTCTCATTCCATTTGATCTTTGAGATACCAATTCTTCTTTAGATACATTTGAGCTTATATATTATACATCTAACCCATCAGACAATTCTTATTTATGTATTACTCTCTTTCCCTTTTGCTTGTTTAATTTATGGACCCCGTAGTACACTTGTTTTCATAAAGCCTTCAGTTTTATATATCTGTCATGGCAAATCCTGAATGATCTATATGCATTTTAGGCATCTATATGAATTCTTTCAGCAGCCAGAATGTCCTCGAATAAATGGTCCTTACATCTTTTTCTTGTGGAATAGTTCTTGCAATCACGGGGGCATGACTAATGGGGATTCTCGATGATTTAGATCAATGAAATCCTTATGAATACCGTAAGGGCATGATCAATTGCTATAGAATGCATCTCGCCCATGATTTCATTGGAACTATTGCTGCTGCCGGTTACGCTACTTATGGTTTGTTTCCATATTCCTTCTCTTTGTTCAAGCGGGTGTCTTATCAAAGTTCCGTTCTTCCGATTCCAGTTATTAGGTTTTTAAATTTTTCATTTGTTCAATAAAATTAAATTGAACATCCCAAGCTGTACGAATCTCCTGTTTGTTGTTTCTTCATTGTTCTAAGAGGTTTATTAAGATTTTGTGATCCTTCTAACCTATATTATGCTGTTTATTTGTCTTACGTTAAGCTACTTCTTCCTGCGCATTTATATTATTGTTTATTCACATTTTGCAGCATATACATCAGCATAAGTGGATCAGAAGACAAAGACATTTCGAGCCACAGCAAATTATGATGCTGCTGATGATAATGCATCAACTATTGAGATAGGTTTGCACATTGTGCATTTAAATAATTTGTTTAGACTTTTGTGGCTTACAACAAAAGGTCTTAAGGAAAGTTCTTTATTTCCATGTACCTAAGTAGCTTCAGATTTCAGTCACTCTTTCTGCATTAACTAGCTAAGTGTAAGAGGTAAAATGAAACTGAATATATATTATAATTTACAGTTGCTAAAGATAATTTAAAGAGCTTATTATGATTTACATTTGCTAATAAAACATTTTAAACTCATGCACTAAATGAAACCAATTTCCTTGGTTAATATATTCAGTTTTAGTAGATTATAAGATTATTTGCTTGATTCACTTGCATCTTTTATGTACTACAACCAATTTCAGTTTTAGTAGATTACAAGATTATTTGCTTGATTCACTTGCATCTTCCAGATATGGAGCTGGAGATGCAAAGTTTGGGTATTTTTAGAATTCTAAATCTGTCTGAAACTTTAATCCACTCAGAAGTCAGAATCGAAAACAAGCATTTACTCCGCGTGCAAAGCACGCGGTCGACCAACTAGTATATATAAAAGCGATAGTTGCTCCGTGAATAGTAACAATTTTTTTCCAATTTTACCCTTTTATTTTAGTATATTTACTAGCCCAATTTTTAACAAGCTCAGCCCATTTGTAAGATCTAGCCCACCACATCTTCCTCTTGCCCTTGCCATAGCATGTACGTAGGGTGAACCCATTTTTTAATTTACGAAATTGCCACTCCATTAGCCTTCATCATCTACGCACCTCCGTTTCCTTCCCCAAACCCTCCTCCACCTCCACTTCCTTTTCGGCGCCGATTCCAGAGATTTCAGGGCCTTCGTCGACGACGGAGACGGCGACTCCGGCGGCCCCGACCACTATGACATGGACGACGACGAAATCGACAACAATAAGAACTTAATTCGACACAGAGTATGAGCCCCTCCTCTTCTCCTCCTCATCCTCCTCCCGCGCCTCAACTGGTTCCGTCCCCGCCGCTGACCTCGAGATTGAAATGGTCCAGAGCAAGAGCTTCGTCTCCACCCGCGGCTAGGACTCCGATATAGTCGCGAATTACAGGATCGACGAGGAGTTTCATAAGATCAGTTTGCTCAATTGCGATTCCTTCATCCGGAAGCCGCTTGGTCCCGAAGGTAATATGTTTTGTTGATTGAAATGACAATTTTCAAATTGCAATCGTTTGTTTCACTTTAAATTTGTGCCTAATGACCTATAACAAGTAGATTATTTTGCTGATTTACAAAAGATGATAGTTTGATCTCTAACCCCTCTCTCCCTTTAGTTTTTTGGATTTTTTAAATTAGCTTAGTTGGGCGAGGCATGGAGATTTTTGAGCAATTTAGATACAAGTTTTTCTAAATAATAAAACAAAATTTAATGTGCATATATTTATGCCCAATCTAATTTCGTCAGGAGGTCAGCGGTTTACCCTCACATGAAGATGTTAACAAGATATCTTATTTCTTGTTTTATAGGTTGCACAGGTGATGATTTCTTCGTTCAGTTGAGAATGTAATACATGCATGATTGTTTCTCTTTTTGTGACGAAAATAATTCAACTTTGTTTCTCTTCCTGTGAATGAAAACAGTTAAACTTATATTTTCGTATTCCTTATTTTCAGTCAAATCTCAAGTTGCCATTCATCTTATAAAACTGAGTATGTATCGTACTTTATATAAAATGAGATTGTTTTATCGGTGGAAAGGACTACAATATTATAGCTTGGGATTCAAAGAATGGAAAGGTTGCCAATAGAAATTCCAATACAAATTGCCTATGGTTGCCTGGTTTATACTGCTTAACCAGATCAGGTTTCATTAGGGAATAAGATTATCATTCTATGGTGACTAGGGTTGATTAGGGAAGACGTGTTTGATGAAATACATGTAATAAAATTTCAACTTATTTGGTAATCCCTGGTGTTAGGTCCAAATTTAAAATGATTTGACTTTATATTTAGGATGACCCAAATTCATTTTTAGAAATTTAATTTCCATTTTTTAGTGCTTTAATTCATGCTTTAAGTGTTACAAATTCATATTTTCCCCTAACTAGCTAATGGTTGTTTTCTGTTCACTTCTACGCAACTAAATGATGAACAAGACATTAAATATGGCAAAATGGAAGGAGATTACATTATATAAAAATTCAGATAAAATAGTGTGTTACAAAGGAATGGCAAAATGGAAGGAAATGGACATAACCAACCATATTTGTTACAAATAAAAATCAAATGTGTTTACTAATTTATACTTTGGGCTAGAAAATCTGCATAGAATGTTGCTATTTATAATTGATTGTTAGTTGTAGATTTATGCATATGCCTATCTGATTATTGAATTGAACATCTCAACTGCTGAATAATTAACCCCAGCACTTTTATGTAAAAGTGTACCCACATAACGAATTTTGATCAACAAAATTGTTGATCATTTGGATTGCTCTAGGTTTGGTTTGGATATCTACGTACAACATCTAGCTCTCCTAAGAAGAGTCCAAAAATTTCCAAGTTTGAGCTAAATTACATACTAAAGAAAAGGTCACTGTCATTCTTTTGCACAGGGAAAGATTTGCACTGCTACACCAGGAATAAGAATTCTCAAGGTGGTGAACAGGATGCACTTAAGGTAGAAATTCAGAGGATAGAAGAATAGGAGAAACGGATGAGGAGGGAAGCTCTTATTTTAGCTCCTAAGCATGCCAGTCACCCTAAAGGTAATCAGATTGATAAACATGAGTTCTCTCAAACTCTTTTAAGGAGTCTTAAATTTCAGTTTTATTTATCAAAATGTTCTCATTACTAAGATGGTTGTCTTATCATGTTTATGTTGTTGTACTTATGATCCCAAATATAGTTTTATTGTCCTTATGTGAGTAGTGCAAGAAATAAGAAACTTCTTACCTCGTACCTTACGACTTTTTTAATTGTGTTTATGATCTCAGCTTAGTTAAAATTGTTATTTGCAGGATGTGAGTCATGCCACACTTGAAAGCTTCTCAAGGATACTAGAAAACTTGGCATACAATATCATCAGAAAAATCAGCGATCTTTTGTTTGTAGACGATGTAGCCAGTCAATCAACTTTCTTAGAATCTAATAAGTCTCTTTTCAAATGAGGTGACTTTGGTAGCCTACTTATTCAAAAACAGATGTCACCAAGCCCATTCTAGATTCAACATTCACCATTTGCATCTTCTTTTAATATAATTTGTTGAAAAATGAAGATCGGTTTCATGTTCTTGATTGTTACCCTCTTTGTTTTAATTAATCTTTGGCAAGAGTAGAACAACTGAAAAAATAATGACCATTTGCATCTACGACTCAACAAGGAGAAGAAATTTGTCAAACAACAATTCGCGTGCTTCGCACGCGAATACCAACTAGTCTCTATATATAAAAAGCGTGACTTAAAGCACGCGAATACCAACTAGTCTCTATATATAAAAAGCGTGACTTAGCTTATGAACAGTAAGTCTTTTTTTTTTCCCATTTTGTCCTCATTTTGTTCCAAAATAACATCCACAGGCAACTCCGGCCCATATTCAGACCCATTTCAGTGATAATTAGGTCTACCGCCTTCCAGTCTTCCACATAATTCCACCGCCTATCTTCGTCCTCTCCGCCTGCAAGCCGATCCCACGATTCCACCGTCGGTCGTCTCTCTCTCTGCTACCCCCGGAGTGAGACTCTGTCGGCGCCTCGGACTATATATCCGCCTGCGCCAAACCCCAACCCACAAAGCCTCTTCTCTTCCTCTCGGTGATTCAGTCTCTCAAACTCTCCGCTTGAAGCACTAAAAGAGTAAAGGTTTGTGGTTGTTAATTTGTCATTCTTAATCTAATTTTAATTGTTTTTCGTTGTTTTATGCTTGACTGAATTACTTAATTCAATTTGTTCTTAGAAGACATAGGGTTAAAGTTGTGATTTGGTTAGTTGGGATTTGTCGGGATTGCAAATTGATGCTTGATTTGGTTGATTCACCGCCTTTACGTACTTGCTTGCTTTCTTGAAATCAAAGAGTCATCATCTTCATCAATTGCTGGGGCAAAATCGGTAATTTCTTCCAAAAGCCCTAATTTTTGACTTTGTTCTCTATAATCTATGACTTCCTCCCTTAATTATTTTCCTGGATACAGAATGCTCTAAACTTTGCAACATATTGATATAGTAGCTAATTCCTATACCTAGGCTTTATACTTCCTGAAATTGACTGTTTTAATTTTAATACCATAAGAGCTTTCTTGATAATGGAAATTTGACATTACGAGATTCTAAGGCTACGAACTGTTTATGAGAAGGTTAAATAGTACAATACCAAGTTTTGATCAATTAACAGAGATTGCAGTTGAGTTGACAAAGAACTCCCCTTTTCTAACCAAAGTTTGGAATTTTAGCAATTTGGATAGAGTAAGAATGAATGTCTTCTTCAATTCAAGTCATAATTTTTAAAAGCAAGCTTCTAAATCTTACTCAATCTCCTTTGTTCCACTAGCATCTCCCGTGTTATTTGTTTGTTAAAAAAATGTTCGGTTGCTGTCAAGCAGCAATTAAGGTTATGAATTTAGCAAAACAAGATTTCGAACACTAAAACAAAGAATCTAATTATATTAAAGAAATAGAGAGAGGAATTAAATAGGTGGATTTGTGATAGAATCATGATAATATTGAGAATATTAGGTTTAAAAAAAAAAGGACACTCTGTATTTCTTGACTGAAACAATTAGTTTAATTGCAACAGTACGAAGCTATTTCATTTATCAATGGCATATCATTTAGTAAATTTATCGTACCCAAAAGTAAAAGTTCGTACACATTATTAATGAGAATAGCTAGAATTGTGTATTATATGCATGGATAGAGATATGTATCATGTATGGCATTAAATACAAACTTTTCTGGAAAACTTCCTATTGACTGAACACAAATTATAATAATCAATAGGATATGAGAGCTACAATGAGAAAGTGAGATTATGGTTAGCATTTAACATTGAATGTAATAGATATGATCTCAAGATTTTCTTAGGTAGAGCTAAAATTGTTACCAATCTTACCAACAAGTTTACACCAACACAACGATAAACAACTTTTTTTTTTTTAAAGTTCAAGGTTTAAGGATTTAATTGATCTACATATCTATTTTAACATATTTTGAGGGGCTCCATTTTCCCCTTCCATATGAATTTAACTTGTATATTTGTGATTATCGTTACGAAACCAAATTTGTATCCTTCTAGGATTGGGTTTAGTTTCAAAAATGATGGATTTATATTGGAATTAATACGTTCTTTCTTTCAATTTCTTAGAAAAACTCAAATAGTCGATTGACAACTTTTGAAATGTCATATGATAGGCAACTCTAAATGGCCAAAAGACATAGCAAGATACATAAATGAGTATAGGTAGTAAAAATAAAGTGTAAAATTTCTAGGTGGAGGATAGACTACTCAAGATCAAGTAATAAGCACTCATTCTTTTGATCGGATTCCTACAAAATTGGGGACTAAAACATTTAAGGGGGCTTTTGATTTAATCGTTATGATGAGACGTCGTTCATGTGTAGCTATTTGATTTCCTAATCGAAAAACAATTTCAACTACTTGATGTTAAATGCCATTTTAGTACTCTTACTTATTTATGAATTGCTTTCTAGCTTGGTGCAGATTAAGCTTAAGAAGGTGAAGTTAATTTTAAGAAAGAAGACAAATTTATTCAACACTTTAAAAAGGTTAAAGGCATCCGTGGTTGAGTTTGCAAAGAACAATACCATAGCTCAACATGTATCTTTTTATATTTTCTGTACAAGATAAATATTAGAAGTTGGATATTAAGCTTGGATAACTATTTATTTGCCTTCCCTCTCCTGCTATATTGTATTGACAAACAAACACTCACCCCGCGTGTTCGCACGCGGGTGTCCAACTAGTACATATATAAAAGAGACACTTTCGAATGAATAGTCACATTTTTATTCCATTTTTATCCTTGCTAATGATTAGAATTACACAACCTTCATATTAGACCACAGAAGTTGAAAAAAAAATTGGGCTTTCTTTAGGGCCCTATTAAACCACAAAAACTGAAAAAAAAAACACATTTGGGCCTTTTCTCAGGCCCTCTTTTAAAAGCCCAACAAAATTATATCCGAGGGGTGTGTTTGGATTCCAAAATGCATTAATTATAATGTATTTTTTCCCTCGATTTATGTGCATGTTTGGTTGCATAATTAAAAAGTTGTAAAAATCGAGGTAAAATATGTGATTAATCAAACATGCACATAAATCAAGGTAAAAATAATGCATTATAATTAGGCCTTGTTTGGTATGCATTCCCAGTAATCAAAAGGGGGAATGGGAATCGATGATTCCCAGTTTTGTTGTTTGGTATTGTAAAACCGGGAATCAAATTGATTACTGGAAATCTCATTATCCCCAATTTTCCCCAATTTTCATCTCCCAGGAAAAGGTAGGGGATCCTCCCATTCCCATTTTACACATCCTCTCTCTCCACCTTCAGCAACTCTACAGCCGACCTCCAACCTCCGGGCACTATCACCGGTGGCCATCTCCGTTGCCGGCGTCGCCCCTCCCTTGCCGACGGCCACCCTTCGTCGCCGACCTCGGATTCATTCTCTTTCTCCCCCTCTAACGACATGTTCGTCCCGAGGTAAGGTGTCCCACCGGCGGGCTTCCTCCTTCATCGGCAGCCAAGGACACACCGACAGCCAACGTCCTCCAGGCCCCGTCGAATCCAGATCTGGTACTCTCTCTCTCTCTCTGTCCCCTCGCCTGACCAGATCCGCTGACGACGACGCTACCAACCTCCTTCAATGGCGTCTCTCTCTGTCGAGATATGAAGACGACGCCCCCGCCTGACCAGATCTGTCGACGACCACGCTACCAACCTTCTTCAATGGCGTCTCTCTGTCGAGATCTGACGACGACGCTGACAACCGGCTTCAATCTCCTTCAATGACGCCGCCACTGCCATCCGGCCTCCAGATCTGTCGAGATATCCTCCTTCGATTCCTTCCTTCTTCATCCCCCAGATGGATTAGGGTTTATTCAGTGGACCACCATCCAAGTTTCAGATCTACAATTTGTTAAAATTTGTCTATTTTTTGATGAATTTATGACTTTGTATGTTGAATTTGTGTATTTTTACTCATAGTTTGGGAGAGATTGAATTGGTTTGCCCTTGAATTTGATACTTTGAATTTTTGGATATTTAGGTTGAATTTGTGAATTTTCATTCCGGAATTATACCAAACAACGTGCTTAGGTAATCACTCATTCCGATTTTTGATTCCCATTCTGATTCTAATTCCCATTCCGATTACTGCACTCATACCAAACGGGGCCTTAATGCATTTTGAAATCCAAACACACCCGAGAAATCATTCCTTTTTATTGGTAAACAACCAACTCTCCATCCATGTTGCCTTAGTGACCGGTTCAAGCTTGACCCACCACTCCTCAAGATAATTAAGGTTAATATAAAAAATTAACCCTATTTCGTAGAAATTGCATAAAATCTTCTTAATTTAGAGAAAATACAAATGTAGGGAGTCACCCTAATCTAAATGAAGAGAATTTATTGACAAAATAAAAAATTATCTAATGGAAATAACATATTATAATTATAAATATGCATGTCTCTTAGGAATATTACCCTTTAGATTTTTTTCCACTGATGTACCAACAATTAAGTTAAATTTTTTCCACTGATGTACCAACAATTAAGTTATGTCATATTGTTAAGTAACCTACAAAACTAACCCCGTTTCATAAAAATTGCAAAAGAACATCTTAAGAGGAAATACAAAAACTATGTAAATAATGTGATTAAAAAAAGTGCCCTTAGAAAATGTAGAAAATACCTTCATATAAGAAGAAGAATAAAAAAAAAAAACGCAATGTTCTCATTTTACAACAACAAGAACCACAAAAGTTGAAGATCTACAATTAGCCCTGTCAAACGGGTCACTTCGGATCTCGGGTAAAATGGGTCCCGGGTAAAACGGGTTCCGGGTATTTTCAGGTTGACTCGAACCCGGGTTTAACCGGGCTTCGGGTCATTTCGGGTTTGCCCATTTTTTATTTTTTAAATTAAAAAAATCATGATTTGATAATTTTGTGATAAATTTTAATTATATATATATATAATTTAATTATATATAATTATAAATCAACCGGGTCACTGGGTCAGTCGGGTCAAAATTACCAGGTCAATCGGGTCACCGGATCGAAACCCATATTACCCGAAAAGTTTTCGGTTTTTCGAGTTCGGGTCAGAAATTTTCCGGATGTTTGGGTCGGGTCACCGGGTCGGGTTTTGTTTTAACAGGTCTACCCACAATGTTATACAAAAAGACTCACAAGGAGCGTGATGAGTTGAATCGGGACTCTTCACCCTTAAACAGAGTTTTGAGGTTTGACTCTTAGAAATGAAATGTCGATTGATCTGGTCCAAATCTAAAACCATCTTACCCAATCTCATCCGACAAAATCCACTCGATCAATGTAGGAATTGAATCACTTCCAACCGTTAACCAAAATTTCTCCTTAATAAACCTAAAAAAAATTACTGATGAAAATTACAAGGAGAGGATGTCCGCGCACAACGCGCGTGGCTCCAAGTCTCCAACTAGTAATATAAAAATGATAAATTTTATTGTAACGTGGCTAACCGGTCGGCCATATAAAACTTATCCGATACATGAATAGATGAGTCCAAATGGAAGTGTCCATCCTCTCCAACACGTGTCGGACTCAGTGAGCATCACCTTCACCTACTTATATAGATACTAGATGGAAACAAAGCAAGATCAGACGAGGAGGAAGACAAATGGAAAGTCAGGGCCACCAACAAGCTCCCGGATTGGGATCTGCAGGTCGCCCACATTAATTCTTGGATCTACTATATCTAACAAGTACTTGATTGTCATTCTATTTGATTTGGTTGTACGTTGGTGATTCACATAAACTAAATTAAATGTCTTCAGGGGAAGAGCATGAGAAGAAATCGGTGCTGGAGAAGGTGAAGGTGAAGGCCTCTGAGATCAAGGATGCCATCACTAACCATCAAGATGACGCTCCAAGTATGAATCACTACAATTTTATTTATTTTTAATCTAGCCTGCACAACAAGTGAGTTGATGCTAATGTGGTGGTGTTGCAGGACCGGATCTGAGCGACTATACGACCTTCGAGCCGGAGCAAGTGGGGGTCTCCAAGTCCAAGGACAATGGGATCACTTTCGGAGGCGGCCAGACCCATCCAGCCGGGACACAGACTGGTGATGGTGGGAGACCAACTGAGCCTGCAACCTAATTCTAATTGCTTAATTAGCATTGTTTATGGATTGAAGTTGATGCTAGCTCTGATGTTGAAGATGGTGAATATTGCTGAAAATGGTTGAATTGCAACTTCCGATTCATACTTATATGATGTTTTTTTTTTATGGTTTTAATCCAATTCGATTGTTAACATTGATTCGGTACAAGAGCTTTAGGCTTTGTTTGCATCAATTTGCATCCATTGTGTTCGATTTTGATGAATTCGGCTTGAAATTAGGAAATAGGGTTCCCTCGGTAGAGACCGAATCTAGATCGGGAAATTGGGGTCTTTATTGATCGAATTAGGAATGGATACTAAGAATTCGATAATGCGATCTTAGAATTTACAAAATCACATCTTGATTTTGAGTTTCGATAGAGGGTTGAGATGGGTTGTTATTTTGGGTATTTTGTCCTTGTAGTAACTATGTGGCTCGCCTGAATAAAAAAAATGACCAAAATGCCAAACTTGCCATGTCTGTGATTGGAATTTCATCGAACATGTGGTAGGCGTCTAGGAAGAGGAGAGGAGATGACACTGTTGGTGACTGAGAGGGAAGAGGAAAGCAGGAGATCTGAGTGATTCCTGGGGTGGAGATCTATTCATATCACTTGTATAGTTGTATATATATATAATAATAACTAGTATAATCCCCACATCATGGTGCGGTTTTTTTAAACTAAAATTTTAGCAATATAAAAAAATATATTATGAAATATTAATAAAAGCTAAAATAAAAATCATTACCACAAATGTATTTTATAATTCTCTGAAAAAAATATTTTAAAAAAATCTCATGCAATGTATAATACATAAATATAGATTGAATCATTCAGTAATAATAATAATAATATCATTATAACTTTGTTTAAATGTGATGGGTCATAACCAATAGTTATATTCAATGCTTTGAATTAAGCCCAATAGTTACATTTTTTCTTTAATGTTTTAAATTAAGCTCAATTGTTAGTAAATGGTTACATTTTTTTTCTTTAATGTTTTAAATTAAGCCCAATTGTTAGTAAATATGTTAAGAATAAAAGAAAAAAATGTGATTAGTTTAAAGAGATAAAAAATAAAAATAAAAATAATAATTAAAGAAAATAAATAATTAAAAAAGGGACAAAAAAACTTGATTGGTGGATAAGAGTATATATAGATATATAGATAGTAAGAGATAACAAAGTTCATGTTAATTGGTGTGAGTCCAATTTTGAATCTTATAGGAGTATATTTGTGTTAATAATCAAAATTTGATCGAAATTCCTCCCAACTTTTACTCGCTTATGAGTATGGCTGTTATATGAACTGAACGGGTCGGGATCGGCTCGAAAAAATCTCGACTCGAGCTCGTTTATTTTCTAAACAAGCCGAGCTTGAACAAAATAAAAAAAACTCGTTTAAAAATTAGGTTCGGCTCGAGCTCGTTTAATAAACGAACAAGCTTGAATATGACAAGATCGGCTCGTTCGGCTCGAATAACACCCCTGATATTAGGGAAAAGAAACAAACTTATATTTTTGTTATTTAATTTTCAGTTCCCCTAACTGATGTGAAAGAGCCTATTTATTCCCAACACGATCCAAAGACTCCAAACCCAACAAATCTCACCATCGACGAGTAAATATTGTTATAGATTTAATATGAAATTGTGCATAAGAATGTTTGTACATGATGACATATACAGTGTTGAACATACATACATGCAGACATGAACTTGCTTGTGTTATGGGCCGGCCCAGCCCAGCCCAGCTTCAGTTTATATAAATAGCTCAAAAGTCAAAACTGAACTTGTGAGCTGAGCTCAGTTAGTTGAAACAAAAAAAAAAAATCAAAAATCAATTTCATTTTCTGTGTTCTGGAGTAAGATTCAAGACTGCATTGTTCTATAACATTACGAGTAGGTGTATGCTGAGCTGAGTAAATGTCTGTGCCGTAGTAAATGTAATTGCTCATCCTCTTACCTTTATAGTGTATATCCAATCCCAACAAAAGCCAAAAGTAAGGTTAACACCTCGAGTTCGGCTAAAAAAAAGTTTGAATAGCTGGAATTTAATGAAATTTCTAAAATTTCACATCATTTCAGACATCACTTGGCACGGCTGCTAATACCCCGTAGGCTGAGGAGCAAAAGGAGTGAGATTCCCACATTGCTAGATATCTGAACTGGATCGGCTAATGCTCCCAGGTTGATGCGATGTAGCTCTCTTTCCTGATCTACGACCATAGGAGTGAGTTTCACCTAGGTAATGTAAAAATCAGCTCGAGCTCGTTCATTTCCTAAATAAGTCAAGATTGATTAAAAAAACTCGTTAAAAATTTGGGTTGGGCTCGGCTCGAACTCTTTTTTTTTTTGGTAAACAAACCGAAAGGGAAAAAGCCTTTCAACACAACCGAATCCAGACTACACTATAACAAAACGGGGAGTAGTCCTTCCCCTACAATCATTCTCTAAGAGCAAGTCCACGCCATCAGGAGGATCTGTTAACACATGGATCCCTCGCGGAATGGCAAGGCTAAACTTGGCAAGGGAGTCGGCTCGGCTCGAACTCTTTTAACAAACGAACCAAGCTTGAACATATCAAACTCGGCTCGTTTGGCTCGGATATCCCCAGCTAAAAGATACTGTATATATAATTCCTCCTGAAATGAGTCCCACCTTTTACATCTTATTCAATCCATTCCAAGGTTTCTCCATTCTAAGTTTTATTTCACACAGTTAATTAATTAAGTTTGCATGACCACGCAACAATCTTTGTCATGGCGTTTTTACGTTACAGTTTTGACTTGTGGGCTTCTTCATATTAATACGTGAGTTTTTTTTTCTTTTAATTCCAATATATGGGCAGATAGTTGACTTTGGTACACATAGATGTGATTGATCATTTTTCTAATTATTGATAAATTTTCCATCTCTAGCAGCTAATATGCCAGAGTGGATTGTAAGGTCTTTGATCGGCCATCAAGGCTAAAACGGATCCACAAATAGAGGTGCCAGAAGCTTTGAAATGGATGTATGTGGTGATCCTGGATGGCATAGCCGCACCAGTTGGTGACTCTCAGGATGACAGCTTGAAGCCGTTGAAGTTGATCTTGATTCTTGAAAACTCCAATTGTCGGTTGGTCTATCTAAAATTTCTCGTGTTTGTTGTGGTCCATCTAACATAACATTCTTCCTCTATTATCCAATTTTTAGATCATCCGTAACATAATAAATATAGTTATATTACTTATATAAGTAGCATTTCAT
Source organism: Persicaria maculosa (assembly GCA_963922045.1). Lineage (NCBI taxonomy): Eukaryota > Viridiplantae > Streptophyta > Magnoliopsida > Caryophyllales > Polygonaceae > Persicaria > Persicaria maculosa. The sequence goes on along the minus strand of OY998258.1, from coordinate 68,900,528 downwards.
CTTCATCTGTCGATATATTTTCAAATTAAAGAAGAAATATTTATATCCGTTCATAAAGTAATATAAAATTAAATACGGAGCATAACCATCAAAACAGTGGCAAAATCAATACTACTACAGTTTTTTTTTTTAAAACAAATATTTATCCTGTTTGTTTCACACGTAAAAGCAGTGAGTGATATTTAAAGATCAAAGGAAACAGGGTTTGGTGTCTACTCCACAGGTTGGTTTTAATGAGCTCTCGTCAGGCAGCTTGTCGTTTGATTTCCCAGTTTAATTGCTTTACAGAATACTACAGTATCAAACAAATTGCTAAAAAACTTCAATCGGCATATTCTATTATTTGAATCACTGTCATATATAGGCATATAGCTTATCGCAGTCAACAAATCTCACGGGTAGGTGATGATTATCTGCAAACACCATTGAATGCAATCTCTCCCATCCCAGCTTTTCTTTTAAACTTCATTTTCATCTTAATTTCCTTTTAACGTCCTGTTACCTAAATGTGTTTGAATTGATTCTTTATCTTTATGAACATATTATAAGAGGTTTTAATTAATCCACAATGTTGGGATAAAAACATGGACATCTCATATTGATGGTGGGTGGTATCACAAATCAAAATAAAAGGAAGGGGAGCTCTACACAATGGCTTATGCTTTTGTGTAAAGTGGTGGATCCCGACCTTATAACCAAGAATAAAATAAACCCGACATGAATCTCGTTTTCATTCGATCCGACCGGAATTCTCGGAATCTCACAATAATTAAAAAAATGAATAGTTGGAATTGAATTGCGTTTTTAACTACATAAATTAATCCTATATACTTAATTAATTGTTGCTAACAAGCAAAAATGAACCCAATAGTGGGGAGTATAAAAAATTGTATTGGTAATGGCAAAAAAAATCATAATGAGGGAGGGATAGGATGCTACTCCCTCCGTCTCGAAAAACAAGTCGTTTTAGCATTGTGCACTAGTTTTAATAAAACACTCACCAATTAATCAACATCATCATTCCACTAACTTTTTTCATTAATTTTATTGTTTTTAAATGAAATCAAAGGAATCATGAAACCATCGTCAAGACACGAGAAAAATCTTAGATGGACCATACTAGTGACTAGTGTTTTCTATATCAACTTTAATGACTCAAAACTATTATTGGGACAGACAATAACAGTATACGTTACGTTATCTGGGTTCACCATAGTTTATCAATAAAATCCTTTAGCGCCTCCCATTAATATTGGCCTTGTGATGGCTAAAGCCATGACACTCTACTCTAGCCTAGCAATGGCCAGGGTGTTAGGCTACCGAAGTATTGGGATTGAAGACAATAGCCTCCTTAATTTAGAGTTTTAAATAAATTACCTGACAACCATGTCTTTTGTGAAGTGAATCAGGTTGCAGACAAGATGACTTATCTCAGATACACCTTGAACCTTAGATCTCTCACAATGCATCCGAAGTTTCTAGCATTTATTTATAAGGACGTAATTGGATGTTGAGTAATTAGGCTGTGTTCGACAGTAGTTTTTAGAGCTTTTCAAGCTTTAAAAAAAAAACCAAACCTCTCCCTGCGGTGTTTGGCAGAAGCTCTGGGCATAGATTATCAAGCTTTGGGGGAGCTTTCGGTAGCTTGCAAATCGTCGAAAATGAAATCTTGGGGGGTGAAGCTTTCGGAGATTTTGTGGAGATTTGCAAAATCATTGGTCATTCTTGTCCTTCTCATTTTCAATCAGGAGTGCCCTGTGAGACTCGCTCACCATTGTCTTCAACCTCGAGCTCCTTCTCCACCATTGAACTCCTTGTCGCCGCCGTCGTCAAGCTCCGCCGTCGCCTCCAAATGTGTTCTGGAATCGCAAAGCAAATGGCAAGGTAAACAAATCCCCGAGCAAAAATCAGAACCGAAGAGCAATGGACAAGGGCAAAATAACCCCCGCAAAGGTTGCACCGCACAGGCGGAGGTGCCCGAATGCCATGGAAGGAGGAGACGCCCTGATTGCCATGGAAGGCGGAGGCGGAGGTGCCCTCCTGATTGCCATGAAATTGGAGCTCTTTGGGTTCACAGTGGAACAATACGGTAGCCATTAATGAGATTGGAGGAGAAGATTTGAGCAATTGATCAAAATTTGATCAGTGAGGGAGGAAGAACACCATGGGCTGATGAGAACAACAACTCGGCGTTGGAGATGAGGGAGGTAGGAGAAGAGGGGTAAAAGTGAAGGGCATTTTGGACATTTTGCTAAGAAAATCCCCTTATAAATCTTACCCACACCAAATACCTTTCTAGCTTTTCACGAGATTTTTGGTCCCAAAAAAACATAACCTCTTAAATCTCCATAATCTACAAAAAAAACTCATAACCTCCAAAATCTACGTTCGGGTTTGATTGTGTCGTAACTCTATAATTCGGATTAGGTTTTGTTTATCGTTGGATGAATTGCATTGCGGATACATAATTTACACAAAATCTACTTTTTACAATCTATTGCTAAACACAGCCTTAATATGGTTTAACATCTCTCAAATCCTTATCTTATATCAAAATAAGCAACAAAAATAAATAAATTTTTTTAATGGATATTACTCTTATTGTTTATAGTTTTGAGTCTTTGAGAGTATATAAAACATGGGTTAGGACTTAGCATCTCATGAATGAACTTCATGAAATTGATACCAATATATTTAATACACTCAATATTTCTAACTCCGTCATTACATATCACTATAATATGTAAGTCAAATACATAGTCTTTTTCTCACTAGACTCGTCGTGTAGCTTTTAGGTTGTGCTGAAATTAATACGTACAAGTAATAATAATGATCTCTCAACTCCCGCCTAAAATTTGGTCCAATCAAAATCCACCCAACTTCGATCCCTTTAACAGTTCTATCTGTACGTCTCATCTCTTCACTGCACTGCATTAATATATATACCTATATTACTATATATGTATCCTCACATTTCCACACCAAAGGCTTAATTTAATTGTCACATATATTTTGCTCAATCAGTATACATCGTGTGAAAAAAATGGCCTCGTGGATGCAGATTTGGTACTGCTTTTTGGCCATGTGGGTCAGCTTGATTCGGTTCCGCGGCTGCTCCGACGAGCAAACCATGCCCCCACCCGCGAGCTTCGTGTTCGGAGACTCATTGGTGGATTCCGGCAACAACAACTACATCGCAACGCTCTCCAAGGCCGATTACCCCCCTAACGGCATTGATTTCGGTCGCCCTACGGGGCGATTCACCAACGACCGCACCATCGTCGACATCATCGGCCAACAGATCGGAATCCGAGACTTCACTCCTCCCTACTTGGCTCCCACTACTACCGGGAGTATCATCCTACAAGGCGTCAACTACGCTTCCGGCGCCGGTGGAATCCTACATGACACTGGGAAACTATTCGTAAGTATTTTCTTTTCTCGGCCATGTATATGTAATTTCATTAAACATCTGTTATGCGTACATAACAGATGTTTAATGAAATAGTGTAATTATGTTATTGGATACTTATGTAGTGTCGTGCATTGCGATTTCATGTATGTCAAGGGTGGGAGGATAGGGATGGATGCGCAACTAGACAATTTCGCGGACACGAGGGAGGATATCGTGGCGATGATAGGTGAAGACGAAGCCGTGAAGTTGCTAGGGAGGGCGTTGTTCTCGGTAACGATGGGCTCGAATGACTTCATCAACAACTACTTGACGCCGGTGACGTCGAGCGTGGAGCAGAGCTTGGTGTCTCCTCAAGCCTTTGTAGATTCCATGATATCCAAATTTGGGTCTCAACTTACGGTAAACATACATCTTTTTCTTCCTTTAAGCTTGCCTTCACCACATACATTAATAACACTATATCATCATAAAATAAAAATAAACAATTTTTTTAAATTTTGGAGGGGGTTGTTTTTTTAAGTGAGGATCACACTTCCCTAGAAATTAAATTGAGGGAGTATATTTTACTATAGGCATTTAAGTTTGGGTATTAAATTCATGCATTTTGCCACAAGTTGATGTATATAAACTGATCGATTCAACTGCTTTTTATTTATGATCTAGTTAAAATGGGAGTAATATTGAGGTTTTTAACCACTCATATTTTTTTTTTAAATTATAGAAAATTACCCATACATATTTCCTTTCAAACAACAACCCACAAGGGCTACAAGTCTACAACCCTTTGTTACGTGCAATAAATGTTAGGGAAATTTTGAATTAATACTCTACTAGTGGACGATCCTGTGATACACTGTTGTACTTTAATTTTTAATAGTTTATTTATTTTGGAAGTGTAATTATTATATTTTAAAAACATATTTATTTTATAATTTCAATTTTTTGTTGCATATATAAATATAAATATTATATTTTTATCCATTTTTATCTTATTTTCTTGAATAAATTAAATATTTTAGGAAATATAATTTATTATGAGGTTCATTTTGAAAAATAAAGTGATCATTTAACATTTTTTACACATAAAATGACATGACAAGTCTTACGAATTACGGAGTATTGTTTCAAAGAAGAAAACCAAACTTATGGGTAGTTTTCTAATTGGACTGGATATGAGCCCATATGAAAAACAGGCCCATTTTCTATTTGAGCTCAATCTAACCTCTAAATTTGGTGCATTTTCGGGAATAGAGATTGTACGAGATGGGAGCGAGGAAGATAGTAGTGGCGAATGTGGGCCCCATTGGGTGTATACCCTACCAGAGGGCAGTGAACCCTTCCACAGGGGATAACTGCGTGCCTTTGCCCAACCAACTCGCCACGTTATTCAACATCGAGCTCAAATCCCTCGTTGCCCAGCTCAGAGACACCCTACCGGATTCCAACTTCGTCTATGCCAACGTTTACGATGTCGTCAACAACATTATCTTCAATCACACTTCTTATGGTTCACATTCTCGATCCCTTATAAGTCATTACATTACATTTTCTCATAGTACTATTTTGAGTTGAAACTATTTTGTGTTTATCGATCTGGTGTCGAGCAAACAGGATTTGAGAATGCGGATTCAGCGTGTTGCTACGGAGGTGGGAGGTACGGGGGCTTGATTCCGTGCGGACCAACGTCTAAAGTATGCAGCGATAGATCAAAGTATGTGTTCTGGGATCCATACCATCCGTCGGATGCTGCCAATGTGATCATTGCGGACAGGTTGATGAATGGTGACACCTCCATTGTGTCGCCCATCAACGTTCGACAACTAGTGAATTCTTCTTCCTAGTCCAATGTCACACCTTACAAGCTACATTCGTCAATATTTGCACCTTGCTAATATTACATATACGGAAATCTGATTGGTTGAATTTTTATATTATTACATCATTGTGTATCTCCTTGGAAAAGAAGGATGTTTTTTTGCAAGAACTGTCCTTCAAATCTGGTATCTCCTTAAACGATCCGAGCTCTAGTGTCAAAGCCTCCATCGAACCTAGGTGACTAGTACTCCGACAAAGAACACGGTGGGGGTACAAGGCACTACCCAAGCCTTGATCGGATCTTTGGCGAGTAACCTAGGAATCGAATAACAACTCCCACCGGCCTTCACATAAAATTTGGAATAAAAGAGGATGAAGTTATATATTTCAAGGACAAAATTGTAACCCATCTCAAACCTCTATCGAAACTCAAAATCAAGATGTGTTATTGTTAATTCTAAGATTGCATTATCGAATTCTTAGCATCCATTCCTAATTCGATCAATAAAGACCCCAGTTTTTCCGATCTAGATTCAGTCTCTATGGAGGATCGAGGAAACCCTATTTCCTAATTTCAAGCCGAGAATCTATCAAAATCGAACACAGCGTATGTAGACCGATGCAAACAGAGCCTGAAGCTCTTATACCGAACCAATGGTAATGATTCTCTTTAAATATGAAGTCACTTGACAAGAAGGAATTAATATGTCATATAGCACCGATGTAGAACGGATGAGCCAAATCGAATTGATTAAAACCACCAAAAAAAACGTAATAATAATGAATAGGAACCTGCAATTTAAAGTTGTACACAACCAAATCAACCCAATTCAACCAGTTTCAGCAATATTCACCTTCGTCAACATCAAAGCTAGCATCAACTACAGTCCATAAATGCTTAGTATATGGGGTTGCAGGCTCAGTTGGTCTCCCACCACCACTAGTATGTGGCCCGGCTGGATGGGTCTGGCCGCCTCCGGAAGCTAGTGACCCCATTGTTGGTACGATAGCGAATGTAGGCAGTTGGTCTCCCACCACCACCAGTATGTGGCCCGGCTCCGCACGTGGATCGGCGGTGGTGGTGCGAGCGTGTGGAACTCCTATCTCAACTCTTAATAGCCTTTTCAAAAACTCCCATCTAAAAACAACTCCTCAATTACTCTTACAATCAACGTGGGACAAGGAAGTCCAAAAGCCAAGTTAAACCCCCCTTGTGAACATTACTCCCAACACGCATTGCCCTTGGAGACCCCTACTTGCTCCAAGTCGAAGGTTGCCTATATGCTATAATTCCCTAATTGGTGACTATCTCATAAATGATTATTAATAGGGAAAATAAATGAGTTAACGGTTACGAAAAATAAATAAGAGAGCGGTTAAAGAATGTGAAAGGTTGCTCTGCACATTCACTAGTTTTCTTGTTGGTGGTCTGTAATTGATGAGAGTAGTCTGAAACGGTTTCATCCATCAGAGACAAAGAAAGGACAAGGCTAAGAGGCGAAAAATTGATCAACGGTTCACTTATTCCGCTGCAAAGATGCTCATGGATCAAGGTTAGTCTTCAGTATAGAATTAGGGTTTGAATTGTATGAAATCTAGATCCTATACGTTTTAATTGATTTCATGATTGAAATCGAATAGAATTCTTAATGTGCCTGTTTGATTTCTTTGGATTCGGGATGGGTTGTTGATCATTACTATTATCAGATATATCCAAGAGTAGGACTTGTTCTTTAATGTAGGCAACTATCACTTTAGGGTCAAGCAACTATCGTTCATCTTCTAGTTAAATTCTCGTGCACCAGCGTTCTTCGCCTCAACACACCCTGAGTTGTCAAATCCAAATAGGGTTATCCCCAATCACAAACACCCGATTGGAGGAAGTTACGCTACCCCGATTCTTCTTGCACCTAATCGATGCAAGTCTTACAATGCCAACAATTTCACGCGAACAAATTAATACTAGAGCTCTCATAAGAATGATAGGATTAAAACGAGTAGAAGCAAAATGTTAGTTAAAATTCGCACCTTAATGAATCTCGAGAATGTACCAACAAGGTAAGTCGAGTATTGCGAGGGCGTTTGGACAAGGTTGGCCAAAGGGTCGATGTATTAATTGAGTACAAAATCACTACTACCCGCTCCGACTATAAAAATTGCGTCGTTGTGTATGGCCCTCGCCCTAGCATTACCCACGACTTGTACAAGGCTTCTATGGTACGCCCTGTAATATTACAACTGCCGCGACAACGGAATTGCGTGCTACAAAAGAATATATATGAAACTATAAGTTCAAATTTGAAAATGTAGACATGTGAATTGGCTAACATGTACATCTCACAGAAGTGTTGAACCACTTACATTACATTCAAGACGACAGTTTTTTCATCATATCTAGATGCAGCTGAGGCAAAATTGGTGTCATTGAGCAGTTGCCTCGTAGATACACATGGTTGGCTCAGATAGGGCAGTGGGTAGTTATTGAATTGAAGGTCATCCACTGCATTTGATCACTTTGATACTAACTATCAAAGTGATTAAATGCAGTGGATGACCTTCAATTCAGCAACTACCCACTACCCTATCTGATCCATCCATGGGTATCTACGAGGCAGCTAATCAATGGCACCAATTTTGCCTCGGCTGCATCGGGATATGATGAAAAAACCCTCCATCTTGAACGTATGTTGTTCAATACTTGTGTGAGATGATCATGTTAGTTAATCCACACACTTTCATTATCGAATTCGAACTTATAGTTTTATACCTATTCTTTTGTAGCACGCAATTCCTTTGTTGCGGGAATTGCAATATTACAGGGCGTATCATATAAGCCTTGCACAAGTGGTGGGTAATGCCAGGGTGAGGGCGATATGTAACTGCACACTTTTTATAGTCGGAGTCGATAGTAGTGATTTTGTGCTCAACTACTACATCGACGTTTTCGTCAACCTTGTCCAAACGCTCTCGCAATACTTGACTTATCTTGTTGGTAGATTCTCGAGATTCATTAAGTTGCGAAGTTTAACTAACATTTCGCTGCTACTCGTTTATGAGAGCTCCAGTATTGATTTGTTCGCGTGAAATTGTTGGCATTGCAGGACTTCCATCGATTAGGTGCAAGAAGAATCGGGGTAGTGTCACTTCCTCCAATCGGTTGTTTGCCATTAGTGATAACCTTTTTGGGGTTTGGCAAGCCAGGGTGTGTTAAGGCGAAGAACGCTGATGCACGAGAATTTAACAGGAAGATGAACGCTACTATGACTCGATTAAAACTCGATTGCTCGAACTAAAGATGGAGCTCTTCGATACTTACACTCCTCTTTATGATTTCGTTCAATACCCTTCGGATTGTAGTATAATTTTTCCGACTTATTGCACTATTTATATCAATCAATCAAGTTCGATTCATTCTCTATTGAACATTCTAAGCTAGATTCATCTTACACGAACATGTGAATGCATGTGCTCAGGCTTTGTAGAAATAAGAAGGGGATTTTGTGGGCTCGGGTTGATTTAGACCACGTCATGGTTGTGCAATTCACTATCAATAGGGATGTGTCACTTGTGTGAATGCATCTGAATACGTTTTCTAGGATAGTGTTCACCCTTGTGAGGTGACGAACGGTTTAGTCGTTCAAACATTGGTAGCCGAAGGTGTGGACCTCATTTCCGACTAAATTGTACTTATTTTTTTGGCAACTTACTAGGATAGTTTATGAATGTATTGATTATTAAAAACCAAGTGTTGTGCTCGGCTTCAAGTTGCTTATTGCTTATTAAGTTGCCAAAAAAAAGTCTAGTTGAGTAGGAAATGAGGTTCATGCCTTGGGGCTTAGACTACCGATGTTTTAGCAACTAAACTGTTTGTTGCCTCAAAAGGATGAACACTATCACAGAAAATGTATTCAGATGCATTTGCACACATCCCTATTGATGGTGAATTGCACATGCATTGACATCGTTTCAATCAACCCAAGCCTATAACATCCCTTCTTGCTTTTGCTAAGTCTATGTACAAGCATTCATATGGTTGTGTAAGATAAATCTAGCTTAGTGTGATAGGGAAAATCCCGTCCTCATAACACAAGGGCATTCTGGTCTTTTACCAAGTAAGTCGATCATTTTTATCGTACGAAATTATCCTAAATAACGGTTAAAAATGACATCAGTATTTATGTGGTATCATAATCAATAAATCCAAATATTCAATGCGGCACTAATGCAAAAACCGTTTCGCCCATTGAATATGGTAACAGTTTCGCGCATTAAGAGTTTTGACTGACTTAAATGTGGTAAGGATTTCTTCTAGAATAAATAGCGGTAAAGTCGTATTGATATAGGGGATAACTGACTTGAGCGTCGGAGGGTCCTCCGGGGGAGACAAGCCCCGCCCCGACCTCGTTCGTTCTTGTTTTGCAGGCTAGGGTTCGGATTGAGAGAGGATTGAGATCATCATCAAGATTGATCTCCTTCAACTGCTATGATGCAGATTTTAGGCATCACAATTGGCGCCTTCTATGGGAATTCGATCAAAAAGCCATGGAGATCGGATCTCCCAATCGAAAAACAAAACAAAAAACACATTGATCGGTGATGGGAAGAGGAGAGGGCGTCGCCGGGTTGAGGAGGGAGAGACGAATCGTGGCCTGAGGCGGCTCCAATAGTCTTCTCCGGCAACGCTGTGAGAGAGCAAGCGACGAAGATCGAGGATCGGTGAATGGAGAGGAGATGGCGGATCCACAACCACAGGAGTACCCTGCTCGACCGCCCTTCTCCCGCCTTCGCCCACAAACCCAAGCGGGGGCGACATCAGTCTGGCATTGCGGCTAACCAGATCCAAGCCTGCTCATGGCCAGAACCCTAGCGGCGATAACTGGCCGCCAACTTCGGCCTCCTCCGTCTCCCTCTGTCCGGCTGCGAAGGGATCCGGTCTAGGGATCGCATCTGGACGGCGATTCCGGCCTCCTCCGTCTCCCTCTGTCCGATTTCGAATGGATCCGGTTTGGGGATGGCACCTAGCCGCCGATTCGGCCTCCTCCGTCTCCCGCCCACGCCTGATGCCTTGTCGCACCACCGCCTCTGACCGCCGCCTACGGACAGCACCTAAGGCGAGAGGAAGACAGATGGTAAAGCATCGGCGGAGCCCTGGCTCCTTCACTCGGCCCTAGCCGCCCGACACCGCCTCAATCCTTGCAGCTGCCGGCGTTGGGACTGGAACGACCGCCGAGTTGCAAATCCAGGAATTGGAGAAGGTATGTACGCTTATTCTTGGGCCTTGGCTGATTATAAATTTTTTAGGCCCACTTTATTTCTTTATGCAAGTTACAGTAATTGTTTGAGTTTAATATTACCACTTGAGAGTGAGAAGGTGCCATCTAGCATGTTATCATTACCGATCTGAGGACATTGTGGTTTTGATTGGGTAAAAAGCAAAATAGTTTAGACCGTCTAAGTCAAAATATATTTGGTGAATTTCGATTCTCATCAGCGGAATTGCTACTGCTTGATTTGTTCCACCCATATTAGTCGATGCTCTGATATGCAGTATATTATGCCGGTTTCTTTTAATTCTCGTATGCTTCATGCTAATGGAGGTCATATTTATGCATTGATTTTTACTAACATTTATGATTGAGCGAGATTGCAAGAGTTAGAAATGATTTTACTCGTGCTTATGAGGCTAGACACTTGCTGATGATTTACAAAACATGAATGAGTTCAAATCGTATGAGTTTGAATTGAATGAGTTGAATTAAGTTGACCATGTTCTTATTCTTGTTGTTTCGATAGTAGGATGTGCCTTTTGCTTTGTTTTCGTTTGCTTCGCTTGTGTTGCACTCTTAAATAGGCGTTTATGGAGGGAGCATGAACGTACAACAAGTATCGAGTGTACTCCCTGATGAAAGTATGAGTTCAAGTCTCACAATTGAATCGGGGCAAGATTCGATGCTACAAAGTACGTTGGGGCAACCAAAATGATTTGATGTATCAAGAGCTATCAAGAGACAAAAAGCGAGTTAGGGGTTTGATATTTTCCCCAAAGGCAGCTCCTAGCCAGGACAAGAATGACACTACGGCAAAATCGGGAATAATGAAGGCCACCGAGAATCCTATTACTCAAGCAAGGAATTCATGAGCTAAGTTTTCTATTCCCCTTGCTTGCGTAGAATTTCTTAATAAAGATATGGTTGTTTATTAACATTCTTCTGAAAAATGTTTATTGAAAGATGAATGTGTAGTTCCAAACTAGATTTTTAGCCTACTACTTCTCCGAAAAAATATACAGATTGTGTGCAGGGGCATACAACAACTCAAGAAAGTGAAGATTCGCCCCTTATGGCCAAGCAAATGCCAGTTAAGGCAGAAGACTCGCCACTTATGGCCAAGCAAATGCCAGCTAAGGCAGAAGACTCGCCACTTAAGGCCAACGAAATCGCCACTTACGGCCAATCCGAATCGCCACTTAAGGCCAACGAAATTGCCACTTAAGACCAATGAAATCGCCACTTACGGCCAATCAGAATCGACACTTAAGGCCAACGAAATCGCCACTTACAGCCAATCCGATTCGCCACTTAAGGCCAACGAAATCGCCACTTACGGCCAATCAGAATCGCCACTTAAGGCCAACGAAATCGCCACTTACGGCCAATCAGAATCGCCACTTAAGGCCAATGAAATCGCCACTTACGGCCAATCCGATTCGCCACTTAAGGCCAACGAAATCGCCACTTATGGCCAATCCGATTCGCCACTTAAGGCCAATGGAATCACCACTTACAGCCAATCAAAATTGCCACTTAAGGCCAACGAAGTCGCCACTTACGCCCAATTCGAATTGCCACTTAAGGCCACTGGAAATAGCCAATTACGGCCACGACAGCCAATTACGGCACGATAGCCAATTACGGCCACGATAGCCAATTACGGCAACGATAGCCAATTACGGCCACGAGAGCCAATTACGGCACGAGAGCCAATTACGGCCAACGATAGCCAATTACGGCCACGATAGCCAATTACGGCAACGATAGCCAATTACGTCCACGATAGCCAATTACGGCACGATAGCCAATTACGGACAACGATAGCCAATTACGGCACGATAGCCAATTACAGACAACGATAGCCAATTACGGCCACGATAGCCAATTACGGCCACGATAGCCAATTACGACCAATAGTCAACTACGGGTCAATGACTGCCATCTACGGCAAAATCGTCGCTCACTCGACAAACTCCACCATGCACTTTTTTCGGCTTCCTTCATCATCGAAAGATGAAGAAGAAACCCGAGGGGCAATTGTGATAGGGAAAATCCCGTCCTCATAACACAAGGGCATTCTGGTCTTTTACCAAGTAAGTCGATCATTTTTATCGTACGAAATTATCCTAAATAACGGTTAAAAATGACATCAGTATTTATGTGGTATCATAATCAATAAATCCAAATATTCAATGCGGCACTAATGCAAAAACCGTTTCGCCCATTGAATATGGTAACAGTTTCTCGCATTAAGAGTTTTGACTAACTTAAATGTGGTAAGGATTTCTTCTAGAATAAATAGCGGTAAAGTCGTATTGATATAGGGGATAACTGACTTGAGCGTCGGAGGGTCCTCCGGGGGAGACAAGCCCCGCCCCGACCTCGTTCGTTCTTGTTTTGCAGGCTAGGGTTCGGATTGAGAGCGGATTGAGATCATCATCAAGATTGATCTCCTTCAACTGCTATGATGCAGATTTTAGGCATCACACTTAGAATGTTCAATAGAGAACAAATTGAACTTGATCAATTGATATAAATAGTACAATTAGTGGGAAAAATTGTACAATAGTCCGAATGGTACTGAACAAAATCATAAAGATTAGTGTAAATATCGAAAAGCTCCATATTTAGTCCGGGCAATCGTTTTTTAATCAAGTCATAGTTGTTTTCATCTTCTTATTAAAGTCCCGTGCATCAGCATTTTTCGCCCCAACACACCCTTGCTTGCCAAATCCAAACAAGGTTATCACTAATGGCAAACAACCGATTGGAGGAGGTGATGCTACCTCAATTCTTCTTGCACCTACTTGATAGGGAGGTTCAAATCGAAATATTGAACCAAACTAAGCCAACTAAACTGAACTTAAGAGATTAGGTTCGGTTTTCTATTCGCAATTTAAAAAAAAAATCGGTTTTAGGTTTGGTTCATTTCCCCCCCTCCTATAATCATACAATATCTTAATTTCAATTTTTAAAATCAATATTTAGGTTTCAATGTTACCAACTGTCGAACATCAATGAGTCGCCCTCTCCGGCTGGGATACTGTCGTGAGTCTTTCCACTCTCCCACATTTCGCACTCGTGGCGCGTCTTGGTTCTCGATCTTCTTCTCTGCTGGTTGACGACTTGTATGGGTTGTTTGGGTTTATCTTTCCTCTCTGATGTTTTGAATTATTGTGTTATGTTTGTATTGACGGTTTTTCGTCTGTCGACTTATTCGGCCCTCGAGTTTAAGGTATGTTTGAACTCGAATTTTTACCTAATAAAAAAAAGCTATCGAACACCAATAATTTTCATCAAATAAGCTGAAATTTCACTACAGGTACCAATCCTAGACACCATAACATTATGATTAGACATTCATAAAATAATAACTAAAACAACTTTCTCCTCATAAATTTAAACATTCAATCAACCATACATAACAACATTCATCACAATTTTACTAAATTACCATACTCTGCATATAAACAATTCAAATGTTTATAATATGTATTGAACTTGTAATTCCTAGATGATCTGGATTCCACAAATTGAGAATCAAGAACGGGGTAATCAATTGCAAATCGAAACAGAAACGCAAACCAGAGACCAACACACAAGGATTTACGTGGTTCGGCCGGAGCTTGCGTCCACGGAGCCTCAGCCGAACGGCTTGAGAGCACAAATCCACTAATTGGTAAGAAGGTTTACAGAATAGGTTGCCCTAAACTCAAACTAAGGCAAATACAGGAAAGAACACAGAGAAACAAGAGATATGCACAAACGAAGAGAATCTTTAATGTCATCATCACGGAGTTCTAATTCTTGAGTTATCTTAAAAAAACTTGTCCAAATTATCATCAAGAGTTAAAGCAGTTCAATTATTAATGGTATATTACTTGATAACATATAAAAGCAAGCCTTATAATTAATAGTACACATTTTATGAATACACTCACCAAATTCGGCCCATGTTTTGTAAAATCAGATCCGGACCAATCCTTTTTAAAACCAAATCCGGATCCTGCCCAAGAAGAAAACCAACCCATCTGATTTTGTAAAAAGAAAACCGAACCGGTTTGATTTAAACAAAGCTCTGAACCGGAAAATTCAATAAAACAGAAACCAAATCCAAATCAAGCAAGAGGGCTATTCTACAATCCTGGAAAAAGAGGAGAAGAGGAGCTTAGCCGGCGACAATGGCTTGCTCCGACCACTAAACCCGACACCAAGGACATGAATCGAAAAAGAAAGGGGAGAGAGAGGGGTTCTCACCGAGGTGTTCTTCAAGCCCGGAAAATCTATCGATTTCGCCTCGATTCGCCTCGTCGGAAATGAAATCACGCCGGAGGTGGCCTAGGGAGGGTGTTAGGATGTTAAAGGTCTCACCTTTATGTCGTTTGGAGGTTAAAGGAAGGGAAAGGAGGGTGAAACAAGAACCTTACCACCTGAAATCGATAAGCAGACTGCGCTCGGGGAAGTGGTGTCGGCGTCAGTGGCTCCTGCTGCTGCTAGGTTGCTGCTCGGCTCGGCCCTGACTCGTCGGATCCCGAAGATGGCCATGTCGTTGCTCGTGTGGGCCTCCGAAAAGCGAGCAGGGGAAGAGCTCGAAGGCCATTGATCAATTGATGAAGCAGAACCGACATAAGACATAAGAAGAAGAAATCAAATAACCACCGACAAAAGAATAAAACAGAAGAAGAAAATAGAGGAGCATTGATCATTACCAATTTCGAGCAGAGGTTGTCAAAATTTTCCCTCTTCGTGTGATCCATGATTCCAATTCCCAGCACAGGTTGTCAAACTTTTCCTTTTAAACGAGGAGTTAGGGTTTAAGGGAAGCAAAATCGGAAATCAGAAACGGGCAAACACTTGGGGATGCAACACTGGGAGGTGAAGCTATATATATATAGTATTAGTTGGAAGAAAAACAGTCGATTCATTAGCACACTAATATGGAGCCTCTGCTAGGTGGGGAATGAAATGTACATGGAGCCTGGTAGGTGAGGAAGGAAAGTATGCGTGATATATACTGCCTTCGTCCGAATATACCTATTTGCGCTCCAAAAAAATACATTTTTTTTTGGGGGGGAATGAAATGTACCTATTTGCGCTCCAAAAAAATACCTTTTTTTGTATTTTTTTGGAGCGCAAATAGGTATATTCGGACGAAGGCAGTATATATCACGCATACTTTCCTTCCTCACCTACCAGGCTCCATGTACATTTCATTCCCCACCTAGCAGAGGCTCCATATTAGTGTGCTAATGAATCGACTGTTTTTCTTCCAACTAATACTATATATATAGCTTCACCTCCCAGTGTTGCATCCCCAAGTGTTTGCCCGTTTCTGATTTCCGATTTTGCTTCCCTTAAACCCTAACTCCTCGTTTAAAAGGAAAAGTTTGACAACCTGTGCTGGGAATTGGAATCATGGATCACACGAAGAGGGAAAATTTTGACAACCTCTGCTCGAAATTGGTAATGATCAATGCTCCTCTATTTTCTTCTTCTGTTTTATTCTTCTGTCGGTGGTTATTTGATTTCTTCTTCTTTTGTCTTATGTCGGTTTTGCTGCATCAATTGATCAACGGCCTTCGAGCTCTTCCCCTGCTCGCTTTTCGGAGGCCCGCACGAGCAACGGCCTGGCCATCTTCGGGATCCGACGAGTCAGGGCCGAGCCGAGCAGTAACCTAGCAGCAGCAGCAACAGGAGCCAACAAATCTCACCATCGACGAGTAAATATTGTTAATACATTTAATATGAAATGGTGCATAAGAATATTTGTACATGATAACATATACAGTATTGAACATACATACATGAAGACATGAACTTGCTTGTCTTATGGGCCGGCCCAGCCCAGCCCAGCCCAGCTTCAGTTGATATAAATAGCTCCAAACGGAACTTGTGAACTCAGTTAGTTGAAACAGAAAAATCAAAAAATCAATTTCATTTTGTGTTCTGAAGCAAGATTCAAGACTGCATTTTCTTTCGTTCATTGGTTGATCTTAGTTCCAATTCAAACAGTAAATGGTCCCTTTATTGAGCGGTAAACACCATTGTTCTACAACATTAGTAGTAGCCAGTAGGTGCATGCTGAGTAAATGTAATCACTCCTCCTCTTTACCTTTACTCTTTACCTTTATAGTGTATATCCCATCTCACACCTCTCCCACGTCCCACTCCCAACAAAAGCCGGAAGTAGGGCTATTATATGAGCTGAACAGCCCGAGCTCGGTTCGAAACCGGCTCGCAAAAAGCTCGACTCGAGCTCGTTCACTTACCTAAACAAGCCGAGTCTGAATATGATTTTAAACTCGGTTGAAGCTCGGCTAGTTCGATTTAGGCTCGAATAGCTCAAATTTTATAGAAGTGAAATGTTAGTTAAACTTCGCACCTTAATGAATCTCGAGAATGTACTAACAAGGTAAGTCGAGTATTGCGAGGGCGTTTGGACAAGGTTGACCAAAGGGTCGATGTAGTAGTTGAGCACAAAATCACTACTACCCGCTCCGACTATAAAAACTGTGTCGTTGCGTATGGCCCTCGCCCTAGCATCACCCACGACTTGTACAAGGCTTTTATGGTACACCCTGTAATATTGCAATTGTCGTGACAAAGAAATTGCATGCTACAAAAGAATATATATAAAACTATAAGTTCGAGTTCGAAAATGTAGACATGTGAATTGCCTAACATGCGCATCTCACACAAGTGTTGAACCACTTGCATTCAAGACGGCAGATTTTTCATCATATTCAGTTGCAGCTAATGCAAAATTAGTGGCATTGAGTAGTTGCCTCGTAGATACACGTGGCTGGCTCAGATAGGGCAGTGGTTAGTTATTTAATTGAAGGTCATCCACTGTATTTGATCACTTTGATAATTAGTATTAAATATTAATAATATTATTTTTGACATAAAAAGAGGTCATACTCTATGATTAATAAATGAAAGATAAAGTTATCAACTATGCGACCTTAAAAATATAGATGCACTCAATTAGATGTATCGAGATTAATTTACCAACAAAATACACTACATTAGGTCACTTTGATCGCTACTATTAATTATGTCGACGGAGGGAGATATATGACACAAAGAAAGATGAATTTACCAACTATATAACCTATCTAAAATAATGGATAGACTCGATTAGATCTACATATCGAGGTTAATTAGTGGAATACGTACCAATAAAATCAATGGCAAGCTTGTCGTTGCAAAACCTACCGGTAGGCACATGGCTGATGAAATCTCGACCATAAGGTAGGTAGTTGGCCTTCAACAACGTCAGTAAGTGGTTGTTGTTGCCTACGTCCATGATGAAATCGCCAAACACAACGACGGCCGGTACAAGTTGCGACCTAGTATAACGAATCTCGTTGCACAGAGTCGTTGCCAAAAGCATTGCTACTTTTGGCAATGGCTTTGTGCAAGTAGATTCGTTATACTAGGTCACAACTTGTGTCAGCCATCGTTGTGTTCAACAATTCCATCATGGATGTAGGCAACAACAACCACTTACCGACTTTGTTCGAGGCCAACTACCTACCTTATGACCGTGATTTCATCAGCCTACAGGTAGGTTTTACAACGGCAAACTTGCCATCGATTTTATAGGTACGTATTCCACTAATTAACCTCGGTACGTAAATCTAATAGAGTCTAACCATTATTTTAGATAGGTTATATAGTTGGTAAATTCATCTTTCTTTGTGTCATATATCTCCCTCCGTCGAAATAATTAATAGTAACGATCAAAGTGACCTAATGTATGTATTTCGTTGGTAATTTACCTCAATACATCTAATTGAGTGCATCTATATTTTTAAGATCGCATAGTTGATAAATTTATCTTTCTTCCATTCATCATAGAGTATGACCTCTTCTTCTATCAAAAATAATATTATTAATATTTAATACTAACTATTAAAGTGATCAAATGCAGTGGATGACCTTCAATTCAGCAACTACTCACTGCCCTATCTGAGCCATCCACGGGTATCTACGAGGCAACTAATCAATGGCACCAATTTTGCCTCGGCTGCTTCGGGATATGATGAAAACACCGCCATCTTGAACGTATGTTGTTCAATACTTGTGTGAGATGATCATGTTAGTTAATTCACACACTTTCATTATCGAATTCGAACTTATAGTTTTATATCTATTCTTTTGTAGCACGCAATTCCTTTGTCGAGGCAATTGCAATATTACAGGGCGTATCATAGAAGTCTTGTATAAGTGGTGGGTAATGTCAGGGCAAGGGTGATACGCAATGGCACACTTTTTATAGTCGGAGCCAGTAGTAGTGATTTTGTGCTCAACTACTACATCGACCCTTTGGTCAACCTTGTCCAAACGCCCTCGCAATACTCGACTTACCTTGTTGGTACATTCTCGAGATTCATCAAGGTGCGAAGTTTAACTAACATTTCGTTGCTACTCGTTTATGAGATTTGTAGTATTGATCTGTTACAAGGTGGTTACGAATAACAAAGCCGTACGACTCGGAATTATCTGTTGAGAATGCCCCGTTGAAGTTTAATTTGAGATGTGTTTTAGGTGGTTTTGACCACATGGCCTTGATGCGCCTATTTGATTTCTTTGGATTCGGGATGGGTTGTTGATCATTACTATTATCAGATAGATTCAAGAGTAGGACTTGTTTTTTAATGTAGGCATCTATCACTTTAGGGTCACGCAACTATCGTTCATCTTCTAGTTAAATTCTCGTGCACCAGCGTTCTTCGCCTCAACACACCCTGAGTTGTCAAATCCAAATAGGGTTATCCCCAATCACAAACACCCGATTGGAGGAAGTTACGCTACCCCGATTCTTCTTGCACCAATCGATGCAAGTCTTACAATGCCAACAATTTCACGCGAACAAATTAATACTAGAGCTCTCATAAGAATGATAGGATTAAAACGAGTAGAAGCGAAATGTTAGTTAAACTTCGCATCTTAATGAATCCCGAGAATATACCTACAAGGTAAGTCGAGTATTGCGAGGGCGTTTGGACAAGGTTGACCAAAGGGTCGATGTATTAATTGAGTACAAAATCACTACTACCAGCTCCGACTATAAAAATTGTGTCGTTGCGTATGGCCCTCGCCCTAGCATTACACACGAATTGTACAAGGCTTCTATGGTACGCCCTGTAATATTACAATTGCCGCGACAACGGAATCGCGTGCTACAAAAGAATATATACGAAACTATAAGTTCGAATTTGAAAATGTAGACATGCGAATTGGCTAACATGTGCATCTCACAGAAGTGTTGAACCACTTACATTACATTCAAGACGACAATTTTTTCATCATATCCAGATGCAGCTGAGGCAAAATTGGTGCTATTGAGCAGTTGCCTCGTAGATAGACAGGGTTGGCTCAGATAGGGCAGTGGGTAGTTATTGAATTGAAGGCCATCCACTGCATTTTATCACTTTGATACTAACTATCAAAGTGATTAAATGCAGTGGATGACCTTCAATTCAGCAACTACCCACTACCCTATCTGATCCATCCATGGGTATCTACGAGGCAGCTAATCAATGGCACCAATTTTGCCTCGGCTGCATCGGGATATGATGAAAAAACTGCAATCTTGAACGTATGTTCAATACTTGTGTGAGATGATCATGTTAGTTAATTCACACACTTTCATTATCGAATTCGAACTTATAGTTTTATATCTATTCTTTTGTAGTACGCGATTCCTTTGTCGAGGCAATTGCAATATTACAGGGCGTATCATAGAAGCCTTGTACAAGTGGTGGGTAATGTCAAGGCGAGGGCGATACGCAACGGCACACTTTTATAGTCGGAGCCGGTAGTAGTGATTTTGTGTTCAACTACTACATCGACCCTTTGGTCAACCTTGTCCAAACGCCCTCGCAATACTCGACTTACCTTGTTGGTACATTCTCGAGATTCATTAAGGTGCGAAGTTTAACTAACATTTCGCTGCTACTCGTTTATGAGAGCTCTAGTATTGATTTGTTCGCGTGAAATTGTTGGCATTGCAGGACTTCCATCGATTAGGTGTAAGAAGAATCGGGGTAGTGTCACTTCCTCCTATCGGTTGTTTGC
This sequence comes from Persicaria maculosa, assembly GCA_963922045.1. Lineage (NCBI taxonomy): Eukaryota > Viridiplantae > Streptophyta > Magnoliopsida > Caryophyllales > Polygonaceae > Persicaria > Persicaria maculosa. Next base: position 68,879,942 of record OY998258.1, on the reverse strand, counting down.
CATTAGTGATAACCTTTTTTGGGTTTGGCAAGACAGGGTGTGTTAAGACGAATAACGTTGATGCACGAGAATTTAACAGGAAGATGAATGCTACTATGACTCGATTAAAAATCGATTGCTCGGACTAAAGATGAAGCTCTTCGATATTTACATTCCTCTTTATGATTTCGTTCAGCACCCTTCGGATTGTAGTACAATTTTTCAGACTTATTGCACTATTTATTTCAATTAATCAAGTTCGATTCATTCTCTATTGAACATTCTAATCTATATTCATCTTACACGAACATGTGAATGCATGTGCTCAGGCTTTGCAGAAACAAGAAGGGGATGTTGTGGGCTCAGGTTGATTTAGACCACGTCATGGTTGTGCAATTCACTACCAATAGGGATGTGTCACATGTGCGAATGCATCTGAACACATTTTCTAGGATAGTGTTCACCCTTGTAAGGTGACGAACGGTTTAGTCGCTCAAACATTGGTAGCCGAAGGTGTGGACCTCATTTCCGACTAAATTGTACTTATTTTTTTGGCAACTTACTAGTATAGTTTATGAATGTATTGATTATGAAAAAGCAAGTGTCATGCTCGGCTTCAAGTTGCTTATTGCATATTAAGTTGCCAAAAAAAAAGTATAATTTAGTAGAAAATGAGGTTCATGCCTTGGGGCTTAGACTACCAATGTTTCAGCAACTAAACTGTTTGTTGCCTCAAAAGCATGAACACTATCACAGAAAATGTATTCGGATGCATTTGCACACATCCCTATTGATAGTGAATTGCACATGCATTCACATGGTCTCAATCAACCCAAGCCTATAACATCCCTTCTTGCTTTTGCTAAGTCTATGTACATGCATTCATATGGTTGTGTAAGATGAATCTAGCGTAGAATGTTCAATAGAGAACAAATTGAACTTGATCAATTGATATAAATAATACAATAAGTAGGAAAAATTGTACAATAGTCCGAAGGGTATTGAACAAAATCATAAAGATTAGTGTAAATATCGAAAAGCTTCATATTTAGTCCGGGCAATCGTTTTTTAATCGAGTCATAGTTGTGTTCATCTTCTTATTAAAGTCTGGTGCATCAGCATTTTTCGCCCCAACACACCCTTGCTTGCCAAACCCAAACAAGGTTATCACTAATGGCAAACAACTAATTGGAGTAGGTGATGCTACCTCAATTCTTCTTGCACCTAATTGATAGAGAGTTTCAAATCGAAATTTTGAACCAAACCGAGCCAACTAAACCGAACCTAAGAGATTAGGTTCGGTTTTCTATTCGCAATTTAAAAAAATATCGGTTTTAGGTTTTGGTTCATTTTTTCCCCTCGTATAATCGTACAATATCTTGATTTCAATTTTTAAAATCAATATTTAGGCTTCAATGTTACCAACTGTCGAACATCAATGAGTCGCCCTTTTCGGCTGGGATACTGTCGTGAGTCTTTGCACTCTCCCACGTTCTTCGCACTCGTGGCACGTCTTGGTTCTCGATCTTCTTCTCTGCTGGTTGACGACTTGTATGGGTTGTTTGGGTTTATCTTTCCTCTCTGATATTTTGTATTATTGTGTTATGTTTGTATTGACGGTTTTCCGTCTACCGACTTATTCGGCCATCGAGTTTCAGGTATGCCTGAACTCGAATTTTTACCTAATAAAAAAAAACTATCGTACACCAATAATTTTCATCAAATAAGCTGAAATTTCACTACAGGTACCAGTCCTAGACACCATAACTTGATAATCCACTTTCTTAATAACCCTAATCTTGCTAAGGAAAATAGCTAGGTTGTGAAATTTATCTAACACAATCAATCTAGCTCTAGTTCCAAAATTAACAAGGAGTTGATTCACTTGAACATTTTATCAAAAACCTTTTATGCATTATGATTAGGCATTCATAAAATAATAACTAAAATGATTTTCTCCTCTTAAATTTAAACATTCAATCGACCAGGCATAACAGCATTGATCACAATTTTACTAAATTACCATACTCTACATATAAACAATTCAAATTTTTATAATATATGTATTGAACTTGTAATTCCTATCTAGATTTCACAAATTGGGAATCAAGAATGGGGTAATCGATTGCAAATCGAAACAGAAATGCAAACCAGAGACCAACACACAAGGATTTACGTGGTTCGGCCGGAGTCTGCGTCCACGGAGCCTCGGCCGAACGGCTTGAGAGCACAAATCCACTAATTGGTAAGAAGGTTTACATAATAGGTTGCCCTAAACTCAAACTAAGGCAAATACAGACAAGAACACATAGAAACAAGAGACATGCACAAACGAAGAGAATCTTTAATGTCATCATCACATAGTTCTAATTATTGAGTCATCTTAAGAAACTTGTCCAAATTATCATCAAGAGTTAAAGTAGTGTTCATTTTGAATGTAAACAGACGACATAACAGAGAAATCCTGGAGGGCAAGGATTTAGAGAGAAAAAGCTCCTCCAGGGCATGCTAGAGTGAGAAAGCGGAAGAGTGTTTTACCTGAGGAGCGTCTGCCAAAAGTGAACCAACTCCAACCCTAATTTCTTTTATATAGAGGTGAGCTCAAGGTAAAACGCAGCGTTCCACTTAACCAGCCTCGTAAGGGAATGAGGCGAGCTGATGATTTGATCTTTCACTTATAAAAAAAAACCATATCCATACATGAGTAGGTGGGTCTTTCACGCAGCGTTCCACTTGTCGTAGGTAGGTTGTAGGTGTAATCACAATTATTTTCTTTTAATTGAGTTGGTGGGTCACATAATTCACCATGGGTTGTCCGCTAAATTTTATTAATAAGTTCATTCTTACAATTTAATTTAATATAAAGTATTCAATTCTTATATAGATTTATTCATTCATTTATATTATTATTTATTTTTATTAGGATAAATTCTAGACTTATCATTATGTAAAAAAAAAATGTTTTTAATTTCTCCTCCTACTAATGGTTGGAGATTTAGTTGACTTATTTTATATTTTACTTATTTATTTTATTATTATTTAAGATTTGTGGAATAAAGGATTTGATCTTTCACCAAAAAAAAAAAAAAGGTTTTGAAGTTAATTACTACTGTATAGTATTTAAGTTATGAAAAAAAAAGATTAATTACGTACATTAAATCGATTTAATGATAAATTGGTACTTATTTTAAAAAATAAAAAAAATAAAGGGCATGCTCAAACCCCTCCTGTAATTTTATATATATAAAAATATATATTTTAATATATGTATTGAACTTACCATGTATTATCCTCCTTGCAGGGCAACAATAGGACCGTTCCATATGAGCCTTGGTGGAGCCGCAAGACAAGATTTGAGAGAATTACAAAGAAGACCTCGAAAAGAAGATTAGGATGATATAAGTTCATCAAAAGTCAATAGATGATTAGGTTGAAAGAATAACAAAGAGTATCATTTGAAAACTATTTTTCTTACTCATAAACTACGGAGTATTAAATAAATCCATTACAAGAACATTAACTTTTTCTGGAAATCTATGGAAAAGTATCAATTAAAGAAGGTATGATGCGCAAATGAACAACTCATAAAGGAGAAAGATATAGTTCCCATTCAATTAAACACAAATAAATTATCTTTATGATTTATTATGTAAGTAGTGCAAAAAAAAATTGATTTAATGCAGAAATTGGCTTGCTATTTCTCAAAGCAAATCCCAGAGTGAATCAAACAAAGGGAAATTGGACTGATTTAATGCAGAAATTGGTTTAGCATTAGTGCAAAATTCATTTTCTAGATTAAAGCAAAGAAAAGAAAGAGTCTTTAGTCTTTACCAGTATTGAGCGCCGATGAACAAACGGCGTTGGTGAACACACTTTCTTAGTTAGAGAGTGCCGGTTGGTCTTCCTCAAGCCTCCACTGGTTCCATAGTCCTTCACGGTGCCTCTTCCTCTGGGCTCGGGTGAAATGCTGCGGAGAAGTGGAACCCTTTTAGCTGATCGTGATCCAGTCCCAGACTGATCCTACAAGTTCCGAAACCATCCACAATTAGAGTACAAGAAAGACGGGTTTGAAACTGTTTTAGTACCAAGGACATGAATCGAAAAAGAAAGGGGAGAGAGGGGTTCTCACCGAGGTGTTCTTCCAGCCCGGAAAATCTATCGATTTCGCCTTGATTCGCCTCGTCGGAAATGAAATATCGCCGGAGGTGGCCTAGGGAGGGTGTTAGGATGTTAAAGGTCTTGCCTTTTATGTCGTTTGGATTGGAGGTGAAAGGAAGGGAAAGGAGGGGAAACAAAACCTTACCGCCTGAAATCGGAAAGCAGACTGCGCTCGGAGAAGTGGTGTCAGCGTCGGTGGCTCCTGCTGCTGCTAGGTTGCTGCTCGGCTCGGCCCTGAATCGGTGTGGTGAGGTGCTCGTGTGGGCCTCCGAAAACCGAACAGGGGAAGATCTCGAAGGGCGCCTGGTGAAGTGGTGATGCTGCTGGGGTGTGGTGGCTCGTCCAGTCCAGGGCTGCTCGGAGGTGGAGTCACAAGGTGGAAGTGGAAGGGGGATGTGTTTTGTTTTGGAGAAGAGGAAATTTGGTGTGGTGAAGGTTTGATTGTTTGAAGGGGGCCGGATCACAAAATTAAACAGGCGCACTTTGTTTGTGTGATGCACCAAACCTGAAACTACATTGTGTGACGCACCAAACCTAAAACATCTCTTCCACGTTTAGACTTTAGAGATACAGGTAGGACACCATACAGATTTAACTTGTGGATCAAAGGCCAACATTTCAACAGATAAAAAGCCCAATAACAAGGCCCAAACTTAACTTGGATAAATTGTCCGCTATATACTAGTTATACATTAGTATTTTATTATAATTTTTTTTAATAAGTACAAAATTATTAAACAAAATTATAATAGATAATTTAATATTTTGTATAATTTTTAACTTTTTAAAAATGTGTTAAATAATCAAAGTGACATTTTTTTTATCAAATAAGGGAATATTAGAGTCTTTCACATAGGTTGTCTTATCGGCATTTTTTACTCGTGAGAATACCCATGGTAATATATTACCACTACCCTCAAATTTCAGAATTTTTTTATTACATTTGAAATTTGAGGATATATTTTTACCATACCCCAAAAAATAGGGGTATTTTAATTAGTTTAAAGTAGTTTTATGTTTTCGTCTGTTGTTTTGGCACGGGTAGTTGTGGAATGAAAAAAAAGGTATATATTGACTACTTTTTTTCATCCTTAATTTGAAATAAGTTTACATACATGATGACTGCCAGCATACGTTTGACTACGTGTATGCTTGATATATACTGTGAACACCTTATAGTTTAATAAATTGATTACTTATATGTAATAATATAATTATTCATCTAATATAAGTATGTACTGTATTAACAATTTTTCATATAAAATTTATTCGCCCATATGATTATTCATATGAGTTATGTAAAAATAATTATAGTGTTTCGGACGAATAAAATTTCTGTCGAAATTTTCTTTAAATCTCAATCGTTTATCTTTTTAATCCAACGCAGATTTATTCACAAATTACATTGTAAGTTGTATTTACGTATAAGCAGTGGCGGATTCTAAAGCGTTTAGTTGAGGGGGCGAATAATTGATATCTAATTTTTTTTCGACAAAATCATCAATATTTGAAGTTTTCGGGTTTAGTTATAGTATTAAGTTATGAAGTTTAACAAATGATGAGTATGGTAGAAGTGTATTAATTTGGTAAATGATGTGAAAAATAATTTATATCGCTTCAATTTTGAAACGTTTATAACTTTTTACTCAGTTATCGGATTTGAGCTTATAATATATCAAATCAAAGCTATCGACGAGAAGAATATGTATATTGAATTTCATTTTTTATTGGGGGGCGACTATCACCCCTGGTCGGGCGGATCCTTTCCTGCGTACAAGTGATGTATTATTATACATATATAGTTTATTATTTGTGCTTTGCCTGGTTTTATTGTTTACAAAAATATTATATAAGTTTTGTTAAAAAAAAATACAACATTTTATTAGTATCTTATTATTAATAGCATTGATAAATAAAATCTATTGGTCGATCCATTAACAAACTACTCCATATGAGATAAGATAGAATCACCGGCCATCCAAAATCATTCCATTTAAATTTAACAAATAAAATATATATATATATATATATATATATATATATATATATATATATGATATATTATCTTGATCTAACTAAACAAAATCATATCCAAATGAATCCAATCTCCCTTAATAAATATCAATCCTTTAATTAAATCGATCGGCTCCGTCCGACCATTCATTTTCATCCATCTCAAAAAGAAAAAGAAGAGATTGAAATCAAAGATGAAGGCGTCCGCCGTGATCCTCATTGCCACCGTGTTGGCCGCACTACAAGAAAAGTGACTTTGGGCGACTAAATTTTAAAAATTAGGGTGACAGATTTGTTTTTGTCGCCCAAACTAACTCTTTTGTGACAAAAATGATTTTAGTCACGCGAAACTAAAGTGATGAAAATCGGAATCTGTCGCCCATACATACTCATAGGGCTACAAAAAGGGGTCTTTTTGTCGCCCAACTAATGTATTCTTCTAATAAAGCGTCCTTGCGCGCCCTCTCTTTATTCTCATAACTCTAAAACAAGCCTATCGCCGTTCTCCTCGGCCGCCATGGCTAATCCTACCTTAGCATCCATCTTTGCAGTCTCTCCTTCACCTCTACATCCTCTCCTTCAACGATCTCTACTACCTTGCAATCTCTCTTCCATGGTCTCCCTCTCGTTTCAGAATGTCGATGAGCGTCTCTCCTACAACTTCTATAGCTTGAGTCCGAAATTGTTCCGGATTTCGCTGTTGACTTCAAGGAGATCGAGAAGCTTCTACGAATCCTCCGTGGATTCATAACTTGTATGTATAATTGCTCAGTTTCTCCCTCAATTTCATTTCCAAAGTTTAGATGGGTTTGGGACATTGGAGTTCAACACTTCAACGGTGATTGCCATCACTATTAATTTCTTCTCCCTCCTCTACGCTTGCATACTTATCATCCACTTGCTCGAGGAGCATCGCTTGGCCAACGATCCATTCTCGCTCTATTTTTGCCCCCATTCGGTGCCTGTAGCAATCGCAGGGATGCTTTGCTGATTACAGGTTCTCCCTTTTTCCTTCTTTTTTGTTTTTTTGCCTCTTCTCGAATTCGGATATTGGACTGGAACGAACAGTGTTTAGTTTGCAGATTGGATTTCTAAATGGAGCAAGTGATTCTGAAAACTCTTTGTCACCCTTTATCTTTGATTTCTGATATGGATTTAAGATATATTTCTAAGCATTTTTTCTTCATGATGTTTTTGCTCATCATAGATGCAAAATCTTACTTTGTAAGTCTACTGCAATCCTAACTTCATTTTACTCTTGATAGTTTCATTTACTACTTGTCTGCTTGGTAGCAACTAGCAACTAGAAATCCAAGCCTGATGTCTTCCAGACTGAAGGGGGTAATATCAGGTGAGTTTTGCTCTACCATTTCTATCCAGTCTTTCAACTACCTAGCAACTGTTTTTGAAGTTTGTTTGGTTTCCCATTCTGAGTTTGGTTTCTAAGTTTCAACCTGTTAGCTATCTCTAAACCAGATGAGATCTGCACCAACCTGTTTGGATCTGATCTGATCAATCTCCTTAGTGCCATTACCTATCTTCCGAGGATCAGTTGGGTTTGTAGTATATATTCTACCAGGATCTTGCTGAATGTGTACTGAATTCTATAAGGCAACTTAATTGGAGAATTTCAAAGGTTGATAGATGCTTGTGATTCAAGATATAGTTTCATATTGATATTGATTCTTCTAGATTCTTTTTCTCTGATCTGATGAATTCCTAAATGAGTAACAGCAGTTGATTGATAGTATTGCTTGACACATTCAGTTGTGATTTAAAGTATTTTTATCTGCAGGTATGTTGCTACTGAATTGTCCACTGATCTCATTGTGAATGTTGCAGATGTCAAATTTTATCTACACAAGGTGAGGAGGTTTTCACTCTTTAAGAATGAGCATTGATACAAGATACCTATCTTATCAATTTAGTGAACTATGATGAATTTAGTGTCAACCAAGATCTTGGTTGACCGCTGATATCTACAAAATACGGGTTGAAATTGATGTAACAATTTTGAAGTGTTTTTTTGTACATTAGTGCTTAAAGATTGGTATTTGAACCAATAAATTTGCAGTTTCTGTTGATGTCGAAGAGTGCACTTGGTCTTCATTTGCTACTCGGTTAGTTTCTGGTTATTCACTTCTAAGGGTCTGTGCGAACATGAGCCCCTTAACCTACTCATTGTCTTTCTAATGGTGCTAAATTGCTAATGGTTGTTGTGCTGCTGTCCAATTATCTGATTAGTATTTTACATTATTCCTATGATTCCCTAGCAAACTGATCCCTCCCTGGCCTATGGTAACATACTTATGATTTTCAAATCCTGGATTTTACCAGTTCAGTCAAGGAAAAGATAATGAAAATAGCAGTGCATTTGAATATCTCAAAAGGTTAATATGTGTGTACATTCATTTATATGTTCTACATATCTTCATCACAGGATGCTGACAGTATGGGCACTTTCAGACCTATTAATAAGGATTTGTAAACATTTCTAGTGTTTGGTTTGTAATCATACTTGAAAAATGCGAAGGAGCGGAAATTTTAAATTGCCTGCCAGTTTGCTGAATGAACTAAAACATTTTTTCCGCCTCTTGTTACTATTTTTTATTCCTCCTGGTGTTTTGATGTGCAGTCTTCTGATTGTTTGTTCTATAATGAAATACTGGCTGATTTCTGGGCTATATGTTAAATTTGGTTTGTTATGCTGATTTCTGGGCTTCCCCTGATCCAGCTGTGTGGATCGATTCAAGAGACAGTTCAACCACCTTGAACTGTTTGCTCAAGGAGAAAGGATCCCTCCTCTACTAAGAAAGCATGTGTCTCTGCCTAGGTAAGTTGTTGATGGATTATGGATACATAAATTTGTTAGCTTCATCACACGGACATGAAAGTTCCAGACCTTTAATAAGATAGGTGTTCTAATTTTGATTTGTGTGGTATCTGTTTTTGGTTGTGATTTCTATTTTTTTTTTTATAGTGGCAAGATTGATCATGAACATGAAGGCAGGCAGGTTGAGAGGACTTTGCTAAAGGATGTCTTAGAAATCTATTATTTACGTGAGTTGATTCCTGTAGTTGATACGTAGTTGCTATGGTATTGTTACGAACTCACAATTCTTAGTTCTTGTTCTTGTCCTGCTTTAAATCGGCACTTGGTTATTATTACTAGATGTTGAAGATCCCTCTTCCGGTCTTCCCTGCCACCCTAAGCAAAAGAATTTGTTTACCTATAATGAGCAGTGACTAATGAACTCCATATTCAGATATGGTGAATGCATCATACATCCAACTTATGCTTTAGAGAAGTGATGTCTTTAGGTTTAATCTACGATTGGTTTATTGTTGACTTTGTTTTCTTTGCATTTTTTAAGTGGGTACTGGCTAACCTCTCCGGAAGAAGATTAAAAATTTGATGATGAACAAGCTTCCTGAAATTGTGTGGGTAAGTTTATCCATTATCCTTGTCCACAATTCATTAATTTGAAACTAAAAATTTGTATTTGGTTTTCCATTGCTGAGCAGCAATGCTTTATGGGGCTTCAATCGCAATTTTCTATCAGGTAGGAATTTGAGAAAAATATTTTACCTCCCTAACAATAATTACAATTGTATCCTTTATAGATATGAATGTATTACATTTAGTTTCACTTATCTTAAGGTGCTGCACTTCGTGTGACACAAAGGGTGCAAATATCAGACAGTTTCATTTTGAATATATATGACAATCTTATATTTGTTGAGTTTACTTCCGTTCTTATTGTTTTTTAGTAGTTCAAAACCTTCAGCCTGCTTTCTTTTGAGACCACAGAGGCAGACCCCAAAAGTTCACTAGGACATGCCTCTTTCCTCTTATAAGTACCAGAGCTAAACCAGATGTAAGTAACTATTATTATTATCGATTTTCTATCCTATATCCTTCAGAATGGATAGGAATGAACAATTTAATCGTGGTTTCTATATTACTTTATAGTATAGTAGTGTCTAAAGCTCACTAATCACTTAAATAGTCTGCAGGCTATTATTTAATGCTTATTTCTCAAAATTATTTAATGCTTAGGACGATTGCAACACTGTGGACTGTTGCATGGACCAGATAAAGTATCTTTGATAACCGGTGATCGTGTGTTATAGCTACTGAAGTCGGAGGTGGAAGGGAGGCTTCTGGAGGTGCAGTCCCTGGTTTCTTCCCTCAGAGATGAGAAAAAGATACTAGAGTCACAACTTGAGGTGAAACGGAATGAGATCAAGATGCTTCGACAACAACAGATGACGCCGAGTGGGGAGATCAGAGACAGAAGCAAGAATGAAACCGACATGAGTAAACAAGAGCAAAGGAAACTGGAAGACACTTCTAGTTCTGGAGAGGGACAACCACTGAGGAACGATACCCGGGTGGGGGACGGTAAATACGAGCAGTCTGGTAGTGAGCAGAGAATGATGACAGGGTCTGATGGTTCAGATTCTAACTTAAGAATGAGGATTGTCAAGCAAAGGAAACTGAGGAAAAAGAAATTGAGAGACTTTATAAGAAGATCCAGAGTTCATTTGGAACAAATATCTTCCGTGTTAAGTTTTTTAGCATTAAAATGCAAATGTTTTACTAATATAATCATTTGTAATCTAGGAATCTTTATATGTGTTTTGGATTGAATATATTTTAAAATAAAGGTTTTTTTAATATAAAAAATTGAGATTAAACTAATTGGCTATTTTTGTGTTATAATTTGTGCTTTGTATATATATAGTGGGTTAAAAATATTAAATGGGTTAAATAGGTTAAATGTGTAAATTTAGGGGGAGAAATCATTATTTATCACTTTTATCTTTTGTGACAAAATAAAAAATTTCTCACAAAAAATGGGTAGAATAGGTGACTAGAGGAAAATTCGTCACAAAAAGTAGGGTACTTAGGGCGACAAAACTGGTACTTTGGGCGACAAAATTAAAAACTTTGTCACAAAAAATCTAGAGCAACGAAATTTGAATTTCATCACAAAAGGGCTATGTATGGCGACGAATTTTTTTTTGGTCGCCCAAACTTTGGGCGACGGGGCTAAGGCGACGAACAGGTGACGAAATGTTTTTTATCACAAACCTGAATGGGCGACGAAAATTACACTTTTGGCGACGAAATATTTCGTCATAAAAAACTGTTTTTCTTGTAGTGCCGCCCTAGTGGCCCCGCCAGCCACCGCCTGGCAGTTCCCATTACCGCCCCTCCCGATCCCGACCCCCTTCCCATTCTTAGCACCCGTCCCACCCTTACCCTTTCCGACGCCTGCAGGCAACCCGCCGGCCACCGGATCCCCTCCCCCGGCACCCCCCTCCCCTCCGCCGCCTCACCGTGTTTCCGGTAACGTTTGCGACAGGTACAGTTGGGATACGGAGCCGGCAGTTGGGTGCACCAGCAGCGTCCCGTTTAGTTGCTGCCTCTACTATATGTTCGTGAGAGATGCTTGCGAGCAGCCGTACTTTAAGGAGCCCGGATTCCGCCAATTCGTCCGGTATCTCTGCAAGGCGAAACTCTAGTGTAATTAGGGGCAAGAGCGAGAGACGATATTAATAAATAATAAGTGGTAATAGCCCATCTCTACTCTCTAGTTAGGGCCAATAGCGACACACTATATCTAGTTATTAGTGGTTTAATTTATTAATTAGTACTTACAAATTACAATTACGTTTTGTTATGATATATAAATATATTTATTAGTATATGCATAGTAAGCTTTTTTTGTTTCGCATTATTTTTTGGTACCGTATGTGTTTTGTTATTATATTTTTGGTACGTTGTGTATTTTGTTATAATAAAAAAGTTAATGTAGGCTATGTAGCACGTCACTCTTAACGGTAACGAATTGCAAATTGATTTTTTTTTTAATAAGTACCAATTTTTTTGACACGTTTTTTTAATAAGTAACCAAGTTGATTTTTTTTTGTAGTCTTAATTTTTTTGACACGTTTTTTTAATAATATTTTATAGAGTTTTTTTTTGACACGTTTTTAATAATATTTTTTAGGGTTTTTTTTTTATAGAGTTTTCCATCACTTGTAGTTTTAATAAGTAACCAAGTTAATAGAATGATTTTTTTAACAAAGCAGTGTTTTGTTATTATATATTTTTTTAATAAGTAACCAAGTTTTATAAAACTTGTAGTCTTAATTTTTTTGACACGTTTTTCTATAAAATATTATTTTTTTTAATAATTTCATAGATAATTGTATTAAGTATGAAATTATTTTTTAAAAATTATAAAATCATTGATATTTTATATAGTTTTTACCATTTTTAAAAAATGTGTCAAAGCAAGACAACAAGTTTAATAACTTATGCAAAAATAACATAGGGAGATAATAAATAATAAGGGGTTATTAGAAGAGTTAAAATTAGACGGTAATATGGGCCACAAATTGACCCAAATGCAAAGGTGTGGACGTGTGATTTTGAGTGCTGATATTCGGCGAATCTTACCATCGTTGATTCTATGGGATAAGAGAAGGTATTTTTGTGACATTATTGAAAGTAGGTAAAATTAATTATAATAACCCAACATTTGGAAGAGTGTTAAAAAAATATTTCCACCTTTCAACCGTAAGAAAAAGAACCAATTTTTTTTAGAGATATGGTAACAAAGTATTCCAAAGTATTCCAAGTGCATTTGACCATGTGCAAAAGCAAATAAATGGGGAAAAGAGAAGAATGAGGTAAACTCATGGTTTTGTAGTAAAAATATGAAAACCTTAAAGAGAGATGTTGATAAAGTGGAAAATTATTTAAAAGAAAAAATAAATGAGATGTCAAAATATTATAGGAAAAAAGGAAAAAAATTGGATAAGAAGTAACCTTATGGTTTCGGATGGTCTTATGACTATAAATATGAGCAAAAAATGATGACATATAATTGACGAAATTACGATTTTGGTGAACTTTGGATGATATTGACTTATTTTAATGAGAATGAGATCTTTTAACCAATTTTATGTCATTTTTTTGACCCAATTTATGGTCGAAAAAAGAACTCATGATATTTTGTTACTATCTTCCTCGAAGATCAGGTTATTTTTCTTCCCGTTGAAAGGTGATGATATTTTTTTAACACACCTCCAAAAATTGTGTTGTTTTAATTAGTTTGAAGGAAGGACCGAAAATTTAGAGTTAAATGTAGAACCAAGGAGCTGGAAAGATGATATAAAGGAGATAAAGAGCAGTGGGCATAATCTTAGCTTATGTTTGTGGGTTGAGTTTGTGGGCTAATACAAAAGTTATTGGCCCAATAGTTGTTTGGAATGTAAGCCCATTATTCAGTCAAACTATTGGATATGAGTATATCTAAATCATACACGATTATATATTCCATTAACAAACTACTCTATATAAGATAAGATAGAATCACCGGCCATCCTAAATCATTCCATTTAAATCTAACAAATTAAAAATACAATCGTGATCTTACTAAACTAAATCTTATCCAAATGAATCCAGTCTCCCTTATAAATATCAATCCTTTAATTAAATCCATCGGCTCCGGCCATTCTTTTTCATCCATCGGACACAAAAAGAAGAGATCGAATATGAAGGCGTCCATCGTGCTCCTCATTGTCGTCGTGATGGCTGTCATGGTGACCCCGCCAGCCACCGCGTGGCTGTTCCCATTACCGATACCATTACCCTTACCGCCCCTCCCGATACCGATCCCCTTCCCATTCTTGCCACCCCTCCCACCCTTACCCTTTCCGACGCCACTCTTCCCAGGTTACCCGCCGGCCGTCGGATCCCCTCCCCGGCTCCCCCTTCTCCCCCCCTCCCCTGCGCCGCCTCTCCATCTTTACCCTGACGAGTGCGAAAGATTCAGTTCGCATTCCGGGACGGAAAGCGGGTGCTTCAGCCCCGTGACGGGAACTTGCTGCCGCTACTTTACGTTCTTGAGAGATAATTGCACACAACCGGAATTCAAGGACCCCAGATTCATTCAGCTCGTCCACGGCATCTGCACAACGCCCCTCCTCTAATTAGGGCAATAGAGATCCACAATATTGATAAATAAATTCAGATATTAGTACTAGCTCTTTCTAGATATTAGTGATTTTATATATTAGCTAGGTACTTACAATTACGTTATGTTATCATATTATTAATTATTAGTCAATATATACATCAATTAAACTTTTTTTCCACATTCTTTAATTTTTAAGATATATTAGGTGTTAATTGGTTATTAACTTATTACCGGAGTACCTTTGTTTGATTAGTGCGCAATTACTATTTGGTTCCCTCACCATTATTCGATTACGACATTGTATATTTTTACTAAATGTATAATGGTTACTTGTAGGAGTTATATCATATTTGATCATAATTTAATATACGTAAACGTAAATTATTAATACAGTGTACAATGAACAAATAGTTTAATAACTTATGCAAAAATAACATAGGGAGATAATAAATAATAAGGGGCTATTAGAAGTGTTAAAATTAGACGGTAATATGGGCCACAAATTGACCCAAATGCAATGGTGTGGACGTGTGATTTTGAGTGCTGATATTGGGTGAATCTTACTAAGGAGCTGGAAAGATGTTATAAAGGAGAAAAAGAGTGGTGGATATAATCTTAGGTTATGTTTGTGGGCTGGAAATGGGTTGAGTTTGTGGGCTAAGTATTGCAAAAGTTATTGGCCCAATAGTTGCTTGGAATGTAAGCCCATTATTCAGTCAAATTTGGCAAATTGGAATAATTTATTAGTGTTCATAAGGAGATTATCTATTATCTCTTTTTAAATGTAGATATATGTGGTGATCGATGGCATATAAATGGTGGAACTTTTGGCTATAATTGGCAGGATAACTTACTCTAATCACAAAACTTTTGGCCTTTAATTAAATGGCAAATATTTGAAGACAGTCTCGTAATGGTTTAGAATTGTCTATTTGACTATTTTGAACCTGAAACCGTCTTTGTGGTCTAAAATCGACTAATTGTAGTCTTAGGGTGTGTTTTCTTCACACTTTTTTAAAGAGGTGGAAGGAGGTAGAGGTGAGAAAAATTCCCTACCTTGTGAGAAAGGGTGGAGGAGGTGGAGACTGATTTCACCCAGCCCACCCCTTAAATGAAGGTGGACGAGGTGGTGCGTCAAACACACCCTTAATAAGTGACATATTCATATCTTGAAATCAGCTATGTTTTGCCCACTCATTTAGGATTGTGCATCGGTTTAAAACCTAACCAAACCAGATTAAATTGAACCGAATCGAAAATCTCAAAATTTCAAATAAAAAACCGAACCGAAAACATTAGATTCGATTGATTATTTATCGGTTTATTTTATGTTCGGTTCGATTTTAACATAATTGAACCGAATTTTCTATATAAAATTTATTTTCATTTCATTTATCTTGTAAGTTAATACTAAAAAGTTACCGAAGGCGAAGGGGGTTAAATTATCCAGTCCAAATGGATCAATCGACTAATTACAAGACGTCAAAATAAATGACAACGAACCCATTAATCCTACGTAATATATCCAACTTCTACTATTCACCTATACCCCAATTCCATGCATCCATTTTTTTTTAATTCAGTTTAACCCAAATTGAACTCAAACTGTATACAAACCGAACTGAAACCAAAAAATGAAAATATCGAACCAAAAGTCGATTCGAAAAACTTCGATTAGATTCGGTTTGTGTTGATTCAACCCAAAAATTTGGTTTGGACTTTGGACCGAATCATACACATCCCTACACTCGTTGTTTGAAGTAAGCATATATTGACTTTAAACGACAAATCATAAGACCTAAAAATCGGTGAATCTTTGGTTTAAAATCATTTCAAATAATAAATTATTTAATATTTAACAAAAATAATATCCATGTAAATTTGAATTGAAATAAGGCCGATTTGCATAAATACACCAAATCGGTGTTCAGTTTGCAAAAGTATACCCGTTTTGTAAAAATAGCAAAAAAAAAAGGATATGTAAAATAACAGATGATTTTATCTTTAAATTTAAATTTAAAAATCTTTAAAAGGAGAATTATGAATTAAAAGAAATGTAAAAAATATTTTCAAAAATGAAATATATATTAAAATAATTGGGAAGATAATAAAGATAAGATTTTATCCCTACCATAAATATTATATTATTAACTATAATTAGAAATTAAAGGCTTGTCAAATGGGACATAGTTATTTATTTACATTGACATGATACATGTTCATCATGACAAAGTTGAGAATTAATACTAACATGATGAAATCTATAATCAGAAAGAGAATAAAGATATAACAAGGCTACCACCAGGGTTGCGCCAAACCATCTCAGAGATCTGGACGCCGGCAGAATTGAAAATCCGCAGCTTTCAAAATGTGGACTCGGCGTAAAGCTGGACGATCTTAATTAGAGTCGTCGCGGATGATCGCAATGGGACCACCAAAGGGGGCACAAGTGGCCTTATTGTGACTGAGATCAACGTGCTTCCAATTCAGAGAGTAGATTTCAGGTTTCTAGTAGTAGCAATTGTACATCAACTGACACTCAGTCGTCACTGATACTGCATCTTTCGGGATCGCCAATGACACCGCAATCCCCGCGGTCGACGTTATGGAGATGCAAGAACTCTTCAATTACCAGGGCACCTATCCGAATCCGAATCAGATGCCAGAAAGCTTAAGATTAAACTTTTGCGGTTGAATTTCCAATCGAAATTGTTTTCCTAGCTAGGATTGCGATTCCGCGGATTGCAACGGCGAGAGAGATACTGAGATGGGTTTGGAGAGAGGATGGGATTGAAGAGGACGATGGCGATTGACGGGGGGAGGTGTAACAGAGGAAAGGGTATTTATTATTATTAGGCTGATTTGCAAAAATACAGGAGGATGGTGAAGATGGTGGAGGATGGGGTGGTACGTGTTGTGATGGTAGTAGAAGAAGAGTCACTAGTGGTCCTCTCGCCCTTTTGCCGCCTGAGGGAGATCAATGAATAAAAATACGATTTTCAATAAAAAGAAAATTTTAACTTTTCTTATTTATTGGAAATTATAGTGGATATGGTAGTTTTTGCTAATTGAATAGGGTATATTCACAAATTTTCATACGTGGGTAAATTTATTTTCAAAAGTATGTATTTTTGCAAATCAATTATAGAAGTGGGGTATTTACTACTAAATACCCTTGAAATAATAGTAGCATATACTCAATAAATTTTTTAATAAAAGGATTGTGAATTGTTAAGGACCAAATAGAACTATAGAAAGTGGGTAGGGAAAAAATATAATAATAATTTTTAAATATATAAATATTGGGGGTAGCCCCTTTTTATTTATATATTTATACTGAGTAAACCCGTCCGAAAGGGTTGAAACTAAATCCCAAAAG
The DNA here is from genome assembly GCA_963922045.1 of Persicaria maculosa. Classification (NCBI taxonomy): domain Eukaryota; kingdom Viridiplantae; phylum Streptophyta; class Magnoliopsida; order Caryophyllales; family Polygonaceae; genus Persicaria; species Persicaria maculosa. Next base: position 68,862,416 of record OY998258.1, on the reverse strand, counting down.
GGTTTGATTAAATCCCGTTAGGATCCCATTTAAATCCCGAAAGGGTTTTCAGGTGCTTTGTACTTGGGTGGTTTTCAGCTTCTCTTTTAGTTGGTCTCAGCACTCAGCAGTCCTTTTCTTAGTTGGGGTCCTGGCGTCCCGGAGTTGGGTTTAGCTAGAGTCAATGCGGTGTGTATCAGGACGTCTCCGTAATCCATAAATTTTCTTGGAAGTTCGTCTTCACTGTCCACAAGGACTCCTGATGGCGCTTGACTTCAGTTCATAGTCTATGTCATCTCCAACTTGTTAGGATTAGGTTTGCTGGGTCGTCCAGAATTGTTTGGTTGTCTCTGTTTGGTTTGCACCTTTTGTTAGTTTGATTGTGTATTTTGACGGTTCGCCGTTATCAAAGTCAGACTCGGACCGATGACTTGGGGTCGTGTGCACGGACGCACATGCGCTAGTCGCCTATCACACAAGCCGAGTGAGATTTCATTCTAAAACCAATTGGCAATAGAAGGAGTAGCTCACTGACTCATATACTAGAACTTTATATGTTCAACTTTCCGATGTGGAACACTTTTGGTCTAATTCACATCTCTAACACGCTCCCGCAAGTCCAACTAGGAATGACCATCTAGTTGAGACTTGAACAACTGGGTGATCGACACAGGCCGTTAGGCTAACCGCTCTGATACCATATCAAAGTCCGACTCGGACCGATGACTGGGGGTCGTGTGCACGGGCGCATATGTGCTAGTCGCCTAGCACACAAGCCGAGTGAGATTCCATTCTAAAACCAATTGGCAATAGAAGGAGTAGCCCACTGACTCATATACTAGACCTTTATATGTTCAACTTTCCGTTGTGGGATATTTTTTGTCTCATTCACATCTCTAACTGCCGTATGCCGACTTTTTCGACCTTTCAAGGTGTCGAACCTGACTAACCCTCGAATTCTTACATTATCAAAAATAAATAAATAAATAAATAAAAAGTTACCCTACACTTCCGGGGAATTAAAAATGTAAAAGAGGTTGATACTAGGGTCAAACCAACACGCAATTTGCTCCCAAAACTAGCCCCCCTGACTCAACCAAATCAGATTCCGCTGCACACACACTCTCCTGCAAAGTTGTTGATTTCTTTATTACAATTAAATCTGACCTTTTTATTTTATTACCCTCTTTACCCGTTTGTCCTATTCGTCGGTATATTTGTTCGGTTTTTTATAAAAAAAAATCATTTGTATTAAAATAAATGGTGTTTATCATTTAGTGCACGCACTTTAAAGAGATAAATTTTTTAAATTTTTTATAAAATATTATTTTTAATCAATTTATATAATTAATTTCATACTTGTTATTTGTTGGTGTTAAGTATGAAATTATAAAAAATCATTAAAAAATTAAGAGTTTTCACCTCATTAAAATACGTGTCAAAAAGTAACGTGACTTTTATTATGAAACAGATGGAGTTAATATAAGAGTTTAGGTGGTGTCAAACTCTTATGATCCACTATTTAATTGCGTTTTTACGGATGAGGATAAGAAACTTTGTATGCGATGTGACACTAGTGAGAGGTCTATGGTCCATCCTGTGTTTGAGTTTGGCCATCTTATTCGCAACCTGATTCACTTCGCGAAAACACATGCTTGCATGTAGCTTCCTCAAAAGAATGCAGATGTGCTGAGCATCGGAGACGATTATCTCAATCTACCAGAGATTTATTTGGTTCATTAATTTGATAATCCAATTTTTTTGATTTAATATTCCATATTAATTTATTTACAATAAAAAAAATTGTAGAGAAAATAGAATTGATAAATACATCACTAATTCCGCAACTAGTGTTAGAATTCACACCCATATTAAAAAAAAAGTCCATCACTTGTTACGGACCATGGCCGCCTTTCTCTCTCTGTTTATTTTTTACAAATAGGCATGGAAACTCCGTAATATGTTGGAGTTCCCATATTTTTTTTTCTTTCAAATTTTTTACGCCTGACAAGATATTCCTCAACTTGTTGCGGATATTTACAGTGTATCCGATAAAAATTATCCGTGTTATTTTCCCAAAAAAACCCCTTAAGTTACAAGTTCTGTCCGAACGAATGTAACTATATGCAACAATTTCTATAGGATTTTCCATGTCTTTATCTTGTTTGTTTGTTTTTGTTTTTGTTTTTGTTTTGATGTTGTTGGTTTGTGTATACTGATTTGTTCATTTATCAACTTGTCTGACCTGTCCGGAGTAAGAATTACTTTCATGAGTTTTTTTAAAAAAAAAACTATACTTGAAGTTTAAAATGAACTTTTATTAAAGAGAAATTTATAAAAAACCACGCTTTAAATATGAGAATTTTTACTTAGTCGCCCTTTAAATTTAAATTTATATAAAACCACCTCTTAAGCTAGCGTCAAATATATATATTATATTTTAGAATTTTTCAGCACGGGTTTGATCCATATTATTAGTAGAGATAAAAAAAATTTATCAAAAACTTTACATATATGGAGAATCCTCGTATCTTTTCCCTCAAAATATTTAAAATTATTTGATCAATTAATTGCGTAACTAAAATATAATTATTACTCTTTTTTTTTTTATCAATGGTTAAGTATTAAAATTCTATATTTTAAACTGCAAATAAATAATCATTTTAAGATTATTTGGCGGATCAAGGGGGTTCGCGGTGGCTGAAGCCATTCCAGTCCGAAAGAAAAATCACGAGAAAAAAAATTATATTTTTGGTATGTAATTTTTACTAACTTTAGGAGCAAAAGATCTTAAAAAGAGTAAAAGATCACAAAGACGGGTTAACTTAGTTGATAAAGATAAAAGAGGAGTATTTATTACATTGTGGCCTCACTTTTTATCATTTAAGATTTTTTCTAACATATTTAAATAAAAAATTATTTTTCATATATACATGCAAAAAAATTATCCGAAAAAATATTTACCCCCCCTGTTGGATCTACCATTCATGTTTTTTGCCTCAAAATGTTTGTAATATTATTTTATCGATTAATTGTGTAACTAAAATATAATTATATATCTATCTTTTTAAATATTTCATTATCAGAGATTAATTATTGAAACTCGATTGCCTCAAAATGTTTTGATGTTTTTTTTATTAGGTAAAAATTCGAGTTCATTCATATCTGAAATTCGATGGTCGAACAAGTCGGTAGATGGACTACCGTCAATACAAATAATACACAATAACACAAGTCATCATAGAAGAAAGAAAAATCCAATCAACCCATACAACGCGTTAGCCAGGAGAGAAGTCGATGGAGAATCAAGACACGCTACAAGTGCCAAGAGCGCGGAAGTGTGCAAAAACTCACGACAGTACCCTAGAGATCCACACTACAACCACCTAAATGGAGGATAAACACAACCACGATCCTTCGTTCAAACAGATCGTCCGATGCTGCAACCCAACACAGAGCAAACGCATCCACACTATTTTTCTTATAAAAGAAATTGGAAAAGAAGAAAAAAAAAAGAGTCCATTTTTACCGCCACACTACACACACCAAAAAATTTCTTGTTTTATGCCATTGTGCTTCGTAGACTACTTACTGCGCACACTATACACAGTAACACAGGCTACCTTTGGCCCTTTTCCCTCCTCTGCACTGTTTTTCACAAAGCTAATGGTGGGAGACAACCCCACACACCCTCCCAAATCGCCCCAAGATATGCAAATCTGAGTATCTGAAACCCTGAATTTCTTCCCAAGCACTCATCTCCCACCTTCAATTTCATGAAATGGAGTTCCTCATCTTCATCCTCTTACTCATCCTCAAACGCCCAATCTCAGTCGATTCGGCTTCCGACTACGCTGATTTAGTCTACCGGGGCTGCTCAAAGCAACCTCTCTCAGATCCGTCCGGCATCTACGCCCAATCGATTTCGTCCCTGTACAGCTCGCTCATCCAGCAGTCGGCCAAATCGAAGTTCAACAAGGCCTCCGCCGGTGCCGGAGCCAGCGCCGTCACGGGGCTCTTCCAGTGCCGCGGCGACCTAAGCCCCGGCCAATGCTACGCCTGCGTCGCCAAGATCCCGCCCATCGCCGACCAGCTCTGCGGCAAGGTCACCTCCGCTAGGGTTCAGCTGCAGGGGTGCTACCTTCTCTACGAGGTCTCCGGCTTTGCCCAGATTTCCGGCCTCCAGGCCCTATTCAAGCTCTGCAGCCGCTCCGACGCCTCTGGGACCGGCTTCGACATGAAGCGAGACACCGCTTTCACCGTTATGCAGACCGGCATCTCCGGCGGCGGAAGCGGCAACGGCGGCTTCTTCGCGACCACCTACCAGCAGGTGTACGCCATGGGGCAGTGCGAAGGCGATCTGAGCTCAGCCGATTGCTCGCAGTGCGTCAAATCGGCCGTTCAGACCTCTCAGGTTGAGTGCGGCAACTCCATCTCCGGACAGGTCTACCTCAACAAGTGCTTCATCAGCTACAGCTACTACCCTAACGGTGTCCCCACGAGATCTTCCTCCTACTCCTCCTCCTCCTCCTCATCTCCATCAGGTAATTATTTAATCAATTGCTTATTGGAGTTTTAAATTGAGAAATTAGGGTTTTTTAGCATCCGATTCCAAAATCAACCAACTCGATACTTGATGACAATACCAATTATAGTCAAATGGGTCACATTGTCACATCCAATCCGATACTGATACTGATAATGATACATCGATACCAATTGAACAATTCTAACCAAACGCCCCGAATAAGATTGGATTTTGAAGGGAAAATTGATGGTGTTGAATGGTGTAGGGACAGGTCAGAATACAGGCAAAACTGTTGCTATCATACTGGGAGGAACAGCTGGTGTGGGATTCTTAATAATTTGTGTGCTCTTTGCAAGAGGATTGAAGAAAAAAGATGATGGTAATGTGAAAAAACATAAATTATTTTATTTATTTATTTATGTTAATAATATTTTTTTGGGGGTTCACATGCTAAATGTTTGCATTGGTTTTTGTTGGTTTGTGCACAGATTACTGAGGGTGGAACTCAACTAGGGCTGGAAGAGGAACCCAGCAACTCCTTTTTGAGGTGGGAATTGAATCTTGTAATTTATTTTTTGGGGGTTACAAAAAAAAAAAATCAACCAACTAAGAACTTTGTTTTACTTTTTTCATTTTGGGTTAGGGATGAGTAGTGGAGCAAATTGTAAGAAAAAATTGTTTTTGCTGAATTGGGTCCTTGTTATAAATAGTTTGAGGCATCTTATTACTTTTGGAAAAGGGAAAAAGAACTACAATCTTTTCAGTGAAATGAGTAGAAATGTAGTCTGTATAAATTCAGCAAGATTACTTTTGTTGATTCAATTTAGTTGAGGTTGCCATATTTTGCAAAGTTACCAATCTGGTGTGAAACGTGAGAGGTTTGTTAATTACAGATTTACAGTATGACTTCTGGAGAAAAGATTTGTAACTGAAAATTTTGCTCATTTTCAAAAGATTTCGTCATTGCATTTATTCTAAATGAGTCCTTTTTTAATCCATTTCTCTGAAAAAAAAGATCCAAATCTGAATTTACAAGAAAACTTTGATTCTGAGTGAGGACAATACAACATGCTATGAAACCCTAGTTCTAAAGTAAAGCATCCGAATTCAAAGGGTTTGAAAATGTGGACATGCAATTTGGAAGTAGCAAGGAAATGGAAGGAAACCAAAGGTGGGATGCACAAAAGTTAAAGCCATCTTCTAAGGTGTCAGATGACTAAAGTCAGGTTAGCTATTCAACACATTCATATGGATGTTGGGTTTCTTTTACCAAAGGAGTTAATGTCAACAAGGATGTTGTGTTTCTTTTACCAAATGGGTTAATGCCAACAAGAGGCGCATGAGAGGGCTTTAAATCGCATGGGCTCAAATGGGATTATCTTTGTTTACCAAAGTGTCCATGGTTTGAGTTTCTAGGATGTCAAATCTTCTACTCCATCATTATTTTACTTTTTAATGCATTTTTTAAACAGTTAAAAACTATGTAAAAGATCAGCTTTTTAGTCGATCTTAATCTTAATGCATGCATGATGTATATCAATTTTAATTGAATTTAATCTTAAATTAGTTTATGGTTATTTGAAATGTCACAAGAAAGATTTCAATCAATCTATTAAATTTAACCATCAAAATTGAATAAAAAAATATTTAAACAAGCATGATTGATATAGTAAAATATACAGTATTTATTAAGAAACCACATTACAATATTACATTGCGGAATAATAAGACTAGTGTCAATGTAAATACAAAATTTCTAGCCTATGTCCTTGATGCTACATTTGGAAAGATTATCTAAGTTTCAAACTTTCAATTGTTTTAACCCATTTTAATAATAATTTCATAGAGTTTAAACATTTAGATTTAGTAAATATTTTCTAATATGATTTATTTATCTATATATAGACTAGACAACGTATTGTCTAATAACTCGAGAGGTCGATAGATCGATACAGACTAATCATCATGAAACATCATAACAACAACACAAATCAACGAGAAAAAATGACTCATAAGTCATAACTCAATCAAACACCATAAAATCGTCAATCCGAGTGGAAGTCGAGGAAGACCTATGAAAGGTTGCGAATGTCGAGAACACGATATAATGTAAGGGCTCACATGACATCTCAACGCTGGAGAGACAAATAGCACTAACCCACGAGAGAGTGCAAGTTGATAGTAACAAATTCATAATGTAGGTTCATAAAAACAATATAATATATATAATGACCAAATCCCAATTTACGAAAAGTCAATAGTAATGTATTTAACACAATCAAGTATTCATCAATATAAAATTGGTTTAAATTTTAAATAATATCTTTTATAGCGTGCATGATTTTAAAATTAAATTATTTACAATACTCTAATAACTAAGTATTTATTTAATACGTAATATATTTTAGGTTAGTTTGTTATACAATGAAAGCACCAAAAATAATAAAAACTAGAATGGTAACCCGGGGGACATTATTTATTGGGTTAAACTTTAAATCTTATATGTTACATAATGCATGTGACATTTTTGAAAATGTTATTTACATGTTAAGGTAACTATGCTTTTATATATTCTCATGTCATTAGTCTTATATTACAATCTTTCATATATTGATTTTAATCCTTGTTAGTTAAGTTAAATAATACTATAATTGAGCGTGTACGATATTTATTCTTATACTATACTCCGTATTTAATAGAATTGATCATTTTTATGACAATTAAAAATATGTTGTAATCTTTAGAAAAAAATATTCATTTTATTTTGGCAATTGATAAATGATAACCACTTAATTTACATAGAATTATATATTCTTTATTTTATTACAACATTTTTTGCTAATTATTTTTACATAATAGAAGGCATAAAAATAATAAAAGGTAAAAAAAATATAACAATGTTGGGTAGTTGAGGATATTTGAACCCTTGATGATATGCTTTAGGACGACACCTAAAAGGCTAGAACCAATGAGCTATAATGATTTTATGAATCTTGAAACTAATGTGTAATATATATAGGCAAAATTGTAGAAAACCACCCTTTAAATATGGTGTTTTGCGAAAAACCACCCCTTAAAATGAAAATTGCAGAAAACCACCCTTTAAAACAATTTTCTTTGCAAACTCACACCCATCACCCAATTTTCGTTAATTAAATGTTAAAGTGTGTGAAAATTCAATTATACCCCTTATTTTTATTATTAGTTTACTCAATTCAATTGACATTAGTTGATATTTAACTTTTTGAATTTTTTTCAAAAGCAAAAAACACTATAAAATATCAAAAAAATATTATTTTTTTAAAAAATAATTTCAAAACTCTATAAAAAATTGATGTCTAATTTATGTTTTATACATATAAAAAATGTGTAATACTAGGGCTACTTGAAGAAAATAAATATTTAAAAAAAAATAATGTTTCATATAGTTTTTATTATTCTAAAAATGTTTGTGGAATAGTGAACATATTTTTAGAATAATAAAAACTATATTTCATATAGTTTTTTTAAATTTTATTTTCTTCAAGTATTCCTTTAGTAAGATACACTTTTTAAAATATATAAAACATCAATTATATCTATTTTATAGTGTTTTTAATAATAACTGTGAAATTATATATAAAAATGATATTTAATAAAAAAACTACTTTTAAAAAAACCATAGTAAAAAGGTAAAAATTAATTAAGACCAATTTGATAAAGTAAAATAATAATAAAAACAACGTATATAATTTATTTTTCACACACTTTAATATTCAATTAACGGAAATTTGGTGATGGGTGTGACTTTGCAAAGAAAACGGTTTTAAAGGGTGGTTTTATGCAATTTTTGTTTTAAGGGGTGGTTTCAAGCAAAACACCCTAATTAAAAGGTGGTTTTCTGCAGTTTACCCATATAAATACATTAAGTTGATTTTTCATTAGTTAATGAGCCCAATTAATTGGGTCTTCATCCAACTTTATATAGATAGTATAGATATGTATTTGGGTTAAGCCCATAGACCATATAGGTGGGAGAGGATGTGTAATATATTTTAAGTTAGTTTGTTATAAATTGTAATACAATATAGTGGGCTTATAAACTATAGGTAATGTAATTGGGCTAAGCCCATAGGCTATACAAGAGAGAGAGAATGTGTAATAGGCATCAGAAATCATAATCTCAAATCCTTTTTCTTAAACCTCTTTCTTTTCTCTTTGTCTATCGTCTAAACTTATCTTTGTCTAAGCTCTCATTCTCATCTCCCTTCACCTTCACTTGCATGCAGATTTAAACCCCAATTCATCTTAGAACAAGCTCGTTCCTAACAAATTTGTATTCAAAGCCTGGTTCATCACTTCCGCAATAAATTACAGATTTTTGTAAGAACAACAACAATAGCGGACGAAATATGCAAGAAGACAATGGAAGATTACTTTAAACAGACCAATCAACGACTTGATGCGCATGCCGCTCAATTCCAACAGATCTTGAACGAATTCGGGAAGCAGCGGGAATAACAGTTGAAGGTGATATGCATTAGGACGACACCTAGAAACCAAGAACCAGTGAGTTATAATGATTTTATGAATCTTGACTCTTATGTGTAATATATATATTAAGTTGAATTTTCATGAGTTAATGAGCCCAATTAGTTGGGCCTTCACCCAACTTTATATAGATAGTATAGATATGTATTTAGGTTAAGCCCATAGGCCATATAGGTGGGAGAGGATGTGTAATATATTTTAGTTTAGTTTGTTATACAATGTAATACAATATAGTGGGCTTATAAAATAAAGGTAATGTAATTGGGCTAAGCCCATAGGCTATACAAGAGAGAGAGAGAATGTGTAATAAGTATCAAAAATCATAATCCCAAATCCTTTTTTCTTAAACCTTTTTCTTTTCTCTTTGTCTATCGTCTAAACTTATCCTTGTCTAAGCTCTCATTCTCATCTCTCTTCTCCTTCACTTGCATGCATATTTCAACCCTAATTCATCTCAGAACAAGCTCGTTCCTAACAAATTGGTATTCAAGGCATAGTTCATCACTTCCGCAATAAATTACAGATTTTTGTAAGAATAACAACAATAGCGGACGAAACATGCACGAAGACAATGGAAGATTCCTTTAGCCAGACCAATCAACGACTTGATGCGCATGCCGCTCAATTCCAACAGATCTTGAATGAATTCGGGAAGCAGCGGGAATAACAGTTTAAGGTGATATGCATTAGGACGACACCTAGAAGGCTAGAACCAGCAGGCTATAATGATTTTATGAATCTTGAAACTAATGTGTAATATATGTATTAAGTTGATTTTCATGAGTTAATGAGCCCAATTAATTGGGCCTTCACCCAACTTTATATAGATAGTATAGATATGTATTTGGGTTACGCCCATAGGCCATATAGAAGGGAGAGGATGTGTAATATATTTTAAGTTAGTTTGTTATACAATGTAATACAATATAGTGGGCTTATAAACTATAGGTAATATAATTGGGCTAAGCCCATAGGCTATACAAGAGAGAGAGAGAATGTGTAATAAGTATCAAAAATCATAATCCCAAATTCTTTTTTCTTAAACCTCTTTCTTTTCTCTTTGTCTATCGTCTAAACTTATCTTTGTCTAAGATATCATTCTCATCTACCTTCACCTTCACTTGCATGCAGATTTTAACCCTAATTCATCTCAGAACAAGCTCGTTCCTAACAAATTGGTATTCAAAGCCTGGTTCATCACTTCTGCAATAAATTACAGATTTTTGTAAGAACAACAACAATAGCAGATGAAATTAACATGCACGAAAAAAAAGGAAGATTCCTTTAGACAGACCAATCAACGACTTGATGCGCATGCAACTCAGTTCCAACAGATCTTGAACGAATTCGGGAAGCAGCGGGAATAATAGTTGAAGGTGATATACATTAGGACGACACCTAGAAGGCAAGAACCAGTGAGCTATAATGATTTTATGAATCTTGACTCTTATGTGTAATATATATATTAAGTTGATTTTTCATGAGTTAATGAGCCCAATTAGTTGGGCCTTCACCCACCTTTATATAGATAGTATATATATGTATTTTGGTTAAGCCCATAGGCCATATAAGTGGGAGAGGATGTGTAATATATTTTAGTTTAGTTTGTTATATAATGTAATACAATATAGTGGGCTTATAAAATATAGGTAATGTAATTGGGCTAAGCCCATATGCTATACAAGAGAGAGAGAGAGAATGTGTAATAAGTATCAAAAATCATAATCCCAAATCCTTTTTTCTTAAACCTTTTTCTTTTCTCTTTGTCTATCGTCTAAACTTATCTTTGTCTAAGCTCTCATTCTCATCTCCCTTCACATTCACTTGCATGCAGATTTCAACCCTAATTCATCTCAGAACAAGCTCGTTCCTAACAAATTGGTATTCAAAGCCTGGTTCATCACTTCTGCAATAAATTACAGATTTTTGTAAGAACAACAACAATAGCAGATGAAACATGCACGAAAAAAAAAATGGAAGATTCCTTTAGACAGACTAATCAAAGACTTGATGCGCATGCAACTCAGTTCCAACAGATCTTGAACGAATTCCGAAAGCAGCGGGAATAATAGTTGAAGGTGATATGCATTAGGACGACACCTAGAAGGCAAGAACCACCGAGCTATAATGATTTTATGAATCTTGACTCTTATGTGTAATATATATATTAAGTTGATTTTTTATGAGTTAATGAGCCCAATTAGTTGGGGCTTCACCCAACTTTATATAGATAGTATATATATGTATTTGGGTTAAGCCCATAGGCAATATAAGTGGGAGAGGATGTGTAATATATTTTAGTTTAGTTTATTATACAATGTAATACAATATAGTGGGCTTATAAAATATAGGTAATGTAATTGGGCTAAGCCCATAGGCTATACAAGAGAGAGAGAGAATGTGTAATATGTATAAAAAATCATAATCCCAACTCCTTTTTTTTAAACCTCTTTCTTTTCTCTTTGTCTATCGTCTAAACTTATTTTTGTCTAAGCTCTCATTCTCATCTCCCTTCACCTTCACTTGCATGCAGATTTCAACCCTAATTCATCTCAGAACAAGCTCGTTACTAACAAATTGGTATTCAAAGCCTGGTTCATCACTCATAGTTTTTAGGATCAGGATCCTAGTGTGGGATCGTGACAAAGGCGTATAGGATCGGATCGTAGGATCGTAAGATCTTAGACAAAAATTAAAATTAAAATAAAAACAAACCATTCTAAACAAATACCTTAATTTTAAAACAAAGCTAAGTTTTTCCTCCATTAAACAAATTAAGTAACTAAAATAGTCCAAAAATAAACACTTAACATTCATAATTTGTCAAGAATAATGTATCAAAAGGTGACAAACAGAAAATGATGATGCCTTCAAATATGACAAACATACAATAGATAAATCACACATCCATATATCCAATGTCATATCTAGTTTCAAATGTCATAATTGCAATTAACCACATCATGAACAATTTCAGGCGCTCAGACGTGGATTTGTCGAGTTGAGTAACGAAACAAAGGACTTACAGTTTCAATTCAACGTCTTAACTCTTCTGCATTCAATTTCTAACGAGATGGGCTCCCAAAATAATAAAAAAATAAAAAGACTCATCGTATCTAGAATGCCCAATATCCAAACAAAACAAACACAATTACACAAATATGATTTTTGCAAGGATCGGATATTTTTTCTAGGATCGGTAGATCCTTTCGATCCCATAGGATCCTAGGTAGATTCTAGCACGAAGGAGTCTAAATGCCCGATCTGGATCAAAACCTTGCCTAAAATCGTAGGATCGTAAAATCCGGATCGTGATCCTAATAACCATGATCACTTCCGCAATAAATTACAGATTTTTGTAAGAACAACAACAATAGCGGATGAAAAATGTACGAAGACAATGGAAGATATTCCTTTAGAAAGACCAATCAACGATTTGATGCGCATGCCGCTCAATTCCAACAGATCTTGAACGAATACGGGAAGTAGCGAGAATAACAGTTGAAGGTGATATGCATTAGGACGACACCTAGAAGGCTATAACCAATGAGATATAATGATTTTATGAATCTTGAAACTAATGTGTAATATATATATTAAGTTGATTTTTCATGAGTTAATGAGCCCAATTAATTGGGCCTTCACCCAACTTTATATAGACAGTATAGATATGTATTTGGGTTAAGCCCATAGGTCATATAAGAGGGAGATGATGTGTAATATATTTTAGGTTAGTTTGTTATACAATGTAATACAATATAGTGGGCTTATAAACTATAGGTAATGTAATTGGGCTAAGCCCATAGGCTATACAAGAGAGAGAGAGAGAGAGAGAATGTGTAATAGGCATCAGAAAACATAATCTCAAATCCTTTTTTCTTAAACCTCTTTCTTTTCTCTTTGTCTATCGTCTAAACTTATCTTTGTCTAAGCTCTCATTCTCATCTCTCTTCACCTTCACTTGCATGCAGATTTAAACCCTAATTCATCTCAGAACAAGCTCGTTCCTAACAAATTGGTATTCAAAGCTTGGGTTCACCACTTCCGCAATAAATTACAGATTTTTGTAAGAACAACAACAATAGCGGACGAAACATGCAAGAAGACAATGGAAGATTACTTTAAACAGACCAATCAACGACTTGATGCGCATGCCGCTCAATTCCAACATATCTTGAACGAAATCGGGAAGCAGCAGGAATAACAGTTGAAGGTGATATGCATTAGGACGACACCTAGAAGGCAAGAACCAGTGAGCTATAATGATTTTATGAATCTTGACTCTTATGTGTAATATATATATTAAGTTGATTTTTCATGAGTTAATGAGCCCAATTAGATGGGCCTTAGCCCAACTTTATATAGATAGTATAGATATGTATTTGGGTTAAGCCCATAGGCCATATAGGTGGGAAGGGATGTGTAATATATTTTAGTTTAGTTTGTTATATAACGTAATACAATATAGTGGGCTTATAAAATATATGTAATGTAATTGGGCTAAGCCCATAGGCTATACAAGAGAGAGAGAATGTGTAATAAGTATCAAAAATCATAGTCCCAAATCCTTTTTTCTTAAACCTCTTTCTTTTCTCTTTGTCTATCGTCTAAACTTATCCTTGTCTAAGCTCTCATTCTCATCTCCCTTCACCTTCACTTGCATGCAGATTTCAACCCTAATTCATCTCAGAACAAGCTCGTTCCTAATAAATTGGTATTCAAAGCCTAGTACATCACTTCCGCAATAAATTACAGATTTTGCTAAGAATAACAACAATAGCGGACGAAACATGCACGAAGACAATGGAAGATGCCTTTAGACAGACCAATCAACGACTTGATGTGCATGCCGCTCAATTCCAACAGATCTTGAACGAATTCGGGAAGCAACAGGAATAACAGTTGAAGGTGATATGCATTCGGACGACACCTAGAAGGCTAGAACGAGCGAGCTATAATGATTTTATGAATCTTGAAACTAATGTGTAATATATGTATTAACTTGATTTTTCATGAGTTAATGAGCCCGATTAATTGGGCCTTCACCCAACTTTATATAGATAGTATAGATATGTATTTTGGGTTAAGCCCATAGGCGATATAGGAGGGAGATGATGTGTAATATATTTTAGGTTAGTTTGTTATACAATGTAATACAATATAGTGGGCTTATAAACTATAGGTAATGTAATTGGGCTAAGCCCGTGGGCTATACAAGAGAGAGAGAATGTGTAATAGGTATCAAAAATATCTTTTTTTCTTAAACCTCTTTCTTTTCTCATTGTCTATCGTCTAAACTTATCTTTTTCTAAGCTCTCATTCTCATCTCCCTTCACCTTCACTTGCATGCGGACGAAACATGCACGAAGACAATGGAAGATTCCTTAATTAGACAGACCAATCAACGACTTGATGCTCATGCCTCTCAATTCCAACAGATCTTGGAAGAATTCGGGAAGCAGCGGGAATAACAGTTGAAGGTGATGTGCATTAGGACGACACCTAGAAGGCAAGAACCAGTGAGCTATAATGATTTTATGAATCTTGAAACTAATGTGTAATATATATATTAAGTCGATTTTTCATGAGTTAATGAGCCCAGTTAGATGGGCCTTCACCCAACTTTATATAGATAGTATAGATATGTATTTGGGTTAAGCTCATAGGCCATATAGGTGGGAGAGGATGTGTAATATATTTTAGTTTAGATTGTTATACAATGTAATACAATATAGCGGGCTTATAAAATATAGGTAATGTAATTAGGCTAAGCCCATAGGCTATACAAGAGAGAGAGAATGTGTAATAAGTATCTAAAATCATAATCCCAAATCCTTTTTTCTTAAACCTCTTTCTTTTCTCTTTGTCTATCGTCTAAACTTATCCTTGTCTAAACTCTAATTCTCATCTCCCTTCACCTTCACTTGCATGCAGATTTCAACCCTAATTCATCTCAGAATAAGCTCGTTCCTAACAAACTGGTATTCAAAGCCTTGTTCATCACTTCCGCAATAAATTACAGATTTTTGTATGAACAACAATAACAGCGGACGAAACATGCACGAAGACAATGGAAGATTCCTTTAGACAGACCAATCAACGACTTGATGCGCATGCCGCTCAATTCCAACAGATCTTGAACGAATTCGGGAAGCAGCGGGAATAACAGTTGAAGGTGATATGCATTAGGACGACACCTAGAAGGCTAGAACGAGCGAGCTATAATGATTTTATGAATCTTGAAACTAATGTGTAATATATGTATTAACTTGATTTTTCATGAGTTAATGAGCCTAATTAATTGGGCCTTCACCCAACTTTATATAGATAGTATAGATATAGATATGACTTTGGGTTAAGCCCATAGGCCATATAGGTGGGAGAGGATGTGTAATATATGTTAGTTTAGTTTTTTATACAATGTAATACAATATAGTGGGCTTATAAAATATAGGTAATGTAATTGGGCTAAGCCCATAGGCTATACAAGAGAGAGATAATGTGTAATAAGTATCAAAAATCATAATCCCAAATCCTTTTTTTCTTAAACCTCTTTCTTTTCTCTTTGTCTATCGTCTAAATTTATCTTTTTCTAAGCTCTTATTCTCATCTCCCTTCACCTTCACTTGCATGCAGATTTAAACCCTAACTCACTTCAGAACAAGCTCGTTCCTAACAAATTGGTATTCAAAACCTGGTTCATCTCTTCCGCAATAAATTACAGATTTTTGTAAAAACAACAACAATAGCGGATGAAACATGCACGAAGACAATGGAAGATTCCTTTAGACAAACCAATCAACGACTTGATGCGCATGCCGCTCAATTCCAACAGATCTTGAAAGAATTCGGGAAGCAGCGGGAATAATAGTTGAAGGTGATATGCATTAAGACGACACCTAGAAGGCTAGAACCGGTGAGCTATAATGATTTTATGAATCTTTAAACTAATATGTAATGTGTAATATATGTATTAAGTTGATTTTTCCTTAGTTAATCATCCCAATTAAATGGGCTTTCATCCAACTTTATATAGATAGTATATATATGTATTTGGGTTAAGCCCATAGGCCATACAAGAGGGAGATGATGTGTAATATATCTTAAGTTAGTTTGTTATACAATGTAATACAATATAGTGGGATTATAAACTATAGGTAATGTAATTGGGCTAAGCCCATAGGCTATACAAGAGAGAGAGAATGAGTAATAGGCATCAGAAATGATAATCCCAAATCCTTTTTTCTTAAACTTCTTTCTTTTCTCTTTGTCTATGATCTAAACTTATCTTTGTCTAAGTTCTCATTCTCATCTCCCTTCATCTTTGCCTGCATGCAGATTTCAAACCTAATTCATCTCAGAACAAGCTCGTTCCTAACAAATTGGTATTCAAACCCTGGTTAATCACTTCCGCAATAAATTACAGATTTTTCTAAGAACAACAACAATAGCGGACGAAACATGCACGAAGACAATAGAAGAATCCTTTAGACACACCAATCAACAACATGATGCGTATGCCGCTCAATTCCAACAGATCTTGAACGAATTTGGGAAGCTGCAGGATTTACAGTTGAAGGTGATATGCATTAGGACGACACCTAGAAGGCTAGAACCAGTGAGCTATAATGATTTTATGAATCTTGAAACTAATGTGTAATATATGTATTAAGTTGATTTTTCATTAGTTAATGAGCCCAATTAATTGGGCTTCCTAACAAATTGGTATTCAAACCCTGGTTCATCACTTCCGCAATAAATTACAGATTTTTTTAAGAACAACAACAATAGCGGACGAAACATGCACGGAGACAATAGAAGAATCCTTTAGACACACCAATCAACAACATGATGCGTATGCCGCTCAATTCCAACAGATCTTGAACGAATTTGGGAAGCTGCAGGATTTACAGTTGAAGGTGATATGCATTAGGACGACACCTAGAAGGCTAGAACCAGTGAGCTATAATGATTTTATGAATCTTGAAACTAATGTGTAATATATGTATTAAGTTGATTTTTCATTAGTTAATGAGCTCAATTAATTGGGCCTTCTCCCAACTTTATATAGATAGTATAGATATGTATTTGGGTTAAGCCCATAGGCCATATAGGAGGGAGAGGATGTGTAATATATTTTAAGTTAGTTTGTTATACAATGTAATACAATATAGTGGGCTTATAAACTATAGGTAATGTAATTGGGATAAGCTCATAGGCTATACAAGAGAGAGAGAGAATGTGTAATAGGCATCAGAAATCAAAATCCCAAATCCTTTTTTCTTAAACCTCTTTTTTTTCTCTTTGTCTATCGTCTAAACTTATCTTTGTCTAAGCTCTCCTTCTCATCTCCCTTCACCTTCACTTGCATGCAGATTTCAACCCTAATTCATCTCAGAACAAGCTCGGTCCTAACCAATTGGTATTCAAAGCCTGGTTCATCACTTTCGAAATAAATTACAGATTTCTGTAAGAACGACAACAATAGCGGATGAAACATGCACGAAAAAATTGAAAGATTCCTTTAGACAGACCAATCAACGACTTGATGCGCATGCCGCTCAATTGCAAAAGATCATGAACGAATTCGGGAAGCAGCGGGAATAAAAGTTGAAGTTAATATGCATTAGGACGACACCTAGAAGGTAGCATATTAAGTTAATTTTTCATGAGTTAATGAGCCCAATTAATTGGGCCTTTACCCAACTTTATATAGATAGTATAGAAGTATAGATATGTATTTGGGTTAAGCCCTTAAGCCATATAGGTGGGAGAGGATGTGTAATATATTTTAGTTTAGTTTGTTATACAATGTAATACAATATAGTGGGCTTATAAACTATAGGTAATGTAATTGTGCTAAGCCCATACACTATACAAGATAGAGAGAATGTGTAATAGGTATCAAAAATCATAATCCTAAATCCTTTTTTCTTAAACCTCTTTCTTTTCTCTTTGTCTATCGTCTAAACTTATCTTTGTCTAAGCTCTCATTCTCATCTCCCTTCACCTTCACCTGCATGCAGATTTCAACCCTAATTCATCTCAAAACAAGATCGTTCCTCACAAATTGGTATTCAAAGCCTGGTTCATCACTTCCGCAATAAATTACATATTTTTGTAACAACAACAACAATATCGGACGAAAAATGCACGAAGACAATGGAAGATTCCTTTAGACAGACCAATCAACGACTTGATGCGCATGCCGCTCAATTCCAACAGATATTGAACGAATTCGGGAAGCAGCGGGAATAACAGTTGAAGGTGATATGCATTAGGACGACACCTAGAAGGCTAGAACCAGCGAGCTTTAATGATTTTATGAATCTTGAAACTAATGTGTAATATATGTATTAAGTTAATTTTTCATGAGTTAATGAGCCCAATTAATTGGGCATACACCCAACTTTATATAGATAGTATAGATATGTATTTGGGTTAAGCCTTTAGGCCATATAGGAGGGAGATGATGTGTAATATATTTTAAGTTTGTTTGTTATACAATGTAATACAATATAGTGGGCTTATAAACTATAGGTAATGTAACTGGGCTAAGCCCATAGGCTATACAAGAGAAAGAATGTGTAATATGCATCAGAAATCACAATCCCAAATCCTTTTTTCTTAATCATCTTTATTTTCTCTTTGTTTATCGTCTAAACTTATCTTTGTCTAAGCTTTTATTCTCATCTCCCTTCACCTTCACTTGCATGCAGATTTCAACCCTAATTCATCACAGAACAAGCCCGTTCCTAACCAATTGGTATTCAAAGCCTGCTTCAACACTTCTGTAATAAATTACAGATTTTTGTAAGAACAACAACAATAGCGGATGAAAGATGCACGAAAAAATGGAAGATTCCTTTAGACAGACCAATCAACGACTTGATGCGCATGCCGCTCAATTCCAACAAATCTTGAACGAATTCGGGAAGCAGCGGGAATAACAGTTGAAGGTGATATTTAATAGGACGACACCTAGAAGGATAGAACCAGTGAGCTATAATGATTTTGTGAATCTTGAAACTAATGTGAAATATATATATTAAATTGATTATTAATTAGTTAACGAGCCCAATTAATTGGGCCTTCACCCATATTTATATAGATAGTATAAATATGTATTTGGGTTAAGCCCATAGGCCATATAGGTGGGAGAGGATGTGTAATATATTTTAGTTTAATTTGTTATACAATGTAATACAATATAGTGGGCTTATAAACTATAGGTAATGTAATTGGGCTAAGCTTATAGGCTATACAAGAGAGAGAGAGAGAATGTGTAATAGGTATCAAAAATTATAATCCCAAATCCTTTTTTCTTAAACCTCTTTCTTTTCTTTTTGTCTATCGTCTAAACTTATCTTTTTCTAAGCTCTCATTCTCATCTCCCTTCACCTTCACTTGCATGCAGATTTCAACCCTAATGCATCTCAGAACAAGCTCGTTCCTAACAAATTCGTATTTAAAGCCAGGTTCATCACTTCCGCAATAAATTACAGATTTTGTCAAGAACAACAACAATAGCGGATGTAACATGCACAAAAAAAATGGAAGATTCCTTTAGACAGACCAATCAACGACTTGATGCGCATGCCGCTCAATTCCAACAGATCTTGAACGAATACGGGAAGCAGCGGGAATAATAGTTGAAGGTGATATACATGAGGACGACACCCCGAAGGCTAGAACCTGTGAGCTATAATGATTTTATGAATCTTGAAACTAATGTGTAATATATGTATTAAGAGCATTTTTCATGAGTTAATGAGCCCAATTAATTGGGCCTTCACCCAACTTTATATAGATAGTATAGATATGTATTTGGGTTAAGCCCATAGGCCATATAGGAGGGAGAGGATGTGTAATATATTTTAAGTTAGTTTGTTATACAATGTTATACAATATAGTGGGCTTATAAACTATAGGTATTATAATTGGGCTAAGCCCATAGGCTATACAAGAGAGAGAGAATGTGTAATAGGCATCAGAAATTATAATCCCATATCCTTTTTTCTTAAACCTCTTTCTTTTCTCTTTGTCTATCGTCTAAACTTATCTTTGTCTAAGATCTCATTCTCATCTCCCTTCACCTTCACTTGCATGCAGATTTCAACCCTAATTCATCTCAGAACAAGCTCGTTCCGAACAAATTGGTATTCAAAGCATGGTTCATCACTTGCGCAATAAATTTACAGATTTTTCTAAGAACAACAACAATAGCGGATGAAACAGGCAAGAAAAACATGGAAGATTCATTTAGACAGGCCAATCAACGACTTGATGCGCATGCCGCTCAATTCCAACAGATTTTGAACGAATTCGGGAAGCAGGGGAGAATAATAGTTGAAGGTGATATGCATTACGACGACACCTAGAAGGCTAGAACCAATGAGCTATAATGATTTTATGAATCTTGAAACTAATGTGTAATATATATATTAAGTTGATTTTTCATGATTTAATGCGCCCAATTAATTGAGACTTCACCCAACTTTATATTGATAGTATAAATATGTGTTTGGGTTAAGCCCATATGCCATATAGGAGGGAGATGATGTGTAATATATTTTAGGTTAGTTTATAATACAATGTAATACAATATAGTGGGCTTATAAACTATAGGTAATGTAATTGGGCTAAGCCCATAGGCTATACAAGAGAGAGAATGTGTAATAGGCATCAGAAATCATAATCCCAAATCCTTTTTTCTTAAACCTCTCTCTTTTCTCTTTTTCTATCGTCTAAACTTATTTTTGTCTAAGCTCTCATTCTCATCTCGCTTCACCTTCACTTGCATTCAGATTTCAACCCTAATTCATCTCAGAACAAGCTCGTTCCTAACAAATTGGTATTCAAAGCCTAGTTCATCACTTCCGCAATAAATTACAGATTTTTGTAAGAACAACAACAATAGCGCACGAAACATGCCCGAAGACAATGGAAGATTCCTTTAGACAGACCAATCAACGACTTGATGCGCATGCCGCTCAATTCCAACAGATCTTGAACGAATTCGGGAAGCAGCGAGAATATCAGTTGAAGGTGATATGCATTACGACGACACCTAGAAGGCTAGAACCAATGAGCTATAATGATTTTATGAATCTTGAAACTAATGTGTAATATATGTATTAAGTTGATTTTTCATGAGTTAATGAGCCCAATTAATTGGGCCTTCACCCAAATTTATATAGATAGTATAGATAGATATGTATTTGGGTTAAGCTCATAGGCCATATATGAGGGAGAGGATGTGTAATATATTTTAGGTTAGTTTGTTATACAATGTAATACAATATAGTGGGCTTATAAACTATAGGCAATGTAATTGGGCTAAGCCCATAGGCTATACAAGAGAGATAGAATGTGTAATTGGTATCTAAAATCATAATCCCAAATCCTTTTTTCTTAAACCTCTTTCTTTTCTCTTTGTCTATCGTCTAAACCTATCTTTTTTCTAAGCTCTCATTCTCATCTCCCTTCACCTACACTTGCATGCAGATTTCAACCCTAATTCATCTCATAACAAGCTCGTTCCTAACAAATTGGTATTCAAAGCCTTGTTCATCACTTCCGCAATAAATTACAGATTTTTGTAAGAACAACAACAATATCGGGCGAAACATGCACGAAGACAATGGAAGATTCCTTTAGACAGACCAATCAACGACTTGATGTGCATGCCGCTCAATTCCAACAGATCTTGAACGAATTCAGGAAGCAGCAGGAATAACAGTTGAAGGTGATATGCATTAGGACGACACCTAGAATGCTAGAACCAGTTAACTATAATGATTTTATGAATCTTGAAACTAATGTCTAATATATATATTAAGTTGATTTTTCATGTGTTAATGAGCCCAATTAATTGGGCCTTCACCCAACTTTATATAGATAGTATAGATATGTATTGGGGTTAAGCACATAGGCCATATAGGTGGGAGAGGATGTGTAATATATTTTAGGTTAGTTTGTTATACAATATAATACAATATAGTGGGCTTATAAACTATAGGTAATAGGCATCAGAACTCATAATCCCAATTCCTTTTTTCTTAAACCTCTTTCTTTTCTCTTTGTCTATCGTCTAATCTTATCTTTGTCTAAGCTCTCATTCTCATCTCCCTTCACTTCCACTTGCATGTAGATTTCAACCCTAATTCATTTCAGAACAAGCTCGTTCTTAACAAATTGCTATTCAAAGCCTGGTTCATCACTTCCGCAATAAATTACAGATTTTTGTAAGAACAGCAACAATAGCGGCCGAAACATGCATGAAGACAATGGAAGATTCCTTTAGATAGACTAATCAACGACTTGATGCGCATGCCGCTCAATTCCAATAGATCTTGAACGAATTCGGGAAGCAGCGAGAATAATAGTTGAAGGTGAACTAGAAGAACGAAGACAGGTGGACGAAATTCGTTGAGCAGACGTCTGTACTATGCTCAGAAGTGGTTGCAATCTCACCGCTGGCAACTGAAACTCAGGTTCCAAGAAGTAACGAGTCAATGGCAGGAGTCTTGGGAGCGGTAGAGAAATACTGTGAGATCCGGAACCCAGTCATTCATGAGCCACATTTGGAACTAATGAAAGAAAGTGCCATCGTCGATCTGAGTCAGAAATCAGGGAAAAGAAGCGAAAGCTCAAGTTCTTGGAGCTCCGGGACCACCGAAGGTAGGTTCGGCGGAGCATGGTTTCCGAAATTGGATTTCCCGACCTTCGACGACAAGAAACGTAGGAGTCAGGCTAAAAAATGCAACATGTATTTTGTTGTGTTTTCGACTGCGGAAAGCCAGAAAGTAGAGATCACTGTCATGTATATGACAAATCGAGCAGATATTTGGCTTCAAGTATTCTTGATTCAGAAACCTACAACATGTAAGGAATTGGTAGAGGTGGTTTGTATCTGATTCGGTGAGAAATAAGGTTCGGATGTGGTCGAAGAATTCAATAAAATCAGTCATGGAGACGACCTAGAGGTTCGAAGAGCTCCATGCATATATAGTATATATTGTCCGATAATCCCTGTTTGACTGAACCCTACTTCATTTCAAGCTACATAAGTGGTCTGAAGGACGAGATCAAGTCGTTTGTTAAACTCGAACGGCCGGACAACTTGGCAACAATGTTCGAGCAATCACGGTTGCACTACAATGTTGTTCAGGCTATTGTGAAATTGAGTAAGCCCCCTAGAAGACCAACGCCTTCTCGCCAAACCAAGAATAATCAAACTCAAACATGTTTATGAACCGAGTTGGAGCAAGATCGTTTGAGAATAATGAATTGACAGTGGAGTCGATCAAAGGGGGCAATAATACATTGTCTTTGATAGAATCTAAGAGGAATGTAGGGCTTTGCTATAGGTGTGGAGACAAATATTTTGTGGGTCATAAATGCAAGACCCAAGCCACCATGCATTGCTTAGTTGCATACGAAGTGACGAATAGTGGGTGTGATCAGGAGGAGTTAGATTGGGTCATGGAAGAACAAGGAGGTGAAATGGGCAAATAGGATCAGCATGCATATGTTAATGTCCTAACAGGTAGCATAACAAAGAGTGCAAAGTCAAGGGAAAACAAG
Source organism: Persicaria maculosa (assembly GCA_963922045.1). Taxonomy (NCBI): domain Eukaryota; kingdom Viridiplantae; phylum Streptophyta; class Magnoliopsida; order Caryophyllales; family Polygonaceae; genus Persicaria; species Persicaria maculosa. The sequence continues at coordinate 68,838,790 of OY998258.1, read as the reverse complement.
TACTGAACGGACAAGCGCCATTTATGGAACAATGTAGCAATTGCACCAGCCTTGGGAAAAGACAAAAAAAATACAAAGCCTTATGGGGATTAGGTAGAACAGTAGAAGCTATTACCTACTACTTTACGGTCTTTACCTTCAAATTTTTGGCATTTTGCTATTAGTCTTCGACTCTCTTGGGCAACTTTCCTAGTGTTGAGTTGGGAGCCTAAAGTTATAAACCTCTTTCTCTTCTCTCCGTCCATAGTCTAAACTCATCTCTATCTAATCTCTCATTCTCATCTCCCTTCACCTTCACCTTCACTTGCAACCAAATTTCAACCCTAATTCCTCTCGGAACAAACTCGTTCCTAACAAAACGTAATTTAAACGAGTAAGTATTAGTTTTATCTTCTACATCTTATGGGATAAAATTTCCTCTAATAACAAATGACTACCACCAATAAATAAATATTTGATATTTTATTATGATTTATGTACTTTTATATTTTGAAATAATAAATAAATTTTTTTACTTTATTATCCACTCATTATTGGATAAACACGTGATAAAATAATAAAGAGTACATAGTGGCGGGGCTAGGGGGTTCGAGGGGGCTGCAACCCCCTAGTCCAGAAGAAAAACATAAAAAAAATTATTTTTGGATTTTTTTACTAATTTTAGAGATAAAAGAGTGAAAAAAGAGTAACGAATCACAAAGATATCTTAGTTTAATTGGCAAAAAAATGTATTTATTAACTTTGAGGCCATGAGTTTAAAGTTTAAACCACTTTAGCCTCGTGTAAAATAGTTTTTTGATTTTTTCTCATATATTTTATTTAAAAAACATTTTCATATCTACATGTAAAATAAAAAAAAAATTGATTTTTTTTTCATAATTTTTGCTTCTCATAGTTTTTTTTTAACTAAAAATGACTAATTAAATTGAAAATTTAAGGTTTTTTCAATATATATATATAAATATTTCTCATATATGTAAAATAAAATTTCTCGAATTTTTTCGCCACTGATTACCACTTCCCTAAAAAATTGTTTATTTTTCTAACCAATAAACGATAAAGATATTTTTTTAACACCCATTCAAATATTAAATTATTTTAATTAGTTTTATCTACTACTCTGTTAGCCAGTTACTGTACTAATGTTATGTGGATTGACGGATCGACTCTCACTGATAATCATAGTACCGCTGGTGTGGTTATCAGAGATTGGAATGGACACCCAATACACATAGACTATAAACAATTAGGTATCAAAAGCGTGTTTCAAGCTGAAACCCTAGCATTCAAACTTGGGGTACAACTGACTCTACAACTACATATCGACGAAATACATATTGAAGGTGATTCCAGCATAATTTTTAACCATCTGAACAACAAGTCCAGATGCCCATGAGAAATCGAATTCATCTTGTCTGACGTACAAATTCTTCTATCGAATATGAAAGATATTTCTTTTATTCATATACCTCGTCATGACAATAGAGTGACTGATAAGGTTGCACACCTTAACCAATCTGTCAGGGCAGAGGTATTAATATTTCTAACAATTCCGGTCTTACAGACCTCATCCGCAAGGATGCTTTCGGGTAGAGCGTACTCACCCGAACTTTTTCCTAATAATAATAAAAAAAAAATGTTATGTGGATTGACCGGGGTCTCTCTCAATATGACAGACGCTTCTACGGAGTGAAGTGATCAGGTCCCCTCTCAAGCCTCAATACACCCCGATCATCGTCCGTAGCGCGTGCCAACCACCGCCAAGAGTTCCGCTCCCCGCTCCTCTCTCGTCCACACGCCACCGCAACCAAAGTTCCCGGCTCTACTTCCCGTTCGCTCCCTCGAACCATCGACTTCCATCGGAGATCGATCGCTTCTCCTCGGCGTCTACGGCCATGGCTCTCCGCGACAACGACAAATCGACACTCTCCGAGCCGAAATCCGCGGCTGAACAGCTCGACGATGAGTCCGATTTCGAGAAGATTATCTCGCCGGAGGGGTACTTCTCCATCTGCGGCTTCGGCTCTCTCCTCTCAGGTACGCCGCGCCGGCTGATTTTGCTAAGGTTATGCAATTTGAGTTCTGGTGATAGTTTGAAGCTTCGCAATCGAGAAATTGGAGGTCGATGTTAAGAAATTTGAAATTGATTTTAACTTTTGAGGGGAGCAGAGCGGAGTGCGAGGAGCACGTTTCCGGATTTGATCAACTTCCGACAGGCGAGATTGAGAGGGTTCAGGAGAGTGTTCGCTCACGCGGCTCCGGTATTCTTCGAGCGTGGCATTGCCAAGCCGGAAACTAAGGTCCAATTCTGTCACTTCTCTCTATTTGTTCCGCTGATTGTTTTGTTGTCTGTGCTAAACTTCATGAAGCTGCTGATTTTGGGGAATTTGAATAATAGAAGCATCGCAGAACATTGAAATAGATAAGTGGTTGTTCAAAGACTGAAATCAAGAAAATATATTGATTAGTACTCGTTCATGAATTACACGAAGAAAGAATCAGAAAGCATAAAGGTGGTGAAGAATTAGGGTTGCATTGAGAGAATACCAAATGCATATTCTGATGACTTCTACAACTAACCTCTGAGGCTATGATTAGTTGCACAGCTGGTAAGATTCTTAACAAAACTAATAAAACTGAGCTGGTATCCAGCGTAAGAAGAATGAGTTAATTAGCGAATTCAGATAAACAACCAACTGAGAGATAGGTTCAGTTCACAGGAGGTCCTTGTAGCAGATCATCTATGTTCCTGTCATCAAGCAAAAGGAGAACATATGGATTCGATTATCAGTAGCTTGAATGGTCTTACAAACCTTGCCAGACAGACATGACAAACATTTTATTAGGATTATAGGAAGTGGGAGAGTAGAGGGTCATCTGGTAAATGTAACATGTAAGATCAAATTTGAAAGAAAATGATTGAATTGGGATTACAGTACTTGACATGTACTTGTTTCTTATGCATATGGGGTTTTATGTCTCTTTGATCCACTCTCTAAGATGTCAAAATAAGGGAGTTAGTTTTACATTGTATACATATTTGATTCAATCTAAACTGTACTTTATTGATACTCTTCTAAGAAATAAATAACTCCCTTTCATTTGCCAAAGGACGGACCCCTAAACTAAGGAATTTGTTTTCTGTAGAAAACTCATTTCTGATTCTTAATTATAAAAAAGTGCAAGTAATGTGAGTATCAAAACCTTATATGCAATCTTTTTTCGGAAAAATTAAATAAGGGTGAGGAAACATTCTTGTCAAATGTAAAAATGATGAGCTAGTGGAATTTTGAAGTGTACTTACCAACTGCTAAAGTTCAGTTTGGAATTTTGGATACCTTTATCTAGCTTACACTGCACTTGGAGATGGTATGACCTCCCAATCAGAGTACATGGTGGCTTCCTGTGTTGACAAAAAAATTAAAATTCACTTGTTTTTTTGATTAAAAAACTTGTCTTACCAAATTTGTAAGCCTTCTTATTGAAATTTTCTTCAAATCGAAAAGTGCTCCACTAAGTTGGAAGGCATGTTATTCCTCGTGTGTATTTTGGAAAATGAATTTTAAATATTTATCCCTTTGGGTCGAGAGCACGTACCATTCTTTTTTTTAAAAGGTATTGACCAACTACTGTGTTCTTAGTTCTTGGCCAAATGTGTGCTTGTACAATTTGCTATGTTACGGGATCTAATAGACTTTTTATTGTTTTATATATAGAGAAGGTTTATAGAGATGGTCTGATGAGATGTCAATTCATACTTTCAGTTGAACAGATTAGTACTGGGAAAGCCCGGGTCATTATAAAAGATGTCTTATTTGAAGAGGAAAGATCTTATAGAACATGTGTTCATCTGAGGGAACATAAGCTGAACTGATTGAGGGTTCAAGCACGAAATGTGCATACAAAGACCTCTGTATATTTATTCCCTGAAAATGTGAGCTCGTCAATTACTGCTTTATTAATTTTCTAGCAAGTCGCATCTACTTCTGTTTGCAATTTTCCCTGTAATATCCCCTTCATTACTTTGGGAATATTCTTTAGACATGGGTTTATTATCATCGAATCATTTAGAGCATCACTTGAGTTCCAATTCAGCCTAGTTTTGCACAACGTTGCATAAGAGGAGAGAGTGTGAAGGGAATCTGTTTCCTTTTAATGGTTTGAATGGTTGAGATTTTTTGGAATGAAATGTAATATCTATGGATGTCTGCTTGATTCATTCATGTTGAAGTTACATATCTGATCTGTTTATTCTATGTATTTCAGGAGATATCAAGCCTTAGTGTAGAATCCTGTGACGGTGAAATACTGTTAGTTACAGTCTTTGAGGTTCAAAAATCTGAGGTGGATGATACTTGTTAAATAAAATATTTCCATATCTTGGCTGCTTTCTTTTCTCTAGAGTGAAAAAAAAGTCACATTTTTGAATTTGTTGCTTTTGAAATCACAGATTCCGTCTTTTATGAAGAGGGAGCTTGAGTTCCGCTTTTTGGCTGTAAGCTCATATCCTTTTTTTTTGTTGTTGTTTTTCTTTGTAGGTTATTGTCCTCCATTAATGTCTTTCATCCTAATATATTTGCTTCCAGGTATTTCCTGAAACATTAGATGGACAATTACAAGCCAGTCCAGCAGTAAGTTGAAATTAAAAAAATAAAATCTTTCTGTTGGTTTTGAGTTTGACTGTTGATAGTACACAATTCATTTCTTCAAGTTCCAACAACAACAAAAAAAATTGGTTCTTTACAGCTCACCCCTTTTTTCATTGTCAATATCAGGTCCTTTGTGCGCGTTACAGTGATGAGGAATTTTTCCATGATAGATGTAAAGGTAATGTCCTTGTTGGCAGTGGCATTACAATACAAGTACAGAGTTTTATGATAAGTATATTGGGCCTTAAATAACCAGAAAATTGGGTAATATAAAGAACTGTTTCTATGATGTAGGAGACAAGGAAATCTATCATCAGTGGTATGGTCAATATAACATACACAAGATTTGGAGGGATGACATTTTGCCTTGTCGAACTTATCTTCGCCACTGGTAGGTATCACTGGTTTCCATAATAATCTCTTCTAGTTCAGTACTATTCAATAGGGTGCAACTACAATTCACGAGTACTTAGCAACAAAAATCATACAGTGTATTGGCAGCTAAGAATCTTGGAGAGGAGGCCTTGAGCAACTTTCTAGACCATACTTACCTTGGGGATCGTAGAACCACAATTCGTGAATACTTAGCCACAGCTGGTTCAGGAATCATGGAAGAGGAGCCCCCTGAATCCCTTAAGACCAGGTATGGTGGTTAACTTAACTGGCCTTTATCGGTCTCTATAAGATTCTATTCTTGGGCCGTCCTCCAGTTTAATGGTAGCGTAGCTCTCTATTAGCTAGTGGGATAGTCCTCTATTAGTTAATGTGATCCCTGGTTGACTAAACATTGTTGTGTCACCTCTTGGCTCTTGAATACTTATTTACCAGGGGAACTAATAGGGTTATGATTGTTGAGAAGCAGTCGTTTTTCCCCTTCGATTAAAGGCCTTTTCTCCATTGTTATCCAAAGGGTGTGGTGATAGTTTTCTGAATATTTGGATTTGGCAAAATTTTCATGAACAAGGTTCAACTGATGAACTTTATTGTAAAAAATGTAACGATACAGACTGCATAGTTCTGTATCGACAGAGTCCTTTCACGGTAGTCAAAATCGTCAATCCCATACCCTCTTCCGAGTCTCCCATTTCCTGTCCATAAAGTAAAGCAACATTACATGTATGCTTGGCAAACATAGCTCTTGACAGTTTCCGCTCTATGCTTACTGAGGATCATCTAGTTCCTCGCTCCCTCGTTCGTCTTCTAGTTTTTTCTCTGACATCATTGCTTGCAGCCCAACAAGTTTCAATGTCGCGACATAGTAACTGCATTATAACTCGGAAATTCAAGACATCTTATTAGGTGCAGGCGTGTTACAACTACTCCTCAATGTTATCTCAATCTACTATTTTTAGTAATGGCGATTGCAAGGGAAATCCTGCATGATCAACGAAATCCAAATTTGTGGATTTTTCAATAATTTTAGAAGGAGAGGAGAGAAAAGTGCAAGACGTGTTTTCCGGTCTCGAGTGTTTTGACCGCTCATCTCCCCAAACGGAAACGTAGCACTCGGGTGGATATTCATCCCCTAATTAGCTTTAAAGAACAAAGACTAGACTTCTCTCATTGTTTCGACACTGTACAAAGGCGATCGAGATCGAGAACAAGTAAAGGGAGATAGCTCGAAATAGATTGATCATGACGACACAGAGAAGGTTGGGAGTGGCCATGAATTTCTCAGTCGGAAGCAAGAAGGCGCTTTCGTGGACAATCGACAACATGGCGAGGAAGGGCGATCACCTCCTCCTCATCACAATTCGCCCTTTGAAAAGCTACGAAAGTGGTGAAATGCAGCTCTGGGAATCCACTGGATCTCGTACGCACACCACACCTCCATCCACGCACAGTTTGAATCAGATCGAACTTAATGAATGACTGGTTTTCTGGTGTTGTGTTGTTCATCAGCATTGATCAGGTTGATCGATTTGCTGGACCCAGCGGTGACCAAGAAATACGACATTAAACCCGACCAGGATACGCTCGAAATGATCAAGATCGCAGCCGAACAGAAAGAGGTAATTTCACTAACAATCTTTAAACTATGATATAACTTAATATTAGGTGAATATTGATTAAATTATGACAACAAAAAAATGACGATGAATAGATTGATGTGCTGATGAAAATATATTGGGGAGACCCTCGCGAAAAAAATGATGTTACAATTTACACAGAGTGCTGATGGGGAGCGTGAGCAACTATATAGTGAACAATGGATGTTGCCCGGTCATCGTTGTCAAGCATCAGGGCTAACGTACGCCGTACTCTAATCAACACTTGAAGCTCCGTATATGCATATGCTTTGTTTTATAGGCAATCTATGTTTAATTGCATTGTTAATCAATTATGCTTGTAATCAAATCCGCACGCCTAAATTAGTTTATGGATGTATTTGATGATTGACTGATCTTTGTATTAGTCTGAGGATTTGAGAGTGTGAATCTGATGATCAACGAGAGAGAAAGAAGTGAAGATTGACTGAGCTCTGCTCATCTGTGTCTCACACCCACACTAACTACCATGGTCATTAGTTGACCCTTGTTATTACAACAGTATTGATTATGATTTATGAAAAATGCAAGTGTCGTGCTCAGCTTCAGATTTCACAGTTGATTTCCATTGCCATTTCAATTCAAGTTAACTTTAACTATATATTAACCTACAAAAGGTGTTGGAGGTAGCAGTACGTTATATATTGAGCTTTCAATCATACATTAATTTAAACTCTTTACCCTTACTACATTGGATAAGAATTGAATTTCAAGATAAGCCTGTTCAAATTCATGATGTTCATGAACATCCAACTGCCAATAAAAGACCCGGGTATATATAAGCTAAGGGGTGTTATTAGGGTTGTGCCAAATTAATATTTTGGAGGCCTTGTACGAAAATTAAAATGAAATGAATTAAGAAGACAATAGATATAAGAAAATAATATTTCTTTTAGAAAATTTATCTATGAAAATATTTCCTTAAAAAATAAAAAAATATTATACTAATGGTATAATATTTATAAATATCTATATAATAAACTATCCTGATTAATTTTTTTTAGTTGTCGAGTAAGATGATAATTAAATTGTTTTTAAATATAATATTAGCATAAAATGACTATAATATAAATAAAAACATTTTTTATTTGTGTATGTCAATAAAACCTTTTAGAATCATAGCTTTTAAAAGAAATAAAAAGACTTGTATTTGTATGTAATAATAACGTATAGAAAATAAAGGAAATAATTACAAAGAAAAAATAAGAGGGTAGTATAAATGAAAAAGGGGCCACCGAAAAAAAACAGTGTATGCATTAGAATTTAGAAGGGATCGAACTCGGGAGCAAAGGAGAACTGATCCACATTTGTTAGAGGCTTTAGTGCTTTACCATCAGAACACAATTTATATCATGTTGGGCCTAAATTTTTTGGAGGCCCTGTTTCATCGGCCCATCTACACTTGTTTGTGGCACGGGCCTGGGTGTTATGGATAAACTGAACAAGCTCTATAGAAAAAAAGATAATTGAGGCTGCTTGCACCCAATGGCTTGATATAATACTAGTCTAGTAGGGCCAATTCTTATGTCAGTGAGGCTCGGGGCATATAAAAACTAAGGACCCTCATAATTTAGAATTTTATTTTTTATTTTAAAATAACTCATGTTCATGAAAAAAATTCATTATTTTGCTCTAAATTACCTTGTAATTTCAAATTGCCACCATTAGTGTGGATTAATCTTAAATGGTGGATTAATTGCCAATTTTTGGTGGTGATTTAAGAGATTTGGTACCTATGGCCTATGGGAATTGAAAAAGAAGGAATTGGGCCTATTGACAAAATCTAAAATGATCACCATTATCCAAGTGGGTCAGATGTTTTTTAAATAGAAATGTGGCTTAAATATATTTTGATCTATATAGAATTATTTTTTTAGTATTGGGCTCTAAAACTTATTGGGCCTGGACGAGAGCCCAATCTTCTCTTTTCTATGGGCCGAGCCTGAATACTACCTTCTAATATCACATATCATTTTGATCCTATTTTTTTTCATTTCCTACCACCATCCTACAAAATGGAGATAATGAGATGCATGATTCAACTACTACAAAATTGAGCTAATGAGATGCATGATCATTCTGCCACCAAATTGAGATAATGAGATGCATGATCACTCTACCACCAAATTGAGATAATGAGATTCATGATCAAACTACCTACATATTGGTTCCATGCGTTTTAATTGATCTATCTACTTTTATCTTCAGTTACTTGCTAAGTCTCTATATATAAGCAAGCTAGTTGAGTGAAGGAACACTCACAATATACAAGCAAACTAAGTCTCTGTATTGCAAGCTACTTTTATTTGACAAATTTCAGAGAGAGGATTTGAGAGATTTTAAGAGATAATATAGAAAGATGAAGCAATCACACTTACAATTCGTAGCCGTTCTTCTGGCAATTCTTCTCTGCAACCAAATTCGGTGCACTCGGGCGGCGCCTTTCGTTTCCGCAATCGTCATATTTGGCGATTCGATTATGGATGTGGGCAACAACAATCGCTTGCCCACCCTGTTCAAGGTGGATTACCTTCCGTATGGCCAAGATTTCATCGGCCATACCCCTACCGGGAGGTTCTGCAATGGCAAACTTGCCATTGATTTTATTGGTAAGTATGATAACAACTCATCCATTATTTTAGATAGGATAGGTAGTTTGTAAAATTCATCTTTCTTTCTCTATGATTAACGATCAAAGTGTTGAAATGCAGCGGAGGAGGTTGGATTTGCCAGCTACCCACCGCCCTACCTGAACCTGTCACTTCGGTCTATGACGACGAGACAGTTTCCCATCAACGGCACCAACTTCGCTTCAGCTGCGTCTGGATACGATAATCAGACGTCCTTCCTGAATGTAAGTTGTTAACATTTGTTTGAAGTGCACTTATGTTAGCCAATTTTTTGACGCCTATGATACTAACACAGTTTTTTTGTATTGCTTTGTAGCACGCAATTCCACTGTCGCAACAGTTGGAAAATTACAGGAAGTTCCACCGAAGCATGGCTGGAGTTGTGGGTAAGGCTAGGGCGAGGGTCATCCGCAACGACACTTTGTTTATAGTCGGTGCGGGTAGTAGCGATTTTGTTCTGAACTACTACATAGACCCTCTCCTGAACCTGTTCCAAACTCCTTCCCAATACTCGGCGTTCCTTGTCGGCCTCTTTTCCCGATTCATCAAGGTACGTGTTTTTCCATGTCTAATTGTTTCAATCCGGGCAATGAGAGCTCTAGTATTGGTTTGCTCACATGAAATTGCCAACATTGCAGGACTTGTATCGATCCGGTGCAAGGATGATCGGAGTAGCATCACTTCCTCCACTCGGATGCTTGCCATTAGTGATAACCCTGTTCGGGTTTGGCAAGCCCGAGTGTATCGAGGCGAAGAATAATGATGCACGGGAGTTTAACGCGATGATGAATGCGACAATAGCACGGTTACAAGTCCGGTTGCCCGGACTGAAGATCGTGCTATTCGACATCTACACTCCTCTGTACGATGTCATCCAGAACCCCGCAGACCATGGTAAGTAAAACCTTTTCTATTGCTGCACCATTTTATATCCATTGAACATTATAAGATTAATCTTACAGGTTCATGTGAATGTACACACTGCAGATTTCATAGAAACAAGAAGGGGATGTTGCGGGACAGGACTGGTTGAGACCACGTCTTGGCTATGCAATCCACTCTCCATAGGGACGTGTACAAATGCCTCAGAATATGTTTTCTGGGACAGTGTTCACCCCTCCGAGAGGACAAATCAGATCATCGCCTTGGCAATGGAACAACAAGGAGCAAGTCTGATTTTTGGCTAAACAGTCATCGATTTGTCAGGGTTCATTAGTTGTTTTCTTTTTTGTTATTTTTTTTTGTTATGTTTTGTAATAAATAAATATGAATTATGAGTTGAAAATTTCGATCCCAAATGTCGTTTTGTCCCTCTCTTTTTCTGGTTTGTCCCTCCCTCTCGCTTCAATCATCTCAACTGGATCATCCTAAAAACATTCAAATATAGTGCTTTTAGCCTCATTGACCCATTTGGCGCCAAGTAAAATTCTGGTATAGAAAATATAAGCAACTTGAATTGAAATGGCAATGGAAGTTAATTGTCAGATCCGTAGCTGATCGAGCACGACAATTGGATTTTCTTAATCCATATCTCCATAAACTAGTTGGGGCACTTGAAATAGATTGCATATAAAACAAAGAATATGCATATACAGAGACCCTCCTTTAATTCCATTATAAGGCGAGAGAGCTCCGGTAAAGCCCTGCTCTTCTTCCCTTCCGTTTCCGTTCGAACAGAGGAGCAGAGGTGAGAGACGGGTCCGACTGGCCCGGTTCTCCCTTTCCCTTTTCTTTTTCCTTCAAACCGGACCGGTTTCCCTTCTCTTTAAAATCCGTCCGGTTCACTCCTTTAAAAATCTGAGATTGGGTTGGGGTCCTGGGGCTGGGCTATTGGTTCTGGATTCGGGTTTGGGCCTCTGGTTTCCTTTTGGTTGGGCCGGCCAGATTTATATGATTGTGTTTTAATTGTTGTTTGGGCCTCTGGTTCCCTTGTGGGTCTAATTGTTTAATTATATTGTGTTAATGTTATGAGTAATATTAAATGATTCCTTGAATTGTTGATTTTTTATGATGTATTTAGTTGTTTAATGATATTATTTTCTGAATTATTCTATTTCCTTATTTTATTGAGAATAATTGTGTGGACATTTTTTTTTGGTTAAGTTTTGGCATTTAAACTGACTTGTTAAAAATATTTTAAATGCCAGAATTTTTTATTAAACGGACTTGTTAAAAATGGGTTTTAAAAGGGATTTGAATGTTTTGATGACGATTTTTGGGGCTATAATATTTTAACAGAAATTATCTAAAGGAAGTCTAGTGGACCTTTGAACTTATTTAACTGGACAATTTTGAACTTTAACGGTTGGACTTGAAGCTCCCCATCCGCACTTTACGTAAGTGTATCATCATCGACGATGTTATTGGGTTGGTTTTATGTGCACAACTTATACCTGATAATTATAAATGTTCTAAAACAGGCTTTCGCTTTGCGGGTGCTTGGCCCTAGGCAGGCAGGGTTTAGGAAGGGGTAGCCCGTAGGCCCCGTAGGTTATCGACATGTATAACATAGATCTTATTATATGCAAATGCAAAGTGGACCATGCACAAGACCTTTACAAATTAGGGATCTAACATGCAAATGGGCCTGTGTAAAAAAATAGTGATATGGGCCTAACTAATGCAGCTCATTCAGCAAGAGAAAGAAAGCGTGGGCACCATTCTAACTTTACAGACTCTAGCGGGTAGACCTGGGCAAACGCGGGCCGGCCCGCCCGGCCCGTCCCGTCCCACCCGCATTAGCGGGCAGGCTTGGGCATGGGGAAAAGCCCACACGGGCTGCTAGGCCCGGCCCGCACCCGCAACGGGTACGGGATTGGACATATCAATTAACCCGTTGCGGGCCGCTAGGCCCATAACGGGTACCCGCCTTTTTTTTTTTAAAAAAATTAATATATATGTAATATATAATATTAATTATTCTTTAACAAAACAGTAACTAATCTATATATATACGTAATGTACTATATATATGTAATATATAGTAACAATATATATGTATGTATTCCTTTTTAATAACAAATAAAAACAGTAACTATATAAATTAAAATTGATTACATATACAGTAACTATATATATATGAATGTATTCATTTTAAAAACATATAAAAAACAGTAAGTGTATATATATATATATATATATATATATATATATATATATTAAAATTGATTACAATAGGCTTAAAATAGCTTTAATACGAAAATTTAATTAGGTTTGCGGGTACCCGCGGGCTACCCGCACCCGCATTCACGGACGGGCTTGGACATGACTTCCAACCCGTTAAGCGGGCTTAGCCCGGCCCGCGTCCGCAACAACGGGACAAAATCTTAGTTAAAGCCCGTCCCAAGCCCGGCCCGCGCCCGCGTTTGCCCGGGTCTACTAGCGGGCTTCATTATTTCACTTAGGGGAAAAAATATTTAATTTAGTACAACACATAATTACTCCTTGAATTGGTAAATAAAGAGCGGTCATTCCGGGGTTCGAACCGGGGACCTATGGGTACTACCCACAAGTCCTTTCCGGTGAGCCATCCCGGAAGGGTTACAACACATAATTACTCCATTTCTTAGCTATGAAACAAACCTGAACTCGTCTTCTTCCATGTTCTCAAGATGTGGTCACGGGTCGAACTCGTTGGATCGACGGGTTCGATCCATCGGATCAAGGGTGAGGGATAGACCTGCCAAAAGACTCAAAACATAACCCGACCCGACCACCAGGAATTTTTTGGGTCAAGACCCGAAAATTTTAACCCGAAATTTTTTTTCGACTCGAACCCGGAATTTTTCCGGGTAATCTGGGTTTCGACCCGGTGACCCGATTGACCCGGTAATTTTGACCCGATTTACCCGATTGACCCGGTGACCCGGTTGATTTATAATTAAATAAAATTAATTTTTTATATATATAATTAAAATTTATCACAAAATTATCAAATCATGATATTTTTAATTTAAAAAAGAAAAAATTGACAAACCCGAAATCGACCTGAAATGACCCCAAACCCGGTCAAACCCGGGTTCTAGTCAACCCGGAAAACCCGGGACCCGTTTTACTCGAGACCCGAAGTGACCCGACCCGAATGACCCGTTTGACAGGTCTAGTGGGGGACATGCGACTCGAAACCTAACCCGAGAATTCCATGGGTCGGCGGGTTTGGATCATTCGGCAGGTTGAAGGGCTGCCGAGTCGACTCGTCGGGTTGGTGAATTTGTGAAAAGGGGTTGACCTAACATACGAGTTGGGTCATTTTTTTGACCAAAAAAAAAAAAAGTAGAACTTCGTGAAAAAAGCCGTTCTGTTTAAATATTTGTTGGAAATTCTTATAATGAATAAAAACTTGGACTAAATTGACTTGAGAAAAAGAGGATGAAGAGCTTGAATCGATTTTCCCCTTGCCTACGTATCCCCTGGGAAAGAGGAGTCAAAGCTTGCGTAGTTCTTTTACATGTATTCTAAACCCCGATTACCTACGCGTCGGATCCTCCATTAGTGACTCCGCCCTCGATGGAGCTCCCGACTGACTCCAATTCAAACCCCTCATCGGCCTCGGACTCGGTGGACAAGATATTCTTTTGAATCCTCATGTACGCCTTCTTTCATTCGACAAGACAAACTTGGACTACGAGGTTCTTGAGGAGCAGTCGTGATCTCTTCTTAGTTAGAATTTGACCCTCTCAGTAAAATAATTCCCTCAAATAAAGCATATTCAGGCCTCTGATTTGATTTCGGAAGAACTCAAAGAATTTAGCTTTAGATGTGAACAATTGCAATAAAAAACGAAAATCTATTCCACACTATACTTGGTAATTTTACTCCTTTGCTATCTTTAGTTGTGAATTGTGATTGTGTTTAACCGTTGCTAACAGTCATTATATATCAGTTTCATGTACTCATGTCTTGTTCAATATTGTGGATCCCAATGTTGTTGTTTTTTTTTTGGAGTTCTCAGGTTATATTTTGGGTGATTTTGGTAAGTAGTCTTTTTTGAACCTTTAATTAGATGATTAGATCATCCACTGATTTAATAAGTTTAGCTAGACCCTTCCCAAATGGAGTATTAAGGGTCAACGGTCAACCGGTCGACGTTGACCAACTCATTCGGATTTTTTTTTAACCATTGATAACTGATGTCACTGTTTTTTTTTTTACCGTGATGTCATTTTTCCGATGTCAGTTTTTACCGTGATGCCATTTTTTCAAAGTAGTATTTTGATGCCATTTTCAAAGTAGTGTTTTGATGCCAAATTTTTAATGACATTTTTTCTTTAATGTGATGCCACTTTTTAAAGTAGTGCTTTGATGCCACTGTTATAATGTAATTATTTGATGCCATTTTTTTATTATATTTTATTTTCGTTTTGATGCCACTTTTCTAATGAATTAGTTTGATGACACTTTTTTAATGCCACTTTTATCAAACCTTGATGACATTTTTTGTTTACTGTAATGTTACGTTGACCATTGATGCAATTTTTTTTTATTATTGACCACTGATGACACTTTTTTTTATGTTAATTTTTTGATGATATTTTTTTTACCTTGATGCCTTATTTTTTCAATGTAGTGTTTTGATGACACTTTTTTCTTTAATGTGATGCAACTTTTTCAAAGTAGTGTTTTGATGCCATTTTTTTAATGTAATTATTTGATGCTATTTTTATTAACCAAATTGTTTGATGCCACTTTTTTCATTTAATCAACTGTATATCGATATATTTTAATCGATTCTACTTTTATTCACTGATGACACGTTTGTGATTACATTTCATTGATGCAATCACTTGTGGTGACATGTTTATTACATTTTTATTCATTGATGACACAAGATCGGTTTCAAAATGTGGTATCTATTCCAGGCTCACTGAGGTAACGATCATCTCTATGATGTGCCACAACATGACCAATGAACTCTATAGTGTTGTCATCGAGACCATATTTCCTATAAAAAAATATATCAAAATTCACATATAAGCAGCAATAGCCTTACATGCACAAGTTTTTCCAGCTGTTGACTGTTGAGGCAGATAATAATATGTAAGTTCCTGATTAACAATTTTCTGCTCATGCAGAAAGGATACCTAAAGCAAGAAAATACTAAATTTGTTTATTAAAAAATTACATTGTGAGGAACCATATAAAATATGAACCTACAACAACAAAATAGTTGTATTGTTAGAAAGCAGTAAGAAATTAATTACAATAACTTTTTTAAGGATCTGATACATACGCAATAAGCTCTTTAGTAGTCATTTTAGTCAAGTTCATTCCATCGTGTGTCTTGGGATCATTCTCATCATACTTCGGCACGTAACTTTTTTTTTTGGTCGAAATACTTCTGCACATAACTAAAGAACTTGCCAGCGCGTCTCTTTATAGCCCCATGAGTGGAGATTTAAGTGCTTCCATGTCAGTTGCAGGAACCTTGTGAATCTGCCGCATTTAGCACAAAAATGTTCAGACCTCTAACTTTAGACTGCCTAAACCACTAATAATTCAAGGATGCTGAATGCATCTACCATTCATACCTTTCCTTTATCGTACACATAGCTACTATCAACCGCCTTAAAGTAGAGATACTTGGTAACGTCAGTGTGGATAAGGACCCGCACAAGACTGCCATTTGCCATAAAAAAACTAGATGCGAAACAGGGTTAAAGATTATAAATCAGATAAAAGAAGACGAAGGTGAAGAACCAAGGGATGTGACAACCCGAGGAAAGGTGGTTCTAGTTTCAATATTAATAACTAACCTTTGGTATCATATCCACATTATAATCCCTGCTAGCACCAAGGTTTGCTGGAGGCTGATCATTCCCTCTAAACTTCTTCCAAAGCTGAACTTACATGAAATTGCTAGAGTATCAAGAGAATGTACTAATTAATAAAAGAAAATCATGCTTCCAGCTAAAACATTTAGATGAGGACCTGGATCAGATTAAGTGAAGTTGACTCTCCTCCATAATAATTATTCTTATCCATGTGCAGTACCTGAATTACAAGAGCCCTTCATCAAAACTAAGATGAATGAAGAACACATGTGAATACACATTCGAACCAAAGTAGGACGATCCAACGTATTTATGGAGTTGTTTGAGCATGATTCCTCCACACGGATCAAAATGACACAATAGAAGATCACAAACTTTAGCATAGGCAGATAATAATATGTCAGTAAATCAAGACGCTCAAAATGACACAATAGAAGATCAAGAAAAGATCAGTGTGGCAAACACTAGCATAGGCAGATAATAATATGTCAGTAAATCAGACTAACCACTGGGATAGCTTAAAAACCAAGTCACACAATAACCCTACCCCCGGCTCAATATATGCACACTGATTGAACAACATGGAATCGAGATTGGATAAACACACCCAAATTGGAATTTTTCAAACACACTCCATGTTATCGGCAAGTGAATATGAAATTGCAAAGCCATTAATTAACGAGTGATTTTATTCCAACTAAAATTTACAGGGAACAACAAAAACAGACTCTTACCTCACCCAATTCAAAGCACCTTGAGAATGTCTTCTGCATCACTGGAAGCCTGGATGTAAAAGTTCCTCCGTCCTCTAGAGTCAGCACTTCCAAATTTCTCAATCTCTGTATCTGATTCAGCCTGCAATGGGAGGAGATCTCAAATCTCCGTTTCTCGATACTTTTCTGCTTATCTTCAATGACAAAACAGCCTTCTGAAGAGCCAGTTTCAGCTCAGGAGTAGGACAAGAAAACTCTTCTCCTCCCAAAAAAGTCCAATAATAGCAATTATCAAAGTACGAATATAGAGAAATTGCAATTAAAACAGATGGTTTCAAGTATGTACAAGAGAGATTGTCATCAATTTTAACATTTTCACCCAAATTCAAAACCCTAAATCTACCAAAATTGAAGAATCTAATCGAAAACCAAAATTTTGGCATAATAATATGCAAGCTCACAAATCCTTCCTCATCCGATACGGCCAGTGTATGCGAATTCTTAATCGTCTGAAGTGAAAACATGGTTTGAACCATCAATTTAGCCATTTTACAAAACCAAAATAAGGCCAATTTCGAAAGAAGAAGAATAGTTTGAAGTACCCTGCAGAAGGAAATGGCGAGCGGCGGAATCTCAGAGCCTTCGTGGCCCACGGTGACAACTTGGCTGGTTGGCTCAGTTGGACCAGCGAATTCGTCGAAGAAGAAAGGTCTCTTTCTAGGTGGACAGCCAAAATTGGCAACCTCGGCACGAATGAAAGAGAGGAAGAGGGATGCAGAGAGTGGAAGAGGAGAGAAGGTTTACCTTTCCGGCCATTGAGATCTTTGGATCTGATGTCATGAAAAATCGACTGGGAGTCGAAGGCCGCCATTGACGATCACTACGCAAAAATCACGAGGGAGAGGGAGGTCGAAAATCACCGGACGGTAGGGCTATCAGATGTGATGGAGAGAAGGAAAGGAACGGGGTATATTGGCCTAATTAATTTGGCAAAATTTTCACAAGTGGTTAGCATGACTAATAAAAAATTTAAAGTGGACAAAGACCTAATTAAATCTGAAAAAGGCACCATTCACCACATTTTCTCTATAATTTGCTCCTTTTAGGAATATCTGTGTCGTTCAGTTTTCGATAAAAAAAAGATCACGAGTAACACGATTTAGAGTGAAATCGTGATCTTAATTAAAAAAAAGGGAATTTTCGCCAAATAACCATGAGGTTAAGATTAATTCGTGTAGTGTACGAAAGTTTGATATATTTCATCAGGTGTCCCTGAGATTTTTATTATTTTCGTCAAATGTCCCTGAGATTTTTATTTTTTTCGCCAAATACCCTTCTATTGAATTTGGTAACATTTTGGATGAAAATAAAAGGAAAAGAAAATATTATTTCATTATTATTTTATAAACTATTATTTACACAATATCATTTAATTATGGTAACTAAATTATCTAATATTATTACACAATATCATTTCATATTACATTTTTTAAACAAGGGCAAATTGGGAAAAATAGCATGAACTTTAGGGGTAGATGAGTTTAATAGCATGGACTTTCAAAATTTTAAAAATAATCATCAACTTTGGTTCTGGTTGCAATAAGTGGCACATCTATTGTTTTTTTTTTTTAAATATCACCTCTTATTACCTCATTAGCTGCGACTCATAGCCCCAAGCGCAAACATAATATCACCTCTTATTAACATTCTTTGTAGAAAAAAATCATTCATTTTTCATTTTTTTTTTAAAATGCCCATATTTTTTTTTTAAATAATCCATTTTCAATTTTAATTTTAAAAATTATAATTTTTTTATAAAACACTACTTTTCCCCTTTTTTTTTCTTAAAAGAGTACACTCATTATTTACACTCGGTTAAAAAAAGAACTAACTTTATTTTCTCCATAAACTCAGTTTTATTCAAAAAATTAAATAATAAGTAATGACTTTAAAATAAAAAATGAGTGTCATAAAAATATACCAATTAATATCACAATTATATTTCTAAAAAAATGATTTTTTTTGAAAAATTGAAATTGAGTTTGTAAATATGAAAATTGTTTTAAAGAAGAAAATTGTGAATGAGTTTAAAAAAATGGAAAAATGTGATTTTTTTTTTATAAATAAAGTGTTAATAAGGGGTGTACTTTTGGTTGTGCTACTAACCACAACCACCCTTCAAAGTTGGTGATCATTATAGAATTTTTACAAGTTGGTGCCACCTAACGCAACCACCCCTAAAGTTTGTGTTATTTTTTGCAATTTGCCCTTTAAACAATGGTATTAATTCAATTTTTTTAATAAATTTAATATTAACTATACAATATTATTTCATTATGTATTAATTACACGATATCATTTCATATGACATTTTTAAAACAATGGTATTAATTCAATTTTTTTAATAAATTTAATATTAACTATACAATATTATTTCATTATGTATTAATTACACAATATCATTTCATATTGCATTTTTAAAACAATGGTATTAATTCAATTTTTTTAATAAATTTAATATTAACTATACAATATTATTTTATTATGTATTAATTACACAATATCATTTCATGCTATTTTTTTAAAACAATGGGATTAATTCAAAACTTAAAAAAAAAAATAGTTCCAAATGTACGAATTCTTTATTTTCCGGAGAACTAATCTCTCTCTCTCTCTGTGCAATGAAAAATATTTTGGGTTATTTGCAAAACTAACCTAAAAACCCGGTTGGGTTGCACTCCCTATCCCCTATCCATATTATTTGCAAAAAGTTAGCCCAAACCCTTTAAAATTTGCAGCCCAGCCGGTTACAATAGGGAGAGAGACCGGTTGCATTGATGGAGGAGAGAGAGGGAGACGTGTGGGGGGAGTTAATTGACAAAAGCATGTCAACTCAACTGTCGATAGTTGCTCCATCTCTCTCTCTCTCTCACAGAAAATAAAAAACGGAAGGAAGAAGATGAAGGAGTTCGAAGAAGAACAAGAGCAAGTCTGCAGAGGAGAAGAAGAGACGGACATCAAACAGGCCACACACCCCGAAAATGGATATATTGGTTGTAGTTAGATGGGGAAATTGGGGGAATGGGGGGATTGGCAAAATTGGAGGAATTGGGGATTTTGGGGGAATTGGGGAAATTTGGGAACGGCTATGTGGAATACGAAATACCAGGAGTAGGGCGACTTGGATATGTTTAATCTTGCGATACCTTTGAACATTTAATGGATTTGCCGACACTTTTATTTCTGTCATGTTTGTAGTAGTCAAATGTCATGTTTATAACTCAACCTGTCATGTTTGTAGTAGTCAGGCGAGGTATGGTTTAATGTTTTCCTGGTTCTAGTGTAGCCCTCCCCCCTAAACCCAGGCGGTAAAAAGAGAGAGGATAGAGGGGATAAGACAGAGACAAAGATAGAGGGGGGGGGGTGACGGTAAGGGGGAATTAATATAATTTGAATTAAATCTTAAGTTTCAGAGAAAAATCATCGAACCATTAATATAATTTGAATTAAATCTTAAGTTTCAGAGAAAAACCATCGAAGGAGAAGCAAGTGATCGAGCTGGGGTTTATTTGCAGTTTGACGTGTAAGCAGTTAGTTTTAACTGGACACCAAAAGCAAAACGACATGCCACATATTGTAATCGACTGGACAAGAGTTATCGGAGAAACAGATTCACCATCGACTTCGGATAAAAAATGGGTAAGTTTGCTTTCGATAAAAAAATCAGAGAGAGAGAGAGAGAGAGAAAGTATGCAGAGGAGATAGAGGACATGAGAGAGAGAGAGAGAGGAGTGAAAAATAAAAGTAAAGTTGCAGATGAGAGAGAGAGAGAGAGAGAGAGAGAGGAGTGAAAAATAAAAGTAAAGTTGCAGATGAGAGAGAGAGAGAGATTAGTGAGGATAAGACAGAGAGAGAAAAGTAAAAGAAGGTCTGCAGTGGAAAGAGAAAGCCTGCAGAGGAGAGAGGGAGGGAGAGAGAGAGTGTGTGTATGTGAAAAAAGTAAAGTAAAGTTGCAGAAGAGAGAGAGAGAGAGAGATCAGTGGGGATAGGACAGAGAGAGATGGAAGGGTCCTCTCTCCTCTGCAACTTTACTGTTGCTGTTTCACTTCGAAGAAGAAGCAATTGGGTGGGGTTTATTTGCAGGTTGACATGTAAGCAGTTAGTTTTAACTGGACACCCAAAACAAAACGACATGACACATATTGGAATCGACTGGACATGAGTTATTTGAGAAACAGATTCACCATCGACTTCAGATAGAAAATGGGTAAATTTGCTTGAGATTTGAGGGAGACACCTCTCGCATAACCTTTATCGAAAGCAAACTTGCCCATTTTCTTTCCGAAGTCGATGGAGAATCTGTTTCTCCGATAAATCTTGTCCAGTTGATTCCAATATGTGTCATGTGATTTTGCTTTGGGTGTCCAGTTAAAACTAACTGCTGGCACGTCAACATGCAAATAAACCCCCGCCCAAATGCTTATTTGAAGTGAAAGAGTAATAGTATCTTTTTATACCCCCTCACTGACACTCTACTGATCTCTCTCTCCTCTCATACTTCACTTTTCTTTTTCACCTCTCTCTCTCCCTCCCTCCTGTCCTTTCTCAATTGCTTTTTCTCTCTCTCCGCATCTCTCCTCTGCAGACAGGACTTGTTCCCTCTCTCTCTCTCTCTCTGGCCAGGTGTCATACATTGGAAGGTTGCACCCCCCTCCCTTACCTGCTACCGGCTCCAAGGGTTTCCCAATTATCCGGTTTCACCCAATTATAAACCGGGTTGGGTTAACCTTGCAACACTTTCGGATTTTTGGGTTAGTATGTGCAATTCCCTCAAATATTTTTATATAATAATCTTAATTTTTTTTTATTTTCAACCAATCAACCTAATCTACATAAATTTTCAAATTAATAATAAAAATTTTAAATATTTTTTAACCAATGGGATTGATCTATTCTAACTATTAAATGAGTAATATTTTTGCTTAGATGCCATAATCATTTTAATTTTATAATTTTCTCCCTATCAACTAAATCTAGAAAATGAAATTTGTACACGTTTATTTAATCAATCTAGTTATATCAAACTATTAAATCATAAGCATATATTTTTTATTAGGTGATATGACCACATCTATTTTAGAATTTTAACCCAATCAAGCTACTCTACTTAAATCTTAAACTCATGTAATTTTTAAACATTTTTCATAAAATAAATATTTTTACTTAACAAATCTATTTTTTTCTATTGTATGTTAACATTTGATAGTATTTTATTTAACTTTATCATAGTAATTTTTTATACATATAAATTTTATTGTTATTGTCTAAAAAGAAAAATATGCGCTATGGCGTGAGGATTGTACTAGTTTTTATTCAAAATGTTAACAAATTTTACAGAGGGGCATTTGACGAAAAAGATGAAAACCTCAGGGGCATTTGGCAAAAAAAATGAAAACTTCATGGGCATTTGACGAAATAGATCAAACTTTTGTACACCACGCGAATTAGCCTTAACCTAGCTCAGGGGCATTTGGTGAAAATTCCGTTAAAAAAATATATATTGGATATGAGATTTATTTAAATCATACACAAGTATATATTCCATTAACAAACTACTCAGTCTCCGTATAAGATCGAATCAACCCAAAACCATGCCATTTAAATTTAACAAATTAAAAAAAAAACAAATATGATATGCAATCATCGGTTGAGATCCCATCGTGTTACACTCGGTGTTACACTTAATTATATTCAGTATAAATTCACATTGAAAATTTTTAAAAATTATATTTATACTTTATATACTTATATTAACATGTCTATAAATTTTTATTTTGAAAATATATGTTTTAGAAAAATATAAAAAATATTTTCTAAAATAATAAATCTTTTAATTATCCATAACTTTTAATAATATTTTTTCATAATAAAATTTTATAAACATGTTAATATAAGTGTCTATAATTTAAATATAATTTTTTTAATTTAAATTTATATATGAAATAATTAAGTGTAACATCGAGTGTAACACCCGGTGTTAGAGGGATCCTCACTCGCAATCATGATCTAACCTAACAAAATCATATCCAAATTATTAATCCAGTCTCCCTTATAAATACCCTTTAATTAAATCGATAAGCTCCATTCATTTTCATCGTTCATCCGAAAAAAGAAGAAGTGGTCGAAAATGAAGGCGTCCGTCGTGGTCCTCATTGTCGCCGTGATGGCCGCCCTGGTGGCCCCGCCAGCCACCGCCTGGCTGTTCCCATTACCCATACCGTTGCCCTTACCGCCCCTCCCGATCCCCTTCCCATTCTTGCCACCCCTACCACCCTTACCACCCCTTCCCCCACTCTTCCCAGGCTACCCGCCGGCCACCGGAACCCCTCCCCCGGCTCCCCCTTCTCCCCCCTCCCCTGCACCGCCTCTCCATCTTTTCCCAGACGAGTGCGAAAGGTATAGTTCGTTTTCCGGCACGGCAACCGGGTGCTTCAACCGGTACACCGGCGTATACCCGGGCGAGGGAAGTTGCTACCGCTACTTATCGTTCTTGAGAGATAATTGCACACAACCGTTGTTCAAGGACCCCAGATTCAATGAATACGTCCACAATATCTGCAATATTCCTCTCCAAATTAGGGCGCGCAATAGATCGACATTATTGATAAATAAATTCAGAGATTAGTATTTAGTACTCTTTATATTCTACATATATATTAGTGCTTTCACATACAATTACGTTATGTTATCATATTATTAATTATTAGTCAATATTACATCAATTAAACTTTTTTCCACATTCTTTTTAAGATGTATGTATGTGTGTTTGGCTTTGGATTGCAGTCTTGTAGGGAAAATCATATAAACTGCAGATTATATAAAGCTAGGTACGTAAATCCAGGGAGGGTCCGGCCCATCTCATTTTTTTTTACACCCCAAATCATATAAACTGCAGATTATGTATTTGTTTATTAGAATAAGAATTTTGTTAACGCAAATTATGTATATATGTAGAATTTAGCTTATTCAACCAAACCAAATTTTAATTTCTGAATCCATACCTACGTATACCATATTTTATTTAAATATATTAAAAGTTAACCATATTTTATTTAAATATATTAAAATTTAACTTATAATGATTTTCTTAAGAGACTTATGTATTTAGAATTGAAAATTTTGGATGAACGCATATAATAATTTATGAATATGATTAAGCCACTAATTGGGGTATCGGTTTGATGAAAATCAGAAAGAAGGAAGATTAATATTTCAGCATTGATATCAGCCCAGCGCCCTTATTTGGAAGACGGAAATCCTGTTGATATGGTCTTTATCCCCTTCGGCGTCCCTTCACGAATGAATGTCGGGCAAATTTTTGAATGTTCACTCGGATTGGCAGGGGGAGTCCCTTCACGAATGAATGTCGGGCAAATTTTTGAATGTTCACTTGGATTGGCAGGGGGTTTGCTAGACCGACATTATTGAATAGCACCGTTTGATGAGAGATATGAACAACAGGCTTTGCAAAAACTGGTGTTTTCTGAATTATATAATCCCTGGGTATTTGAACCCAAGTACTCTTTGGGGAGTTAGGGTGGGTAAAACCGTACTCATTATGGAATTAATCAACAATATTGCAAAAGCTCATGGAGGTGTATCCGTACTTGGCGGCGTAGGGGAACGTACTCGTGAAGGAAATGATCTTTACATGGAAATGGAAGAATCTGGAGTTATTAATGAACATAATATTGCAGAATCAAAAGTAGCTCTAGTCTACGGGCAAATGAATGAAGATTAATATTTCAGCATTTTTGGATATCTGGCCGGCCCTAGTAACCCAGATTTTTATATACTAAGGTTTATTATGCTCATTTTTCGACGTGAGATACATTTTGATCTCATTCATGTCTCTCAACACTAGACCTCATCATCTCACCGGGTTGATTGGTATCTTTCACCTTGCATATTTCAATAAATTAGATATATCCCCTCACTTTAGTTATTTATATACGTTTTGTAAGATATTAAAATTATAGACTTTTTAACTTCTATAAAAACATATTAAAAAGTAAAATGACCTATATTTTGAAACAAATAAAATATTAAATTTTTTATTAGTTTATTTTGATAACTCCGATATATAATTAACTAGTTGGTTTTATTATGAAATCTTAATGGCTAGACTTATGGGTGGGACTGTGGGAGTGTGGGACATCCCATATTCTAGTCTCTTTCCAAACTTTTTTTTTCCTTTCTACATGTCCCTAACTATATACTGAACACTGATTGTTTAACAGGACATCAGAGGATTGTGGATCAATTGCAGCGAGCTTGAATTGGTAAATGGCGTATATCTGTTAGAACGTGTTCGCCAAAAGAAACGTCAAGGCCAACAAACCTTAATCTCTTAATGGTGGGAACCTATTTTCAATTCAAATTGATTGAAACTCACCAAGATGTTGAAGATTTATTAGATGCGTTAAGCAGAATTTCAGATCATATCTAAATATTTAAACGTAAGGATCTTTGTGCGTATTGATAGATCAATCATTGGTTAGAGGATACCTCTTGATGCGTGAACCGAATTTGAACGGGGAGGATTCGGAAGAGAATGAAAGTCCCAAATGTGACTTTTCTATTTAGTCCACACAAGCCCGACGTCTATATGTCCCTTGCCTTTGACTGTTAGGGCAAAGGTCGAAAGACGAGCAATCCGAAGCAATTCGGATGATGTGATCGGCACTCTCGTACAACAATCAAGTGAATCAACTGTTGATGCCTGTACGATTTGCCCTCCAAACCTCTCGTTTGTACGTGAACTTCTTGTTTAATTTAAATGGCAAAACCCACTTTTGAAAAATCATGTTTTAAAATTTTTTATAATTATATTTTATAAAATAATACTTTTTCAATTTTTAAAAATTTTGAAAACATCTTTGTTGCAAAATAAAAACTTATAAACAAATTAAAATGGAGGTTTAGAATAGCCATAGAGATTATGAGTTGAACCTTGTTCATGAAAATTTGACCAAATCCAAATATTCAGAAAACTATCACCGGACCTTTAAGATAAAATGAAAGCCGATTAGTAGTGCATTCGTGATCTTAAATAAAAATATATTGAGAAAATTTGTGCCGAAGGCACAAATTTTCGCTCTAATTTGAGGAGTATCCTACCTTTTGTATTAATTGCTAATCTGTCCGTCTTTTTTAACCTACTCCTAACGGCCTTTAGTTGCCATTTATCTTTTATCGTTCTCCAAAAGGGAAAGCTCAAACCTTCCGTCATCTGTGACCGCCGTCACCGCCTCATCACCCCCACCACCACCGCCGTTGCCATTGAATCGCCGCCTCCCCCACCAGCAGAAAGCGCCTCTTCCAGTCTCCTTCCTAGGGTTTCTCGGCCTCAATTTGTTGGATTGGAGTAGGGCGGCGCCGTTCGGTGAAGATCTCGCTCCTGTGCCGCTCTTCGATCCCGCGCCGGTCGCCGTTCCTGTGTCGTTCCTGTGCCCTCCATTGATCTCCATCGCCCTCCATCTTCGTTGAGAACACTGAACGCCGGCGAAATCAATTGTGAGAGGAAGTGGCTCCTCCTCGCTCCGCCGCAGCACCTTCTCCCCTTTCCTCCTCCTCGCTCCGATTATCGAAGATCTAGGGCATAACCGACCGGCGGTTTCAATTCCGTCTCTCCGACTCCATCTTTGGGTGCCTGAAGATGATTGCCTCGATTGAGTCCTCTCGGTCGACTCCCCCAGAGTTTCTTTCCTTCTGCTGTAAGTATATCAGTCATATGCGGTTTCCGATTCCGGCTCCCTCCATTGTCGAAGATCTGGGGCTTCACCAATCGCTAATTATCACCAGTCGAAGATTGTTTGAGCATCTGTCAATTCCGGCTCCCCTGCAATTTCTGATTCCGCGCTCCCTCCATGGCAGTTGTACGCCTGTCCGCCCTCTCTTCCCCCTGCAATCAGTCCCCTGCAATAGCTGTTGTGTTTCCCTCCTATATGGGAGAAGAGTCCAATGGACTATTTACCATATGGTTTTTACCATGTGAAGTTTTACCCTCCTCCTTTATAAAAGGGGATGTCTTTCCATTTGGGAAAGTAAGAGAGAGAAAACAAAGAGTGAGAAAGGGAGAAAAGAGAGAGCTTGGAGAGGAATCCCGTATGCCCTTATTCAGCCTATTTTGAAGTGCCCCTATCGACGACCAAACGACCTCCGATTGGGACGATTTTCTGGTATGTTGTTCACCTCATCATATGCTTCATTTTGTACGGTTGGATCGTCGTTTTGAGCCTCCAATCTCATATCCCCTTTGCTAGTGTCATCTCTTGGGTTTTGTTGATTTCCACCAATTGGGTGATGGAATTTGGAGATTTGTCCAAGCTTGTTGATGCTTGATGATGTTGTATGCCTCTAGCTTTGTCTAGGGAAGATTGTACCCACTTGTTATTGTTGATAGTGGAAGTTTCTGGCTCCCGTGGTTTTTTTCCCGTTTTGGGGTTTCCACGTAAATCTGGTGTTCTTTGTGCTTGGTTATTTATCTTCTGTTTGTGTCTGATTGTTGGTTTGGGTTGCTTGAGTTTGGCTCTCTGGTTTACAGTTCTTGTCCATCCCGATTCGTGTGTGTTAAAGGGGTGTGTCTGATGTCCCCTTGCTTCCCGGCACAACAGACTGGTATCAGAGCATTTGGTTTAGGATGGAGGAAAAGAACAGTTTTCAGGGAATGATTGTATTGAATTCGGGCAACTACTCAGATTGGAAGATAAAGATGGAAGATCTTTTGTATGTGAAAGATCTGTATGAGCCGATTGTGCACAAAGAGATTCCAACGGGTGTCGTTGATGTTGAATGGAAGATTCTGAATCGAAAAGCGGTTGCTACGATCAGACAATTTGTTGATGTGAGTGTGCTCCAGCATATTGCCAATGACACGAATGCTTATGAGTTATGGTATAAGCTTGAAGGGATGTATGAGAGGAAGAATGCCCTCAACAAGGCGTCATTGATGAGAAAGCTTGTGAAATTGGACTACAAAGATGGTGAGAGCATTGTTGTGCATTTGAGCACATTTCAGGGCTTTGTGAATCAATTGGCTTCTGCAAAGATGTCGTTAGATGATGAGTTGCAGGCTCTACTACTACTCTCCTCATTGCCGGATAGTTGGGATACACTTGTCGTGTCACTTAGTAATTCCGCTCCGGAAGGCAAGCTGACTATGGAATGTGTGAAGGCTAGTCTTTTGAATGAAGAGACTAGAAGGAAGGAGATGGGTGTCTCCTCACAGTCAGAGGCTAATGTGACGCAGGGTTCTGGTAACAACAGAGGAAGGAGTAAGCAACGACAGCAGCAGAACAGAGACAAGTCCAAAGGGAGATCGAAGTCTCGAAGCAAGTACATTTGCTATTATTGTGAGAAGTCGGGTCACATTCAAAAGTATTGCCGAAAGTTCAAGAGGGACAAAGGCAAAGAACCTGAGAAGTCGGAGACGTCGAGAAATCAAGAAGATAAAGACACTACTGCTCTTACAATCAGTGATGAAATAGTGGAGTTGTTTGTGGTGGCTGATGAAGGTTCCTTGAATCTTGCAAGTGATGAGTGCACTTGGATTGTTGATTCAGCTGCTTCATATCACATTACTCCACACAAGGAGTACTTCTCGTCTTACACTTGTGGAGATTTTGGCCGTGTGAGGATGGAAAATGATGGCGTGTCCAATGTTGTTGGCATGGGCACAGTTTGTTTGTTGACATCCACTGGTTGCAGTTTGATTTTGAGAAATGTTCGCCATGTTCCTGATATCAGATTGAATTTGATATCTTCTGGGATACTTGATGATGATGGGTATGCTCAAAATGCACAAGGCGGTGTTTGGAAGTGCTCCAAGGGAAACTTGATTGTAGCCCGGGCAAAGAAGCAGAATACCATGTATGTGATGCAAGCCAAGATTTGCAGAGAAGAAGCAAATGTGATTGATGATGGTGCCGGAGAGCTATGGCACAAGCGGCTTGGACACATGAGCGAGCGGGGTTTGCAAATGCTTGCCAAGAAGGACATTCTCCCGGATATGCAAGGTATTTCTCTCAAACCTTGTGTTGATTGCCTAGCTGGAAAGCAACATCGAGTAGCATTTCATACTCGACCTCCATCTAGAAGAAAACATGCATTAGATCTTGTTCATACTGATGTGTGCTCTATGGATTGCAAGTCACATGGTGGTGCACAATATTTTGTCACTTTTATTGATGACTATTCTAGAAAATTGTGGGCTTTTGTGTTGAAAAGCAAAGATCAGGTTCTGACAGTTTTTAAGGAGTTCCAAGCCAGAGTTGAACGAGAGACTGGTTTGAAGTTGAAGTGTGTCAGATCAGATAACGGTGGAGAGTACAGGGGTCCGTTTGAGCAGTATTGCAAGAGTCAGGGCATCAGGCTTGAGAAAACAGTTCCGAAGACGCCACAACTGAATGGGCTTGCAGAGAGGATGAACAGAACCATAGCAGAAAGAGTCAGAAGTATGTTGTCGACTGCAAAGCTGCCAAAGTCCTATTGGGCGGAGGCAATGTTGACTGCTGTGTATCTTATCAACCACTCGCCTTCAGTTCCTCTTGATGGTGATGTTCCACAGAGGGTTTGGACTGGGAGAGATGTTTCCTTCTAGCATCTGAGAGTCTTTGGATGCCTAGCATATGTTCATGTTGCTAGAGATCAGAGATCCAAGCTTGATAGCAAGACAAAGCCATGCATCTTCCTAGGGTACTCAGATGATGAATTTGGGTACAGATTGTGGGATCTTACAGACAAGAAAGTGGTCAGAAGCAGAGATGTTGTGTTCATGGAAGACAAGACTATTGATGACTGGAAGCTCCAGCGATCGTCGTCTTCCTCTCCTGCTCCAGTCACCTTTGATCCCGTTTTTCCTCAAGTTGTGCAGAGAAGTTCAGTTCAGAATCAGCAGGAAGATGAGCATGATGATGGTGATGTTGATCCACCAGAAGTTCCACAACCTCAACAAGAGGAGCCCCCTATCCAACCTGAAGTTGAGTTGAGAAGATCCGCCAGAGTGAGACAAACTTCCTCCCGATACTCAACCAACGATTATGTATTGTTGACTGATTCAGGTGAGCCTGAATGCTATGAGGAAGCTATGTCAGATGTGCATCAGAAGGAGTGGTACAATGCCATGCAGGATGAGATGAGTTCCTTGCATGAGAACCACACCTATGACTTGGTGAAATTGCCTAAGGGCATGAAAGCTCTCAAGAACAAATGGGTTTTTCGTTTGAAGTCTGGAGAAGATGGTACACCTCCCAGGTTCAAAGCCAGAGTTGTGGTAAAGGGTTTTGAGCAGAAAAGGGGTGTAGATTTCGATGAGATTTTCTCTCCAGTTGTGAAGATGTCATCCATCCGGGTTGTTCTAGGCATGGCTGCTAGCATGGACCTAGAGGTCGAGCAGCTTGATGTGAAAACCGCCTTCCTTCATGGTGATTTGGAAGAAGAAATCTACATGGAGCAACCTGAAGGTTTTGAAGTCAAGGGAAAAGAGAAGATGGCTTGTCGTCTCAGAAAGAGCTTGTATGGTTTGAAACAAGCACCTCGGCAATGGTACAAGAAGTTCGAGTCTTTTATGATCGACCACAAATTCCACAAGACACATGCCGACCACTGCGTGTTTGTGAAGAATTACGCCGAAGGTGACTTTCTGATTCTCTTGCTTTATGTGGATGATATGCTTATTGCTGGTCGGGATACCAACAAGATTGCTAGTTTGAAGACTGCATTGAAGAAGTCCTTTGCTATGAAGGACCTTGGCCCTGCAAGACAGATTTTGGGTATTCAGATTACCCGTGATAGAAAGAATCAGAAGTTGTGGATATCACAAGAAAGATACATTGAGAAGGTGCTGCAAAGATTCAACATGGACAAGGCTAAACCCGTGAGTTCTCCACTTGCAGTGAACATGAAGCTGAGTTCTGATCAGTGTCCTACAAGTGAGAAAGAGAAACAGGAGATGAAGAAGGTGCCTTATGCTTCAGCCGTTGGTAGTCTGATGTATGCCATGGTTTGCACTAGGCCAGACATCGCCTATGGAGTTGGGGTTATCAGCAGGTTCATGAGTAATCCTGGAAAGGAGCATTGGGCAGCTGTGAAATGGATTCTCAAGTATCTCAGAGGCACTTCGAGAGTGTGTTTGTGTTTTGGTCCTGGAAAACCTATGCTTGATGGTTTTACAGATGCAGACATGTCAGGTGACATTGACACGAGCCGGTCCACATCTGGATATCTGATTACATTCGCAGGGGGAGCAGTCTCATGGCAATCGAGACTGCAGAAGTGTGTTGCTCTGTCAACGACAGAAGCAGAGTATATGGCTGCAGTTGAAGCTGGTAAGGAGCTGATATGGATGAGAGACTTCCTAGAGGAGTTGGGAGTGGAGCAAGCTTGCTACCCACTCTATTGTGACAATCAGAGTGCCATCCACCTTGCCAAGAATGCCGCCTACCATTCTCGAACCAAGCACATCCGGAGAAGGTATCATTGGCTTCGAGAAAGAGTAGAAGATGAAGATTTTGAGCTCATGAAGATCCACACAAATGACAACGGATCAGATATGCTGACGAAGACTTTGTCAAAGGAGAAGCTCATCAAGTGCCGCTCAAAGGCGGGCTTGCTCGAGCCCCCCATATAGGATTGAGGGGGAGCTATGTTGTGTTTCCCTCCTATATGGAAGAAGAGTCCAATGGACTATTTACCATATGGTTTTTACCATGTGAAGTTTTACCCTCCTCCTTTATAAAAGGGGATGTCTTTCCATTTGGGAAAGTAAGAGAGAGAAAACAAAGAGTGAGAAAGGGAGAAAAGAGAGAGCTTGGAGAGGAATCCCGTATGCCCTTGTTCAGCCCATTTTGAAGTGCCCCGATCGACGACCAAACGACCTCCGATTGGGACGATTTTCTGGTATGTTGTTCACCTCATCATAGGCTTCATTTTGTACGGTTGGATCGTCGTTTTGAGCCTCCAATCTCATATCCCCTTTGCTAGTGTCATCTCTTGGGTTTTGTTGATTTCCACCAATTGGGTGATGGAATTTGGAGATTTGTCCAAGCTTGTTGATGCTTGATGATGTTGTATGCCTCTAGCTTTGTCTAGGGAAGATTGTACCCACTTGTTATTGTTGATAGTGGAAGTTTCTGGCTCCCGTGGTTTTTTCCCCGTTTTGGGTTTCCACGTAAATCTGGTGTTCTTTGTGCTTGGTTATTTATCTTCTGTTTGTGTCTGATTGTTGGTTTGGGTTGCTTGAGTTTGGCTCTCTGGTTTACAGTTCTTGTCCATCCCGATTCGTGTGTGTTAAAGGGGTGTGTCTGACGTCCCCTTGCTTCCCGGCACAACAATAGCTTATGTAAGTTGGCACATTGTATGTATATACTCATCATTTTATCTTTGTTCTATTGCTGTGTTTTTCTTATGCTGCTATGTATGTATATACTAATCATTTTATCTTTGTTCTATTGTTGTGTCGCCTTTTATGCCTCTCTTTGTTCTCGCTGATGTGTTCTTGTGCTCTTCGAATTTTTGTGGCATTTATGCATCTGTTTGAGTTATCTGATTTGTGGAATTCAAGTGTGAATATAAATGTCAGCAGTATGGATGTACTGAATATGTATGTCAGCAGGGTTACTATAAGTAAATCATCTCAAGTAACTTTAAAATTATGCTTATACCTTGTTCTGTGTAACTTACAAGACTCTCTGATTCCTTCATTCCTCATCTAACAAGGAGTTTTCTGAGTTTTCAGTCTAAAAAAATGGGGTGCTGACATCTGCTGTTATGGTTGATGTTTTTTGAGTTTTCAGTCTCAAAAAATGGAGTGCTGACATCTGCCTCCCAATAGATATAAACAGTGCTGGATTGGGTGGAAACAAACCAATTTCATTTTATCACATGTTATATGATTATATGTATATGATCATCATAGGTATTCATTTCCTCTCTCTGTCCACTAGGATGTTTTGTTCAACCAAGTTATCAAAAGAGTGTAATCTGCATTACAATCAATTTTATGAAATGTGAAAGTGAATTTTACTAATTTTTACTTGTGCTTTCTCATTAAACTAGTACAATTTTGCATACAAATTCAGTTTCTACTACCCCAAAGATCTCTTCACCATAGTCCATAGCTGCTGTCTTGTTGCGTCTAGTTCCTGATTATTTTCGTGTCTGATTATTTGATGCTGACATCTAATAATTAGAATATTTGATGCTGACATCTTCGTGTGTTGAACTGTCTTGGCTGCTATGCTGACATCTAATAATTAGTATAACTGCTATGCTTCCATTCTCTTGCTTTTGAATATAAGAAAATATACCTTTTATTCATATGAATTTTCGTGTGTTGATCTGTCTATTTAAATAGGTATAGTAAGATCGCTGACAGGGAAGCATAATTTTACAAATGAGTTACAAATCGAAGACCCCACCTCCATTGCTACTCCATTTGATGCCAATGACCCATTTTGACTTGTGAAATCAGTAGGTAAAGAGTGGGTATGGTGTAACTGTTGATGGCAGCATCTGCTCTCTGCCTGCCCTTCCAGCGTATCATGGTCTCCGCTGTTCATACTGGTATGATGGAGGTACGATGATAAAGCCATCCTCTCATTATACAAAAGCAATTTCACCCTGATTCACATCTCAAAATAACTGACAGAATAAACTGATGGATTGGGAGAATTATTTAGCAGCACTATATATGTATTCTACAATTTAATTCTGTATTGACAAGAGCTCATCTTTTACTGCTTCTAAGTTTCTTGAATAACGAAATATGGCTTCTGCCTCATCTCTAGATCAACATCTTTTACTGCTTCTATCTTTCTTGAATATATGTTGCTTTAGAATCCCCCATACCACTGATGATTTTATCATTCGACTTTTCACTTGTCATTAACTATATGTTGCTGTAAGATCTGTCGTCTAATTACTTCCCTTGCCCTCACCAGCTTCTTTGCTTGATTGCAGATCTCTTGACGAGTAATTCTATTGTGGGACTGCACACGTGAATGTTATGAATCATGTCCTGAATTCAACAGTTTCAAACAGCGGACTTGGAGCTGCTGTCAGCAGCGTTTCCAGATCAAATAAAAAGCTCAATGAATAATAGTGTCAGTGACAGTTAATTTTTTCATTAATTCAACACGGTAACAAACATAGGTTTGAACACTCAAGTTCGACAAATTGTGTTGTTACATTACATTTTCTTTGGTTTCTGAATGCAATTTCTAGTTTTGTCTATGAATACACACCTCCTGCATTGTTATCATCTGTTGTGAGGTTCTTACAGGAACGTTTAAGTAGCCATGTGCTTACCTACCTCTTAACTAATAGTTGAAACTTCAAGTTCCATTCCAAATGCTTATTCTTTTGACTCTTGTGTTCTTTTAAAATGCTTATTTATTTACACGAGAGCTCTCTGTTCGTGTGAGTTCATTTTCAATTCTTACCAAATCTTTACTCCCACTGCCTGACAAGTATCATGAACTGACCGACATTGATAAACGCTATCGCCAACGGTTAGTTGGTTAATTATTTTCTTATGATAGTTCTGATTTAAGTCTTGGTGATGCCTTTGCCTTCCTACTTATTCTGCTATTCCATGGATTTATTCCCAGATCTCTGCTTCGTAAATTTGAAGGCCCTTATTGAGCTATTGTGTAATGATAGCAGCTATTCCACTTCTACTGAAGATGATGTTGACGTTGTGTTGCTGCAACTTACTATGCTGACAAATGCTCACAGATTCCATTTTTTCTCATCTTTGGTGAGTTAAAACTTTCTGATGTTTTATTTTTATTTTAAACAATGTTGCCTCCAGTTTCTGATATTTTTTTTCATGTGGTTCCTGGCCTTGAATGCTATGCTTCAGTTTCTTCCCATTTACATTCTTTTATCCTGCTAGTGCAGCAATATTGGCTCTTGCGTTTGTGACAATTCATATACTTTAGTATTTTTTTGTCTAGTTTGGTACATTAATTTGAAGTGGGATTTGTCTATGGGCTTGGATTATGTATAACTTGGTAGTCATTTGCCATTTGGTATATAGATACATGTTTCCGTATTGATCAAATACGAAAATATGTCTTTATATACCAGGACTATAAAAAACAAATACATTAAAGTCGATCAAATATGAAAATATGTCTTAATATTGACCAAATATGAAAATATCAAAAACAAATACATTAAAGTCCAAGAATCTTGGGCTAGAAAGTTAAAATAGCAAGCCTCTTAGTCTTAGCTCAATGGTAGAGCGATGTGCTTATGTGCAAATACGTGGGTTCGAATCCCGCATAGGCTTAAATTTATAATAATTATATTAATTTGCAAAATTTTCTAATAATTGTTCAATAATAAGATATATTAGTGCAATTTTCTAGTAATTTATAATTGTATATTATGCTTTTACATTTGCATATCATCAATTTATATTTGCATAGTTTAATCTTATATTTGCATATCATCAATTTATAATTGCATATTATACTTTTACATTTGCACACCATCAAATTATATTTGCATATTATAATCATATATTTTCACAACATCAATTTTTATTTCCCCAACTTATTTTTATATTTGCATATTATCAATTTATATTTGCATATTATCAACTTATATTTGCATATTATCAATTTATATTTGCATATTATCAACTTATATTTGCATATCATCAATTTATATTTGCATATCAACAACTTATAATTGCATATCATCAATTTATATTTGCATATCATACTTTTACATTTGCAAAAGGGTGGTTGTATCTATTTATATTACCACAATATTAAATTAAATTTAATATTTATATTTCATAATTTTATATACGCCCTAGATGATTTTATATTTGCATATCATCAATTTATATTTGTATATTATACAAATACATTAAAGTCAATCAAATATGAAAATATGTCTTAATATTGACCAAATATGAAAATATCAAAAACAAATACATTAAAGTCCAAGAATCTTGGGCTAGAAAGTTAAAATAGCAAGCCTCTTAGCTCAATGGTAGAGCGATGTGCTTATGTGCAAATACGTGGGTTCGAATCCCGCATAGGCTTAAATTTATAATAATTATATTAATTTGCAAAATTTTCTAATAATTGTTCAATAATAAGATATATTAGTGCAATTTTCTAGTAATTTATAATTGTATATTATGCTTTTACATTTGCATATCATCAATTTATATTTGCATAGTTTAATCTTATATTTGCATATCATCAATTTATAATTGCATATTATACTTTTACATTTGCACACCATCAAATTATATTTGCATATTATAATCATATATTTTCACAACATCAATTTTTATTTCCCCAACTTATTTTTATATTTGCATATTATCAATTTATATTTGCATATTATCAACTTATATTTGCATATTATCAATTTATATTTGCATATTATCAACTTATATTTGCATATCATCAATTTATATTTGCATATCAACAACTTATAATTGCATATCATCAATTTATATTTGCATATCATACTTTTACATTTGCAAAAGGGTGGTTGTATCTATTTATATTACCACAATATTAAATTAAATTTAATATTTATATTTCATAATTTTATATACGCCCTAGATGATTTTATATTTGCATATCATCAATTTATATTTGCATATTATACTTTTACATTTGCAGAACATTAATTTATATTTGCATATTATAATCATACATTTGCATATCATCAATTTATAATTGCCTATTATGCTTTTACATTTGCACAACATCAATTTATATTTGCAAATTATAATCATACATTTTCACAACATCAATTTGTATTTCCCCAACTTATTTTTATTTACTAAAAATTAAAATCTAAGTATTAGATATCAATAATCTTATATATGTACAACGTGAATTAATTTATGCATATTTTAATCTTATATTTGCATATCATCAATTTTTAATTGCATATCATACTTTTACATTTGCACAACATCAATTTATATTTGCATATTATAATCATACATTTGCACAACATCAATTTGTATTTTCCCAACTTATTTTTATTTATTAAAAATTAAAATCTAAGTATTAGATATCAATAATCGTATATTTGCAAAACGTGAATAAATTTATGCATATTTTAATCTTATATTTGCATATCATCAATTTATATTTTTAGGGTCTGTTTGGCAAGACATTCCTTATCACTTATTAGTAACCCATCAACATGTTATCAACTTACAACTGACCTTATAAGTAACATATAACCCATGTGAGAATGGCATCAAATAAAATATAACACCATACATTTCAGACATTTGTTTATGCATTATCCCTAATCCAGGTCAGTATGATTGATCAATGTTAGATTCCCCATGAGGGCCATGACTGATGATAAGCAAATATTGCATTCTGGCATATCTAAGAGCACTTCTGAACTGCAGGCATGCTGGGGTAGTCGCCCAACTATAGCTGAATATCAGAGTCATGTTCATTTTGTTTTCAGAGCTTCGCCATTCAGCATTTCATGGTAATTACTCAGATTAAGAGTTGGTTTTATCATCTGAAAAGATGAAAACATTTTCATATCAACTATGCATAACCTATTCCCCCCTAAAAACACTTTTCTGCATATTACAGGACCTCTCATCCATCACCTGCTCACTCAACCGGGCCAATCTCAGGTTCTCACATCACGTGAAGATGATTTAAAGCTGAATCTTTTAGTTTGTGAAGAGATGAATTACATCATGCTTGCTGTAGTTCCTTTTAGCATGTTCTTCCGGTGAAGAAAGCCGCTGACATGCTCTTCCGTCGAAGAAAGCCGATGATATGCTTGCTCTAGTTCCTTCTCATTGTTACCCGTTTAGCATGGAGATGAATGTTAACCGTTTAAGCTTAATCTTGGTGTCTTGCTTCTGCTTCCTTAGTGTCTTTGTTACCAATTCCTCATTATTGGCCTTGAAGCCAAAAGAAATAAACTACTACTGTGAAGATTCACTACAAGAAACTCAAGCTTAACTTGCCTTGATATTTAACCTTGTGACCAACCAAATATTCAATGATTCGCTGCTTGAACTTGAGCAGTCCATAATGTTCTCTGTCAAGACGCTCTTTTGCAGCTCTCAGATCCAACTCTCAAGCTCTTCACTGGCCTTTTGCCAAGGCAGATCAGCCAGCATATGAAGATAACCTGATGAGGAATGCACAACAGACACATGAGCCAATGCACTGTCTCGAATATAAGCAACACAGAATACCTGGTGTAATGAGCTTTGGCAGCACAACATTGTTTAAAAGCATAAATGAATGAATGAGATACAAAACAAAAGTTCTATTAATGTGTCTGGTAGAAACATAAGCCGCTGACACCGCTAACGCTGACATTGATGACACCGCTAATGCTGACACCGCTGACACAATAATTATTGCCCCCGATACTGCTATACACGTACTAGCTGCTGCAAGTTTGTTTGAGTGTAACAGCTGCTGCAAATCAACACTGCAATACACGAACCACTTAAGCAAACTATATAATTTTCCTATTAACATAACAAACAGTAGATTGTAGACCTAATTAACCACTTAAGCAAACTAAAGAATTAGAAGAAATTGAAGGTTGACATACATACATGTGTTCTAAAATCAAAATAAAAATAAGCTCTTCAAAGAAAACTCCTTAATTTTGTTATTACTCTCTAGTCTCTTCATCAGCTTCAGTTACATATATAGTAATACCCCACCATTTCCCAAAAGATTAACCATAGAATTCTCAATTAGGATAAAAAGCATAAAAAATCCAACCATAACATCAAATGTCAGCACTCCATTTTGAGACTGAATTTCTGAGAAAGCACAGCAAACAGAATCCACAAATGCTACTGTTTTTGCTGAGAAACAAAGAATCGACATATATGAAGAGATGTGGACAGCAATGGTGGGATTAAAGATCACACAGAATTCCATGACATAAAGCACATCAAACAGATCCAGAATCAAGCACATCACACACAATCAAGCACATCACATAGATCCAGAAGCAAAACAAATCGATCGAAAGGAAAGTGATAGGAATCAACAGGAGAGGGGTGGAGAAAGAGTAGCTTGCTACCTCTAGACGAAATAGCCTCTCTTCTTACCACACTCACTCAAACAGTCTGCCAAGCGGATCAATCTTCTCTGTTTCCCAATTCGATGAGCAGCTCAGCAGGCTCAGATCATCTGAATCTGCCTCTTCCTCATCCTCCACAATCAGTTCAAATGACTTTAAAGTAGTCTTCCTCTTCCTAAACTGGCAAATTCATATGCTAGGAAAAGGTGGAAGAAGATGAACTCATAAAAGACACAGAGGCTTACAGAGTAATGGAATGTAAGTAGATCCTTGAGTGAAAAGTTTTAAGACGGAAACCTGAGGTAAAGCTCCTCCAAATGTGGTAGGCTAGGAAAGGAAGGATCATCAGGTAACGAAGCTGCACAGCAACTTAAATCCAGGATCCGCAATTTAGATACAACTTCAAAGCCATTGGATGAAATCTGAGAAGCAAGGCTAGATGATCTTAGATGAAGGAATTAAATTATAAAGCATAATGAAAACAATAACGAAAGTAATCAGCCTGGGATAAATCAGCCTGGGATAGATCATAGATATAAGATTTCAAATTATTTGAAATAATAGAAGAAATTATTATCAAACTAGCCATTGAATTATTATCTGACTCAACTAGAAAATGCGCTGAAATTGGTCTCCAGAAGTTGTCAGCAGAAGAGTTTATATATAAATTTGAAGTACCGAAAACCAATTCAATTATATTCCTAATGACTACCTCAGATCTCCACGTACCTTCTTAAGAGGATTATTATTCATCTTTAAGCATGAAAGTTTAGGAAGCAACTTTAGTATTTCGCCAGGCCAATCCTTAATTTTGTTCCCGGATAATATCAAGACCTGCAAATTTTAGCTTTCAAGAGCAATTAAGCAACCACATACATCTCCATTGACAAATCAATAACAGGCAACAGAAAAGACTGCTGTATTAGGCAGACCTCTTTCTACAGACTTACAAACAAAGATATAATGGTATATACCTCAAGGGAAGCACAAGATGAAAGTTCCAAAGGCAGATCCTCAATTGCATTCTTGGAAAGATCAATTTTTGTAAACCTCGGGAGAAGCCATAACTTCTGAAGGGACAACAATCAGTCCCTTCCCTCCTAAATTAACTTCCTGAAAGTAACATAGCTACAGTGAGGATTTTTCATATAAAGTAACATAGCTACAATGAGCTAGTCAATGAGGATTTTTTATATTATTAATAAAATCAAACACAATGAAAACTATTTCAATTTAAAAAAGGAGGATACAATCTTGTAATTATTTTTTGGAGCAGAGAAAATTGAGATAATAAATCTTTAAGCTTAGTATCACCGAGGTCAATTAATCTTTAACTAAAACAATCACCTACCTTATTTCTGTGACTGGATACAACAAATGCAACACTTACAATCCTTTTTAGAAACATGAAAAGTATAGATCAGAAGTAGCAATTTAATCAAACAAACAAGCACCTGATCCAATGTCAGCAGACTTAAACGAATAAATTAGCCAATGAAAACAAGTTGAACTCAAATAGACTTCAGGTGCTGAGGGGAAGAGATCAAATAAACTACTAAGAACAACAAAAAGAGAGTAAGAAACTAATTGAAAAACAAGTTTGTTTGAGTGTAACAGCTGCTGCAAATCAACACTGCAATACACGAACCACTTAAGCAAACTACTGAATTGCCTCTGCAAAATGGATAAAAAAAAAACTACCTAATGCATTGATCTGTATCATTTCTAAGCTACTGATCTAAGAACAAAAATAGTCTTCAACGATCTTGAAGAGTGAAGACATATATAAACCCTTCCAAAGCAAGCTTAGACATATATAAACCATTCCAAGGATCTATATCATTTGTATCTTTCTTGATCTGTATAATTTAAATTAAAAAGGAAGTAGACATATATAAACCATTCCAATGCAAGCTTAGTTTCATAAAAAATTGATGCTGACATACACCCATGCTTGTTGCAGATCTTGAAGCTTAGAACTGCATTACTAAAGTAGCCGATGTTTAAAACTAACCAGATCCAATGCAAGCTTAGTTTCATAAAAAAAAATTGATGCTGACATACACCCAGGATACTTGGATAATACCAAATCGACATCTAACAACCCAATTTGCAAACAGCAGGCTAAATGCAGATTCAATACTCTAATTTGCAAGCAGAATCAATACTAAAATATCATCTAATTTGCAAGCAGATTCAATACTATAATACCAATTTGCAAGCAAATTCAATACTATAATATCATCTAATTAGGAACAAGCAGAGATTCAGAAATTTGAAGCCAAACCTAAATAGGTTCGCAAACAAGCTCTCACCCTCCTTCTTCCTGCTGTAGGTTTTCTGAAAATTTGAAGCCAAACCTAAAATTGCAAACAAATTCAGAAAATTTGAAGCCAAACCTAAAATTGCAAACAAATTCTCGTCCTCCTTCCTCCTGCAGTAGGTTTTCTGATTTGCAAATAGGTTCGGGCTCCTTGGGAAGCAGATTCCGCAAGCAGATCTCGAAAAAGAGTGGTGATGGTGGTGAGGGAGGCGGCCGGTGACGGTGGTGAGGGAGGCGTCCGGTGATGGTGGTGAGAGCCGCAACCAGTTGAAGCAATCGGAAGGGAGATCTCGATTGCAAACAGCCGAAGACCTCCGAAGACCTCGAGACTGAGAGTGGATTCGGAGACAACAGATCTCGACAGAGAGTGGTGATGGTGGTGAGGGAGGCGGCCGGTGACGGTGGTGAGGGAGGCGTCCGGCGATGGCGGCGAGGGAGGCGGCCGGTGGCGGAGGTGAGAGCCGGCGTCGGGTAGATCGATTAGGGATTTGAAGGAAGGAGAAAGAAGAGGGCGATAAAGATGTCAAGCACAGTAAGTTCCGTTAAAAGGGTTGGACAGTTTTGCAAATTGTTCAAATATATAGACACTCCTCTAATTTAGCCATTTTTTTTTGGATATTTCACAAACTGCCCCAAATATATTGGATATGAGATCTATCTAAATCATACAAAAGTATATATTCCATTAACAAACTATCTACTCCGTATAAGATCGATAAGATAGAGTCAATCCAAAACCATGCCATTTAAATTCAACAAATAATAATAATAATAAATGATATGCAATCATGATCTAACCTAACAAAATCATATCGAAACTATTAATCCCGTCTCCCTTATAAATACCCTTTAATTAACATCGATCATCTCCATTCATTTTCATCGTCCATTCGAAAAGAAGAAGAGATAGAAGATGAAGGCGTCCGTCGTGGTCCTCCTTGTCGCTGCGATGGCCGCCCTGGTGGCCCGGCCAGCCACGAGTTCCCATTACCGATACCATTACCCTTACCGCCCCTCCCGATCCCCTTCCCATTCTTGCCACCCCTCCCACCCTTACCCTTTCCGACGCCACTCTTCCCTGGCTACCCACCGGCTGCCGGATCCCCTCCCCCGGCTCCCCCTTCTCCCCCCTCTCCTGCACCACCTCTCCATCTTTTCCCCGACGAGTGCGAAAGGTACAGTTCGTTTTCTAACACGGCAACTGGGTGCTTCAACCAGTACACTCGCGCAGGCGATGGAGGTTGCTGCCGCTACTTATCGTTCTTGAGAGATAATTGCACACAGCCGTTGTTCAAGGACCCCAGATTCAGTGAATTCGTCCACAATATCTGCAATATTGATAAATAAATTCAGATATTAGTATTTACTATTTAGTACTCTTTTCTATTCTACATATTAGTGTTTTTTACATATTAGTACTTTACAATTACGTTATGTTATCATATTATTAATTATTAGTCAATATTACATCAATTAAACTTTTTCCCACATTCTTTTTAAGATCACATTCTTTTTATAAGACTAGGGATGTTGCCGTGTGTAACACGGCGTCGAGATGTGATGAAAGTAAGGTGATGAATGTAATTTGTAGGACGTACTATACGAGATGTGTAAGATTGACTTAGCAGCAATTTAGAATGTGTATTAAGGTGAAGTTTGTAGTAGTGGACATACAAAAATCTCCTCAATCATTTGGAACTATAAAAATCTCATCAACATGAAGAATTGGAAAAAAGTGTGCAGTTCAAGATGTACAAAAATCTGTCTCAACAGTTTGTATTTGTAACTAAAAAAATCACACCAACATGGACTGGGAAAAAAGTGTACAATCCTAGCACAGTAGGTTTTAAACATATTAAAATAACAGTGTGTTCTTAACGTATTTAAAAAGCACAATTGAAGTTAACAAGCCACTGAGGTATACTTTGTTGTGCTCATCTTTGTGCCTATCCTCCAGTTGATCTTGAAGCTGCCTCCTCCATCCTTCTATCAGTTGTTCTTGATTCTTGATTACTATCTTTTTAACCTTCA
The DNA here is from genome assembly GCA_963922045.1 of Persicaria maculosa. NCBI lineage: Eukaryota > Viridiplantae > Streptophyta > Magnoliopsida > Caryophyllales > Polygonaceae > Persicaria > Persicaria maculosa. The sequence continues at coordinate 68,795,492 of OY998258.1, read as the reverse complement.
ACTTTCCTTCCATTGTAGCAATATCCTGTTGCAACCAAGCAAAACAGAGAAAATAAAATTACTATTTCTTTGATCTGTATCAGGAAAAAGGTAACTGAAATACTCCCCAACCACTACAACCTTTCATAGCATCTCAGCGCTGCTATTTCCTGGTTGATCCTCACGCTGCTATTTCCTGGTTGATCCTCACGCTGCAGTGTAGTAAGATATAACTGGGGCTTCTTGGCAGCCTTCATAATCAACTGGAAAAGCAGGACAGAACACTTTCAGCAAGTTGATTCCATTTCAGTGCCGCATTTGCATTCGATGTCACAAATAGACAAGAGAACCAATGAACTTATGTCTACCCTACTCCTTTCAATTATGAAACTTACAAGTTGATCACATTAGCCAACTGAAATACAACAGGAACTTTCCAAGCTCAAATTACATCAGAAAATAACAACTTCTACGTTCTAACAACCCTATTTATCATCAAAGGACCAACAATTTCATGCCATCCAATGGGGAGCACTTTCACTCATCGGATTTAAAGAGCTCATGTATAGACTAAAAACAACACAGTTCATTCATTAAAGCAGAATTAAACAACATCGATAATAATCACACTAAATTGAGAGAAACGTAATTAAATAGACCAATTAAAAAAGGCATTTGCAAAAATAGACCAACTTGGTGTCTCAACCTTCTTAGGAAATGGCATATCAACTTTGACTAATGGTATTTTGCAAGTTGTCCAAAAAAAGGAGCATGTGTACATATTTAAAAACACAACATACACAAATCCTCAGCCAAAAATTCTCAAAAGTTCTAGACAAAGAAAATCACCGTATATCATAGAGGACAAAGAAGTATAGAACTCTTAGCCCTATCCTGTCAAGTTTTTATAGCAAACCCTAGGCAAAAATTCGCGGTGACTCGTGAATGAATTAATCATAGAGGCGCTATAGATGCTGTAAACTTTGAATTTAAAACTTTCAGCTATAAAATTTCAGCTCTATAAGAACTTATTCATTGCAATTCAGCAGTAAACTTTCAACTTCAATTTTCAGTTGTAAAATTTTAGCTTTACATAATTTCTCACAATTGATCTGTATTTTAAGTTCAAACTTTCAGCTGTAAAATTTCAGCTTTCTAGAGCTAATTTGTTGTAATTCAGTTGTAAGATTTCAACTGTACACAACTCGTTTCTTATAATTCAATTGTAAGCTTTCAGCAATCAATTTAGATTAATGACAAATGCAAAATAAAAAAATCAACAAGAAGAATTTGAAACTAAGCTAAAGCCACAGAATACCATATAATGCCAACTTCCAAAAATTGTCAGAAATGGGAAAGAACTTAGGAAGACAAATTTGAACTTTCAATTTTAAAAAAAAAATAAGCAAGGAGAATTTAAACTCTCAGTTAAACTTTCGATTAATGTCAACCTCAATCAGTTCTATAAACTGCAATAGCACAAGCAAAAACTTACAAGAGCAACACAATGCCATATAATTTGTGCACAATGAAATCACATTATTGGCCTAGAGCCTATAAAGGATCCAAAGGGATGTAATAAAACACCAAAAGATGATGAAGATAACATGGATAACAAAGAGAATTGAATTAAAGCAAGCAACGAAGATAATAATGATAAACTCAACCTGTATGGCTATATTCTCGAGAACCATCTGGGTTTCATCTTCTCCCAAGATTTATAGGGGTTTGAGTTTCCGTACCTTGTTGAGATGAGTGAAATCTACATCAACCAATATATTCTCTTTAACAAGCAACACAGGAAAAGGAAAAAGAAAAATATTGTGTTGTGGTTTATGTGATATGTCATTTCTAATTAGGAAGAAAGATTTTAAATTTGTATTCTGGGTCCACTACCTACTTGATGTAGTTGTAATCAGAGGAAACCCAATCATAGAATTACTTGCTTTTGCCAATAAGGCGATTGATCTGTTTCTTCATGTCCATGTGTTGAGTTATAGAAATTTGAGAATGAAGGATGTAAAAAAATATGAGGAACTATATCAACACTAAAGAAAATAAAGGAATGCAAAAATCAAGTAATGCTAGGGAAAACATGAAAAATAGCACATAAAAACACCTAATACAGTGATTGGGAAAAATCTCCCAAAGAAATCAATAGACAAGCTGAATGAACAAATGAGAAAACAATTAACAACATAAGAGAGGCGAAAAGGTGAGGAATTTAATTGAATTGAAGGAAATAAAAGAACAGAATTATAAATAATACTTCCCCTTTTATATATGATCACGCAAATCACAAATTATAAATAATCAACAAATCAGAAAAGAATACTTGTTTAATTTGTCTCCTTAAAAAGTCAAATGAAGTTGAGTTTATGGTTTCGCAGTGCATCCACTTACGCACCTCCTATGAATCAAATAGCAAAAAAGAAGTTATCAATTTCCTTTCAATTGACCATTATCAACAAATGATATCAGCAAAGCCTCAGATGATGCATCAAGATTCAAGACTCTGTAAAATAAAGCTGTTGCAGGCAATCGACATCAGATTCTCATAAATCAGCAGCTGAGCTAAAGAAGAAACCCCTTGAATCATGAAAGCAAGAATCAACCTCAATTTGAAGGCAAAACGTCATTCGAATCTTCGAAATTGGAATCCATTTCTAGGTAAGAGATCGAATAAGCGAAAGAAAATCTAATCATACGAAATTACCTATATAGTAAGGAATGAGATGGACGGTTCAATTGAAAATGAGGAATCAAAAATCTCAAAGCCCCAATTCATGTTTCACTCTTCAAATCTCAAGCCCTAACCTAACAAAACAAAAATCAAAATATTTGGTAAGAAATCGGAGGGGAAAGGCGAAAAAGATAGAATCAACAGTAATTGAAATCAGAAAAGGGAAGAGACAGTATAGGAGTCACTTATATTGCAGACGAACGGGGAGAGCAGAAATTTATGGATTTGAACGACAATTTAGAAGAGAGAAACAGGTAGAAGCATACACTAATCTATATTAGAAAGTGGAAGAGATCGAGAGTACCGAATTGAAGCCGTCGAAATTGCAGACAAACGCGGATAGAGAAATGGCGAGATGGCAAACACATAGTGAGACTGTCAAAATAAACATGTACACAATCAAGAAGATGATTTCTTTGCTAAAGTGAATCTCTTATTTCTAAAGAGTTAAGAGTTCAGTACCCATGGGTAGTGGTTAAATGGCAGCTACTGGCAGTGGCAGCGAGGAGCCGAAATATCAGTTATGAGTAACTTATTTCTAAAGAGGAGTTCATTGAGATTAAATAAATGTGAAAATATATTTTTTGCAAAACAAGAACTTGTAAACATATTAAAATAGAGGTTTAGAATATGTATGTAACTTTAAAATAAATTAAGATTAAATAAATGTGAAAATAATTTAGTGTCAAATATATTTAATGCTATCTAGACACGTATCAAGTTAAGGGTTTAACGGGTCTACAAACCTTTCATGCTGAATTACTCAGTGGATATAGAAATAGCCATAAAGATTATGAGTTGAACCTTGTTCATGAAAATTTGACCAAATCCAAATATTCAGAAAACTATCACCGGACCTTTAAGATAAAATGAAAGCCGATTAGTAGTGCATTCGTGATCTTAAATAAAAATATATTGGATATGAGATCTATCTAAACCATACAAAAGTATATATTCCATTAACAAACTACCTACTCCGTATAAGATCGATAAGATAGAGTCAATCCAAAACCATGCCATTTAAATTCAACAAATAAAAAAAAAACAAATATGATATGCAATCATGATCTAACCTAACAAAATCATATCCAAATTATTAATCCAGTCTCCCTTATAAATACCCTTTTAATAACATCGATTCATTTTCACCGTCCATCCGAAAAAAAGAAGAAGAAGAGATAGAAGATGAAGGCGTCCGTCGTGGTCCTCCTTGTCGCTGCGATGGCCGCCCTGGTGCCCGGCCAGCCACCGCGTGGCGCGGTGGCTGTTTCCATTACCGATACCTTTACCCTTACCGCCCCTCCCGATCCCGATCCCCTTCCCATTCTTGCCACCCCTCCCACCCTTGCCCTACCCACCGGCTGCCGGATCCCCTCCCCCGGCTCCCCCTTCTCCCCCCTCCCCTGCACCACCTCTCCATCTTTTCCCTGACGAGTGCGAAAGGTACAGTTCGTTTTCCAACACGGCAACTGGGTGCTTCAATCAGTACACTCGGGCAGGCGATGGAGGTTGCTGCCGTTACTTATCGTTCTTGAGAGATAATTGCACACAACCGTTGTTCAAGGACCCTAGATTCAGTGAATTTGTCCACAATATCTGCAATATTGATAAATAAATTCAGATATTAGGATTTACTATTTAGTACTCTTTTCTATTCTACATATTAGTGCTTTTTACATATTAGTACTTTACAATTACGTTATGTTATCATATTATTAATTATTAGTCAATATTACATTAATTAAACTTTTTTCCACGTTCGTTTTAAGATCACATTCTTTTTAAGATGTATGTATGTGTGTTTGGCTTTGGATTGCGGTCTTGTAGCGAAAAATCATATAAACTGCAGTTATATAAGCTAGGTACGTAAACCCTAAACTGCAGTTATATAAGCTAGGTACGTAAACCCAGGGAGGGTCTGCTCCATCTCATTTTTTTTATAAGTTACAAAATAGATAAAAAAAAAAATATTAGGTATTTGTTTATTAGAATAAGAATTTTGTTAATAAAAATTATGTATATATGTAAAATTTAGCTTATTCAACCAACTCAAAATTTAATTTCTGATTTAGTATCACCGATTTTATTTAAATATATTAAAATTTAACTCATAATGATTTTCTTTAAGAGACTTATCTATTTAGAATTGAAAATTATAATGATTTTCTTTAAGAGACTTATGTCACGATCGGAGATCGGTAATTCGTCGGAGATAATGCCGATTAGAGATAAAAAGAGAGATAAGGGAAAGAGAGAGATCGGTAATTCATGGGCTTAGCCTACCATTCATTGGATTTGGCCCAAACACATTTACAAAGACCTTGACCTATCATGACAACTTATGTATTTAGAATTGAAAATTTTGGATCGATTTTTTTTAATAATTATGATTATGTGAATGCAGAATGCTTATTATATATATACTCAACAACGCATATAATAATTTATGAATATGATTAAGCCACTAGTTGGGGTATTGTAATTGTAGCCTGTAGGTGTAGGTGTGCGATTTTGGCTTTAAAATCAGAAAGAGGAAGATTAATATTTCAGCATTTTTGGATATCAGCCCACACAAGTTTCATTGTAAAATCATATTTATTTTTTCACCTTACATATTTCAATAAATTAGATATATCCCCCCACTTTAGTTATTTATATACGTTTTGTAAGATATTAAAATTATAGACTTTTTAACTTCTATAAAAACATATTAAAAAGTAAAATGACCTATATTTTGAAACAAATAAAATATAAAATATTAATTTTTTATTAGTTTATTTTGATAACTCCGATATATAATTAACTAGTTGGTTTTATTATGAAATCTTATTGGCCTAGACTTATGGGTGGGACATCTAAATGCGCCCATTCTAATCACCATCCAAACTTTTTTTTTTCTTTCTACATGTCCCTAACTATAAACTGAACACTGATTGTTTAACAGGACATCAGAGGATCATGGTAGATCAATTGCAACGTGCTTGAATTGGTAAATGGCATATATCTGTTAGAACGTGTTCGCCAAAAGAAACGTCAAGGCCAACAAACCTTAATCTCTAAATGGTGGGAACATATTTTCAATTCAAATTGATTGAAACTCACCAAGATTTTGAAGATTTATTAGATGCGTTAAGCAGAATTTCATATCATATCTAAACATCTAAGCGTAAGGATCTTCATGCATATTGATAGATATATCAGTTATTGTTTAGATGATATCTCTAGCTTGAATTGATGTGTGAACCGAATTTGAACGGGGAGGATTCGGGAGAGAATGAAAGCCCCAAATGTGATCTTTCTATTTAGTCCACACGAGCCCGACGTCTATATATATCTCCCTTGCCTTTGACTGGTAGGGCAAAGGTCGAAAGACGAGCAATCGAATTGCTTCGGATGATGGTGATCGGCACTCTCGTACAACAATCAACCATTGATGCGAGTATGATTTGCCCTCCAAACCTCTCGTTTGTACGTGATCTTCTTGTTTTTAAATGGCAAAACCCATTTTTGAAAAATCATGTTTTAAGATTTTTTATAATTATATTTTATAAAATAATACTTTTTTAAAAAAAATAAATTTGAAAACATGTTTGTTGCAAAATAAGAACTTATAAACAAAATTAAAATGGAGGTTTAGAATATGTACTTAACTTTAAAAGAAAAAAGAATATGTGTGAAAATAATTTAGTGAAGAGTGTTATGTTATAGAGGATTTGGATTGCCGTGAATTCGTGAAATGATGCTGTCAATACAGAACCATTGTATCGTTCAATTTTCGATAAATAAAGATCATGAGTTGCACGATTTGTAGTGAAATCGTGACCCTATCTAAACCATACCGGACCATCCAAAATCATGCCATTTAAATTTAATATATTAAAAAAAAAACAAATATGATATGCAATCGTGATCTAACTTAACAAAATCATACCCATATTAATAGTCTCCCTTATAAATACCTTTAATTAATTAATCGATCAGCTCCCTAACTCCCTTCATTTTCATCACCCATCCGAAAAAAGAAAAAAAGATCGAAGAGATCGAAAATGAAGGCGTCCGTCGTGGTCCTCATTGCCGCCGTGTTGGCCGCCATGGTGGCCCCGCCAGCCACCGCCTGGCTGTTCCCCTTGCCCTTACCGCCCCTCCCAGTCTTCCCCGTCCCACTCCCGATCCCCATCCCATTCTTGCCACCCCTACCACCCCTGCCCCTACGATGGAGGTTGCTGCCGCTACTTATCGTTCTTGAGAGATAATTGCACACAACAGTCGTTCAAGGACCCCAGATTCATTCAACTCGTCCACAATATCTGCAATGCGCATCTCTAATTAGGGCAATAGATTATATATCGACAATATTGATAAATAAATTCAGATGTTACTACTTGTCATGTATATGGGTATTAGAGTAATGAAATGTCAATTACCTCTTTTCTCCTTAACCCTTACTCTCTCTCTAAACCCTAATCTCTCTTTCCCTAATTCATCATCTTCTTCCCTAAATCTCTACTTTTACTATCAATCTCCCTTATTCTAGGTTATGATCCATTAGGGACATAACAATTGGTATCTAGAGCAAGTTTACCGAATTCGAAATCATCTATCTCGATTTCGAAATTTCCCGAATTTTTTTTTTTGGATCTGTTCTTGTGTGAGTGGTCAGCCATGGCAGTCGAGGAGTGGTATGAACATCTCCGGGAGGAAAGCCGGAAATTCATGGAAGAAAACCAGCGACACTGGGACGAGCGGCAAAGAGAATGGGACCGACGGCGAATCGCGGATGAGCGGCAGCGAATTGAAAGCCAAATCGCAGATCAAGAACGGGATCGACGGAGAATCGCGGATCAAGAATGGCAATTGCGGATGCAAGACTCGGATCGACGATTTTACAGGAGTCTCAATGAAATCAAAGTTCAGTTCGGGATGCCACTGGTTGATTACTCTTGTGACGCAGAAGAAAACCGATGGGAGGGAACGCCGGAAGATACGTCGGATGAGGCGGAATCCCGATTGCAACAATTGATTGCTTCGTCGAAGAAGACAGAGAGGCGGATACAACAGTCGTACGAAAGAAACCAGCAATCCATGTTGGAATATCGAAGGCAATGCGAGGAATTTTGGAAACAAGACGAACTGGAGGAACGTGAAAGAAATCGAAATTTGCAGCCCGAATTGGTCGCCGAAGACGGGGTTGAACCAGAGCTCGTACAGTAGGAGCAGATCACAAACTTGAGTCAAGAAATCAATCCGAATATGCTCCTCATCCAGGATCCGAAAGATCTTCAACACAATTGTGAATCTTCAAAGGTAATTCCTCCTCCTTTGCAATGAAGTCGCATCCAAAGAGTTGGGAAAATTAGTCCAATTGTTGATTGAATTGATTGAAATCAGATTGGCTAATGGTAGGACAAGTAGCATGATTGATATTGGGTTGTGTCCAATGGAATTTTTAGAACCTTATGATGCACATAAGCTGTTTGTAGAAATACCCAGAGAAGAGTCTCTCTTGCAGATGGCATTCGTTAAAGGCAAGATTTGTATGGCTAAAGAAATGAGATTGATTGTTGGAGTCGATCGGGGATCGCCATACTTGATAAGTTTTGACCCGGGTGGCAATAATCATTGTTGTCTAAGTGTTGTTCAGGAAATTGGGAATAGAGATGAGATAATTGGGATAAGTCTTGAAGAGCATCATGTCCGGGATGGTCCCATCATGGGGCAGTCATTAGCAGATCAAGAATTTGATCTCAAGTCCTTAAAGAATGGCTTGAAATTATTGCCTTATGATAGAGGAATAGCTAGCATTGATGTTATTGATATCCAGTTGAGACCATCTATGGCATTTGTTTTCGATCCAGGAAAATGTTCTGTCGTCCAAACTATGGAACAAGGGCTGAAAATGATGAGAAGAAACTCTAAGTCTATGCTGCATCATTTATTGTTGGTAATGAAAATATGTTGTGTAATTGGGAGCATATGGGTTTTTGATCCGGGTGGAAAGGTTGATGGTGTTGGTAGGAGTACTGGCTCGGCAGTTGCTTTTGGAATCTGAGAAATCTTATTCAAGTTTAGGTACTACTCCGTATATCATAGCTCATGTACTGTGGAGTGCAAGCAAAAGGCTGGGAAAAAAAAAGTGTACGTGCTGTCAAACCGGGTAGCTGCTAGTTCATCAATGTTGCTAATTTTGCTCCAAGTAAACATCCCTTGTACTGTGGGCATATGGAGCTCCTGTTGGGGCTATCCCTTGTACTGTGGGCATATTACTTTTATCATTTCTAAGTAACTAGTAGTTTTACTTTTATATAGTCATGTATACATGTTATGGTATGAGATGTGCATACTTTGTATTAAGCTTTGAGGACAAAGCTTTTATAAGGGGTAGGTAATGTCATGTATATGGGTATTAGAGGGTATTAGTATTAATACCTCTTATTAGTTGTAATGGGATCATGAAAATAATGAAATGTCAATTACCTCTTTTCTCCTTAACCCTTACTCTCTCTAAACCCTAATCTCTCTTTCCCTAATTCATCATCTTCTTCCCTAAATCTCTACTTTTACTATCAATCTCCCTTATTCTAGGTTATGATCCATTAGGGACATAACACTACTCTTTCTACATATTAGTGATTTTATATACTACGTATTAGGCACTTACAATTACGTTATGTGATCATATTAATTAATAATAATTAATCAATATATACATCAATTAATCTTTTTGCCGTATTATTTTTAAGATACATGTGTTATGTTGTTATATTTTTGGGTGTGTATTTTGTGATACCGCTAATGCTAATCCTTCCTCCGCCGTTTGATTTTTTGACATGTTTTTTTAATGAGCTAAAAACTATATAAAATATTAACTTTTTAAACAATTTTTTATATTAATAATATGACACTTATTAATATTAATAAGATTTATACAATATTATATTAAAAAATTACTAAAAAATTGATATTTTATACTCCCTCCGTCCAAAATACATGGGCTTTTAATTTTCATGCACGCTTTTTTAGGAGCTAAAAACTATATAAAATATTAACTTTTTTATTAATTTTTTTTAATAATTACAAACTTATAACATCTATTTCTGAACGGATGTAGTATATAACAAGTCAATATAGTTCACATACTCCATTGATTTATTGTAGCACTGTTACAGACAGTAACAGTAGATCTGTTAAAACGTGACCCGACCCGAGGACCCGACCCAACCCGACCCGTAAAATGTGGGTTTTGGCGCAAATATTTCAACCCGAACCAACCCGAACCCGTTCAATCCACAAATTTCTGAGTCGGGTTGGGTCAATCCGTGGATCACCCGTTAGGTCAAGCTCTAAGATAATAAAAACATAAATAAATTACAATTTAAATAAAAACATAAATAAATTACAATTTAACCTAATATTAAAATTTATTACTAATAATAATTAGAATTGAATATTATCTTTTTTTTATTATCAACTTTATTTTATAATTTAACATTGCAAAATGTTATGTATATAAAAATACATATTACTATTGTAGCAACATTAATTACTTCTTTTCAAAAATATAACTATTATTAGGGTAATATAACGATTTTAGGTTTAGGAACTATGTAAATAGTCATTAAAAATACCCCATCTGTTTAGTTTTAAATGTCGTTTACTATTCATGTATAGTTTTAAGGTTGATAAAAATTGTATAAAATATTTATATAATTTCTTAATTCAAACTGAAAAAATGAAATTATAACAAATAAATTTTAAAAAATGATATTTTACGTATTTTTATCATCCGTAAATAACGTGTATATAACGTGTATATAGTAAATGGCATTCTTTGTCTCCAGGGGTAAAAAAGATAGCATTCAAGGGTGCAGTTAGTACGATTCATCAGGTCTCCGTGCAACAAGCCACTTTTGTGCGAATCGTGATTTAGCAGTAACTGAACCAATCAGCCCATTTGCCAGCTACATGAACATTGAACATTTCCCAATTATCAGATTTCGTTTTGTCAAAGTGTTCTTAATTAGCCTCATTGACCTATTTGGAGCGAAATTAAATTCTGTTATAGCAAATACAATACAAGCTAACTTGAATTGAAATGGCAATGAAAATCAATTGTGAAATCTGAAGCTGAGCACGACACTTGCATTTTTCATAAAGCATAATCAATACTGTTGTAATAACAAGGGTCAACTAATGACCATGGTAGTTAGTGTGGGTGTGAGACACAGATGAGCAGAGCTCAGTAACCGACTTTGACTCTCCTTATATGGATGAGCTGTAATCAGTTGATGGTAATTGAAGATGATGATCATCTGAGCTTAGTAACCGATTTGTAGTGCATTCAATTAAAAATATATTGGATATGAGATCTATCTAAATCATACAAAAGTATATATTCCATTAACAAACTACTTCATATAAGATAAGATAGAATCACCGGCCATCCAAAATCATTCCATTTAAATCTAAAATTTTTTTTAAAAAAATATGACATACAATCGTGATCTTACTAAACTAAATCATATCCAAATGAATCCAATCTCCCTTATAAAATATGGATCCTTTAATTAAATCGATCAGCTCCATTCATTTTCATTGTCCATCCGGAAAAAGAAGAAGAGATCGAAGATGAAGGCGTCCGTTGTGGTCCTCATTGTCACCGTGATGGCCGCCCTGGTAGCCCGGCCAGCCACCGCGTGGCTGTTCCCATTACCGATACCTTTACCCTTACCGCCCCTCCCGATCCCGATCCCCTTCCCATTCTTGCCACCCCTCCCACCCTTACCCTTTCTGACGCCACTCTTCCCTGACTACCCACCGACCGTCGGAACCCCTCCCCCGGCTCCCCCCTCCCCTCTGCCGCCTCTTTCTACTGACGATTGCGAAAGGTTCATTGCCGGCACGTCACACGGGTGCTTCAACCAGTACACCCGCGCGGGCGATGGAAGTTGCTGCCGCTTCGTATCGTTCTTGAAAGATAATTGCACACAACCTTTGTTCAAGGAATCCAAATTCAGTGAATACGTCCACAATATCTGCAATATTCCTCTCTAAATCAGGGCAATAGATCGACAATATTGATAAATAAATTCAGATATTAGTATTTAGTACTCTTTTCTATTCTACATATTAGTGCTTTTTACATATTAGTACTTACAATTACGTTATGTTATCATATTATTAATCAATATATACATCAGTTATTTAAGCTTGTTTTCCACATTCTTTTTAACATACATATGTGTTTAATTTTGTTGTTATATTTTTGGTTGTGTATTTTGTGATACTACGCTAATAGCAAGTTATTATAGTTCACGTACTCGTTGAGTCTTGACGATTTATTGCACTGTTACATTAGCAGTTTGGCTTTGGTCTGCGGTCTTGTATCGAAAATCATATAAACTGTGCAGTTTATATATATTTCCTTCATGAGTTTCATATTTAAGTTATGAAAATTTTGTTTAATTACGTACCCTAAATCGAGTTAATGATAAATTGGTACTTTTAAAAAAAATAAAAATCAAGGGCATGTGTATATACATGGTGAGATAAAGAACAAAGGCCGAACCATGGGGGGATTTCCCACCCTTATTCAACGAACACATACGTACTATACGGGGTATAGTTTATCTAGAGGGCTTTGAAATATGAAGGAAGTTTCGACAATATATATATATAAGAAGTTAGAGAAGCTTAAATGAGAGAAAATGCCAAATTTTTGACTTTGTAGGATACATCTTATTTTGTTCTCAAAAAAATAAAAAAAGGATACATCTTATTTAGGCATGAGTACCTGTTGAAACCGAACCGAAACCGGTACAAAACCAGAAAAATAAGAACCGAAATATTCAAACCGATAACAGGACCGGTAATATTAAACCGGCCCGGAATATAAAAAGTTGATTCGGAACCGGATATAAAAAATTATATTTCATCATCAATGGAACTTTTTGTATGTAAATCTGTATTATTAATAACATCATAGTTGCTACAAAAACAAAGTATCAAATAACAGTGTAATGTCAATATATATCATAGCATATTAGAAGACTGTATAACATGCAACAGCTAGCAACCGTAATTTCCTCAAATATCAAATGAAGCATTCGTTCCACATCATCAAGTGTAATTCAACGTTAAATAGATTGAACAGTATATTTTTCTTACAAAAATAAAATTTTCGACAAAATATATAAAAAGTTACGGAAGTTATTACCTGCGGCTTGCATGGTTTTTAAATTAATATTCTCGGAAAATTTAGCTTATAAATTATAATTTATCATTTAAAAAAAAATCAATATTTCACTAAAGATATACCAGTAGGTACCAACCAATTTGTCAATTTGAATATAAGCTAAATAATTATAAAAATCAGTTTTATAAATTATAATTCATATTAAAAAAAAAACTCCATATTTCATCATAAATCCCAACAACCAACGAATTTGGATATAGGCTAAATAGTTTATCCAATCACTTAACCAAATAAACTCGTTTTTATTTAAGAAACCGTTCACATATAACGCAACGACACGCTTTTCATAGTCGGAGCCGGTAGGTGTAGGATGACATTGGTTGTAAACTTGTAATGTTTGTTACGGTTTGAATACACGTTAAGATGTAAGGAAAACACGTTAGGATGTAAGCAGTGGCGGAGCCAGGATTCCGGGCAGGAGGTGCTAAAAAAAATTCGTGAAATATTTTTTTGGATGTATACTTGATAAGAAGATTTTGTAAAAAAAATATTGAAAAAACAATAAAATTGTTATTTTTCATGATATTTTTTGTATTTAAATAGTTGAGTGTAACAAAAAAAATAGAAGAGAAACAAAAAAATATGAATATAATTTAAACATAAATATTGAAAGAAAGGGTTTAATATATAATTTAAACATAAATATGACATTTTTTGAATGAAATGGTTGATAAAAACAAAAAATATAAAGAGAAATTAAGAAGAATTAATGATAGAGTAAAACAAATAAAAAAGTTAAGGTGGTGGGATTTGAACCCAACACCTCTTGATTCTCTTTACTTTCTCCCTTCTTTTCCTTACCACTTGAGCTAGATAGCATTTATGTTTCAAATATCACCCTAGTTGTACATATGCTCGAGCACCCCCGAGCACCCCCAACTCCGCCACTGGATGTAAGGAAAACATGAAATGAGGGATGAAGTTTTGGTATAAATGTGGGATGAAAGTATGAAAATTACCCTAGTTGTTATCACCAAGAAGCAGAAGAGCGCTATTAAATAAGATCCCAGCGCTAGTAGCAAGAGCAAGTTAAACGTAACGTTTGCCACCTGAAATGATTATCAAAATGATTGTCAAGACATTGATGCAACCAAGAATTATCAGAACGGATGACAATGAAGCTAAAATGAAAAGATGTTAAGGAATATGATCCCAGATGGCAAAACTTGGAGAAAGCTTTTAAAAATGTGAACACATGATTCGGCTGTGTCAACATGAATCAAATAACAGAAGTAAATGACTGAAAGGAAATAACAAGAAGCAAATGACGGAAAGGAAAATGCAAAAATAAAGTACAAGCCATCTACACTGTAACCTACAAGTTAGCAGAATCGACGAATCGACCAACCAAGCGGAAGACGCACACAGAGAACTCTGGGGATCACTAGCGGACACCTCAACATGGACTCAAAACAGAATCAACAAGTATCGATCGCATTTCCACGACGTCTACAAGCTTGACTGACAAGCCACCATTCACATGAAACCTGTACAACAGCAAGAAAAGCACAGTACACCAACCCGCAGACCAAAACTCCAGCCAAACCATTGCCTACACAAATTCCCAAAACATATCTCACACCCTCAAGGACGATAACAAGATCGTAATAGGCAATACCACAACAGTAAGCCAAAATAGAGGAAACGTATAAGACAAGATAGAAATAAGTAAACAACAACAATAAACAGGCTAAAAGACCAGAAAGCGGTTAGAAAACAAACCCATAAAGCTCACGAACTTTTTTTTTTTTTTTTTGACTTGTCGAGCAAGACCAATGTTGGAAATTGTTTTGCTTTTTCTTTTATTTTCTTTTTCCCCCAAATAAAGCAGCAAAGCGTAAGGAAAACGCTATACGCCTAGTCGACGGAACCGACTCCAACCACAGAGCCTTGGTCGGAGCCGGAGCAACCAAATACAGGGCGTCGGTAAAGCAGGTCGGCACGAAAGCGCCCGTAAAAGGCGGAAAAAGAGGCGGAACGAACCGTCAAGGGAGGAGCACAGAGCAAGTGGTGCCCGACGCAGGCAAGAGCGAGGACGAAGCACAGCGGAGGAGGTTGAATTGCCCAGTGATGAAGAGGCGGCGCCGTGGAAGACAAAATCTTGACGGCGGCAAAACGCGCCAGAAAAGAGAGTCGGGGAAAGAAGCGGCGACCGAGGTCGGTGCTGAGAACGACGTTGAGGGAGACCTGGAAGAGGATGAAACCGATGGAGGAGCTGATGCCAGAGCACGAGCGTCCCCGAGAGGCTGGGTAGATGGTGGCCTAGGCGGCGGTAGATCGGAGGAGGTATGCAAAGGGTGTTTAGGGTGGGCGGCGGCGAAGAAGAAACGCTCACAAAGGGAGTGTTTCTAATCAAACCAGCGTGGTGAGGTTGGGCACAGCCTGGTTGGCTCGAGGTTCGGCGGAGAAGACGATGAAGGTGGGCAGTGAAGCTTGCGGTGGCGGCGGAAACCAAGGGAGGACAGAGTAGGTCGACGGCAGTGTGGGTGTGCGGCGGCCAGAGGCTGAGTATAGGAAGGAAGTTAGAGGGTGAAGCTGGTGGGCTGCGGGTGAAGAAGGGTGGTGAACCGGTGGGGTGTGGCCAAGGGTGTTGCTGGACAGGGGAGCTGTGGCATGAAGCCCGGCGACGGCAAGCCAAAAGCTCTCAAAAGACAGCTTTGAGGGGCTTGTACTTTATTTCTGTTTTTCAATTCCGTCATTTACTTCTTGTTATTTCCTTTCAGTCATTTGCTTCTGTTATTTGCTTCAGGTTGTACATGATGGTTAGTCCATCTCCCGGCTTGTCTGGGCTCTCGGTTTCTCTAGGCTTGTCTAGAGAATCGAATTTCTTTCCTTATATAAAAAAAAAAAAAAAAAAAAAAAGAGAGTCACTTCATTTTATTCCCACTTGCTATAGTCATTCACACGTACTTCCAGAATTTCTTCAAAATTTTGGAAAGTAGTTTCGCAATGGGGAGTTTCGTTTGTTATAAATTAAAATGGTCTAGTTAGACTAGTTTCGTAATTCATCAAATATATGTGATTAGTACTAAAATAATTTCTACAAATTTGTGGGGTGTAGTTTGAGAAGGGCATAAGTTCTTTCTTTTTTTTGTTATCATTCCCTGAATGATATCCCCTGTGCAGAAGATCATATATTGTATAAATGTATAATAAATATATATAAGATGAAAACAAAAAACAAATCAACTTATAACCAGTTCATCCATGATAATAAGTTGAATTCCGTCGACGTCATGAGAGTCTCGATAAGACGTTGTCCAAAGAACGGTAATCCTTCCCCTAATTGTCCAAATTTTGTTTGTGGATCCATCTAAGGTGTTGATGGTATCTACGGTTGGTGCCATTTGAAACCTGAAGCACGTAACCAAATAACGAAGTCAAATTAACAACACAAACATCGAAATGTTTTCACTCGAAACACATCATGTTTGCTGAAAAAACTAAGTAAATGTACCTGCGCACTCTAGGATGGATGTTCGGAAATCGATTGAGCATCAACTGAAAAATATAAGTTCAAGAAGTCACACAATTGAACAATGATTCCAAAAAAAAAAGGTAGAAGGATACCTTCAACGGATGTAGAAATGACTAGGAAAAATAGAATACCTTTTTTGTGGTTTTTGTTCTTCGGATTGGAAGTCTCGTTATGAGCTTAGTAGGCGAGTGGGGGGAGTGGGGGGAGTGGGATAACTAAGTAACTTCCATACTAATAAAGAAAAATGAAGGTAACTTCCAGGTTTTATGTGTGCATAAGAAAAAGTGGGAGAGTGGGGGAGTGGGATAACTAAGTAACTTCCATACTAATAAAAAAAACTAAGATAACTTCCATGGCTATACTAAAAAAGAACGTGGGTAGTGGGAAATAACTACCAAATTAGTGGGAAGTATATGAACGTGGTTAAATCCTCTAGTAGGGTAAATAACTTCCATACTAATAAAAAAAACTAAGATAACTTCCATGGCTATACTAAAAAAGAACGTGGGTAGTGGGAAATAACTACCAAATTAGTGGGAAGTACATGAACGTGGTTAAATCCTCTAGTAGGGTAAATAACTTCCATACTAATAAATCGTCTAACAGGATAAATAACTACCAAATTCAATTAGTGGGAAGTACATGAAGTTAGTGGGAAAAATTCTATTTACGGTTAAATTGCTAATATATATGAAAAGGTTAAAAAGAAAGAAAAAAAACTTATGAACGTGGGTAGATACTTGTTTTTTAGAGGTAAACGTGGGTAGATACTAGATATGCTTTACTAACAAATTAAGTCCCTATATCTTTCAAATTAATTTTAAATTCTAACTTAAAATTATTTTGAAACGTGGGTTGATGTTTTTATTTTTATTTCACACTTGTAGAATTTTCCACCACCCGTGATGTGTGCTGTTAAAAACACAACCATGAATATGGTACCAAGTTCACAAATACATAGGGTACCTAATTTGCATCAAACAAAAGATAGAGAAATATTGGTATGGAAAATCACTTGAAATCACACATTTCTAACCAGAATTCACGAAAATCCCAATTTCAAATAAAACACCCAAATCGATTTCTAGGGTTAGGGTTCTCATCAAACAATCACAGAGGAGGGGGAAAGGGAGCCATGGTGCATCAAGAGCTATCTCTCCCTCAACAGAAATCAGCGTTCTCCCATTAATATCTCCTTTCGAAAGAAAGAGGCTCGCCTCATTGTCGAATCTAGAGAAGAGATAAACAGAAATTCGGAAATCGAATAGCAATTAAGAAGGAAATTAAAATAGATAAGCAATTCAAAAACTAATAAACAACAAATTGAACATGAAACCGAACCGAAATTTCGCTCCATCTTAAGTTCTTCCAAAGGAAAATCACTTGAAATCACACATTCCTAACCAGAATTCACGAAAATCCCAATTTCAAATAAAACCCCCAAATCGATTTCTAGGGTTAGGGTTCTCACCAAACAATCAGAGAGCAAGGGGAAAGGGAGACATGGTGCATCAAGAGCTATCTCTCTCTCACTTGGTATCTGGTGGCCACCATGGATGACGACGGCAAGAGGGAGCGGTGATGTGAAGCCGGAGGCGGCCTGATGCTCAGGAGAGACGATGGAGAGAAAGGAGATAAAGAGGAGGGTGAAAGGGAGTCATGGTGCATCAAGAGCTATCTCTCCCTCACTTGGTATCTGGTGGCCACCATGGATGACGACGGCAAGAGGAGCGGTGTTGTGAAGCCGGAGGCGGCCTGGTGCCCAGGAGAGACGATGGAGAGAAAGGAGAGAAAGAAGTTTACATGGTGGGAAAGAGAATGGGAGAAAGAAAGAGGAAGAGAAGGGCAAAGACGAAAAGAAGGAAAAAAATTGGAGAATGCTCCACGTGAATAGCCTCACTGCTCTCCAAAGTACTCAACTTTAAGATATAGGAGGATTTGAAAAGCGGGTAAAAAACTATTCAAATATATTATTAAAAATAATAGTTTATTATATTCAATCACTAAAAATATAAATATGTACATTATGATTAACATTATTATTCTAACACATCTCACTATTATTGTAGCCCAATAACTTAGTATATTGTGATACACTATTGATAGAATCCGTTAATACCGCATTATATTATGCTATCTATATTAGGGGAATTTATTCAAACCTAGTCTCTCTCACATGGTATCATCCTAATCGATCCCTCTCCCTTGAAACCCTAATTCCAGAGCTGCTGGCGCAGTAGCCCCTGCCGCATCTCCTCCTCCGCCCCTTCTCTATAGCCGCCAATATGTGGATATCCTCCTACTCCAGCCGCACCCGCTCCTCACCCATGGCCACCGACGGAAAATCTCAATTTCACTGCGCTCTCACCGTTGTGAACATTCGCAACGCTATGCCGCTAACCTTAGACACCACCACCACGCCCTACGCTTCCTGCCTTCCCGGTGTGCTCTCTTCAGAACCGGACCTGAGATTTGAAATGCCCGAGACTAGATATAAAAATGGGGCCCTCTACTATTTTTTATTTTTTGGAGAATTTTATTTATTATTTCGTTAATTTATTTAGCTATTTTTATATAAAAAAGCTCAATATGGGTGGTTTTAAATATTGTTTTATTCGTTATTTTGGGCAATTATTTTTTTAGAAAGGCTTTGTGAAAATCTGTTTTTTTTTTAAATATGAAGTTGCACAAAATAAAACATTAATAAAATTTTGTTTATTTTTCATAACCCTATATAATAGATATTTCTATTTTATTGGTGGTTTTTAGTGATTATTAATCAAATTTTGGTGGAAAAAATGCAACTAAATTAATGGATTACAAAGAGAATGGAATCATGAACTAATGGAAAAGAATGAGATTTTTAACAATACATTATAATAACTATAGTTAAACTTACTTATAAAAAAATCCATTTGCTTAAAAAAAAAATTGGACTCCTGTAAATTTTGGGCCCGAGGCGGAGGCCATGTTTGCCTCCCCTCAGTCTGGAGAAGAACTCCATAACTGTGTTGATGATTGATTTGCCCACCGTCTTCAAACATTTTTGATAGAAAACTGGTTGAAAGCCATCGATGCTCGTGGACTTTAAAACACCCATCTTCTTCGTAGCCACAGAGATCTTATCCTCACTTATAGGGTTAGCCACAGAGATCTTATCCTCAGTCTGGAGAAGAACTCCATAACTGTGTTGATTGATTTGCCCACCGTCTTCCAACATTTTTGATAGAAAACTGGTTGAAAGCCATCGATGCTCGTGGACTTTAAAACACCCATCTTCTTCGTAGCCACAGAGATCTTATCATCACTTATAGGGTTATCCAGATCATTCCAAACACATTGTTGCAAGATCGGAAAGCCGGTGCGAAAGTAGCTAGTAGGAGCCACCAATTTCGGATTGAGATAATAAAGATCCATAAAAAAATTCACAACATGATCCTCCAACTCTTTTTTTGTCTATGATCCAGTTATCATTCTCACCTTGAAGCCTATCCACTCGGTTATATTTCCTACGAATAACCGTCGAGGTATGGAAGCAGCTTGTATTGCGATATCCGACACGCAACCATTGGATTTTCCTGTTGCATAACGGTGGCTAACTCAGCTTGTACCTCCGCTTCATTCTCCAAAAGGCGATAAGTGCGACGGACAAATTAACTTCTGCATCCCGTTAAGACAAGAAATCAAACTCTGCGTCGATTCGTTTTAGTATGAAGTCCTGCATAGAGGTGATTCATTTTGGACTGTGGATCTCCTTTTGGGCTTTTGACCCACTGTCTTTTTTACTGGGTTCTTCTTTTGATCCACCCTATCTGGCCCACACACTTTTGGGCCTTTACCAAAGTTTTGAAAAGGTGAAGGAGCCCTTCTCAAAAGTCACATGGCCTTAAGAAAACTTAATTACACCCTTAAGCAATGATATGATCATCTATTTGGAATGATCATATGCCGTGAAACTAATTAATTACATGAAACTAATTAATTTACCCTCTCAAGTGGAATGATGGAACTGCCCATTCCATTCAATCTCAATGATCAAACTACCAACATTCCATGCATGACCCTCTCAAGTGGCATGATGGAACTACCCATTCCATTCAATCTCAATGATCAAACTACCAACCTTTCATGCATCCTGCAATGATTAAACTACCCCTTCTACACAATCCACCTCATTAATCTACTTTTACATTACATCTATATTAACTCCTTCTGGCCATTCATCATTAAACAAGTTGAAAAAGTTGAGAGAGTGAAAACTTACCAAATCCAAAATTTTAGTGAAGAGAAATCGTGTGATTTTAACGGGAAATATGAAGATGGTTAATTTGCAACTCATAGCCGTTATTTTGGCGATTGCTTTGTGCAACAAGTCTCGTGTGAAATTTTGACTATTTCTCTTCACTAAAATTTTGGATTTGGTAAGTTTTCACTCTCTCAACTTTTTCAATAATGAATGAGTAGGCCAGAAGGAGTTAATATAGTGATGTAATGTAAAAGTAGATGAATGAGGTGGATGTGTGGAAGGGGTAGTTTAATCATTGTGGGATGGATGGAAGGTTGGTAGTTTGATCATTGAGATTGAATGGAATGGGCAGTTCCATTATTCCACTTGAGAGGGTCATGCATGGAAGGTTGGTAGTTTGATCATTGACATTGAATAGAATGGGCAGTTCCATCACTCCACTCGGGATGGTAAATTAATTAGTTTCATGTAATTATTTAGTTTCACGGCAGATGATCATTCCAAATAGATGATCATTGCTTAAGGGTGTAATGCTCATAGTTTTTTCCCCGCTTTCCAAATTTATTATTTAAAGATGTTTACTTATCTTAAAAATAAAAAGCATTGAATGATATAAATAAAATAATACACATAAAAAGGCATATATAATTAAAGAATTAATTATGGGTCTAAAAAGACAATGAAGAGGATCTATAAATCCCATTACCCCTAAATAATTTCAAATTTTGACAAAACTCAAATGATAGTCAAAAACTTGGATTTTTTTTTTAGTAATTCAAGTCACACACTTAAAATCTTTATCATGAATAAGATTTTAGAGAATGAATACGAAGCCAATCTAAGGGGAAAGAATGAATAGCGTGTCTGTGATTGTAACTTCTTAATAAAAAATAGAATGTAACCGAGTTTAGAGATTTGAGTATGAAGCAAAGAGAGAGGAGCTCACTAAATGAATAGGAGTAACGAGTCAACGACGAAGGCGAGAGCCTAGTGGGTGAGAAATTAGAGGTATTCGGTCATGATTCCTATCTCCTCTAGGAACAATTTTACCTCCTCCTTCCTCTTGGGTCCCTCTATAGTCCACATAGCTTGAATTCGAAAGATACACAAATAGTTAGTATTCTGAAAATAATTAGTATTTCCCAACTTGGCAATCTCGTACACACTGTAGTTCAAACTTCAAACTGAAGTGAATCAATGTGATCACTAAAGGGACACCAAAGTTGTTGACTGTAACTCCAACAAAAAGCAAGTAATATATTTGTAAGGTTTAAAACGGTAAGATTCACTCATGTTTGAAGCTAAGAACTTAAAAGAATCAAGAATACTTAGCACAACAACCAGTAAATCAATCAAAGTGATTCAAGACAATCTTGAATCTTAAGCAGAGCACAGAAATCTTGGTGTTCTCTCTTCATCTCTAATACTCATACATGCTAGATCTAGGGTTTCTCTTTGCATGCGTGCTTGATTATACCCTTTATTGAACGATTACTTAGTGGATTCAGCCGATTCTTGAGGCCTTGAGGACGTAGGCAATTTTTGCCGAACCTCGTAAAATCTTGGTGTACGTTCTTGCATGTTTGTTGAGTATCTCGCTTCTATATCACTCGCTTCCGCTCAAATTATTTTCGTTACCTTCGAATCTCGGTTTTCAACAAGTGGTATCAGAGCTTGAGTGTCCCGCTCTCGATTTCCTATCTCATTCTTGAGTTTAGGGATAGAGATCGGACGTAGGGCCTCGGACATACCTAAAAGGGACATCGCTGGTGCCGAACCCCCCCTACGTGACATAACACGCCTTGTTTGCTAGATTTAGGCTTGTGTGTGTTTGTTTATGTGCTCTGCTTAAGATTCAAGATTGTCTTGAATCGTTTTGATTGATTTACTGGCTGTTTTGCTAAGTATTCTTGATTTCTTTAAGTTCTTAGCTTCAAACATTGGTGAATCTTACCGTTTTAAACCTTACAAATATATTACATGCTTTTCGTTGGAGTTACAGTCAGCAGCTTTGGTGTCCTTTTAGTGATCACATTGATTCACTTCAGTTTGAAGTTTGAACTATAGTGTGTACGAGATTGCCATGTTGAGAAATACTAATTATTTTCAGAATACTAACTATTTGTGTATCTTTTGAATTCAAGCTATGTGAACTATGGAGGGACCCAAGAGGAAGGATGAGGTAAAATTGTTCCTAGAGGAGATAGGAACCATCACCGAATACCTCTAATTTCTCACCCACTAGGCACTCGCCTTCGTCGTTGACTCGTTGCTCCTATTCATCTAGTGAGCTCCTCTCTCTTTGCTTCATACTCAAATCTCTAAACTCGATTACATTCTATTTTTTATTAAGAAGTTACAATCACAGACACGCTATTCATTCTTTCCCCTTAGATTGGCTTCGTATTCATTCTCTAAAATCTTATTCATGATAAAGATTTTAAGTTTGTGACTTTAATTACTAAAAAAAAAATTCTAAGTTTTTTACTATCATTTAAGTTTTGTCAAAATTTGAAATTATTTAGGGGTAATGGGGTTTATAGATCATCTTCATTGTCTTTTTAGATTTTTAGACCCATAATTAATTCTTTAATTATATAGGCCTTTTTATGTTTACTACTTTATTTATATCATTCAATGCTTTTATTTTTAAGATAAGTTAACATCTTTAAATAATAAATTTGGAAAGCGGGTAAAAAACTATTCAAATATATTATTAAAAAAAATAGTTTATTATATTCAATCACTAAAAATATAAATATGTACATTATGATTAACATTATTATTCTAACACATCTGGACATTGTTCACATACTAAACAACAAGAAGTTGCTTAATGATGGACCAAAAACAAGTCTCATCCAAGAAAGGTAATTCGGCATCAAAATGGCATAAGAATTGATGAGAAACATGGGGAACGTGCTCACTTGGGGCAGATTCGTTTTGGGAGGGCTTAAATATAACAAATCTCATTTATTACATGCATGGCGAGGGAAAGAACTGGAACCCCGAATAGACTAGAGACGATGAATTGCGAAGTATGTGAACAATGTCCAGACACGACAGGACACATTGTATTACTGTTTGATTGAAAGTACTCAAGAAAAGTGATTCAAATGGTCATGGAGAAGCTGAAATTTAGGCAAATTAAGTACGTGATTTCTGAATAGCTGGGGTAGATGGCCACAAATATGTTTAGCTGTTGAAGCAACAAATTTATCTCAAAACTACGTCTGCAATACTGATAAAATGCGTTGTTAAAGTGCATGTGGCATTTGGCATGCCAGAAACACCAAGATTTTTCAAAATATATTCCATCATCTTTTAGTGAAGCTAAATGTATTGAACTAGTGCTAGTCTACTAGATCAGCAGAGGTTACTCTGTAGAAGTTCTTTTATACTAAACATAGAAACCTTTTATATTGCTTCATTTTGGAATATATCCAAAAATAGAAGCAAAAAGTTTTACAACTACCACTTCATCCAATTTTGCCCAAAATGAAAACATGGCATTAACAGCACTATTAGGGATTAATTCGAAGACCTGTATTAGTTTGATGACGTACATACGCCCTAGGGCGTCAAAAATGGCTTATGTCACTACTTTACTATCAGCCTTTTTCAAAGCCCTAGGGTTTCGAAATTGGCACACACACATATATATGTCACTACTCATTCATTGGTGGTGCAACTACGGTGAAAAAATAACCAAAGCATTAGCCAAAAAAAAAAATACCACCCAAACCTTAGAAAACAAGGAAAAACCGAGGCAGTGGACAATGTTAAAGGATTGAGATCATACAGAAAAAGAGAAACTAACCTCAAGATAGCAATTCTGGCGAATGGTTGTCTGTTTCTGAGGATTTACATTAACTTCACATGATACTTTGGCCTGTAAAACATTAAGATTTCACAATGAAATTACACATGTAATGGAAGATAGAGAGACTAATATGATATTGCTCACTTATTACTCCATCATGACATTTAGAAAAATAAATGAATAAATACAACTGAATGCAGAAAGTTTTTCCAGTAACTACAGCACAGTGGAAAACCAACAAATCAAATGTAGAAAATGTGCAATTTCAAAGACTGCTAATCAAACACAAGGGGTGAAGAACAGTGCAAATCAACAGCACAGTGGAAAGCCTCACACAGGAAAACTGTAGCATTATTGTCCAGACGAAAACTGCAGCACTATTTTTTGCAATTTGCCCTTTAATTTATTCATACTTGCAGTTTTCCTATTTTTTTTTATCAATTTCATATCCTCTAGAAACTGTTACTGTCAGCTGTTAATGCATGAATATGCAGCAGACATTTAATTAGGATTATTAGTCACATTTGATGCTCGTCTAGGGAAGGGTACCCGAAGCTTGTAAGTACTCCCTTGACAGAGCCTGAAATAACAGAGTTAATTACCAGTGGACTCGTACAGAAAGAATTTCTAGTTAGAGGGGATCCTAAAGAGACTTAAGATGTCAGACGTCAATGTGCAGTGCAAAACATTTGAATAGCGGCATAGCCCAACAATTGCAACACAATTCTTCGCTTATTGAACAAAAAGTGTCAAACTGGATGTGGACAGATCTAGCAATGCAGCAAGGAGACGATAAAACCAAGAAGATTAATAATCATCTCCATATCAACAAAATACACAGAAGATGCTGATATCCATTACCGATTCATTTCATTCATCTTATTATAGTCAAGTGAATAATACCAGTGACTAGAACATTCAGTTAACTCAAAATACCTCCATTTCGATGGTATGTCCAATCATTGCCTCCGCAGGCTTAAGTACTTCTCGTACAAAGTTGCCTACAACTTCATCGATCCACTTTCTAAGGATAGGAAAACGCTGCAGTTCACTAACCAAACAACAATGACTCATCTGCAGTGAAATCGATTTGGTGAGTACGCCAACATATGTGGATGAAATGAAATATACTTTTGAAGTTTAACCATGAAATGGACTTGTTTGTTACCTTTATCAACTCATCATATATGAACCTTGCACTCTGAAGAGTAGGATCTAGCAGCCGAGCTATTTGCCTTCTGATAAGAACTTCGAATGGAAACTATACATTGTAAAGGTTAAATCACATTATAGACCTTTCAAAATAATCAGCACAAGTCAGAAGCCATCGAGTATAAATGTCCATTAAGTAACATCAAATATTTATAAGTGCATCAAGGAAGAAAAAACTAAACTATAAGATCAAAGCAATTGAAGGGGGAAACATTATTGACAATTTTTGAAGACCTACCTCTGGTACAAATAAAGCAGATCTTGGTTCAGTTGCATTCTGAATAGCAGTGCGGATATCATCGTCACTCAAATCTTCACATGGATCCACTTCCTAAAGAATTGATAAAACATTGCAAATTATCAGCCTACATGTCATGATTCAGAGAGATAAGGAGGCTGGACTCTCGAGTCAGCAAACTGAAAAACACATCCAAAAACGTGAAGCCAATGAACTGGTACAGCTAACAGATAATGGCCGTTTTCTTACACACTAAAGCACCAAATTTAATCAGGAAGTGCAAAGTTAGTTTAAAGCAATCCTCAAAACTCAAAATAGAGAGTGACAAATGACAGTCAAAACACACCTCTAAACTCTTAACAAAAATTGACTGGAAAATTTAGTGTATACGAGCTCCACTAGATAGCTCAGATGTAGATATCTCTCCATTCTTGCCTTCAATCATTGAAGAAAAAGCTGTTCACAAACACATAAAAAGGTCACTTGAGCTAAAAAAGATTCTAGGACAAAGAGTCAAGGCAGCAATTTTCTGACTCTTACCTTCTGAATATTTTGAGAGAATGTTCAGGATAACACTTCCCTGAGTAGCCTGTTGACAGAAAAATAGAACCATTAACAATAACTGAGTGGGGATTGCTCGTAACAACAGTTGGGTTAAGCTTCTTTTTTTTTTTTGGTGAAAACAGTTGGGGTTAAGCTTTATTCTCATACTATTAGTATTAAGGTAACTAAGTGGTTTTGACAAATCAATATCAAGTGGTATATACTATGATGATACTTTAAGACAATTCTCAATTTTTGATAACATCTTAAAAACTAAACACTATCAAAATGGTGCAAAAGTGCGAATCTAATTGCCATGAATTTTGAGCTTAACATATAAATTGAAATAATAAGATCTTAGTCCTGTCTATTCTTCTCATCCTGTTTAAAAATTGTCCACATTGATAATCGTTCGTTTCTTTGGCAATCAAAACATAGCATCAAGTGAAGAATGGCAGCAAGTCCTACATCACTTAATTTCCCAAGAAGATTTCATGACTCGGAATTCAGAAATACTGACAGGAAAGAGAAAACAAACATCTATTTACTCGTTACAACAGCCGAGTTCTGTTCTATTAAGTATTTTTGTACATAAATAGGCCAAAGAGGAACTTTAATAGTCATACTACAAAGTAGTAGCACCAAAAGAGTAACCAAACTTGAAAGTAAAAGAGCAAAGAACTTAGTATTGTTAAATTCAAGAAACTTATCCAGCTTCATTTAATCAACAAGCTGTCTCAATATAAAACTCGTGGCCCAACCATATCCATAGAAAATGACCAATCAAACAAAAGCATTTATGAAAACTTCCAAAAAAGTAATACTGGAGTTACAAATTAACTCAGATTTTATAGTTTCGCCATAGCTAGCATGCTCCTTACAGAAAAAAGCTGAGCACTTATTTGGGCCTTCAAACTAGGAAGGGCTGATTTGATATGTTGCACCAAAACCAGCCACATCTAAAAACACAATGCTTGGCATTAACAAAAAAAAAAAAAAGCAAGATGAATACCTATAAAGAGAAATGGGTCAGTGATTGTAGCACATCCTAGCTGGTTCAGCTTCTTCGCTAGTTGAGGGATGCCACACCTACCTGCAAGATCATTATACACCTAAAAGACCCCAAAGCTTTAAGAGCATTGACTAGCATCAAACTATCAAAATTCAAACTCAGTATACTATACCGGACGACTCCAGATGAACTTATCACCAAAGCATCTTTGATACTCCTTTTGAACATGATGTCCTACTCAGATAACAGGAAAGACATGTCAAAATTTTGAATAATTAATATAACAATCTCAACCACTAACCAACATACAAGTCTTACAACACCACAAAATACATTTACAGGAAATTTTTATCACATATGTCAAAATTTTGAATAATTAATATAACAATCTCAACCACTAACCAACATACAAGTCTTACAACACCACAAAATACATTTACAGGAAATTTTTATCACATATTAAGATGTATTTCACCAAAAAAGCACAATGTTACATAATATTACCTCTTGACTGCGAATCCATGAACAAGAATCATAAACCTTGCAATTGACGCCCGGGGAGGTAGTTTCAGATACAAGTGCTGCAAAATTACATCCAGATCTCATTTTCAACTGAACAAAAATTCTAACTCAACATTACGCTCCAAAAATCTTAGTGATTCAACTTTGTGATGAATTCTAACTCAACATCAGCCCAGATTCCCGCTCCAAAAATGTAGAGAAAGAAAAACGGGAATACCTGATTTGAACTTCCCACTTCGGTATCAACCTCAACTGCGAAAACAAATCTCTAATGTGGCTTCAGTTTAATCCGTCTCCCGATTCAAACACAAGTTCCGCGATGATTCGGGAGGGTTTTGGAAGCTGGAACAAATTTGGCGATGATTCTCGAGCGCTTTAGTGCTCAAGTTAGGGTTTGAGAATTTCGGATCGAGAGGCGGGGAGGCGGGAGAGAGCTCGTCGAGAAACAATGTGACCCGGTGGTCCTTCCAGGTAGGTGGATCATACAATGTGACCTGGTGGTCCTTCCAGGCAGGTGGATCATCAGATCATGTATTGATGATGAGTACGACTGTACGAGTATAAAACCAGTACAAATTACACTTATTGCCCATAATTTATGATATCTTCTAAAAAAACCACTCATAAATTGTAAAATTATAATAAACCACCCATATTCATAAGATTTTTCAATTAGCTATCCATCTTCTAACTCGATTTTTTTAAAAAAAAAAAAACTAGTTTTATTAAGTCCTTCTCGTAGAAAGTTGCCTACAACTTCATCGATCCGCTTTCTAAGGATAGGAAATCGCTGCAGTTCACTAACCAAACAACAACAGTGACTCATCTGCAGTGACATTTGATTTGATGAGTACACCAATATACGTGGATGAAATGAAATATACTTTTAAAGTTTAACCATGAAATGGACTTGTTTGTTAGCTTATAAAAACTTTGCCTTACGATAAGAACTTCGAATGGAACCTATACGTTGTAAAGGTTAAATCACATTATAGAACTTTCAAAATAATCACCACAAGTCTGAAGCCCATCAAGTATAAATGTCCATTAAGTAACATCAAATAACTATTAGTGCATCAAGGAAGAAAATACTAAACAACAAGATCAAAGCAATTGAAGGGGGAAACATTATTGACAATTTTTGAATACCTACTTCTGGTACAAATAAAGCAGATCTTGGTCCAATTGCGTTCTGAATAGCTGTGCGGATACCATCGTCACTCAAATATTCACATGGATCCACTTCCTAAAGAATTGATAAAACAAATCAGCATACATGTCATGATTCACAGAGATAAGGAGCTGGACTCTGGAGTCAGCAAACTGAAAAAACACATCCAAAAACGTGAAGCCAATGAACTGGTACAACTAACAGATAATGGTCGTTTTTCTTACACACGTACTAAAGCATCAAATTTAATCAGGAAGTGCAAAGTTAGTTTAAAGCAATCCTCAAAATAGAGAGTGACAAATGAAAGTCAAAACACACCTTTAAACTCTTAACAAAAATTGACTAGAAAATTTAGTGTATAGAGCTCCACGAGATAGCTCAGATGTAGATATCTCTTCATTCTTGCTTTCAATCATTGAAGAAAAAGTTGTTCACAAACACATAAAAAGTCACTTTGAGATTAAAAAAAAAGATGCTAGGACAAAAAGTAAATGCAACAATTTTCTAACTCTTACCTTCTGAATATTTTGAGAAAATGTTCAGGAAAACACTTCCCTGAGTAGCCTGTTGACAGAAAAATAGAACCATTAACAATAATTGAGTGGGGATTGCTTGTAACAACAATTGGGTTAAGCTTTTTTTTTTTGGTGAAAAAAGTTGGGGTTGAGCTTTATTCTCATACTATTAAGGTAACTAAGTGGTTTTGACAAATCAATATCAAGTGGTATATACTATGATGATACTTTAAGACAATTGTCAATTTTTTATAACGTATTAAAAATTAAATACTATGGCTGGGTGGCTCCTTTCGGGAGAGCAGTCAGGATGTAATAACGTGTCTAATTTTGAATTGAATTAGTCAATTGATATTGTTAGTTGTTCCTATCTTTGTGTACATATCTTTGATCCACTTCCTTGTATTTATGATCTCATAGGCTTAGTTTGTTAATCCACTGTATTATTTATACTGTAATCATTCTCTTCAATAGAGCAGACATCAATTCTCTCAACCAATTCATTACTTACATGGTATCAGAGAAGTGACAATTTTTTTTCCTCTGTCAATCATCTTCCTCCCCTTCCCAATGGCGTAGCACACCACCCAACATCTGCTTCTCGCTGCCAATGGTGCAGCCTCCAATCTCTCCTTCCAAATTCCCAACATCAGTATCAAACTCGATAGAGATAATTATTCCCTTTGGAAAACTACCATCATGTCTGCTCTAGAGACCTTCAATCTCGAATCCTTTGTCCTCTCCCCTACTCCACCGTCGAAGACTATTCCCAAATCCAGATTTCGTTCTCTGGAAACAAAGGGATCGATTTGATTTACTGTGGATCAAGTCCACCTTGCCGGAGCGTGCCTTGGCACTTGTGGCTCGATCCACCTCATCACAATTAGCCTGGACCACTCTCGAGCGCTCCTTTCAGGCACAATCCCAGCCTCACGGGATGTCGATGAAACTCCAACTACAATCTATGTGCAAGGGCGCTCTCTCCATGGCTGATTACATCGAGAAGAAGATGGCCCTCGCCGACGCCCTCGCCGAGGATCTACAGCCGGTCTCCGATGAGGATCTCATGGACAGCCTCCTTCATGGCCTAGACTCCTCATACAACGCATTCACCACTTCCTTCATGATGCACTCGGCGAACGTCACCGTCGATGACCTTGTCGGCTTGCTTCTTCAAGAGGAAGACCAGATGGCTCGTGACCTCACTCGCCAGGCCACTTCCCAGACTCTCCCGTCGCCTACAATCCCTGAGTTCTCATCGGCAAACACTGCCTCTCGCACTAGTGCACATTCTTCTAGCTCCCGTCCTCATGAGGGGCGCCATCAGGACACCCGCCGTCGCCGCCCCCAATGTCAGCTTTGCAACAGACCCGGCCACGAGGCCATCGACTGTTGGCAAAGAGGCAATCAGATCGACTTTCCTTCCCATCGACCCAACCCCAATGAGTCATCGAAGCAGGCCAACGTTGCTGAGCACGCCAGTCCTTCTGCCATCGATCCCACTTGGTACTTCGACACCGGCGCTACCGATCATGTTGCCCCGGATCTTCGCAAGCTCACACTCTCCGAGGACTACTCGGGGCTCGACAAACTTCAAGTCGGGAACGGTAACCATTTGTCTATTTCTCATATTGGCTCGTGTTCACTCCATAATCTTAAGTTGCCTAACGTTCTTGTTGTCCCTCGCTTTACCAAACATTTGATTAGTGTTCTTAAACTTTGCCAAGACAATAAGGTTATGATGGAATTTTGGCCTAACTTCTGTCGTGTTAAGACATTTCAGGGTCAACTTCTGCTCTAAAGAACCGTAGAAAACGGTCTGTATAGGCTGCCATCACCCTCGCCCATTCCATTCCCGCCCATTGCTTTATCCAGCACCCGCACAACCCTCCATCGGTGGCACCGCAGATTGGGACATCCTCACGAGTCTATTTTGCGACATTTAGTTTCTAAATTTCAGCTTCCTGTTACTAATAAAACATTTCCGAACATTTGTGACTCCTGTCAATTTGGCAAGAGTCGTCGTTTACATCTTCCATCAGTGCATGTTGCTTCTAAAGAACCATTTGATTTGATTTATTCCGATGTTTGGGGGCCATTTCCCACAATATCCTTGAATGGCAATCGTTATTTCGTTCTTTTTATTGATGACTGCACTAAATATATTTGGATCTATTTTCTATCTCACAAATCACAGGTTCTCCAAACCTTTGTGCAATTTCGCACTATGATCAAAACCCAATTCCAACGTGAGATCAAGAGTCTTCAAACCGACTGGGGTGGCGAGTATCGCAACGTCTCATCTCTTTTGCGCTCCCTAGGGATTACACATCGCGTTTCTTGCCCTTATACCCCAAAACAAAACGGTGCGATTGAACGTCGGAACCGAACAATTGTTGAAAAAGGTCTCACCCTCTTGGCTCAATCTTCCCTTCCGAAACACTTTTGGTAGCATGCCTTCAAGACCTCTACTTACCTTCACAACCGCACCATCTCTCCCATCCTCACCATCGTCCTACCATCTCCTCTACAACAAAGACCCCGATTTCGGTTTCTTGAAAACTTTCGGTTGTCTTTGCTATCCTTTTCTTCGTCCATACAACTCATCCAAACTCGACTTCCGCACACTGCCTTGCACTTTCATCGGCTACAGTGCTACTCACAAAGGCTACCTTTGCTTTCACAACGAAACGTCTCGCATTTACGTGTCTCGTCATGTTATCTTTAATGAGGACGTGTTCCCATTTGTTGTGCCAGCGCCTCCTTGTTCTTGCCCACCACCGTCACCACAACCCCCTTCGACCACCGCCACTCTCCTGGACCTAGCCGCTACCTACGCAGTCCTCCCGCTTCCCAATCCTAACCCGTCGTCTCCTCCTCCCAGTCCGGCTACTCCCACCAATCCCCTGCAACCCCCTCCTCACTACCAGCAGCCTACCGTTAGCTCCCAAGCCAAACAAACCACTCCTCCCGTTTCTCCTAGTTACTTCCGACCAGCCTCCAATACCACCCATCCCATGACCACGCGGGCTCGCTCACACAATCTCAAACCAATCACCTACACCGTTGTCACTAACCCCTCACCCATTTTTGAACCAACCACCGTATCCCAAGCCTTAAAACATGAATGTTGGCGTCTTGCGATGAAGGACGAATATGATGCTTTAATGCGAAATAACACTTGGTCTCTCGTTCCCCGTTCTCGACACTCTAATCTTGTTGGTTGTAAATGGATTTTCAGGATCAAGAAGGACTCCAATGGCAAGTTACAACGATATAAGGCTCGGCTTGTAGCAAAGGGGTTCAACCAAGAAGAGGGTGTTGATTTCTTCGACATGCCACCTTCAGCCCGGTCATTAAGCCAACCACAATTCGGCTTGTCCTTTCCTTGGCTCTCTCCAATGGGTGGCATATCAAACAACTCGAAATCCACAATGCGTTTCTCAACGGCGACTTGTCTGAAGTCGTGTACATGGCTCAACTGAAAGGCTTTGAGGATCCTACTCACCCCGCTCATGTTTGCCGGTTACACAAGGCTCTTTACGACCTCAAACAAGCCCCCCGAGCTTGGTTCACTAAACTCAAAACCTACCTTGTTACCAATGGCTTTCACGCCTGTCATTCCGACACTTCCCTTTTCGTTCACAAAACCTCGACATCAATCATCTATGTCCTTGTTTATGTGGACGACTTGATCATCACCGGCAATAATTCCGCTCTCCTCCGTGCCTTTACTGCATCTATCCATCGGACCTTCGCTCTTAAAGACCTTGGGGACCTTCACCATTTCCTTGGCCTTCAAATCATCAAAACTCCTACCGGCCTATCCCTTTCCCATTCCAATTACATTCGGGATGTTATCTCCGCTGCACACATGTCCGAGTCCAAACCCATTGCCTCCCCAGCTGACCCTTCTATCCGCCTGAATCGTCATGGTGACCCGTTTGAGGATCCCACTCTATATCGTCGTATCGTTGGCTCCCTTCAGTATGCGACTATCATCCGTCCGGACATCTCATTTGTCGTGAGCCGTGTTTGTCAGTTTATGCAATCTCCCACGACCCTTCATTGGCAAGCGGTTAAGCGCATTCTTCGGTACTTGAAAGGCACCTCTGATCACTCCCTGCAATTCCGACCGACGTCTGCAACATCCCTTCTTGCTTATTCCGACGCCGGTTGGCTGTCCGACCTTCATGAAAAGCGTTCTCAGTACGGTTTTGCCATCTTCCATGGCACCAAATTGATCAGTTGGACTTCAAAGAAGCAGCTTGTGGTCGCGCATTCTAGCACCGAAGCGGAATACCAGGCTATTGCTTACACTACTGTTGAACTCATGTGGTTGCACCAACTGCTGCGGGATTTACATATCCAGGTTCGTTTGGCACCAACCATTTTGTGTGACAATGTCGGCGCAACATTCCTCTGCAAAAATCTCGTCATCAGCACTCGATCGAAGCACATCCGGCTAGACTTCCATTTTATTCGGGAACAAATTGAAATTGGGGACTTGAAGATCGGGACTGTCTCTTCGGTTGATCAATTGGCGGATATATTCACTAAGCCTCTCCACAAGGATCGCTTCTCGCTCCTCCTTTCCAAGCTCCAAGTTCGTCCCGCCCTTGGGCTTGCCGGGGGGTAATAACGTGTCTAATTTTAAATCGAATTAGTCAATTGATATTGTTAGTTGTTCCTATCTTTGTGTACATATCTTTGATCCACTTCCTTGTATTTAGGATCTCATAGGCTTAGTTTGTTAATCCCCTGTATTATTTATACTGTAATCATTCTCTTTAATAGAGCAGACAACAATTCTCTCAACCAATTCATTGCTTACAGGGTGGCTCCTTTCAGATCTGAGGGGGGGGGGGGGGAGGAGGAACAGTGGAGAGCAGATCCGATGCCGAGAGGGACGGCGGATGAAGAGTGAGAACGGAGGAAGGGGCGGGGTAGGTGATGGTGCATCGGCAGAAGCTCGGGAGGGCCATCAATGGCTGCAACTAGTGAGAGAGGCAAGCGGGACAGCTAGGGTTGAACAGAGGAGGGACGTGGCCGGGTTCCTTTGAAATCGGATATGGATCTAGATCTGGATCTGGAGGAAAGGGAAGAAGACTGAACAAAGAGAGTGAGAGGCGGCTTCACAGTGAAATGGGGGATGGAGAGGGTTTATAAAACAATGTTACCTAGTTGTCCTTTGGAAGTTAGGTGGATCATCAGATCAGAGGCGGTGGAGGGGCGGAGTGATTCAATCGTGTACGGAATAGTCTCTTATATGGTTTTTAACACTGGAAAAGAAAATTTTGCAAGTTTTTAAGTAGGATAGTTGAATGTTGTGTTTGTATGGATTGGTCTTTACGACGCCGAGAGGGACGACGAATGAAGAGTGAGAACGGAGGGAGGGGTGGGGGAGGTGATGGTGCATCGGCGGAAGCTCGGGAGGGCCATCGAGGGCTGCAACCAGTGAGAGAGGCAAGTGGGACAGCTAGGGTTGAACAGAGGAGGGACGTGGACGGGTTCCTTTGAAATCGGATCTGGAGGAAAGGGAAGAAGATTGAACAGAGAGAGTGAGAGACGGCTTCACAGTGAAATGGGGGATGAAGAGGGTTTATAAAACAATATTACCTGGTTGTCCTTTGGAAGGTAGGTGGATCATCAGATCAGAGGCGGTGGAGGGGTGGAGTGATTCAATTGTGTACGGAGTAGTCTCTTATCTGGTTTTTAACACCAGAAAAGATAAATTTACAAGTTTTTAAGTAGGATAGTTGAATGTTGTGTTTGTATTGATTGGCCTTTACGTGGCTTTGGGTCTCTTTGTATTGGGCTCAGCCCACTAGATGAGAAACATAAATAAGCTCAATTATAATAGTAAAACAATATAGAGAAAAATCATTTTTCCTCCACTTAACCAAGCCCATACTTTCTCAAAGCTTACCAATTAACCAAGCCCATACTTGTTTGAATTACCCAAGCCCATACTTTAAAAGCTCCACATCCAAAGTCCAAAGCATGGAGTGTCCATCCATACTTTTCCAAAAAAAATGAAAAACAATATTGTATATATACTCTTTGTTTATTTGAACTCTTTAATACATTTTTTTATTTTTTTCAAAGTTAAAAACTATATAAAATATTAATTTCTTTTAATAAATACAAACATATTATTATTATTATTAAGTTTGTAATTATTAAAAAATTGAAATTTTAATTGTATAAAATATTAATTTCATTTTCGTTCTCACTTTATTCATTTTTTAATAGAAAATTGAAAATTTTCATTTGAGCTTGTATATCCGGACGAAGGTAGATCACACATACTCTCCTTCCCTACTTACCAGACTCCATATTTTATACATTCCCCACCTTCTAGGCTCCATATTTTTTACATTCCTCACCTAGCAACCAAAAATACCTAATTGATGGCCTTTATTTATTACTTTTATTTTTATTTTTAAGGAGGGGTAAGACCTTATATATATATATTCCAAGTTCTGTTACAATGTTTAGGCCAATAAATGGATCATCTGCCCATTTTTCAAACTCGTAGTACTCACAATTGGCTCATAATGCCAGTGTGCTAATGAATCAACCTTTTTTCTTCCAACTAATGCATCTCACAGTCTTGCATCACCAACATTCTCCTGCATTCTTGATTCATAGTAGCCTCCACATACATGCCTCTTGCCTCCTCCACCGGCGGATACACAGATGTCTCTTGCCTCCTCCACCCAAAGCCACGTAAAGTCCAATCAATACAAACACAACATTCAACTATCCTAAGTATAAACTTGCAAATTTATCTTTTCTGGTGATAAAAACCAGATAAGAGACTACTCCGTACAAGATTGAATCACTCCGCCCCTCCACCGTCTCTCCATGTTTTCCCTGACGAGTGCGAAAGCTAAATTCCTGTTTGGAAAAATACGGGTAGTTAATCACTCCGCCGCCTCTCCATGTTTTCCTCCTCCCCTCCGTCGCCTCTTCATGTTTTAGCAACTATATATATCCGATCTAAAATAATGATACATATAAAGATTAATTAGTACAGTATTTAGTAGCCTCCACATACATCCCCAACATTCTCCTGCATTCTTGAATCATAGTAGCATCCTCTTCTTTTTCCACCTCTTTGGATGAAGATGAACCTATACTTAATTTGGGTTTGGTTTCCGTTTTATTGAATGGTCCGGTTTAGAGCTTTGTTTAAATCAAACCGGTTCGGTTTTCTTTTTTACAAAATCAGATGGGTTGGGTTTTTTCTTGGGCATGATCCGGATTTGGTTTTAAAAAGGATTGGGCCGGATCTGATCTTACAAAACAGGGCCTAATTTGGTGAGTGTATTCATGAAATGTGTACTATTGAATTTGAAGGGGTGGGTAGTGAGTAGTTGAGCTAGAACATGAAAGGGGTGGGTAGTGAGTAGTTGAGCTAGAACATGAAAGGGGTGGGTACTGAGTAGTTGAGACTTGAGAACATGAAAGATATATGTCTAGAGTTGTTATAGAAATATTCCATTATTTTTAAATTGTAAAATTCTTTTACCACAATAAATATCAATAATTAAATTTGTTTACATTAGACTGTGAAATATCAATTTCTAAAGGAACATAAATACATTATACATTCAATAAAATAAAATCATTTGATCAATGAGAGGATTTTCAAAATATCCAAAATCTTAGAAATTAAATCAATAAATTACGGAATTCAGCCGGATTTTTTTTTGGTAAGTGTCTCTTTTCATAGGGGTATTTTGCAAAATGTCCATTTTTTTAATACATTTTGCAAAATGTCCTAATATGACATTTTTACCCTTACCTTTGCCTTCCTCCCTTTTACGCTCTGCGTTTCATCCTCAAATCCAGGTTTCAACCGAAATCAACCATGGCGGTCTTCGTACAGTCGCTCCTTCCTCCACCGCGGCCTCCGTACAACCGAGCAACCATGACAGTCCTCTAGTCCCCGTCAAGACGGAGCAATCTTCATTGTTCAGGAGATCA
The DNA here is from genome assembly GCA_963922045.1 of Persicaria maculosa. NCBI lineage: Eukaryota > Viridiplantae > Streptophyta > Magnoliopsida > Caryophyllales > Polygonaceae > Persicaria > Persicaria maculosa. The sequence continues at coordinate 68,757,763 of OY998258.1, read as the reverse complement.
GTCTCCCTTGTTCTGAAGCCAAGGTAACAACAACGAAGTCAAACCCGTTCTGTTTCCGAAGAAGAAAAAGGGGGCTCATACAACATGTAATTATATTTTGTCTGACTTATGCCATAATTGTACTATTACTAATTTACTATATATCCATTGCTGCTGTTGGTTTATTGTTGTTGTAGGCTCTTATTTGATTATTTTTTTACAGTAACGAGTACTAATTAAATATTTTTTCCCTCTTTTTAAATGAAAAATAATGAGACCTAGAAAGTTAGAATAGTGTACACATTTTCTTTATCTTGTTGAATGGGCTAACATTAGTTAGGCCCATATCGTTTATACCAACAAAAAAAAAAGTTAGGCCCATATAACTATTCTTTTTGTTACACTAGTCCATATCTCATGGGTTAATTTTATATATGACCCTTAATTTTTGGAGACCATGTGCATGGTCTATTTTGCATTTTTGCACCCTTGGTCGGCTATGTGTATTTCATCCATATGATAAGTTCTACTCCCTGTCTTATATTAAGTGTCGTTTGTCTTTTTGTGCACGTTTTTTAAGGAGCGAAAAACTCTATAAAATATTATTTTTTTAATTAATTTTTTTATATAATTTGATATTTAGTAAAAAACGTGCCGAAAAGTAAAAAGACATTTAATTTGATACGGAGGGAGTATGTTATATGAGTTGATCACCTACGTACGTGGCTACCTAAAGGGTTCTAAATGGTTGCCCTCCCTAATCCCTATTACCAAGTAGGGCCGGTGCTATGGACCTATGGTTATCGGGGCCCTGCACTATAAAAATATTAGGCCCATGCTAATAACAAAACTATAACGTAAAAATATATAAGTTATCTTATAAATTTTAATTTTAATTTTTACATATGATATATCAAAGACTTTGTTATAACAACAAACAATTTTCATTATTGTAAGGGTGCGTTTGGCAACCCAATTTGAATACTACGTACTTCAACCCAATTTGAATACTACGTACTTCAAACCAATTTGAATTTGGGAAGAAGCCTGGAATTGGAAGTTGCTTTTCAATTTGATAATTCATCATCTAATACTATTTCAACCAAATTTTCTAATTCACCAATATTATTGGCAAGTTTTTAATTAACCCAATTTCCTCCATCTCCTTGCTTCCCTTATGATTTTATGAATATGTGTGGAAAGCCTAGAAAGGTGCTTATGAATTTCTTAGTTCATCATCTAATACTACTTCAACATAATTTTCTAATTCAACAACAAGCTTTAATTTCAACTTCTAAATCTACTTAGTATATATCACGCATACTTTCCTTACTCACCTACCAGGCTCCATATACATTTCATTTCCCACCTAGCAGGCTCCATATTAGTGTGCTAATGAATCGGCCATTTTCTTCCAACTAATACTATATAGCTTCACCTCCCAGTGTTGCATCGGATACACACATGCTTTCACAATTCGCACTACCAAAGAAGTGTTTGCCCGTTTCTGATTTCCGATTTTGCTTCCCTTAAACCCTAACTCCTCGTTTAAAAGGAAAAGTTTGACAACCTGTGCTGGGAATTGGAATCATGGATCACACGACCTCTGCTCGAAATTGGTAATGATCAATGCTCCTCTATTTTCTTCTTCTGTTTTATTCTTCTGTCGGTGGTTATTTGATTTCTTCTTCTTCTGTCTTATGTCGGTTCTGCTGCTTCAATTGATCAACGACCTTCGAGCTCTTCCCCTGTTGGGTTTTCGGAGGCCCACACGAGCAACGTCCTGGCCATCTTCGGGCTTCGACGAGTCAGGGTCGAGCCGAGCAGCAACCTAGCAGCAGCAGCAGGAGCCACCGACGCCGACGCCACTTCCCCGAGCGCAGTCTGCTTTCCGATTTCAGGCGGTAAGGTTCTTGTTTCACCCTCCCTTCCCTTCCTTTCACCTCCAAACCACATAAAGGTGAGACCTTTAACATCCTAACACCCTCCCTAGGCCTCCGGCGTGATTTCATTTCCGACGAGCCGAATCGAGGCGAAATCGATAGATTTTCCGGGCTTGAAGAACACCTCGGTGAGAACCCCTCTCTCTCCCCTTTCTTTTTCGATTCATGTACTTGGTGTCGGGTTTAGTGGTCGGAGCAAGCCATTGTCGCCGGCAAAGCTCCTCTTCTATTTCCAGAATTGTCTTTGGATGAAGATGAAGTGGCTTAATTTGGGTTTGGTTTCTGTTTTATTGAATGGTCCGGTTCAGAGCTTTGTTTAAATCAAACCGGTTCGGTTTTCGATTTTACAAAATCAGATGGGTTGGGTTTCTTCTTGGGCAGGATCCGGGTTTGGTTTTAAAAAGGATTGGGCCGGATCTGATTTTACAAAGCCTAATTTGGTGAATGTATTCATAAAATGTGTACACTATAATAAGGCTTTCTTTTATATGTTATCAAGTAATATATCATTAATAATTGGAATATTAAATACTATAAAATATTATTGGACTTGATTTTTTTTTAAAAGAATAAAAAGAATTTAGAAAAAGGTTTTCAAATGATGGAAATTGGTTTAATATATTAAAAAGAGGATTTTTGAAAATACCCTAACCTTGTCGGATTTGTTTTGATAAAATAATAAAATAAGTTGATTTAAAGGTAATGATTGTAGATGGATTTTTGGGTCAAGTAGGTTTGGGAAAGTGTTTCGAATGATGAGTGATCTAACTTGAGATTGAGAGAGTTTCGGGAATTTGGGGATTTCCTACTTGGTTTGACTTGATGAATCTTATGTGATGAGGGAGAACATGATGCTATGATATCGATATAATTATTAAGAATAAATTATGATATGTTAATATTGTTATGATATGTTATATGATGATTATGAGATTATGATGTTCGTTCTATGAAAGCATGCTATAAAATGTTATGATATGAAAATATGTTAAGCATGATATATGTTGAGATCTTAATTCAATGATTGAGAAGCATGATTTATTGAGATGTATTACTAATTGTGAAAGCATGATATGTCGATATATGTTCTTGAATACGTGAGTACAATATGTTCTATGATGATGTGAGTATGCTCTATATGCTATATGAGATGATATAAGATTTGAGATGATTATGAGATGATGAGTTGAGATGGGAATTGATGAGTTATGATTGAGAGCTGATGATGGTGAGCTCTCCGTAATTAAAATATACTCTCAATTGTTAGGCGTAGCAAAAGGATAAATTATACTCCTTCCCTAGTAATAAATTTGCTTTTGATTCAAACATATTTAATTACCTTGAACAAAAAGTTGGTGCTTTTTTCATTTCCTACCCTCTAGCTTACCATATTATCAATTGAGATGATTAAACTACTCATTTCATTCCATGCATTCTAATTGATCATTCTACTACAAAATTGAGATGCATGATCAAACTAGCTACTTATTCCTTTCCATGCATTCTAACTAGTCATTCTACTTTTATTTTTAGTTTACTTGCTAAGTCAATATATAAGCATATCGAGAGAGAAACACTCACAATATATAAGCAAGCTGAGAGAGGGAAAGCTGAACTAGATTGGCAAATTTAGGCAAGAGGATTAAGGGATAATAAGAACATGAATTTGCAATTCTTGGCAATGCTTTATACAATGGCTCTATGCAACGAAATTCGTTGTATTCGGTCATAGCTTATACCGGCCTTTGTTTTATTTGGCGATTCCATAATGTACGTGGGCAATAACAACCACTTGCCTGCGTTATTCAAGACCAACTATCTCCCTTATGGCCTAGATTTTGCCGGGCATGCCCCTATCGGTAGGTTTTGCAACGACAAACTCGCAATCGATTTCATCGGTAAGTTATGTGATTAGTATTTAGTAGCATAACTTACCCATAAAATCGATAGCAAGTTTGTGGTTGCAAAACCTACCGTCGGGGCATAATCGGCAAAATCTCGGCCATAAGGCAGATAGTTTGTCTTGAACAACGTGGGCAAGTGATTGTTGTTGTCCACATCCATTATGGAATCGCCGAATATAACCATGGCCGGGATAAGTTGCGACTGAGTGCAACGAATCTCGTTGTAGAGAGCAAATTGCCAAGAATTGCAAATTCATCTTCATATATTATCCCTTAATCCTCTTGCCTAAATTTGCCAATCTAGTTCAGTTTTCCCTCTCTCGACTTGCTTATATATTGTCAGTGTTCCCTCTCTCGACTTGCTTATATATTGACTTAGCAAAAATAAAAGTAGAGTGATCAGTTAGAATGCATGGAATGAAATAAGTAGCTAGTTTGATCATGCATCTCAATTTTGTAGTAGAATGATCATTTAGAATGCATGGAATGAACACTACAAGAAAACATGGATTGGGCGACGAAATAAAAATTCTGGGGCGACAATACAATTTTCATCGCCAAAAATTGAAAATGCGTGACAAATCCATACTTCATCGCAAAACAACACTATACGGTGACGTAATATTGTTTTTGTCGCCCCTTATGTGCATTGGCGACAAGATAAAAAAATTGTCGCCGTACAGTGTTATTTTGACAACAAATTATGAAAATAGTCGCAAAAATTCTCATCTGGTGCGACAAATAGTAATTTGTTGCCCTATATCATACATTGTGCGACAATTATACGTTTGTCGCATTAAAGGAAAGACTTGGTGCAACAAAACTCATGTTTTGTCGCCGTAAGTGAAGGTTTTGGGCATCAATAATAAGTTTGTGGCCCTAATTGAAGGTGTTTTGTGACGAAATGCATATTTGTCACCCTAATAGGAGACTTTTGCAACAATTACACGTTTTTCGCCCTAATTGAAGGTGTTTTGTGATGAAATGCATATTTGTCACCCTATTAGGAGGCTTTTGCAACAATTACACGTTTGTCACCCTAATTGAAGGCTTTTGTGCAACAAAAATATGTTTTGTCGCCCTCAAATGAAGGCTTTATGCGACATTACCAAAATGGAGGCCCAACCCTATTGTCTATGGCGACAAAAAAACTCTTCTTTGTCACCCAAAATCACTATATGGTGCGATGAAACTGTCATTTGTCGCCCAACATATTCACAATATAACCCACAATCATAAATCAATTTCATTATATCTAATACTTGAAAAAAAGTACAGAATTCTAATTTTAATACATTTTTTTTCATTACTCATGTTGTTTAAATATAAGTTTATCGACATAATATTAATTAGTATATTTGATTCTATATATCCATATATTCAAATATGTTAATATTATATGTCAACAAGCTTATCTTGTTCAACTTATATTGTATTAGAACAAGATAAGTTTGTTGGATAAATTATATATATTAGCCTAAAGGAGAGACGAAATCCATTTCTCTCATTCAAATGAATATTTATTTGAATATATGAAAATACCTATATTCATATTCAAATGAAAATGAATATGGATATTCATATGAATCTATTTTGATACTCTCTCCGTCTTGCAATATATAGTTGCTATTTCAGAGTAGTAAATGCATTAATTCGATCATATTCATATGAGAAAAATAAAGGCATTAATTTATATGTTTCTATTTAAGTATTATAATTTATATTTAAAAAGTAACACAATTATTGATCTTAATATAAGTAAATGCATTAGGAGTATAACTTTATGCATCTATTTTGATACTCCCTTCGTCTTGCAATAGTTGGTCATTCAGAGCAGTAAACTTGTATAAAACTTGTTATTTTAGCTATAGTTATTATCTTTATAGGTAATGATTGCTCTTTTTATAGGTAATAATAACTGCTTTTATGTATTTTATCCTATAAAACTAAAGGAAACATAGGGTTTATTAATAAGTGTGCATAAAGCTAAAATAACAAGTTTTTCGAGACAGGGGGAATACTATATACAAAAAGATTTGAATTGGTTCCAAAAATTTAAATTTCAAGCGAAACATATAGCATTAGTTATAGGATAGTTTAATTACTCCCTCCGTTCCATAACACATGTCCCTTTGCTTTTCGACACGCTGTTTAATGAGCGAAAAACTCTATAAAATATTTTTTGTTAATTAAATTTTTATATATAATTTGATACTTATTACTAATAAGTACTACCTCCGTCTCAAAATACCTGTCGTTTTACTTTTTGGCACGTTTTTTAAGAAGTTAAAAACTCTATAAAATATTAATTTTTTTTCATAATTTTATAAACGACTGTATTAAGTATGAAATTAGTTTTTTAAATTAATAAAATCGTTGATATGTTATATAGTTTTTACCGTTCTTAAAAAACGTACCAAAAGAAAAATGACAAGTATTTTGAGACGGAGGGAGTATCAAATTATATATATAAAAAATAACTAAAAAATAATGTTTTATAGAGTTTTTCGCTCATTAAAAAGCGTGTCGAAAAGGGACATATATATTGGAGCGGAGTATTTGTCAATTTATAATATTAAGTTTAGAATAATAGAAATTCTAATTTAGTTTTATAAAGTTTATTATGTTTCTCAAGAAAACGAATAAGACTATACTATAAATAAGTATATTTGCCACTTATTTGACAAATAAAAAACATTAAGAAAATAATTTAAACAAGTTTTATTGAAATTAGAAATAGGATTTACAATAATTATACTCCGTATTAATGAGGATAAATATTGACTGACAAATGACAATACATAATTGATTTTTTTTTAAGAACTGACATTGCGTATATATTAATAGGAAATACAGTAGCTTTTAATTAAAAAAAAAAAGGAAATAGCTTGAAAGTTGAACTCTTTGAAGCCGTATAACTCAAAACCTAGGCGACAACTTCACACAATTGTTGCCCATCGGAGATTGAAGATGACAAAGCAATCCCTCTGTCGCCCCAAATCAAAAGGCGGGATACAAGATATGGAAAGTTTTTCGAGAATTTTTCGATTCCAAATTAAACGCGATTCGGGCAAAGAAGGAAATCTCTCCAGACGATCGATTTTTGCTGTTCTGCTAGGGTTCTTTGCTTCTTTCTGGCGAAATCGACCAAGAATCGTCATCTTCGACTGCTGCGGGTTGCTTGATCAGGTATGATTTTGAGTTAATTTGATAAGAAAGTGTGATGCAAGCTCTCATATAGTGAAAATCGCTTTGATTACTTCAGTTTTTCAATAGTAATTTGGCCAAAAACTAAAATTTCAAACTAGCTGTTCAAAGTTGTGGGGTTTGGTTGTTCATATAATAATCAATTGCAATTGCTTGATTACTTTAGTTCTTTAATTTCAGTATTCAGATGATTAGTTCAAATCAGTTGGTAGTCTATGGAATGCGCTTGATTTCCACCTGTTTCTTATCTCATAATAGTAATATTGTCGATCCATGCGATTTTGGTTTTTAGATTTCGTCAATTATTAATGCTAATGGTTATAATTGTGTACTTTGATTGATATAATAATAAGTCTCGATTTTACATAATTTATGGGTGGGCACGGACTTGAGATAAGTCTTATTTATACTGAATTTGGTGTGCTTTTAAGATTGCTTTCATTTAGTCTTAAATGTGTCTAGATTATGTTTGCAATTCAAACTGACATCTTCTCAAGTTCTTTGGGAAAAATGTTAAAACTAATTCAAAGCTTTAGCTTTGTTCCAAGTTACAGAGATAGTAACACATGCATATTCAATTGTTACAAGTTATAGATATAGTAACACATGCATCTGTTGTTTTGTACGTCTATTTGAAGTTGCCTTTTTATCTTCATTTGAAGCATGGTTACTGATCGAACATGGATGATCAATAAAGGTGCTCGGATAGGAGAAAACCTGAATATATAGAAGGGGTGCTTAGTTTTTTAGAATTTGCATTCAAGGGTAAAGATAAAGGTGTTGTGTTAAGGTGTCCTTTTCAGAAGTGCTTAATGACTTATTTTATTGATCGAGATAAGATGTGGGACCACTTGATGGAAAATGGAATTGTGAATAACTATGATCATTGGGAGTTCCATGGAGAGGATCCTATTCAAAGTAGAGAAAGTGACGAAGAATGTCAAGGGGATGATGTAAATGTAGATGATGATATGTCGAGAGATGACATGACTACTTTGTTACATGATGCAATGAATGTGCAAATTTCAGCTAGCGTAGAGAACAACAGTTCGAATATGGATACTCAATACAGTGGGGAGATACCGGATATTGGTACTGAATATAGTGGGGAGCCTGATAATTTTGAGATGCCGGAAAATTTTGATAGATTGATGAGAAATGCAGAGGAAGATTTGTATCCTGGATGTAAGACATTCTCAAAGTTGGAGTTTATCATCACGTTACTCCATATAAAAGTGAGTCACAAATGGAGTAACAAGTCATTTTCCATGTTGTTGAATGCATTACACAGAGCCTTTGGTTTTGATGCGTCTTTTCCAAAGAGCTCATACGAGGCAAAGAAGTACACCAAAGATTTAGGGTTGGATTATATAAAGATTGATGCATGTAGAAACCATTGTGTTTTATTTCGAAAAGAGTATGCAAAGGCTCCCTACAATTTGACATTAGGAGAAAGGAGGCAAGTAACCAGGTTGGTGTCACAGTTAACTCTTCCAGATGGTTATTCATCCAATGTTGCACGATGTGCAACCTTAGAGGATGGAGAGTTATGTGGAATGAAAAGTCACGACTGTCATGTCTTCATGCAAGATTTGATTGTGCCAGCTTTTCGCGGTGTTGTGGGTGATATTGTCTTAGAGCCGTTAGTAGAGATGAGTTTGTACTTTAAGCAACTTTGCTCAAGAACTTTAACTATGGAGGTGTTGGATCAAATGGAGAAGAACATAGCCATTACCCTATCCAAGCTACAAAGAATCTTCATTCTTGCCTTCTTTGATGTGATGGTTCACCTTGTGATACACTTGGCTGCCGAAGCTAAACTAGCCGGTCCAGTACATTATCGTTGGATGTACCCATTTGAGAGGTACTATATATGCAATATAAGTCATGAATTATAGGTTCAATGTTGATTGTAGATTCATAAATATAATCACGTGTTTTAATATACTAGGGCCATGCATACATTCAAATCATATGTACGCAACAAAGCTCGCCCGGAAGGGTCAATTGCAGAGGCGTATATTGCAGAAGAATGTTTGACTTTTTGTTCTAGATATTTGACAAAGACAGAGACTCAATTCAATCGTTTGCAAAGAAACGATGACCCAACTGATCCGCTCCCTTTTGTCTTGACTGTCTTCTCGAAGACCGGTAAGCCACTAGGAAAGGCATCTTATACGCAATTAAGTTTTGATGAGTGGAAGCAAGCACATTTTTACGTGTTGCAAAACTGTTCTGAAGTGGATCCTTTTATGCGGTAAGTTTAGTGAGATTTGAGATATTTATTCACATAAGTGTTCTCAATACGGAACTAAAACTTATGAATTTTTTTATTCGCAGAGAGTATGAAAATACAAATGACCATGTACTAGAGTTTGGCTTATGGTTTGAGAAAAGAGTGAGACTATGTTATCCATGAAAACATTGAGATTCCATTACTATTTTCATATATGTTTAAATATATACATGTTTTTTTATTTTGTTTATTTTATTGCATATATTAGATAAACCAAATTTGGATGATGAGAGATGGAAGTGTCGGTGAAGAGTTGTGGTGTTTGGCACAAGGTCCAATGAGTTCTTCATTGTCTCATGGGCAATCGACTCAGGAGCATCAAGAGGTTGTCCATACCACAAATTCTCAACAAGCCAATATTTCATATCGCCAAAAGCGAAGATTACAACAGTCACAACAATCTAATGGTTTGTAAAAGCTAATTGATTTAGTTGTATGATTTTATCTCCAATTTTATGATTATTTAACATTTGATGTGATTTTTTAGAATAAAGGGAAGAAGAAACGCGGTCATACTCGAGGTATTAAGTGGCAAAATGAGAGGAGCCGCGCTCCTGGAGTTAAACCTTCGTGTCACATAACAACGGATATGAACCGATTTATTGGCGAGAAGTCGGATCAGTTTATCACTGAAGTTGGTACTTGGGTGCGGAATTTGTTACCATTACGATGCAAGTATTCAAATACATATCAAACATTAGTTGTGTATAAGAATAAATTTCCCGAAATAAATAGCACAATAATATAAAATTTTAATAGAGAAATGAAGAATTGTAGTCGATCTTTAACATGTTTTTTTATTCGTGTCATCTCTATTTATTTATTGTATGATATCATACTTTTTTATATTCTTACATCATCTTAACTATGTGTAGGAGATGGAAAGATATGGAAAAGGCTAAAAAAGACAGATTAGTGAGCAAGATCAAGGTAAAATAGGTTTACAATGCGTATATGTTATATTTGAACAGTAATGCTGGATAACATTTATGAATATAGGCTGAATGGAATTTGTCGGAAGGAGCTGTTGTTGATAAAGCTATTGTGAATCAATGTATGATACTTTATCGACAATGGCGCTATCGGTTGAAGGAGAAATATTTTGATGGGTTTTCCGTGGCTGATGCATTGAAGAATTGTCTTGCTGATGTTAATTCCGAGGATTGGAAATGGATTGTAGAGAAATATTGGGGGTCTGAAAATCAAAAGGTTTGTCAAGCATTCAAACTTTTACAATTTAGTTCTTTTCCTTTTAAAATATTGGTTTATTTTATTTTTCCTTTCCATTTTAATTTACAAATTGCCAATGATATCCTCATATTGTGTTATCGATGAATTGCAATGGAATTATATTTATATGTTTTTATCTCAACTAACTAACATTTGAAATGTTATGGTTATGGTGAGTTATAGCGTGTTAGTGAAGCAAATCGATCCAATAGGTCAAAGCAAAAAATGATGGCTACTCAAGGATCAAAGTCAATTGCTAGAGTTCTTGATTCATTGGTAAGTTGTCATTTTCTGATTTCATAGATTCCTTCGATGCTAATTCCTATCTTTAGTGACTCCAAATTGATCATCCTTCGATGTTAATTCCCATCTTTGTTATGTTAGAGCTAGGACTTCCACTCATTCCTTCTTTCTTATGAAAAAATGGATTAAAATTAGGAGTATAACTATTTCTTTGTACTTGTAGCGAAAAAATCTATTTGATGGAACTCAATTGAAAGCGCCGGCCACACAAAATACAGAACAAGGAACCGGAGAATCCATAGAAGGCACTGAAGGAGCAAGTGAACAATCAAGACCGCCACCATTGCCTGAACCCGAATATGTTAGATTGTGGGAAGTGACCAAAAGGTATATTATCTTATCTTAAGGTATATTATAGTAGCAAATAAACAACATATATTTAACAAATTTATGATTAAACTATATTTTGTTGTGTTTAATTTAGACATAAAGACAAAACGATGGACAAGTTTGCAGAGGACAAGTTAGCAGAATTCAAACAACTCCATGAGGAGCAACTACAATTGTATGGTGTTGATAACCTATCAGTTGAAGAGGCGTATTTACGAGTGCTAGGCTCTTGCTCTGGCTATATAAAAGGTTTGGGGCCTGGGCCTAAACCACCCAAGGGTATGAGAGAAAGGATGTCTGAATCTGGTGAAGAAACTGCACAGCTTGCATCTCAAATGGCTGAAAAATTTGATTAACTAGAAATGCTGTCAAGGGATAGAGAAATTCATTTGAAAGAGCAAATTGAAGTGCTTTAACAGAATAAAGCTGAAATGATGGAAGAGATTGAAAAGATGAAACAAGATGCACTTAGTAGAGAAGAAAGAATGAAAGAGCGAGAACAAAAATTAGAGGCCGAAATGAAAGAGAGAGAACATAAAATGAAGGCTGATGTTCTACAGATGATGCAAGAGCAAATGCGTTCACTCACATCAGGGAACTTCAAGTATTAGAAGAATTGAGGTAATTGCTTTCATAATTTTGTTGTTTTCATTAATGTGTATATATATGATCATGTATGCTTGTTTGTTATGCCCTAGTGACTTAGACATGAGTATCATGAATTTATGACGTAATAGGTCTCCTTCATGATTCTTACATCAAATTGACGATCCAGGTTTATAGTTTTAGATTATAGGCCATCCATTCTAGCTTATGATTCTAGAAACAAGAAAATTGAAAGTGTGAAAGATCCAAGTATTCCATTGATAACGGCGGTAGGATACATTACATTTATGAATTTTTCTTCTTCTTAGAATACTCTATTTCAACGTTGCTTGTACTCTATTGTTTCATTGTTGATCATGCAACTTGTCCAAATGTATCTACTTGAATAATGTTTCTGTTCATTTTTTTTTCTTGGGTTTTATGAATCATAAAAGGTTATCCATTGCTATTTTAACATTTGCTTTATTTTGCTAGTGTAGATCGTGGTGTCGAGGAGGTTTTCGAGATGGGTTTTAACGTGTTGGTGCGGTGTATTGAATTGTGGACAGATGCACACCACTTTGCCTTACCATGTGTTCGTGTGCCTCTATTCGAAAATAAACTAGGTCAATTTGTTCCAATAAATTAGACTAAAGTTGTTTTATCTTGCTTATGCATTATCATACATTTATTTATCTTGCTTATGCATTATCATACATTTATTTACAAGTACAGTATTAATTTTAGTTTTAGGTGGTAAACAAGTTGTTTTGGATATTGACTTTATAACTATTTTTGTCTAGCTATATTTGTCAATGGGGATACACCTTTTAAGCTTCAAGTATAATGTATGTTTTTCCTTTTATTTTTAATACGTGGGTTTTAATCTAATTACAAGCTTAGCATATTATTCTTTTATGTAATTTATTTTAAAACAGGTGCAAAATGAATGTGTGGCTAAGTGTCATTTTGTCACTAAGTAATATGTAATTTGTTGAATTGACATTTGAGCGAAAAAACCCTTTTGTTTCGTCATAGTAGATTAGGGCTACGAAATTTATGATTTCTCATTATATATACGGGCGATAAATCCTTTAACTTTGTCACCGTAGAGGTTTGCAACAAAATGAGAGAATTTGTCACCAAAGATTATGAGTGACTAAAAACGTTATTAGTCACTAACGTGTTTGAGCGACAAATCAAATTATTTGTCATGGTAGACTTTGGGCTACAACCAATGTCATTTGTCACCCAAAATTTTGGGCAACAAAAGAAACTATTCATCGCCAAAAATTATGGGCCACAAAGTGAACTATTTGTCATAGAAGCGTATGGGCGACAAAGATGAAAATTCGCCACGGAAGAAATATGGGCCACGAAGTAAACAATTTGTCATGAAAGCGCATGGAGGACAAAAATGAAAATTCGTCACCGAAGAATTATGGGCCACGAAGTAAACTATTTGTCATGGACGCACATGGGCGACAAAGATAGAAATTCGTCATGGAAGAATTGGGGTAACAAATATTTACTTCATCACAAATTGAAATGTAATGTGATGGAAAAGAGTTTTGTCGCCCAAGACTTAGGGCGACGCATCTATGGTGACGAACTCGTGACAAAACGTACTCCGTCACATTCTCCTTTGGGCGACGAAAAAATGGGTTAGGGCGATGAAATATTTTGTCGCCCAAAGTGTTATTTCTTGTAGTGGAAATGAGTAGTTTAATAATCTCAATTGGTAGATTGGTAGCCGGTAGGTAGGAAATGAAAAAAGCACCAACTTTTATACCTAAATTCCTTTAAACTTGTAATACCTACTCCATCCGTTCAACAAAACTTATCGTTTACTATTCACGCACGTTTTTTTAGAATGATAAAAAACTATATAAAATATTCATTTTTTTAAAAAAAATTTTTAACAAGCTTGTACTTATTAATAATAACTACGAAATTGTTAAAAAAATTATTAAAAAAACTAGATATTCTATATGGAGGGACTATTAATTACCAACACCCTATTGGCAGTTCGATATATATATGTTCATGAATTTGAATAAGGCTTATCTTGAAATTCAATTCTTATCCAATATACAGGTCCGCCCGGTTTAGGGGCGGTTTAGGGGCGTTTCAAGAGGTCCAACCGTATAGGGCCCAATTTTTTTTAGTCCAATATATATTTTAACATTATATAAATATAAACCTTCTTAATATACATAAAATAACAAGTAGCTAGTGGTTGAATTGTCATCATATTGTCCTACTGAGTCTGATTCAACTCCCAAACCCCAATTCTACATTTTCTACCTTTCATTTAATTTTTCTTAAGCCTTTGTCTTTTCCTTTCGTGGAAGAAAAAATAAGGACAGCATAAACTTTCATAGAGTTGGTAAGAATAATAAACCATCCATGTAAACACATTAGGATGATTAAGAGAGCAATTAGAAACTTATAAAAGGATAAACAAAATCAAAGCATTATGGGGTCTTTAATGAAAGACATTAAGAGAGTTATGACACAATTTTTATAGATATATAAAAAAATGGAAAAATGACTCAAAATAAGATATTATTTGACCCAATATCCATTTACATAAATCAATCGAGTATTCTTTTACTCAAAAAAAAAAATCAATCGAGTATTTGTGTACCCTAATTCTTAGGTAAATGTTCAAAAAAAATTAATAATGCCTAAACTACCCTCGTTCGATTGACTTGAAAGATTCCGCTGCTGACAAACGTGTTAGATTTTCATTTGATAATACTCTTAACGGATGTGACACTTGAATTTTTCTATTATCAATTGTACTTTTAGTGTGCTAGTAGTTTCAATTGGGTTCAATAAGATGTTTTATTTTTGTATGTAAAAAAAACTTATTATCTGGGTATTATGTTTTGCAGGCTGACGGTGGAATTGTTCTTCCCCGGACAAAGCGTCTTCCTTTCTGACAACCATTGAGGATGCTGATTATAAGGAAGACAAAATTGAGCATAAGTTTGTATCATATTTCATTATTCGAAGCTTGAACGTTTACTTATAGATTTTTCTTTTTTTTTTTTGGGGAATGAGGGAAGATCTTTAACAAATATAACATTTTATTATTGAGAATTTATTTGCATAAACCTTTAATGAATGGGATTCCTGATATGAGAATTTTAATTGGTGCTACAGTCCTATTACTATATACTAGCTGATAAGAGGCATCTTGGGGAGCATATGTATATGTGTTAAAAGTTCAGTATTAACACCTTTTAGAAGTTTTGTTCATGTTCAAATTTCTAATCCAATATTGGAATCTTGTGTCTAAGTATGCACTTCTACTCTACTTCTAGATTTGATTGTTACATTGATAATCTTGTTCATGGAGAATCGATATGCTGGGAGTGACGGGAACTTCGACGGCATCTCCATCCAAAGAATTTGAAGACCCGAATCGTACAAAACCGCTAATCCATTTCCGGCCTTTGGAGGTAACCTCTTACTTTCTAAAGGTTCCTGTTATTGTAGAAGAATCGAATGGACTGGGCGGATTTAATGGTGTTCATGAAATTGGGATGTTGATTGAGTGCAAATTGAAGAGTCAAAGTGTAAAAACCCACAGTGCAGACAACATGTTTGTAGAAATGCCTGGGGAGGTTGCCCGGTTAGTAACTGATTTGGGGATTGAATGGCCATACAACATAGTTCCTTGGCCTTTTGATAGAGGAAAAACATCAGTCCCTAAACCCCCTTCATTAACGTTGGTTGAGTATTGCATCGAAGTGGCTATCATCAATGGGTTTGTTCTCGAACTTGGGGGTATTAGCAGTTCATGTGTTGTTAATTTTGACCCTGGAGGTGTTGACATCCAAGAGTTAATAGGTGTTGAGAGGATTGTTCAGGCTGTTTACTCTGAAGGAGATAGGATATTACGTAGTTCAGGTTGTGAGGAGAATCATAGAAGCATTACAGATCATTTTAGTAGCAGGAAGGCGTTGCAATTTCATAGAGGAAGAGCAAGGATGGGTAATCTTCAGGTTCAGTTAGTCCCAACTATGTACTTCATAGTCAGCCTGAGAAGAGTTTGGGTTTCACAAGCCGTGAAACAGGGATTGATACTGAGTGGCAAGCTGTACATTGAACTGCTGTGCACGGACATAGCGGAAGTGCCTACTGGTAAGGGTTTTGTATTTGACCCGGGTGGGCTAGATCCTTTACTAGGGAGCTAGAAAGATGATCACCATGACAGGAAATGTGCAGTGAACATGAGCAAATCTAATCCTGGGAGGAATCACATGGTCAACGCCAATTAAAGCAATTACTTCCGTGTACCCATGGAGAATGAAATGGTGCTGCCATTTTTCATTGCACTTGCAGCCAATAACAAGCGAAGGTTCATAAGCAACTGATCTGGTTCTTAAGAGCTGTTGCAGTAGTGTGAAGAGTGAAGCTGCTGCAAGCCTATCCATAGCTTTTTGGAGTGGTGAGGTATGTGTGTTAAAAGTGACAAGAGCAATGGTCATGCTAACAAGTGCAAAGGCATGAGCACTCCTGCACAACAACACACGTACACAAATGGCATTCACCTCCCATCCAGTGGGTTTTTATTTTTGGAGACCAATTTGAGTCTTGGTGGCTACCTACACCAAGGGGCTACATAGGTGACTGCTACAAAACAGTACAACAACCTATTAGTAGTTTCATTTTCATTTTCAAATGAGCTTGTGAGCCAATGTATTTTCATTTTCAAGTTTCTAGCTATTAGTAGTTTCCATTTATAATTTTGAATAAGCTTTGGGACAAAGCTTTTGTAAGGGGGGTGCATTGTTATGACCCTATTGTAATATCCTTAGTAGATATTAGGTATTAGGGTTAGGGTATAAATACCTCATTGGTTGTAATTGAGAGTTAATCAAGTAATAATCAAATGTTTACCTAATCTCCTCTTCCAATCTCTATCCTCTCTCTCGTTGTATCTTCTGAACTTCATCTCCCTCCTCCTCTCCTAATCCAATCTTTCTCCCTTTCTTCTCAAATCCTCCATGGAAGCCCAAGTTCCTTCTAATTGACCTTCGGGTCGTAACAAATTGAGTGTCACAGATTGATGGGCTTCTTGATCTACGTACAGGTTTGGTTTTTATCAACCTTAAATTTCTATGTCAAAAATTCCATATTCTGCAAACTCATTTGTTTTGTGTTGAATTAGTGGTATGGCTTTGATGTGTTGTGATTAGATTTAAAAAACTTTGATTTGTTGTCACAAATCGGTGGAGAAAAAACCTAAAAAATTTAAAAGAGTTGTCTTTTTAATTTTAAAGCCTTCCATATCCCTCCCTCTCCAATTCTTAAAAACGTAAATTGTTGGAGAAAAAACCTGAATCAATGTTGAAATAACATTTAATTAGTTTTATTAGACATGAAAATAACTATACTAAAATTTAGAAATGAACCCATTTTTTAACATACATTTATTTTTAAAAAAATTGTTCAATTGAGATTAAATCTCCACCTTCTATTTCAATTAATTCAATGGCTTTGGATTCGTTCACAAATTACATCATAAGAGATGTTTACAAAAGAACCATCCTCTCTCTCTATATATAATATCTTTATTATCTTATATAATTATTTTTTATATATATAAAATATCTTACATTAATTTAAAGTACCAATCATCACTTAAACTCTAAAGTTATATCCTAAAAATAATAGCATATATATCTCATCCAACAATATTTTTAAAAATGATTAGTCACTAATACAAAATGTATACTACTATTGGGGTTTTCAAAACTTAGAGGTTAAATTAGGGAGGTTGGCATGATATATGTTTATTAAATAAATAAATAAAAACAGAAGGCCCATTTATAAACTTCAACTATCTCTAATAAAGACCAACTCTAAAAACATTGTTCAATAAAAATAAAGAAAGAAGAAAGTTTTGATTCTCTTATTAGGCTTTTAAGATTTCACTGTATGTTTATTGGGCTTTTTAAATGAGCAGTAATTTAAGTTGAAATTTTTTAAACATTTATAAACCAAGTAAAGCATATTTTGTGCAAAATATTTACATATGCATACAATCTCGGTTGGACCCTCACTTAGATTAGAAAAAACCCAAATGGCACCCGAAAAACCCAAAACTTACCTAAAGAACGCGCTTGATCACGCGCCCCTCTTTACCCACAAAACACCGTCCCCCACACCAAAACCCCAAATCCAATCTGAAAAAACAAAGAACCCTACTGCTAATCCTACTCAAATCCCTCCCAAAAGCTTCAATCTGTATTGTCTAATCAATCTAAAGCGTTACTGGTACTGGATTTGGCATAAATTCTGGATTCTGAGCGGGGTTTGGGGCGTAAATCCTTTTCTAGGGTTTTGTTCTCCTCGTTCTCTCAAATCGCTACAATGGAGAAATTCAGGGGCAATCATTGCATCAATCAAAGGTTTCCACCCTTTCTTTCTCGTCCTTGGCCGGTTTGGTCGTTTAGACGAGACCTCCTCCTCCTGGTGCTCTCGTTGGGTGTCTGTGCTGCTTCTTCATCTTTGCTTTTGTTCATCTCTGCGTCTGTTGGGCGCCTTCCATTGCTGTAACAGGTATGTAACTCCTACTCCAACTAATAGTCCCAAAATCCGGATGCTTTACAAAATTTGGATCTCTTCTACCCTCGCCTTTCACAAATTCTTCTATAAAAACATTCTGATGAACAAATTAAATGCTCACTTCTACCAAAGGTTCTCCATTTACTCTGACTATTGCGGTTGCAAGCACCATTGTTTGGCTTTTTTGGCAAACAAACCACCTACTAAAGGGAAGGGGAGCCTCTTTGGGGCTCCACCGAAACCCATAAATACCCAACCAAACGGGAAGCCCTTGGGCGACACCCACACCCCCACATCGCCTTCGAAATCTGTCAAGCGTGACAATGAAAAAGGAAAGCTTGTTCTTTCCTTTGATCAACTGCATAAACACCGGAGCTTTGGCACTGACGCTATCCTTTATGGGAGAGCGTTTGGTGCCCCCATCGATTTTAAAAAACTGAAATTGAAGCTTACCATTTCTAAAATTCTTATTCTGTTTTACCTTGTTGGGTTTCAATCCTATTGTAACAACACTTTAATCAAGACCTTACCCAAGTATTCTAACAACACTAAAAGCAAAAACCTATATGCTATTCTTCTTTCCAAGAGCTTTTCGGTGCTGGGGCTCTACTTGACAATACTAACTTCAGCAAACTGTCTTAATTTTTCACCTACACATTCCACAACTTCAATTTATGCCACCTCTCAAAGACTGATAAGATTTTTTCTTAATCCCAATGAACCTATCTGTTCTTTATCTTCCCTAAATCATGTTAAGTGTTATCATCAATTATATGTTTGTTTAACCTTATGCTCTGTTATCTACCTTTTTTGTCCTACCTATAGCTGCTTTCCCGGTTTCTCGACATCTTCAAGCATCACAATCTATGCTTTACTAAGCTTTCACCATTCTAATTTTGACATAAATATATTCAAACCTCTCGAGCACTTTAGCACTGCACATCACTATTGCTTTTGCAATGTTATCATGTTTCTTAGCAACCTTGATCTTATCTTTAGCTATTACTGCACAAACACCATTCGAGTGAGCTTTTCTCTCGAAATCTGGCCTGTCAACTACCAATTGCAGACTCACAAGGGACAACAAAAGATCAGGAAGCCTGCACAAAGAAATGTGAGCACTGTATCCCTATGCAATCATTATCACCGCCTATTATCCAAAACTACTAACCAATACCATTACTGTCTTGCTATTGCTGCACCTCTTTCTCTCTTCTGGCCTGAGTTTATATATCTCTCGACTCTTACCTTAGTTCTTGTGTTGTGCTTGGCCAACATTAAGATACATGTGCCTCATACCAAGCATTACCCTAAACTGCATCACTACCATGTATCTGTTACCACCAACCAATCATATTTGTATAACTACATTCATAAATGTAGTATTTATCAACTTATTCTATCTTTGTTTATGAATCAAAATTTATATTATGAACTTCTCTACTATCTAAATATGCTTTTATGGTTCTTTGCTAATCAGATTTCACTTTTATCACTTATAAGAATGCCACAAAATCTATACTATTCGACCTCTGTACACCACCATCACTGCACTATCACTCCCACTATAAACCTTATTTTTTCTAAACATGGAGGCTGGTATCTTGACCTTGGAGAACTCTTACTAAAGCTATATGCCGATCACCTAAATTCCTAT
Source organism: Persicaria maculosa (assembly GCA_963922045.1). Lineage (NCBI taxonomy): Eukaryota > Viridiplantae > Streptophyta > Magnoliopsida > Caryophyllales > Polygonaceae > Persicaria > Persicaria maculosa. The sequence goes on along the minus strand of OY998258.1, from coordinate 68,737,744 downwards.
TATAGTTGCTATAAATCCAACTGTCATACTACCCAAAATAATTTAATGTCAAAACTTTTGTCAGCCCTGCTGTCAACTAAATTACAACTTCACAAAACACATACTATATCTTGGCTTTTGGTTAGCTATATTTACTTGTGCTTTTTTAGCTGGCTAAGGGATCCTAGTGGTCACCTCTTTTCAACTCTTTATGCTTCTACATCTGCTTGCATCATATCTCTTATCACAAACCAAAACCCATGTTATGTACACTGGTTTTGCCAGAACATAATTTTACTGCTTCTTACTAATAGGATCTTTAATTTATCTCTACCAGGAATGTCTAAAAAACACAACTGCTTCACCAATATTGTAAACCATAAGTCTAGTGCTGCATCAAATTATGATTTTAATTACTACCTGAATATGTGCCTTGACATCTACCATGGAGACCTCTTGCTAAAGCACTTTGTTGCTAGTTCTCTGGCTTCCTCTTACCGCTGTTCAAGAACCCTATATCAGTTCAGGGATACTCTTTCTCTGCTTGAAACTTGCTCTGCCATGCTAACACACTACCTTAAACTGCATCACTATCCTATATCTGTTATCACCAACCATTCATATTTGTATAACTACATATATGAATGTATTATTTATCAATTTACTATATCCTTGTTTATGAATCAAAATTTAGATTATGAACTTCTCTGCTATCTAAACACGTTTCTATGGTTCTTTGCTAATCAACTTTCACTTTTATCACTTATAAGAATGCCACAAAACCTACACTACTCGACCTCTGTTACCACCATCACTGCACTATCACTGCCACTATAAACCTTGATTTTTCTAAACATGGAGGCTGGTATCTTGACCTTGGAGATCTCTTACTAAAGTTATATGCTGATCACCTAATTTCATTCTATAGCTGTCTTAAATCCAACTGTCTTACTACCCAAAATAATTTAATTTTACAACCTTTCTCAGCCATGCTGTCAACTAAATTACGACTTCACAAATGCCTGATTTATATTATAACCAATATAGACTCTCTTTCTAATCCAAAACAAAAACATTCTATAAAACACCCTACTACTCAGACAGTTATGGCAAAAAATCCCTCCTCTATTTGCTGGCTTATTATTGACTTGTATAATAAAACACCTACTATAACTTGGCATTTGGTTAGCTATCTTTACTTGTGCATTATTTGCTGGCTAAGGGCTCCTAGAGGTCACCTCTTTTCAACTCTTTATGCTTCTACATCTGATTGCATCATATCTCTAATCACAAACCATAACCCATGCTATGTATACTGGTATTGTCAGAGCATGAATTTACTACTTCTTACTAATAAGATCTTTAATTTATCTCTATCAGGAATGTCTCAAAAACACAACTGCTTAACCACTGATTTCAATTATAACTCTAGTGCTGCATCAAATTGTGATTTTAATTACAACCTGGATATGTGCTTTGACATTCACCATGGAGACCTCTTACTAAAGTATTTTGATGCCAACTCCATGGCTCCCTCTTACTGCTATTCAAGAACCAAATCTCAGTGCAGGGATTCATTTTCTCTACTCGAAACTTGCTTTGCCATGCTACCACATTACCCTAAATTGCATCATTACCTTGTATCTGTCATCATTAATCAAACATATTTGTATAACTACATATATGACTATATTATATATCACTTTACTAATTCTGCTCGAGGGAGTCCTTCCCTTGAGCAACACACGTACTTGCATATTTTGCAGATTCTTCCTCGACTAGGCTGGTCTCAAGGTCCCTGCCTTGTCGGCTTTTTGAATCCAGCTCAGGGATTATTCACCCAAAGGCACCCAACACCACTGACACGGATTCATGCTATCCATTTGGACGACTACAGCACCAAGCCACATCTCAGCTCAAGTGAGCTTCCTTGTGCCACCTTCAAAGTTTCAGATCAGAGCTGCTCGTTGGTTGGCTCAAACACTTTGCTTTTTAAACCATGGTTTAAAAATGGGAACAACATACAATACGATCTTTGTTACTTAAACCCAACAGTCTTGCTAACATTGGTCTAATAATACGATCTTTGTTACTTAAACCCAACAGTCTTGTTACTTAAACCCAACAGTCTTGCTAACATTGGTCTAATAATAAATGTATGCAGGCTAACATTAATCACAAATTGAAACACAATTTACAAAGACTAACATTAATCACAATTCACAAATTGAAACACAATTTACAAGTGGGGACTTAATCACAAATTGAAACACAATTGAAACTCGGTAAAATTAATCAGTACAAATTGAGCGGAGCAGCGGAGGGAGAGAGAGATGGATGTTGAATCAGACAGAGGCACTGCTCGCGCTCACCACCGGAGAAGAAGCAGAACGCCGGGTTGAAGCAGACATAGGCGCTCACCACTCAGACTGTTTCGCTGAACGCCGGGGGGCCGAAGAAGAATAAAGGGTGGTCGGAGAGAAGAAAGGGTGGTCGGAGAAGAAGAATCGCCTCTCGCAGGGTCGCAGCAAATCGCAACCCTAGACCAAGCAATCTCCGACTCCTTGTACTGTGTACTCGGGAAATTAGCCCCTTTTCTATTTTTTTCCCAAAAATTAAAAATTAAAACAACGTACAACGATATATCGGTCAACCCGATATTGACCGATATATCGGTCGTTAACCCGATATCACCCGTTGACCGATATTTCCCAACCGATATGCCGATTAGAACACTGCTCACAACCTCCTTATGATATCCATATCCGATATTTAGAACACTGCTCACAACCTCCTTACACAACCTCCTTGTGGGACGGAGGGGACGGAGTGTTACATTTAGGGTCTCGACTCATGGAGTGTTACACATTTAGGGTCTCGGCTCATGTAACCTCGACTCATGTGTTACATACTCATGAAGCCTCGCGGATGTAGGTGCAATACCAAAACCACCTAAACAACCTCATGTGTCCCTTTCATTTTTCTTTTTTGTGTTGTTTTTGCTTCCCTCGCGAAAAAATGAGTGAAGTCATTAATTACTTTTTATCAAATATAGTGTGGAATATATAGATTTTCGTTTTTCATTGCAATTGTACACATCTAAAGCTAAATTATATTCTCGTATAATGTATAGATTTTCGCGACGTCATAAGTCAGGATGCTTTACCTTATCAAAAAAAATAAAATAAAATTCTTTGAGTTCTTCCCAAATAAGAGGCCTGAATATGCTTTATTTGAGGAAAAAAAGAAGCAAGATGGAGAGGGGATGGAAAAAAAATACTAGTATGACTTTTTTCATAACTTAAATATGAAACTCAGGAAACATATAATCTGGAGTACTTGTATGATTTTCGCTACAAAACCGCACGCAATCCAAAGCCAAACACACATATACAATACATACATACTGTACATCTTAAAAAGAATGTGGAAAAAAAGTTTAATTGATGTATATATTGAATAATGATTAATAATATGATAATATAACGTAATTGTAAGTACCTAATAAAAAATCACTAATATCGATCTAGATAGAGCTAGTACTAATATCTGAATTTATTTATCAATAGTGTGGATCTATTGCCTTAATTAGAGGAGGGGCGTGTTGGTGCAGATGTTGTGGACGAGTTGAATGAATCTTGGGTCCTTGAACAACGGTTGTGTGCAATTATCTCTCAAGAACGTAAAGTAGCGGCAGCAAGTTCCCGTCACGGCGCTGAAGCACCCAGTTGCCGTGTTGGAAAACGAACTAAACCTTTCGCACTCGTCAGGGAAAAGATGGAGAGGCGGCGCAGGGGAGGGGGGAGAAGGGGGAGCCGGGGGAGGGGTTCCGGCGGCCGGAGGGTAGCCAGGGAAGAGTGGCGTTGGAAAGGGTAAGGGTGGGAGGGGTGGCAAGAATGGGAAGGGGATCGGGATCAGAAGGGGCGGTAAGGGTAAAGGTATCGGTAATGGGAACAGCCACGCGGTGGCTGGCGGGGCCACCATGGCGGCCATCACGGCGACAATGAGGACCACGACGGACGCCTTCATCTTCAATCTCTTCTTCGTTTTCCGGATGGACGATGAAAATGAATGGAGCTGATTGATGTTATTAAAAGGGTATTTATAAGGAAGACTGGATTAATACACTAATTTGGATATGATTTTGTCAGGTCATGATTGCATATCATTTTTGTTTTTATGTTTATGTTTTTTTTTTAATTTGTTAAATCTAAATGGCATAGTTTTGGATTGATTCCATCTAATCGATCTTATACGGAGTAGTTTGTTAATGGAATATATACTCGTGTATGATTTAGATAGATCTCATATCCAATATATATTTTTTTTTAATTAAAATCACGGTTTGACTATAAATCGTGCAACTCATGATAGAAAACTGAACGACACAGACTGCATAGTTAATAGTTCTGTATCAACGGTACGAAGTCAAATTCGTCAATCTCATTTACTGGCCGTCTTGGAGAGCTTCCGTGCTATGCTTAATGAGGATTCCTCGTCTAGTTCCTCGTTTCTTTCCTCCCGAATCTGAATCCTCTCCTAATATAAGGCATCCTAATAAATAGATCTCAACCATTCAAATCAATCAACGGCTAATATTTACTCTTATCAATTAACTTTTTAATCCAAATTAATTCTTGATTTAATTTACATTCTCGAGTTCTCGCCAATCTCCATCTTCTTTATCTCAAACTGATATCTTTCGGCATCATGCCCATGGGAGGCTTGTCATCATCTTACTCAATTACGCTCACTATTCTGCCCATCGGACCCTTTCCGGTAGTGTTGGAGTGGTGTCAGCCTCTCTCCTCTCACCATCGACGGCGCCCGACGGGTCGAACAAAGCTTTCTCCTTCATTGCTCGATTGTACCCCATTGGAATTCGGTAATTTTTTATTTCCACCGCCACTGGAATCCGCCTCCGATTTCAATCTTAGATCTTCGACCACGACTACCGGATATCTTTGATTTCTGGAAAAAAAAAAACCCATTGAATTTGGTGTTCTCCGCTAATTTTGAAATCCACCTCCGTCTCCCATCTGTGATGCTCCTCCGGTGGGCCTCGTCAGCGTCGCCCTAGTGTTCTCGTCCCCTCGCCGGCGACAAATTGAGCCTGACAATAGTGATGACCGGCTGAATGGTGAGAGTGACAGAGTGCGGCAAATTTTCTGATGGAGATACATAAGATAGGAATCATAGCAGGCAACTGCTGGAGTCTGCTGCTTGGAAATTAGAAACTAATTAAAATAGGTTTAATTAGAGGAGAAGAGATAATGATCATTGATTGATTTGAATGGTTGAGATTTACCTATTAGGAAGATATTAGAAAGGTTAATATTAGGAGAGGATCCGGATTCGTTTCGTCCCCTCATTCGTCTTCCTGTTTCTTAACTTTAGCAACATTACATTTTGGTTTTCTATAGAAACTGTTGATTAAAAAATGATCAAGAGCACATTTTCGAGACCTATGCAACTCTTCAAGTCGTATCTACCTTTGACGGGGTTTTTATCCCCACACCCAAATTTCCTAACTGTAGAAGACCTTCCTAAAGGAGCAAAATAACTTGATTTAAGCCTTCTTTAATTTTGAAATAATTCAGGTATACCGTATACTAGGTTGAACAGCTCGAGCTTGGCTCGGGATCGGCTCGAAAACGCTCGACTCGAGCTCGTTCACTTATTTAAACAAGCCGAGCTACAAAATTTTAAGCTCGGTTGAAAGTTTGGCTCGTTTGAATAAAGTTTGAATTCTATGAAATTTCTAAAATTTCCATGTTATAAGTTATAACCAAGTATAGCTACCTAAAGCTTCGTTTATTTCCTAAACAAGTCAAACTTGAACAAAATAAAACGCTCGTTTAAAAATTAGGCTCCGAGTCGAGCTGATTTAACAAATGAACCAAGATTGAACATGTCAAGCTCGGCTCGTTCGGCTTGAATTACACCCATAGGTATTACATATCAAAGAACTCCATAAAACATTGGGATCTACAAATTTGAACAAGACATGAGTACATGAAATTGATACTACATATAATTACTTTTAGCAACAGTTAAAAAAAATCACAACTAAAGATAGCAAAGGAGTAAAATTACCAAGTATAGTGTGGAATAGATTTTCGTTTTTCATTGCAATTGTTCACATCTAATGCTAAATTCTTTTGAGTTATTCCGAAATCAAATCAGAGGCCTGAATATGCTTTATTTGAGGGGAAAATAGGCAGCAAGATGGAGAAGGGAGGGGAAAATACTACTCCCTCCGTCTCAAAATTTAGGTCGTTTGACTTTTTGACACGCTTTTTAATGTGTTAAAAACTCTATGAAATATTATTTTTTTTTCAAAATTTTTAAAATAATTTCAAACTTATTAGTAATAAGTTTCAAATTTCTTAAAAAAATTTGAAAAAAATTTAATATTTCATAGAGTTTTTAACACATTAAAAAGCGTGTCAAAAAGTCAAACGACCTAAATTTTGAGACGGAGGTAGTAATTCGTACTATTTATAAAAGTTAAGACCATATTTATTAGTGCGCCCGTTATTTTTTAACTGTCACATCAGCTTTTGAGCCCCAATCCAACTCCAACCCAACTCCAACCCAACTTTTCACTTCCCCTCCCGAGCTCAACAAGTTAGACATCCCAGACTGAGTCAAAGGGAAGGATAATTCAAATGACCCGTTGGATAAGGGAAGGATAATTCAAATGACCCGTTTGATAGGTATCATTAGTCCAATGGCACCATTTACACTTGGAAAAGTATGAGATATTTTTTTAACAGTAAAGATGGTGGTATTTATCTCTCAAACTCTAAAATGTTGAATTATTTGATTTAATTTTCCAAAAAAAATACTAGTATGACTTTTTTCATAACTTAAATATGAAACTCAGGAAACATATAATCTGCAGTACTTTATGATTTTCGCTAAAGACCGCAATCCAAAGCCAAACACACACATATACATACGTACATACATCTTAAAAAGAATGTGGAAAAAAAGTTTAATTGATGTATATATTGAATAATAATTAATAATATGATAACATAACGTAATTGTAAGTACCTAATATATAAAATCACTAATATCGATCTAGATAGAGATCGTACTAATATCTGAATTTATTTATCAATATTGTGGATCTATTGCCCTAATTAGAGGAGGGGCGTTGTGCAGATGCCGTGGACGAGTTGAATGAATCTGGGGTCCTTGAACAACGGTTGTGTGCAATTATCTCTCAAGAACGTAAAGTAACGGCAGCAAGTTCCCGTCACGGGGCTGAAGCACCCGGTTCCCGTCCCGGAATGCGAACTGAATCTTTCGCACTCGTCAGGGTAAAGATGGAGAGGCGGCGCAGGGGAGGGGGGAGAAGGTGGGGCAGGGGGAGGGGATCCGACGGCCGGCGGGTAGCCTGGGAAGAGTGGCGTAGGAAAGGGTAAGGGTGGGAGGGGTGGCAAGAATGGGAAGGGGATCGGGAGGGGCGGTAAGGGTAATGGTATCGGTAATGGGAACAGACACGCGGTGGCTGGCGGGGCCACCAAGGTGGCCATCACAGCGACAAGGAGGACCACGACGGACGCCTTCATCTTCAATCTCGATCTCTTCTTTTTCTTTTTGGGATGGATGAAAATGAATGGAGTTAATCAATGTTATTAAAGGGTATTTATAAGGGAGACTGGATTAATAATTTGGATATGATTTTTTTTTTGATTAATAATTTGGATATGATTTTTTTTTTGATCAATAATTTGGATATGATTTTGTTAGGTTAGATTATGATTGTATATCATATTTGTTTTTTTTAAAAAAAAAAAAATTTTTAAATTTAAATGGCATGGTTTTGGATTGATTCCATCTTAGCGATCTTATACGGAGTAGTTTGTTAATGGAATATTGTATACTTGTGTAAGATTGTGTAAGATTTAGATAGATCTCATATCCAATATAAATTTTTTTTTAATTAAGATCACGATTTCACTACAAATGGTGCAGCTCGTGATCTTTTTTAATATTGTTTTCTTATGTTGAATCTTGATTGTAGTTTCACCGCCACAACAAAATTTGAATCTTCCTCAAATGTTTGGTAAAAAATGAACTCGAGATTATCTCCAAGACTAATGAATTAGATTTTCTCAATATTTATTCTCAAAATACACAATTTGTGCTGATAAACACTTATTTTAGTTCTTAAATCAAATCTGTCCAGCAACATTTTGAAGGTGTGTTCCTCTCTGCTGTCAGGCTATACAGCCGCTTGTATGATTGTTGTCACTGCAAGTTCGATACAAATCCAATTGAAGAAGAACCAGATTAGAATATGCTTTCAACTTCTATATAAATCGACTGTAAACGAATGCTTATACGTACTGTGCACGCGTGTTTATTTAGTATGACTGCCACTCCTGAGTCTTGGCTAAGGAATTTCTCGAAACGTCACTGATTAAGAACGAAACAGATGGGTTATAATCTTAACATGAACATCAATCAGGTACATGGTTAACAGGTTAAGGAATCAGAACTCATAGGATTCTCAAATGACCAAAGTGGACGAGCTCAAGTAAAGCTGTGGGAATTTCTCCGGATAGATTGTTGGCATTCAGTTTCCTGCAAATTAATCAGAATAGTAATAAATTGGAATCTCCATAAAAAAAATTTAATCATATATAATTATAAATCAACTGGATCAACCGGGTAAATCGGGTCAAACCGTCAAAATTATCGAGTCACCCAGATTATCCGGAAATTTTCAGGTATAATTGTCTTTGCATATTAAATTAAGTGAGGTTTAACAAAAAAAAATATGGGTGTTAGTTACAAACAACTTATATTTAATGGATGATTATTTGACAATTTTTTAATAAGAGGTGGTTATTTTCAAACATGGTTACTTCTATGCATTTTCGCCTTTATAATGAGACCCACTAGAGTCTAGAAAGTTAAAATAGTGCACACGTTTTCTTTCTCTTGTTGAATGGGCTGCATTAGTTAGGCCCGTATCACTATTTTTTTTACACAAGTCCATTTGCATATGAGATCCTTAATTTTTGAAAGCAACTTTGCATTTGCATATGCATATGATAAGATCTATGTTATATACAAGTTGATCACCTACGGGGCTACCCCTTCCTGTCTAGGGCCAAGAACCCGCAAAGTGAAAGTCTGTTTTAGAACATTTATGTGAAGATACGAGGTTATTAGGTATAAGTTGTGCACATAAAATCAGTGGCAGATCTAGAGGGGCTGGGGTGGTTGAAGCCCATCCGTAGCCCGGAAGCAGAGGCGGATCCTTTAAAGGACCAGAGGTGGCAGTCGCCCCCCCAATCAAAAATGAATTTTACTATACATATTCCTCTCGTCGATAGCTTCGATTTGATATATTATAAGCTCAAATCCGATAACCGAGTAAAAAGTTATAAACATTTCAAGACTGAAGCGATATAAATTATTTTTCACATCATTTACCAAATTAATACACTTCTAACGTACTCATCATTTGTTAAACTTCATAACTTAACACTATAATTAAACCCAAAAACGTCAAATGTTGATGATTTTTTCGAAAAAAAAAAATAGGGATCAATTTTTCGCCCCCTCAACTAAACGCTTCAGGATCCGCCACTGCCCGGAAGAAAAGCGTAGGAAAAAAATATTTTATATGGATTTTTTTGTAATTTTTACTAATTTTAGAGATAAAAACAATGTAAAAAGAGTAATAAGTAATAGAGATAGATTACTTAGTTGGAAAGGATATGTATTTATTACGGTGAGTCATGGGTTTAAACCCCATTAACCTTAAATTTTTAGAAAAAAAATTTCTATTAGTTTCCTACCACTAAAAATGCCTAATTGAATACAAAATTTAAGGTTTTCTCCATTATACTTAAACATAAACTTTCTTTTTATATATAGATCTAAAAAAATTCTCAATTTTTTTTAATAATTTTTTTTTAAATCTACTAAAAATGAATATTTAAATCATAAATTTAAGGTTTTTCCAATACATTGAATTTTTTTTATTTTTGATACATACATGTAAAAATAATTTTCTCAAAATTTTTTTTAGCGATATTTAAGGTTTTCTTAAACAAAAACTTTCTTTAATACATATATAAAATCCTCATTTTTAAAAATATTTTAAAAAAAAAATTCTACTAAAAATAGCTATTTAAATCATAAATTAAGGTTTTCTCAAATATATTTAAACAAAAAGAAGTATTTTTAATGCAAATAAAAATTCTCTAGAAATTTTGTTAAAGTCCAACTAGTCCATTAAAATACCATATCCGCACCATAAAACCAACCCAATAACATTGTATAAAACCAACCCAATAACATTGTCGATGATGATAGCTTCAAGTCCAACAGTTAAAGTCCAACTAGTCCAGTTAAATAAGTTCAAAGGTCCAAGGGTCTAATAGGTCAGTCCATTAGATAATTTCCATTAAAATACCATATCCACACCATAATTCTCAATAAAATAAGGAAATAAAATAATTCAGAAAATAATATCATTAAACAACTAAATAAATCATATAGAATCGACAATTCAAGCAATCATTTAATACTACTCATAACATTAAAACAATATAATTAAATAATTAGACAGACACTTAAGATTACATTTTTAAATATCTTACAATAATAATTAAATACTCAGAACATTTCAAAATAGCATTTAAAATAATAATTTCAGAAATAAATTAAATAATAATTAGATAAACAACAGTTTTTTTTTTGTTTTTTTTGGTGAACTATAAACAACAATTTATATGATACTCCGTAGTAGCAACCATATCTCAAGGCGTATCTCTGCTTGTGGCATGGGGAATGTATTCCCTCTTACTGCAATTAGATGTGCGATTGGGTCTAGCTCCTTTGCCAAACTAGCCTCAGCTTGGTGGGCCATGTGGTTCTTTAGGAATCAACTTGTTTTCGATCACACGAAAAAGGTTACAGCTAATGAAATTCTACTGCTACACAGCACTACCACTTACTGCTGGAAACAGTCAAAGCTTTTAGATGATGATCCATCTGGTCCTTTGACCCCCTTACATAGCTGTCGTAGGGGCATTATCGATCAGCCATATAGAGCTAAAGCGTCGAAAGCCAGGCCACAGGATCGGTCCGGGAAGTGGGACAAACCACCACTGAATTGCTACAAGCTCAATTTTGATGGTTCGGTGATCCAGAATGGTAAATCGTCTTATGGCTTTGTCATCCGCGACTCTGATGGTTCAGTTGTCTCGGCTGGCAGATCTGTTTGCACAAATATTTCGGTCATTTATGCCGGAAATCTCGGCCTCAGGATGGGACTGGCAAGGGCTAAGGAGCTGAACCTGTCTACACTTCTGATCGAAGGAGACAATCTTTTGGTGATAAAAGTACTACTAGGGGATTGAAAATGTCCCTGGTCGATTGAGATGCTACAAGCGGATATACTGTCTGATATTTCGTCCTTTACTCATGTTGCTATTCGTCATATTTTCAGGGAATCGAATGCTGTGGCTGACTACCTTGCGCGTAGTGCCCATGTCTCCCCTGCCGACGTCTGCTGTGAGGATGATCCAGAACTGCGAGTTCTCGTCCGGAAGGATGCGCTAGGAAGGGCCTCTGCTACGGCCGACCCGACCTAAACCTTATCTTGCTTCAAAAAAAAAAAAAAAAAAAAACAACAACAATTAAAACACTAACTGACTAACATAATAAATCTAGTCAGCCCAACAAAAAATGAAACCGAGGCCCAAACCCGAATCCGGATCCAATAGCCCAGCCCCAACCCAATCTCAGATTTTAAAAGGAGTGAACCGGTCGGATTTTAAAGAGAATTGAAACCAGACCGGTTTGAAGGAAAAAAAGGAAAAGGGAAAGGGAGAACCGGGCCCGTCGGACCCGTCTCTCACCTCTGCTGCTCTGTTCGAACGGAAACGGAAGGGAAAAAGAGCAGGGCTTTGCCGGAGCTCTCCCTCGCCTTTATCCCGACCATTCCCAACCTTCCCGACCTCCAAAGACACGAAGAGCTTATAACGGAACTAAAGGAGAGGGAGAAAAAGGGGTCACTGAGGATTCAAATTCTTCGCCGGAAAAGCGCTCGTCGGGCTTGATTCGGCTTCGTCGAAGGTGGATCGGGCCTAGGAAGAAATAAAGGGTTATAAAGGACGACCTTTACATCGATTTAGAAAGGAGAGCTAACGTGCGCCGTACTCTAATCAACACTTGAAGCTCCGTATATGCAATCTATTTTATGTGCCTCAAATAGTTTATGGACGTATTGAGTAAGAAAATGCAATTGTCGTGCTCGATCAGCATCAGATCTGACAATTAATTTCCATTGTCATTTCAATTCAAGTTGCTTATATTTTCATTTACACATATGAAAATGCAGTTGAGATGATTGAAGCGTGAGGGAGGGGACGAACCATGAAAAGAGGGACAAAATATTTTTTTTCATTTGGGATCGACATGTTCAACTTACTTACTTATTACAAAACATAACAAAAAAAAAAAAAAAAAAAAAACCAAACCAAATGAACGACCGTTTAGCCAAAAATAAGGCTTTCGCCTTGAACTTCCAATGCCCGGCCGATGATCTGGTTTGTCCTCTCGGTGGGGTGCACACTGTCCCAGAATACAAATTCTGAGGCATTTGTACACGTCCCTATTGATAACGGGTTGCACAGCCATGACGTTGTCTCAATCAACCCTGTCCCGCAGCATCCCCTTCTGGTTTCTATGAAACCTGCAGTGTGTGCATTCAAATGGACTTGTAAGATGGTTTTTAGAATGTTCAATGTATATAAAATATAAATCGTGCATCAATGGGAAATTGTTGTACGTACCGTTATCCGAGGCGTTTTGGATGACATCGTACAATGGAGTGTAGATGTCGAATAGCACGATCTTCAGTCCGGGCAGTCGGACTTGTAATCGTGCTATTGTCGCATTCATCTTCGCATTAAACTCCAGTGCATCGTCGTTCTTCGCCTCGATACACTCGGGCTTGCCAAACCCGAACAGGGTTATCACCAATGGCAAGCATCCGAGTGGAGGAAGTGATGCTACCCCGATCATCCTTGCACCTGATCGATACAAGTCCTGCAATGTCGGCAATTTCACAAGAACAAATTAATACTAGAACGTACTTTCATTGGATTAAAATAAGTAGATACAAAATGTTACCTTGATGAATCTCGAGGCGAGACTGACAAGGTAGGAGGAGTACTGCGACGGAGTCTGAAACAGATTGACCAAAGGGTCGATGTAGTAGTTGAGGATAAAATCACTACTACCCGCACCGACAACAAACAGTGTGTCGTTGCGGATCGCCCTCGCCGAAGCTGTACCCACGACTCGTGCGAGGCTTCGATGGTACATCCTGTAGTTCTTCAACTGTTGCGACAGAGGGATCGCATGCTACAAAACAATAAATAAAAACCAATGTGTTAGAATCATAGACGTCAAAAAATAGGCTAAGACATATATATGCGCACATCAAAAATTGTTGAACAACTTACATTCAGGATGGCCGTTCGATTGTCATATCCAGATGCAGCCGATGCAAAATTGGCTCCAATCGTAGTCGAAGACACATGTGACAGGTTCAAATAGGCCGGTGGGTAGCTTTCAAATTGAACCTCCTCCGCTGCATTTCATCATAAAGAAAGATAGAATTTTAGCAACTATATATCCAATCTAAAATAATGATAAATATCAAGATTAATTAGTATTTAGTAGCATAACTTACCGATGAAATCGATGGCGAGCTTGCCATTGCAAAATCTACCGGTAGGGGCATGACCGGCGAAATCTCGTCCGTAAGGCAAGTAGTCTGCCTTGAACAACGTGGGCAAATGGTTGTTGGTGCCCACGTCCATAATCGAATCACCGAATACAACCATGGCCGGGACAAGTGCCGACCGAGTGCAACGAAGTTCGTTGCACAAAGCCATTGCCAAAAGGATGGCCAAGAATTGCAACTTAAACTGGTTCATCTTCGTGTTTTCCTTTGAAATGACTAAATTCGTCTCGCCTAAATTGAAAATCTAGTTCAGTTTTTCTTCTCTCGAATTGCTTGTATATGTGGGTGTTCCCTCTCTCGACTTTCTTGCTTATATATGGACCTAGCAAGAAGCTGAAAATAAAAGTAGAAGGATCACACTTAGAATGCATGGAATGGATTTAGTGGTAGTTTGATCATCCATCTCTCCATTTCGTGGTAGAATGATCACAACTACAATGCATTACCATGCATCTAAATTAGAGGTAGTTTGATCATGCATTTCTCCATTTTGTGGTAGGATGATCAGAATTACAATGCATATAGAATGGAGGAATAAGTTGGCAGTTAGATCATGCAACTAAATTAATTTTGTGGTAGAATGCATAAATGGAATGAGTAGTCTAATCAGATCAATTTGGCTGGTAGGTAGGAAATGAAAAAGATAACTTTCATGAACTTAATGTTGAGAGCAAGGAGAAGTGGAGGGAAAATGATTGTTCGGTATAGTGATTTACTATTACAATTGGGCTCATTTATCTTTCTCATCTAGTGGGCTGAGCCCAATAGAATTTACTATTACAATTGGGCTTATTTTGGTTCTCATCTAGTGGGCTGAGCCCAATAGAAATTAGAAAGAGGCCCGAATAATTATAAACAAACATTCAAGTATTCAACTATCTCTTTTCCGGTGTTAAAAGATAAGAATCTCCCTTGCCGCCTCCAACCTGATAGCCCAGATCGGCGGCCCCAACCTCGAATCTCCGACCGCCGACCCCGATTCCGAAGCCCAAGCCGCCGCTCCCAACCTCAAACCCCGAATCCGAACAACTCCGCTGATGGAAGAGTTAGCGAGATCGAGATCTGGCTTCAATCCCCTCAGAAATGCCGCCTAGAAAACTCACAAAAAACTCTACAAAAAGACATCTGAAAGTTCTTACAAAGCTATAGAAATCGAGTTGAGTTCAAAGCGAAAAACGTCACCTTCTTCTCCAAACTGATTCTGTGGAGAAATGTCCACCAATGAGGGAGATTAAAGAGGAAGAAAAGCTATAAAATGGGGCTAGGTCAAGCGAATAGCAAAGAGAGGGTGATTGAAGAAGGCTGGGTTCCGCTGCTCCTTCTTCGGCTTGGGCGGAGCTCGTTGCGGCGTCGGCCTCCGTGGTGGTTCTTCCGGCCTGGGGACGGATCTCTTCTCGGGTCATCCGTCCGGTTGGGGTCGTCGTCCGTTGTCTGGTATGTGCCTTTTAGATATGAAAAGGAAAATCTCATGAACCCCTTAATCGATTTGTTGCTTCTCCTTGCATATTTTAGTACCATTGTTGAATTGTTGTGCCCTTATGATTTTTCAAACTGCTTGAATCTCAAAATCCCTAAACCAATCAAAACCTTGAATAAAGAAAAGATAAGAATCTCCCTGAAAATCTTGACCCAAACGACAGATCTTTACGAGCTGCCTGACAATATGAACCCGCCCATTGAACCATGCATTGGTACAACGTACATTGAGAAAGGGGACATCTCATATCTTGAACCCAAGATTTACAAAATCTGAGCAGCTGATGTTTAAACATTTTGTTTCTTTCAACTGTGAAATGTGTTTGTGTTTTGATCATTGGTCTTTTGGAAGAGGAAATTTATTTAAAAAGCTTCCAATGTTTGGAAAACTTAACCCCTGATCCCAGTCAACAGCAGGATCAGATTTTTTATGATAAAAAGAAAGATGAACCCACGAACAACGGAACAACGATCCCAACGGACATTTGAAAATAGATTTGAAAAGAGAAGAAAGGAAGACACCTCAGATCGGTATGGAGGTGGAAACTACAACTGGATTGAGAACTCAGGTAAAGGAAGTACAGCTAACGGATCTAAAGAAAGATGACAAGGCAAAATGTACGAGAGACTGAGAGAGACTGATTTGGAGACCCTCGAAATCAGGTACTCTCGGCCTAATACTAAATCTCTCTCTGACCTTGTTGATTACCGAAGATATGTGTTTTTTGTTAAGGAAAACTCTGTCGACTCTAAAACCAAAAGACCTACGAAATGTTGCACCAATGTTTTGGAGATATATGTTAAATGTGTGGATTTGTGCATACGTTTGTTTACTGTCTTTTATTTGTGCATCTATTGCGGTAGGAAAAAAGGGAATAAGAGAAACAAGGAATATAGGAACACTAATGGGGTTGCTACCACCCTAGGTTACTTGTTGAGACTCAAAACTAACTTGCTAGAAGGAACCTCAACCCATGATTCAAGTCTGATTGATCCAATGAATAGTAGCACTTCTGTTTGCATCATTTATTTTTGTTCTTCTGACCACAATCTGGAACACTCAATCAAGAATCACAAAAAAGTTACCACTGGAAGCCAGTACCTTATATCTTGTTGTAGACCTGTTCTGAATGTTCTATTCTAACTATTAATTCTATGAACTCTCTTAGTGTGTATACTTGTGCTTTGACCTTAGTTGATTTGGTGTGGCTTGCCTGGAGTTTTTTGTTTCTGAATTCTCTGTGTAGGTTGGTGCGGACTCTTGTCTGAGGTGCTTGGCATATGGTTGTGCTTGGCATATGGTTGGTGCATCAAGAACTTAAGGAAAATCATGATCCAAAACTTGAACACTTGCATTGCGTACAGGGGCGGAGGGAGGGGGCATGAGGTGGCTCGAGCGCATTTGATGTGTTGTGCAGGTCCATTGTTAGTTTGTAATTAATTAGATTTAAAAAACTTTGATGTGTTGTCACAAATTGGTGGAGAAAAAACCTAAAAAATTTAAAAGAGTTGTCTTTTTAATTTTAAAAGTAGCTGCCTTCCATATCCCTCCCTCTCCAATTCTTAAAAACTAAGTCCAAAATAGTTTTAGCCAAGGAAAAATCAATTCTTCAAATTTTATACTTGTTAGTTCTTCTAATTTAAATCATTAACTAGTTTTATTATTCCTCTGCTGTGCGGTTTCTTAATAAATTTAATTTCACTATATAAACCATTAAATTAATATTCCATATAAGGTATATATATAATTTTTAATTACGTTTTAATGTAAATATTTGTTTGTTTCTTAATTAATTATGCATTGTCTCTTGTTTAAAAAAAGTTTTCAAGGAGACAATTTAGAAATAATTACAAAAAGTTTACAAGGAGATAATTTATTACAAATGCTGCCCTCTTTTGATATCACAAATGCTACTTCTAGATCTTTATAAATTAGAAATAATTACGAAAAGTTTACAAGGAGATAATTTAGATAAAGATAGTAGAAGGGGAAATCAATTCCTATGTCGATGCAAAATTGACTAATCAGTATCCTTTGGGCCAACTCAAAAGCTCTTTTTTTTTTCCTTTCTCCGTTTCCTTTCCCTGTCCTGCTTCTTCTTCTATTGCTTGTTCTTCTGGCCTGTGTGCTGTGTGGCTACTCTCATATCTGATATGTACTTCTGTTAGTGTCAAATCTCAGTTGAGGCTTAAAAGCCAGGGTACTTATGTTATGGTTATATTGGATTTCAAGCTGAAAAGCTATCAATCGTATGAACCATTCAGGATGTCTCAACCTTATAGCTCAACAGCTGGTTCTTATACTTATGATGTTTTGTTCTCTTTATCCTTATATCGAATTATTGATTCAAGGTTTCATTATCGATTCAGCCTTGATCTCTCTGTTATTATCATTACTTTTTTTAGGGTGTGGCCTAATTCTCTGTTGTGTAACCTTGTGGTGTGCCATTTTCAACCCAGGTTATTATATCATGATGCTCGGGAGAATCAATTTCTTGATGTTTGGGATGCTATCTGTAGCAACTGTCGTAAGTTATCAATTTCCAATCCTTGGAGTGGGTTTTGTATCATGTTCTGTAGGTTTCCTGGAATTCTGTTAAAATCTATAATGGTTCCTTTCTTGTGGCATTTGTCTATTGGTTTTTTACATAGGATGGCGTATTGGTTATATATCTGTTTATTTTACTATGAGTTGCAAGGGTTTTATATGTGTAGCCGTACTGGAGCCTGGTTTGTTGCTTATACTTGTCTGCTTATGTTGGTTTTTCTTCATGATCAGGCCTTGGGTTTGGTCTATGGATGGTTTTCTAAAGCTATGTTTTATGGGATTTGGTCTTGTCTGTATTTGGTGCCGGTGGGTGTTCGGTTTAGGGATGCTCTTTCCCTTGTGACAGCTAGTTTCCATTACAATTTAATAGGTGGTGTTATTCACTCCTTTTGTTTTATGTTACAAATCTCTGCCTTTAAATTGATTGGCTCTCTTCAAAGGTGGAATTTTTACACAACTATATTAGGCCTTGCTGGCTCTTTAGAAGATAATTATAAAATTACTGTGTTTAATTTTTACCCTCAATTATTGCATGATTGCCACGCTTGCAAGTATTCCATCTGTTCAAATTCTGGTTGAAATGATCCTGATATTTACCTCTCGTCATTTTGATATTCTCTTTATGATCTGGGATTTTATGGTTCTTGATTATCACAAGGGGTGTTTAACTGTTGTGAATTGTTGCGTTCTTAGTATGGCGTCCTCCCCGCCGCCAGGGCTCGCTTCTCTCAGGCCCTGGCCAGGGTGGGGATCTGCGGTGCCGGCGAGCCGACCCAGTCTCCTCATCCTCTTGCTGGTGCCTTCCTTTCCTTCCTCTCGTTCTTTGGCTGTGTACTGTCTTTCCTCTTCAGAGGAATTCAGTACCCGGTGTTGGACAATTAAAGGTAATTCTCTCGGATTTCAACTGGTGTTTAACAGCCAGGATGATATATGGTTGAATATTAAGTTCAACAGCTATCCTTTGTTTCATTTGAGGGGGATGTATTTATCACAAAGCTTAACAGCTGCGATCTATGGTGGCAATCGGCTTAACAGCCACTGGGATGGCAATCGGCTTAACAGCCAGTGGGATGGGTTAACACCCTGCTTCGGTTTTCTTCAAAACATTCATATACATATCCGGAAATATTGGTGGACAGATTTGAGAAATCTTAACTACTTTGATATGCATATTTATCTCTTTAAAAAAATTGATCATATTGTGGTAAATAGTCTTTCTGATAACATAATCAGTTTAAATTTGTACTTTATAACTTGAATAGCATCACTTTGATCAGTTTTAACAGTACAAATAATGAATTCAGGCATACTCTTTATGTCATTTGAATGTTCTGTATGGATTGCTTTCATTGTAAAATTTATGAGATCAAATTTCTATCTACCAAATTCTGGTTATTAAGAAGCATTAAAAAAAGAATAATCAAAGAAACGATTTGGAAAATATTTGCAAAATCCCAATTACTATAAATTCAGTATTCTTTTCTCTTTGGACCCTAGCCAAGCTCCTTTCGGTTTTGGATTCTGTCATAAGCTTCAATTGTTTATTTCTGCAATTTCTGATGGTGTTGCTGTTCGTTTGAAGGCTTGTATGGGGGTGTGCAGTGGGGTGTTGGTTATGACTGTGTTTTGGAATAGGGCTGCTGTCATAAAAAGTTATGGTAGGCGTCCTAGTTGTTTGATGCAGGGCTGTGTGCTGCTGGTTCTGTTAAATTGTGAGGCCAATCTTGAATTTTTTTGGCTTAACAGCTGGGATTTTGGGGTAGCTTTTAGGGATTCGGTTTATAGGACAGCTTATGGGTATGTTCAATTTGTTTTAATGTGTTAATAAAGGCTGCTGTAGTACCTTCTTCTCTCAAAAATATTGCCTCAAATGTGATACTAAGGTGCTTAACAGCAAGTTTTATGGGTTAACACCCCTCTTGATTACTTTAAAAGATGTTGAGTTCCAATTTTATCGACATATATGGGTGGCCTATCAAGATCAGAATAAATCTAAGTTCCGAAATTGGTGGAATGTTGGGGATTGCAGTTTACATCACATAATATTTTTTAAGGATTATCAAATGACGAAGGCTTTTATCGGCTGTGAGAATGCTACAAATTATAATTTTAATACCATTTTGTTATTCAATGTGTGGCTGAGTAACCATGTAACATATGACATCAATTATTTTTACCAAAAACAACTGAATATTATATATAATTATCAAGTTATTCGAATTGGTATTTTCACGGTTACTCAATGTTGTCAGTCATGGTTATTGTTGGTCTTAGAAATGCTCACAAAGCAGATAAAACATTTTATTAAATGACAAATATCGCTTATTGGAATATTAGGGGTGTGAGAAAATCTAATCTGGGGCAAGACTTAGCTTATATTCAAAAAGAAATAAACTGGATATTTTAGTCCTTGCTGAAACCAAATCAACTGAGCCTCCAGCTCAATCCCTCTATATTCAGGCAGGTTTTAACAATGCTCATCATATTGCCTCAATTGGAGCAAAAGGGGGCTTCTGGATTTTATTCAAGACTTCGAAATTTACACAATCTTTTCAACAAATCTCTGTATCAGATAAGTACATTATTTACCGGGTTAATATTGATAACTTTAGCTTTATTATTACTTTCATTTATGCTCCTTCAAATCATGTAGATAAAAATAGGTTCTTGAATGAGTTATTCATTGTTATTCATAACCAATCTCTCCCATGTTTGATCATGGGAGATTTCAATGAAATCGAATCAGTTTCTGACAAAATTGGTGGGCTAGGTTTCTGACAAAATTGGTGGGAGATTTCAATGAAATCGAATCTGATAACTACCATCCTCTAATTAGCTGGGAACATCTGTGCACTCCTAGAAAAGATGGTGGGTTAGGTTTTAAATCGGCTGAGCAAATTAATATTGTCATGCAAATGAAACTTCTGTGGAGAATCATGGCTGATCTAGATAATATTTGGTCTAAGGTAATTACGAATAAATATCTCTCGACATAATCTCTTATGGAAAGAGGTAGATTCAAAACTTCTTGGCAATTTGGTAGGCTTTTTAATATTAGGGATCTTTTCTCTAAAGGACTGCTATGGTTAGTTAATAATGGGATAACCATAAATGTATGGTCTGACATTTGGGTAGATGCGCACAGGGACGGAACTAGGGGTGGGCTGGTGTGTGCTACAGCCCACCCCATTTTACTAGAATTGATATAATATAGGTAGAGATGTATCATATTGTTTAGGTGGCTCAATTGGTGGGGAGTTTAGAGTAGAGCGTGGGGGGCCGTGTTCGAGTCCTGCCTCAGCTTGAATTTTTACTTCTGTACGCCTTTTTGCAAAAGCTGGTGGCCCACCAAAATCCCCTTTACTTTAAACAAGATTAAAAAAAAAAGAATTAATTTATCATTTGATGGGTATTTATTTTTAGAAGCCACTTTACTTTAAATATAGATAAAAAAATTATGAATTAATTTATCATTTGATGGGTATTTATTTTTTGAAGCCACTTTATTTCAATATAGATAAAAAAAATATGAATTAATTTATCATTTGATGGGTATTTATTTTTTTTAAAAGCGAAAATTAAAATTATATGTAAATTCAGCCCACCCAAGATTGTAATCCTGGTTCCGTGCCTGCGCATGCGCAATATCTTCATAGGTTTCGGAATGATCGTGATCCTAATTTAAAAGTATGCGATTTATTTACAAATACCAACTCTTGGGATACTAATAAGTTAAATTCTATTTTTCCTTCTCATATTGTTCAGGCAATTACTAACATCCATATTCCTGTAACTGATATTCCAGACAAGTTAATTTGGATTTACAGTAATGATGGAAAATTTTCTGTTAAATCCACTTCCTTGCTTTATAAAACTGGGAATACGACGAACATTCCAGCAGATTGAATTTGGAAACTTAATATCCCTCCGAATATTAAAAACTTTATTTGGAAATTTTTTTTAGATATCTTGCCCACAACTGTCCGTTTAAATAGATATATATATAGAGAGAGAGAGAGTTCCTAATACTTGTTCTCTTTGTAATTCTGATATTGAAGATACAAATCATTTATTGTTTAACTAGTGTATGCCCCGTCCCGTGCACGGGAATATTTCAACACAATATTATAAAATTACATTAATTATCTATAAAAAAAATCATATTATAAATATGAAAATAAATAAATAAATATGAATTACATTATGATATTTAAACTAACAACTGAAAATATAAGATTAAAATTAATCTAGATCTAAATAACTCATTTTCTTGAAAAATAGTATATATATAAATAAAAATAATTATGAAATAATTAATTCTTTCCACAAAAAATAATCGATAACACCTATCAAATATTTACTACTATGTATCTATTAGTATTTTTGGTAATTATGATCACTGTTCTAGAAAAGCCCTTCAAGGCCCACCTAGACTCACGCCTAAACCCCTTACCTCATTCCTCCACCAAGGTCTTTAAGGTCACCAAGACCCGCCTAGACCCCAAAGACCCGCCATAAAATTCGTCTATATGGAAATTGGGTGAACCTAATGTCTTTTTTAGTTCCCGTCCATATGGTGTAATTTATATATAAATCGTCTATTGGATAAATTATTTATAATCCAGACGGAGATACACTTATATGACAATTTGTATATCGGTATATGCCAAATTTATTACTATTATTGCGTTTAATTATATTGATATAGTTATTTCCTTATATAATATATATACTCTTTTATAAGATATTCCATCTATTCAATTATATGAGTTAATGGTAAAATAAAATAATTATTTTTAATTATATAGATTAGAACTGTCTTATTATTTTTATTAGATTTCCTTTTTGACGGGAGAAGGTTTTGCGAGATGCACTCACGTGCCGCCACGTAAACAGATTTATTCACAAGCCGCCACGCAGGCAACAATGCATCGGTTTTAGTATATTTATATAGATTGTCAAATTACAAAATCCCTTATTCAAAATCTGTGTGTTAAGTTGAAAAAATGTTTCATTATGCCAAACTTAACAAGTAACGTTCAAGAGAATATTCTAAATACTAGGGCTCTTAATCTAGATTTTACAGATTTATGTCATTTATGGCATTCAATTTGGGAGCTCAAAAATAGAATTATTTTTCGCAATACTTCTGATACAAGTATGATATATGCGTTAACACGAGCTATTGATAATATCTCTTATTGGAATAAAGGTCCGATTAAAACGAAATTACTTAAACGTGTTAGGCCTCCTGATAAAATAATGTGGAAATATCCTCCAATAGATGTAGTTAAGATTAATGTTGATGCTTCGGTGAAAAGGGATACTCAACCACAGGTTGGTTGTGTTGTGAGGAATAATTTTTTTTTTGAGCAGTTGTTGTAAGGAATAATGATGGTCAAGTTATTCGGATATATAAATGTAATGTTAGGATGAGTTCTGTCATTTTGGCAGAAGCTTGATAGTATAAGACTGGCAGAGGAGATGGGAATCCGAAGATTGATAGTTGAGAGTGATTGTGCGATCATCATTGACGCCATCAATCATGCGAACAATAGTCCATGGGAGGTTACTCAAATTGTCCAAGAGATCCTTTCATTTATAAGAGATTTTGAGAGCACCGATTTTCAGCATTGCTATAGAGAGGCCAATGATGCAACTGATTTTATTGCTGAATCTCAGTTCAATTGTAATTTTATTTTGAGCAATTTTTGTTGTGAGTTCCAGAACATCATCTTGCGAGATGATCATGGATGTCGTTATTACATCCAACATTTTGCCTACTGTTAAAAAAAATAAAAATTCCTATGTCGATGCAACAAGGCATGTGGAGGGAGTTGACTTCTGGAAAGATACTTCAAACCTGAGCTATCTACCAAAAAAATTAATAAATCAACTTGTGCATAAGGCAAACAAATGAGAATCATTTAGCGAGGTTAATCAAACACCACTATTGTTCCCACACATGCATGTTATAATAATACCTAAAATTTATTACATTAATCATCAAGTATGGAGTGTCTTCAATCACAAATCATTCTTTTAGGATCAATTTTAAGGTACCCCGGTCAGTTAGCTAATCTCAAAGAATCCAAGAACTTCAGACATGCTATTCTTTATTTCCATTATAGTTAGATGGGGCACATTATGATCTATGACAAATGTAATAGCAAAACCATAAATCAAAAAGGAATCCAGTTTCAATACTTACTCTAATGTAGTCTCAATGAGATATTATGGAGTATATCAAAATAATATAGCTGTTCAGGGATTAAAATATCTAATACTTAGCAATACTAAATAAAAGAACAGAAAAATGAGATGGCATGGTAAGGGCGGCTTGTGCACCTAAAGAATTTCCCGCAGTTCTTTAGGTGTACAAGCTGCCTGTACTGGTCCATGCCTTCCAACCAAGTATACTTTTTCCTGAAATCAAAATTCAAAAGCTATAAAAAACATATGTGACCATCTCTAAATCTCTAATTGCAGGGTAAAGTTATTGCAAATAAATAAGTACAAACCTTATAGAGCTCTACTCTCAAGCAGCAAGTGCATGACTACCAATATCAGTTGTTGCCAACGCTGATGTGGACTGTAAAAGGATTCTTGCAACATCAAGAGCTACATTTCCCTACAAGACATATTTTATTATTTTATTGTTCATCTTTATTTTTTTATCTTCAAAATTTTGTACAGATAGTAGAGGAAAGCCATGAGGAGAATGAACCAAGAATTACTATCCTTTCTAGTAAAGCTTCTGTCTCAAAACAACTAATTTTCTATACTAAAGAAAAGAAACAATGGTGGCCAACAGAAAGAAAGCATATTTCTAATGCCAAACCATAATCTTTATGTGTACAAAACAGTCGAAACTGAATGAGCCAATTAACAAGGGATAAATGCATACTAGAAATCTAGAATATGCATAACTAAAAAGGGGGTAAAGGATAAGCAATATATGCAACAAACGCTTCACAAATTCTACGTTTAATAAGGAAACTACAAATGACAAAGCAGTAGAACCACCGTATCCTACGACACTTGTGCCGTTGTGCGCCTTCCACTGCCAAAAGGGGAAATTTTATGTTATTTTCTATGTCAAGCAAGCGCATAAGTGAACTATTGATTGTTCGGATGTGATCATAATTCCAAACTCTCACATTGCAGCCCAGTATATAAAAAATGGCAGATTATCACATGGAATCCATCACCACAACCCAAAAAGAAACAAAATTTATACAAGTTTGATTTAATTTTCCTCCCTGCTCATTGGGTACTTCCCTGTTATGGAAAAGCAAAACTAAAATCTGAATGTACATGAAATGAAATGAGCTAAGAATGGTGAAATATGCCCCATAGTCTGCGGAACTAGGAGACTAAGGAATATGCAATGAACAGATGCTTTCTTTTCTATGTCAAACATATAAGCAAACCCTAGCTCGATCAGATGCAATCACAATTTAAACGCTCCAATTCCCCTCCGAACTATCACATTCCAGCTCAGTACACAAAAACGCCAGATTATCGAATGGAATCTAGCGCCCAACTCCCTCAAAGAAGCAAATTTACACAAATCTGATACAAATCTTCTTACTTTCAATTCGCTTTTCGTATTTATTCGGGAAGAAAAACAAGAGAAGTTGAAACCTGAGAGAGCGATTTGATAAATTGAGCCAGTCGACAATTTCGAACCTAAACCCTAGAATTGGGACAGTAAACCCTTGAATCCAAAATTTTCGAATCTCAGTGAGAAAGAGGAGAAATCTGTTACCTCGTAGGCGGTGTAGTGGTAGCGTCGTCAGAGAAGGAAAGAGAAGGCCGGTGACGAGGTGGCGATTTTACGGTGGGACACTTGGGTGCTCTCTTCAGAGAGAGACACGAAATGGATGTCATCTATGGGTTCCCACAGTAGCGATTTCCGACGGGGAGAAGAGGAAGGTTAGGGTTCCGGTGGGGAGTGACGAGAGGAGGGACATGGGTTCCGGTGGACGCTCTAAGTCGAGAGAGACGACAAGGTGAGAGAGAGAGCGCGCCAGAGAGTGTAGTGAGGATCTGAAGATACGCGGCCCTTCTTTGTTTTAACGTTTTTTCTTTTGAGAAGTGTGTCGACGCAATTCACCCGTTGCTAATGTCCTGTTTTTTGGATGCAACCCTCGTAGCAAAAGGGTACCAATTGTCACGGCAACTGCCTACCGAAGCTAGTTGGCGGGATGAATTTAAATTTTTTTTTTGTAATGTTCCTCTGTTTCGGCTTGAAGCTCGTCGGTATTGGCTTTCTTTCACCTCCTAAGAGAGCAAAACTCCACCTTTAACGTGACCACACCATCCCCAGGTGAAACAAACCCCGACGAGCCATCGAAAAACCACATATCGGTGAGCACCCCGCAACTTCCTCCTTTCGATTCTTGTTTAGTTTGCTCTTAGAAGTCTTATTGTCCGAGAGGCGCGGATCGTGATCGGAGTCGGGTGAGCGAGCATAGCACTATTGCGAGCGGGATCGAGAGAGCAGCGAGTGAGTGAGGGAGATTGCGAGTGTGAGGAAGAGCGAGGGCGAGCGGAGGCGTCACCGCTAGCACAGGTCGAAGGAGGAAGAATGGTAGGCGATGAGCCGAGCAACAGAAAGGTCGGGAGAAAGAGGAAGGCGAACCGTACAAGTGAGGTACGTTAGCAACGAGTCTACTAGATTTTAATTTTAAACTAGATTAACATCTGGTGCGCCAAACAAACCCTTAATATTTTTTGCGCTAAAAAGCCTAGGTCCCCATCAACCGCGTTTAGAGTGAAGCGGTCATATTAGCTTAGTATAACAATAACAAAACTATACAACAAGAATTACAACAATAAAACATATACGTATCATACATATAAATAAGTAATGCGCAAATAAGCTTAATTAATTAATGTATATATTAATAAATCTCATAACGTAATTGTAACTTTGTAAGTAGTAATTAATAAAATCACCAATATCTAGATATAGTATATATCTATGTATATATAGATACTAATATCTGAATTTATTCATCAATATTGTGTCTAGTGCTCTACATTCCCTTATTGCAGATAATCTGGACGAGTTCAATAAATACGGGCTTCTTGAACGTCGATTGGCTGCAATTATCTCTCAAGTAGGAATAGTAGCGGCAGCACGTTCCAGATTCAGGGTCGCACCCGGTCATTGGTTCGGCGGAAATGAACCTTTCGCAGTCGTCAAGAGAAACATGGAGAGGCGGCAGAGGGGAGGGGGGAGAAGGGGGAGCCGGGGGAGGGGATCCGGCGGCCGGAGGGTAGCCAGGGAAGAGTGGCGTCGGAAAGGGTAAGGGTGGGAGGGGTGGCAAGAATGGGAAGGGGATCGGGATCGGGAGGGGCGGTAAGGGCAAAGGTATCGGTAATGGGAACAGCCAGGCGGTGGCTGGCGGGGCTACCATGGCGGCCATCACGGCGGCAATGAGGACCACGGCGGACGCCTTCATTTTCGATCTTTTCTTTTTTCTTTCGGATGAACAAAGAAAATGAATGGAGCTGATCGATTTAATTAAAGGACCGATATTTATAAGGGAGATTGGATTCATTTGGATATGATTTTGTTAAGTTAGTTCACGATTGTGTTCCTTTATTATTATTTTTAATTTAAATGGCATGATTATTTTTGGATATTGATCGGTGATTCCATCTTGTCTGGAGTAATCTCTTTCAAAAAAGCGCACATAACAACCAAATCCGATTTATTATTTACCCGTATCAACTATCAAACATCACAACCAAACCCGAAACCACACCAATAATATCCCCGGCCAACAGGAAGAGTTTCAATCTTAATGTCAGTAAGATGGAAGTTTAGTAGTCAATGAGTTTTGCGCCTTGTTCTTCCAATTGTTGGATCCCTCCTCAATGGGCTAACAAATACCCAAAAATAATGGTCTATCATTAAAGCCCAAATCATGGCTTAGTGGGCTGATTGTGGCCAGGCCATAAGAATGATAAAAATCTCTAGAAAAATACCGAGAGAAAAGTTAAAGAATGTGGATAGACATGACACTGGCCAATGTAATTAGTTCAGGATACCGTCTCATTCCTTCTCATCCTTTACTTCTCTTTGTCCGCTTCCAACTTTTTGCTCATGAGTTATAACTTGTCTTTTCTGGTTTCATATTTGTTCAGTTCAAAGAGTTACATAGGCTTTTTGCTCATGAGTTCTAACTTGTCTTTTCTGGTTTCATATTTGTTCAGTTCATGAGGTGTGAGCCAAGCATAGCTTTTGAAAAAATCCCATCAATTTATGAGGTGTGAGCCAAGCATTACCAAACTACATACAACAACAGAAACCTCTTCAAAGACCAAATTTATGAAGATTAAGGTAACAAACATATAAGAAACACAATTAGAAATCAGTGCAAGTTCTAGCAGGAGTAATATATGGTTTTAGGAAGACATTTACCAATTTGAAGATTCTAGGTAAGAAAATGAGAAGTAATGTCACACTCATATGATCATATTGGGAAGGATAAAAAAAAATTAGGAAAAATATACTACATTATGAGATGTGTTACAGTGTTACACCAAAAGTTACAAACACTAATAAGAAAATGCCCCTTTTAGATATAGTCAAAATTTGAAGGTGAACATTTTCCTTTGCCTTTATTAATGTAGTGCACTGAATTTTCAGAGTTAAACAGCTCAAAACTGAAGCTAAAAGCAACACTCTTTCTTCAAAATTCATTGAAAAAAACTCATTTGCATGTGATCAAGGAATTTTGCTTGTGAAAGTCATTCCTAAGATAAAAATTGCAATATAAACTGAAAGTCACGTGCCTCGCAATGACAATAAAGTAGTTGATAAGGTTGAACGTCTTAGCCGCTTTGTTTGGGGCACCGACATTTATACTGATTTAGGTCTTCAAGACCTCATCCGAGATGATACTATCGGGTAGGATTTGTCTACCCGAATTTTTACCTAATAAAAAAAAAAAAAAAAGAGTTTGACCCCCAAGACATGGGGAGGAGGCTACCAAACCACTGATACAAAAATGGAGCTTCATGAAAATAAGTCATCTGACTATTTAGACTAAAGGCCATGTTTGCAAGGCATCTGCGGCCACATTTGCTTCTCTCCGGATGTGGGTGATCGATCTTGACTTCCAAGTCACAACCTATGATGCTCTTGCATTGTTCTAACAAATTGGAGTTGGCGTAAGCTTCAGCCTCTACCAAGCCTAGCAATCCGCATATTACCGCGCTATCCGATTCCAGCAGTAGCTTGGATACTCCCATTTCTTTAGCTTAATGTAATCCAAATGAGTTAATAGATCTCGTCTCCAGTTTTTAACATTTTAGATACTACTCCCTCCATCTCGAAAAACAAGTCGTTTTAGCATTATGCACTAATTTTAATAAAACACTCATCCATCAATCAACATCATCAATCCACCAACTTTTTTCACTAATTTTATTATTTTTTGTCAAGTCTTCTTAATCTAAATCATATTTAATCTAGGAGTATAGGATGGTAGATAGACTAATATCGGTTTTAAGACGTAGGCAATTATTTAACTAAAAAGATACGAGTATATATTATACATATATATTATATGGCTAAACTATATGTTAGAAGTGTAGTCTTATACTATGCTTACATATATGTTAAGTATATAGTATGTGTAGTATAATATGTACATTTGAGACTCAGCCTTATTTCGTTGGGCCTGTTTTGTCGAGCCCACTCGGATGAGGCCCAGTAGCCAGCTCCAATGGAAGCCCGGAAGCTAGAGGCTCTCTCCAGCTCCTTCGAAGCTGCGTTTTGGTCATTTAACTCCGCCTATAAAGCTGAAGCGCTGCTAGGGTTTTCTCATGACCTAATTCAGTTCCACCAAAGCAGAGAGAGAAATAAGAGAGAGAGAGAGGCGCTGGGAGCTAGGGTTTCCTGGTGCTCCTCGACGGCGATCGTGAAGAAAGGCGGCTTCTAGGGCGTATCTCCGAGCGAGACCTTAGATCCCGTCCACAACAAGGAAGAACAAGGCGTCAGTTCCTCCATCGGCGAAGATCTTCTTCTCCGACAGGCTCCTTCGCACAGATCTGACCTGTTCTTCAGATCTGGGGAGTGTTCTACCTTTTCTTGTTTTAAACCTTCACTTTTTTCTCTTGTATCTTGTCTGATCTTTGCTTGCCTTGACTGATTTTGATTCATCGGCAACCTTACTCTGTAGCACGGCTCGTACTTAGTGGATTTGACTCGGTGCCTCCCTGCTGAGGCCCCGTGGAGTAGATCTTCGGATCGAACCACGTAAATCTGCTGTGTCGCTTCATTTACAGTTCTTTATGGTTGTTTCACTTACAAACCCTAACCTCTTACCTCCGATCTGAGAGGTGGAAGGTTGATCTCGAATCTACATTTTTAAATATCTACTATATTTTTTAACCAATCAAAATCTTTTAAAAAGTCAACAACACAAAAACAACACAAATCATTACTATCTCCTACCTAGAAAACCTAAAACGACATGTATTTTGATACAACTACACTACTAAAAAACGACTTGTTTTTCGAGACGGAGGGAGTAGTATTATTTAGTGAAGTAGGATGATAAGGACTATGTGTGTATATATATATATATATATATATATATATATATATATATATATATATATATATATATATATATATATACTGGTATATTATATATAACACTTTAGCGAAGCTTTACAAGAAATAATTGAAATCAAACCTTAAATTGTAAAAGGAATCAATATTGTTGGAAAAGAGGTCAATTCTATTGATTTGATAAATTTGATTACAATTTTAAAAAATCCTAAACTTAAAAAATGTCGTCCACTACTTGCACCACTTTCTATTAATTAACCCACTAATTCACCACATCCTAAAAATATTTCTAACTGCTCATGAAACTCAAGCCACACAACTAACTTAATTAAATTAATTTCTAATAATCTTAATTTTGAATCATTAAATCTAACAAATATTTTGTAGGTTCACTTGTGGAGGCGATATTGATTGGATTCGCAATGAAGTTGTGGCTGCCACCATTTGTCTATTTTATGAGCTTTGAGCAACTTGGCATTTGAACTAATATTCTTTATCACATAAGCTGAAGGGATCAAGTGAGTAGCTTCTCCACCCCTTCCCATTGCCTCCGCGGCCAAGTTGATGAAAGAACTACTGCTTGAGACGCTATTCACACAATCTAACCCGATTGAATTCATAACTTGTCTACTTTCAAAGTACCCTATATACCCCGAGCAAATCAGGTCTCTTGGATGAACAAAGAGACGAGGGCTCCATTCGTTCAAGCCAAGAAACGTATCGATATCTTCCTGCAAGGACGAGCTGTCTTTCACAATTGTAGATAGGAATGTGATGAAAAGCTTATGGAAAACATGGATGGGCTTCTTGAGTATCCCTTCATTGATTTGCTCGACGGGGCCAGAAGGGAAAGGAGGGTTGAAGAGATAGGATTCAACGTAGGATTCTCTTCCGGGCCTTCCGGCCATCGTCTTTCCCAGTCGAAGAGCTAGTGTTGCCCCCAAAGAGTGCCCGGCCAGCCAAATTTGTCTTGGATTAATATCACACAAAGGCGTTTTTTGTAGGACATTGAGGGCCGTTTTATACCTTTGGTCTTTCCCCAATGTTCGGTGTCCGGCCACTCGTACGTCCAACTCGAGGTCACGAATCAAGTTCTTGAGCTTGATAACTGTGCCGCGAAACGCGAGCACATATCTTGGGTGGTTTGGGGTTGAATCATCGCCCGTGTATTCAAAGGTTGCTGCAAAAATGGAATCGTCCACCTCATCTTTGTGAGTTTCAATCAATTTGAATTGAAAATGTTCCCACCAGCTAGAGATTAAGGTTTGTTGGCTTTGACGTTTCTTTTGGCGAAAACGTTCTAACAGATATACGCCATTTACCAAGCTCGCTGCAATTGATCTACAATGATCCTCTGATGTCCTGTTAAGTATATATAGTTAGGAACTTAGGGACATGTGAAAAAAAAAGGTAATTTTATTTTTTAATACGTTTGTTAATAAGTTACAAAATTTATAATTTTTTTATTAATTTTTTAAAATAATATTATAATGATGGAGGTAGTATAATTTTTATATCTTAAAAAACGTATATAGTTAAATAACTAAAGTGAGGGGATATATCTAATTTAATTTATTGAAATATGCAAGGTGAAGAAGATACCAATCAACAAGGGTGAGATGATGAGGTCCAGAAATGCTGAAATCTTCATTCTTTTTGATTCTCATCAAGCCGAATCGCACACCTTACACATACAATTACAATACCCCAACTAGTTAATTGCGTAATCATATTCATAATTTATTCAAATTATATATGCGTCGTTGAGTATATAATATATGCATTCACATAATTATAATTATTATTAAAAAAAAAAATCGATCCAATTTTTTCAATTCTAAATACATAAGACTGTTAAAGAAAATCATTATAAGTTGAATTTCAATACGTATTTAAATAAAATCGGTATACGTACGTACCTAGGTTATATATGCACCGTTGTTAATGTGTAATTCAAGATTGTGGGCGGTTTGGGTTGAGTTCGATCTCCTCCTCGAATTGAATTGATCGATCCCTTGTACGTAACTTCTCTTTGAATTGGTTTATAGTAGTAATTTATATATGTATATATAGTACTGGGCTACTGGCTCTAAGGAGTTGACCTGGACGTCGCAAGTCTACGCTTGCTAGTGTTGTTAATATATTGATTTTCACTAGCTAGCTACTACAGTGCATTTGAAGATTCAACGTTACTTATTAATTCGAATTGAATCTATCAAAAATTTAAAGAAAATTAAATGTTGAATTAAAGAGACGTTTGGTGGACTGGAAATGGCCCATGCAGGTGGGACTGCCAATTGAATCTATCAAAATATTAATAATCTCGGTTTGCTTGACTCGATCTTCTTTGCTTATTAATTCGAATTACGCGGGTTTACGTACATGGAGGGGTGTACACAGTATACGTATAGTAGATTGTAGATTCCTTAATCAGGGGAAGAAGCTTCCATCCTATATCCTGATTTTACCATTTAGTATACTTTTCTATGATATGATAGTGTCTAGAGAGAATCTATACATTTTTTTTTGTACAATTATTCATCAGATAAATTGGAGTGTACGTGGCCCAATAGAATTGTGTACATCTCGGTTTAGACTTGATAACTGATTGGAATCAAACCGGTAAAACCACACTTGCATTCGATCAAATGGATATTCTAGCCCGGTTTTCGGTTTGGAGTTTTTATTAATTTCGCTTCCAATTCGATTCCGGTTCTAAAATATCTTAAATTATTTTATTTAAAATAAAACTATCTATCTATCTATACTAAAATCGTCGTATAAAATCTTACGTGGTGTTTTATGTATGGTTGATTATAAAAAATTTCTCCCTATCCCCCCCCACCATTTTTTTTATTAAACTAATATGTACATACTATATCTATATAAACTCTTAATAGGGGTGTTATTCGAGCCCAACAAGTCGAGCTGGACATGTTCAAGCTTAGTTTGTTTGTTAAACTATCTCGAGCCCAGCCTAATTTTTAAACAAGTTTTTTTATTTTGTTTCAGTTTGACTTGTTTAGAAAATGAGCGAGCTAGAGCCGAGTTTTTTTTTTGATATTTAAGTAGTTCTACTTGGATATAACATGTTAACTTAAAGAAAATTTTAGAAATTCCATAGAATTCGAGCTATTCGAGCATTATTCGAACGAGCCAAGCTTTCAACCGAGCTTCAAATTTTGTTCAAGTTCGGCTCGTTTAAATAAGTGAGCGAGCTCGAGTTGTTTAGTTCATATAACAACCATAACTCTTAGGCTGTGTTTGATAGGGCTTTTCATCAGGTTTCAAAGGTTTAAAAAAAATTAACCTCTTCAGCAGTCGTTTGATAGCAGCTATGGGATAAGCTTCAAGGGGTTCAAGGTGCAGTTTATTTTCCATGATTTCAAAACCTTGGGGGGTAGATTATGGAGTTTGAAGTTATTTTTTGGGGGAGTTTTATCCATTTTATCCCCTTTCTCTCTCGATTTGCAGCAGCAACCACCACAGCATGTGGGCGACCTCGAGCACCACCTGTCGGCGACCTCGAGCAGCAGCATCAACCACCCCAACGAGAGATGATTTGCAGCAGCAACCACCACAACATGTCGGCGACCTCGAGCACCACATGTCGGCGACTTCGATTTCAGCAACCATTAAATTGCTGTTCAAGAGCAACAAAAATCCGAAGGGAGGAAGAAGGAAGATGTATTGAAAAGCGCTATCAGCAACCATCAAATTGGTGGACTATGGAGGATGAGGAGGGGGCGATTTCAGGCCTCCAAGGATGGACTAGGCGGCGGCGGAGGGGGCAATTTGAGTTGGTGATGGCTGCCCACTTCAAGCCATTGGAAGCAACGGTAGTAGCAGAGGAAATTAGGGCAAGAAAGGAGAAGGGGAAGGGGTAAGTGAGAGGGCATTTTAGACATTTTAACCTTAATACCCATTTACAAACCTCACCATCACCAAACACCCAACAAGATTATTATTTTAAAAAAAACTTCACCCCCCACAACTCCATAATACACCAAATAAACCTCAACTCCTAAAAAAACTCAACCCCTAAAAAACCTCCGTTTTACCAAACACGCACTTAATAACAGAAGAGTTTTAGTTAACGTGTGGTCTGTGGTCACATCCATCTTAATACTCTCTTTTTCAACCAATCATTTTTTCCCCTTTTTATAATCTATTTTCATCTTTAAAATAAACCATGGGGTTAATTCAAAATTTTACATTAATATATAGGGTGATTTTGGTAGATGACCCTTTTTGAATGTTCAATTAGGTGCTAAGACCCCAAACTAATTTAATTAGTTTTATGTAGACCCCTTTTCAATAGAGTGGAATGGTCAATGGTCAACCGGTTGACCATTGACCGGTCAACGTTGACCAACCCATTTGATTTTTTGTATGCCGTTTTTTGTGATGCCGTATTTTACCCTTTTTGATGCCAAAATTTTATTATATTTTACTTTCACTTTGATGCCACTTTTCTAATGAAATGATTAGATGACACTTTTTTAATGCCACTTTTTTTAAACCTTGATGACGTTTTTTGTTTACTGTAATGTCACGTTGACCATTGATGACATTTTTTTTACTGGTAACGACTAATGCCACTTTTTTTTATGTCAATTTTTTGATGATATTTTTTTTTTACCGTGATGCCATATTTTTGATGATATTTTTTCAAAGTAGTATTTTGATTATATTTTTTCAAAGTAGTATTTTGATGATATTTTTTCCTTTAATGTGATACAACTTTTTCAAAATGGTGTTTTGATGTCATTTTTATAATGTAATTATTTGATGCCACTTTTTTAATCAAATCGATTGATGCCACATGTTTTTAATTTAATCAATTGTATATCGATTTATTTTTATAATGTAATTATTTGATGCCACTTTTTTAATCAAATCGATTGATGCCACATGTTTTTAATTTAATCAATTGTATATCGATTTATTTTCATCGATTATACTTTCATTCACTGATGACACGTTTGTGATTACACTTTCTTGATTTAATCACTTGTGGTGACATGTTCATTAAATTTTTATTCATTGGTGACACAAGATCATAAAATGTGATTAAACTTGATTGATGACATCTTTTATTGATGACATTTGTGACTACCATAACAAGTAAAATGCTAAAAATATTAAAAATGTCAGATATATTAATACAAAATAAGAGGTTAACAATGACTGCCATAGAAAAATAGAATAGGACAAATAAAATGGTATCTTGTGGAGAAACTAACACAAATTAAATTTTATTGAGAACACCAGCTTCAATAGCAGTAAAATGAACATATTACAGTTTGTGAAAAAAAGTTAGTATTTATTATTAGTGCACAGATATTGAATATTGAATACAAATCAATATAAATTGTCGTTCACATAACACCCAATGTTGAATACCCATATGCCATCATCATCATTTTCTCATTACAATCTCTTGAAGCACCACTACTAGTGATGGACTGATGGCGGCAACTTCAGCTTCCATCCCACTACATATTGTTGCCCTTTCAGGTACGTGCCACTTTCCAAATTGACTGCTCCCTTTAGGTCTTTGAATCCTGTTTTAGTCTTGGCACTTCACTTGCTTATTTGTATCTTCTAAGATAAGCACAAGTTCTTATCTTAAAAACAGTTGTTAAGGAACATAAAAATAATACACAAAACCTGCAACTGTATGCCAGAACAGTACAAGGAAGCAGGGAACCTAGTCGGGATTTTCTCCGGAAACAACAACACCATACCGATTCAGATGCTGCCCAAAAGGTAGCACTCGTAATGACAGATCTTTCCTCCAATATGATTAAACCAAATTTATCAAATGTTCAACCTCCTAAAACTCTACTGATCAACATTCACTGATCATGGGAAGTAAAAAAATATATTCATATCTAACACTTCTCAATTTAAAGTATTACCAAATTATTACCAAATTCTGAACCATTCAATGCCCCAACTGCCTTTTTTGCTTCTTCAGATGATTCATAGCTGATGAAGCCAAATCCCTTTGGCTTGCCCTCACCATCTCTCATGATAACAACATTGAAGACAGTCCCAGCTTCAGAAAATTTCTCTCTAAGATCATCATCTGTCAAATTGTCATCAAGGTTCTTTACATACAAGTTGGTAAAGTTCTCAGCATTGGTTGCTAACCTTTGCCTCTGGCTCATGATCGAACATATCCACATGTCTGAACAGAAAGCCATGATTTCATCAAAATGTACAAGATGAGACTTCGAGCAAGAAAATCATGTACATTAAGAAATCGGATTGCTAAAACAAGCCTTACAGCTTCTTCTCTCCAAACATTTTATCATGAAAGAGATTCAACAAGCCAAGAATTCAAACCCTCGTCAAAACTTGATGCAGAAGAGTCCATTGATGCAATCATTTAAGATGTTTTACTGAACTGGCAAGGACTGATGAATAGCAAGCCTTACAGCTTCTTCTCTCCAAATAATTTTTTTTTTGCAAGATGAACAACAATATACAATTTAAGCAACAAATTAAACTTCATTCCTAGATTCCATGTAGGAGCTACATATATTTTTCAAAGCTTTCTCGCAACCATAATTGCCAAATGAAAAACTTTTACATGGGCTGTATTTTTCAAAATTTCAAATACATGTCCTGGAAATGATAGCATGTCAGTAATTGATGGAAATAATAATAGCTTAGAAACTCCAACAAGTTGAAGAACAACAGCTAATTTAGCTCCATCCCAAACAGCTGAACAAGTTAAGGCTCACAAAAAAAGAAATATTCATACATATCGATTGAAGAATGACAATTAAGTGTATACATTTATATCCCAAAAATTTCTTTATTAATCGAGATTGTAAATCAAAGCCCAAATTCATCAATGGATGTACCTAATCTCGACTGGATCAACATGAAGTAGTTTTCAAGATGGATAACCTAATCTCAAACTGAATCAATTCGAACAAAGAAAATCCCTCAGACTTACTGTTTCCAGGTAAAATTGAAGATGTATGCATCAAATCCAAGCAAAATTCGCAAAGGGAAGAGAAAATTTGCGTCTAAATAGAGTAAAATTGAATCAAATAACTGGACTTCAAGCGTCTAAATCGCCATCCACCTCTACAATCAGATTGCAATAAACATATATCCAAAACCTAAACAACATTTGACAATTTAATACCTCATCAGCGTCGGAATCTGAACAAATCTAGTGGGATACAAGTAGTCCCCGTCCATCTTTGCCACCATTGATGACCCTACTCCTCTCCAAATCGCCACCAGTGTCCTCACCGGCCGGCGCCATCTCCATATTCTTCTTTCGCTCTGTTCGCCGCCACATTAAACGACCGAAAGAATTGGTACCGCTATGTTCGCAGGTGGGCGGAGGGAACTAGAGATGAGGGAGCGGAGGGACGAGTGATTGAGAGAGCGATTCAAGGTAGATCTGAAATGGAGGAGAAAGGGAGAACGAGAGATTGAGAGGGTGTGACAGGAGATAGGAAGAAGGGTCTAGACACCTATTAGAAATTTAACGGGGTCTAGAGCGGCTCAAAAAATAATTAAAGGGGCTGACCACCTAATCAAATATGCCTAGG
Source organism: Persicaria maculosa (assembly GCA_963922045.1). Taxonomy (NCBI): domain Eukaryota; kingdom Viridiplantae; phylum Streptophyta; class Magnoliopsida; order Caryophyllales; family Polygonaceae; genus Persicaria; species Persicaria maculosa. The sequence continues at coordinate 68,699,768 of OY998258.1, read as the reverse complement.
GGATTTAATCACCAAATTCTCTCTAATATATAAGCTACATCTATTTGCAATTTCATATATTATTATAATGGAGTTCCAATTATACCATGTTCTTATTATATATAGTTTGTTCTTATAAGTTTAAAAAAAAAAATAGAGATCAAATATTTTAAAATTTTAAAAATCAAACGCTGGAGTTGCTTATTTCTTAATTTGCCTTATTGTCTTCCTTTATCAATGCATAAAAGGGATCAAAATTTTCGTAGAAGCATAAATGATCAATGAACAGAAGATTTGAATGATGGCCACGACTCGAACCGTTGACGTATTCCGCGGGCAAAAGATCGTCTGCATCCAAGGCATTTCGATCTAGTAGTGTGTTGGGCTAGAAATCACTTTTCAGCTGCACCCGAAAGCGAATTCGAATAATAACAGAATCAACAACAATTAGCCAGCAAATCAAGTAACCAACCGATAATATTCAATCCAGAAACCAAACAACCAAGCAACCACAAACACTGATAAAATCACAAATATTGATACAAGATTTACGTGAGGAAAACCCTCTCTAACCAGAGGATAAAGACACCCACCTTCCGCCCACCAGAGCAACCAATCCACTAATCACCAGGTCAATACAAATGTTTAACAATCCAGTCTCAGTCCGAGACAAATAAACACGGAGATCTCAAACACCAACCTAAGTACAACTCGATTTTGAGTTGATTCCTCTCCAAAACCTAGCTAAACACTTGTAATTAGATTAGATTTCCAAGAGGAGAAAAATATCTATCAACAAACACCCGTTGTTGATTTACCGGAGGAAGCAGACGGATCACCAGATCAAGAGACGAAACACCCGCTCAAATCTCCTACATTTTCTCTCCTTTCTCCCTCCTTTCTCTTTTTTCTTTATCTCTCCCCTTTCTTCCTGGTTGCTGGCGGCACACCCTTGGAGCTCCTCTTTCTCTCGTGCTCATCAAGACAAAAGGCAAAATTACGGGTATGTTTGGCAAAAGCAAGTAGCTTTTCGGAGCTTTTGGTTTTGATATTCTATAGTCTTAAATGAAATAAATATAAGATTTTAGTTTAATTAGCTTTTGAAAGCTTTTGAAATCTAAGCTTTTCAACAGCTATTCACCCAAGCTTTTCGGAGCTTTTGGTTTTTTATTCACAAGTTTTTAACAGCTACCCTAACAGCTAGGTTTACCAAACACTGTACTAGCTTATTAACATATATTTAAGTCAAATAATCCAACAGCTTCAGCTACCCAACAGCTTCAACTCCTCCAACAGCTACTAGTTTGCCAAACACACCCTACCTTTCTTTAATTCTTCCAACAAAAGTCAAAAGATGGCCTTTACTTGGCTGGACCAAATGGGCCCGGCCTAGACCCAACAGAGTGAACCTCTAACCGTTTGTATTATTTTTAATCATTTTTCAATATTAATTAATTCCATCACTGTCCCACAAACGGTTTCTCATAATTCAACATGCAAAGTTGGAGAATCTTTCAAAGGTATAGTAGCTATAGTCACTTGGGAAATTAAAAAAAGTAAACACTTGGTGGTTGACTAAAAAAATTAAACACACTTGGTGGTTAATTAAAAAATGTAAACAATTGGTGCCTTGGTGGTTAATTAAAAAAAGTAAACAGCGTAGACTTGGTTCGAGTTCAACTCCTAAGAGCCAACTATATAAATCAAGACAAGTTAGAAAGGATCCATCAATTCAATTCAATTCAAGTCAAGGAGATCATCCCAAACCACCCACAATCTTTAATTGTCTGGCTAAGGTAATTAAACAGTAATTCTCTTTTTCTTTATTTTTACCTTGTAAGGTAAATAATTCAAGTTCTGTATCTTATATATTTCATTTGGTTATTGTTGGGTTGCATCCACATCCTCAAGTGGGGTTGCTTCACATGGGCTAAGTATGGTTAAGATTGGATTTGATCCAAATGAGGTCTAAGCTTTGCTAGAAGCTTCTCATCTTCTTGCCTCACCTCTCCAATCCTCTAGAGACTTCCTTAAGCCTAATCCAAATAGGAGGATCTAGAGAATTCCTTAAGCCTAATCCAAATAAGAGGATCTAGAGGATTCTTAATCCTTATCCAAATTCTTAACCTCCAAGGATTCAAGGCCTATAAATAGGCATCCCCTCATCCATTTTCACCCATCCACAAAAACTCAACCTTTCAAGCCTCCCATATACTCACCCAAGCCTCCTACACACAAGCCTTCATCTTCACACATATCCACTACTTGTATAAGAGTCTTCTCACTACCTTGTACTATCCTACAAGGTCATTTATACTCTTTCATATTTTATAGTGGATTTCTTGGCTCTTGCCGCCCGTGGGTTTTCCTCCCGGTACTCGGGTTTCCCACGTTAAATCTTTGAGTGCTCTATCTTGCCTTACTTTCTCTATTTTGTGATTCCATTCTTCCGCTGTGTACTCGTGTTCTTATTACCACTAAATCCTAACAAGTGGTATCAGAGCCAGGTTAAGATCGTTCTTGGAATCACATCCTCAATGTCGACCGTCACTAAGTTCGATATTGAGAAATTTGATGGCAAGATTAGCTTCTCTATCTGGCGAGTCCAGATGAAGGCCGTTCTCACTCAAAACGGCTTGAAGAAAGCCTTGGATGGAAAATCCAAGAAGCCGTCAACTATGACGGATGAGCAATGGGACGAGTTGGACGAGAAAGCTTTGTCAGCTATCCAACTCTGCTTATCTCGCGAAGTCTTGCGTGAGGTGATTCATGAGACCACTGCTGCTGAGTTGTGGTTGAAGCTTGAATCACTTTACATGACGAAGAGTCTTGCCAACAAGCTCAGGCTAAAGGAGCGTCTCTACACTCTTCGCATGGCTGAAGGTACCCCAATTCAAACTCATCTCAGTGAGTTCTCTTCTATCTTCGTTGATCTTGAGAATTTGGATGTTAAAATTGATGATGAGGATAAAGCTGTTCTGTTAATTGTCTCTTTGCCCCCTTCTTATAAGCACTTTAAAGAAATCATGCTATATGGAAATAATGCTGACACTCTGTGCTTGGAAGATGTTAAGGCTAACTTACTAGCTAAAGAAAAATATGATGTTGATAACCGTTTTGAGAAACCTGGTGAAGGTTTAACGGTTAGGGGGCGTAGCACTGAAAGAGGCAATAGCAGTAATTCTTCTAGGCCTAGATCAAAGTCTAGAAGTAAAAAGTCATGCAATTACTGCAAGAAATCAGGGCATATTATTTCTGAATGCTACAAATTAAAGAACAGAAAGGAAAAGGGTAAAGGGAAACAATCTGATGATTCTGATAAATCCGCCGAAGCTGCTATTATTGATGCTTGCTCTGATGGGGATGTTCTCTTAGCTTCTAACACTGATGATAAAAGTAAACATGAGTGGATTCTTGATTCTGGCTGTACCTTCCATATTTGTCCACATAAAGATTGGTTTTCCTCCTATGAACCAATCAATGGTGGATCTGTCTTGCTTGGAAATGACAATCCTTGCAAGGTTGTCGGGAAAGGTACTATCAAGATCAAAACTCATGATGGTACTATTCGATCTCTAACGGGTGTTAGACACGTCCCGAAGATGAGGCGAAACTTGATTTCTCTAGGCACCCTAGAATCTCATGGGTGCAGGTATGCAGCTGAAGGCGGAGTTCTAAAAGTTTCCCGTGGCTCTCTAATCTTGATGAAAGCTACTCGTGTTGGTAGTCTATATGTCCTGCAAGGTGCTACTGTTGCAGGCTCAGCTTCGGTTGCCTCATCTTCTACCTCTTTTCATGATGATACTCAATTGTGGCATATGCGCTTAGGCCACATGAGTGAAAAAGGCATGCACTTGCTCTCAAAGAGAGGTCTTCTGGGTACTCATACTAGCTGCAAGATCAACTTCTGTGAGCACTGTGTCTTTGGCAAACAGAAAAGAGTCAGCTTTGCTAAAGGCCGCCACACAACCAAAGGTATTCTGGATTATATTCATTCTGACTTATGGGGTCCTTCTCATGTTCCTTCTCTTGGTGGGCGTTCTTATATGCTCACTATTATTGATGATTATTCAAGAAAAGTATGGGCTCTCTTTCTACGCCACAAGAATGAAGTCTTTCCCAGGTTTAAGGAATGGAAAATTCTTATTGAAAATCAAACTGGCAAGAAGGTTAAAACACTCCGTACTGATAATGGTCTTGAGTTCTGCAATTATGAATTTGACAAATTCTGTGCCGAAGAAGGCATTGCTAGGCACCACACTATTGTGGGCACACCCCAACAAAATGGGGTTGCAGAACGCATGAATAGGACCATTCTAGAGAAAGTGCGTTGTATGCTTTCTCATGCTGGCTTGGCTAAAAACCTATGGGCAGACGCTGCCCATGCAGCCTGTTATCTTATCAATCGCTCTCCACATGCTTCTCTTGAAGGGAAGGTTCCAGAAGAAATCTGGTCAGGAAAACCAGTTGATTACTCAAATTTAAGGATCTTTGGTTGTCCTGCTTATGCTCGGGTTGATGATGGTAAATTAAACCCTAGAGCTATAAAATGCATTTTCATTGGTTATCCTGATGGAGTTAAAGGATATCGACTGTTTTGCCCAGACTCTAAAAAGATCATTAACAGTCGAGATGTCACTTTTAATGAAAATGCATTGTTATCTTCTAGAAAGGAATCTGTTGTTGTTCCTTCTGCAGGAAATCAAAGTGATGCCACTGAGATAGTGGAAATTGAAACCTCTGGTTCCAAGTCAGTTGATGCTTCCTCCTCTGGCACACAATATGGTGATACACCGGTTACCACTCCTGAGGCCATGGATCCACAACAAGAGCATTGTATTGCTCGTGATCGTCCAAGGAGACATGATGTTCGGAAACCTGCTCGCTATGACGATGAAAGCCACTTTATTGGATATGCTCTGGCCGTTGCCGAAGAGATTGAAGAAGTTGCCGAACCCAAGAGCTATTCAGAAGCTATCTCATGTGCTAACTCCTCTAAGTGGCTAGTTGCGATGCAGGAAGAGGTTGAAAGCCTTCACAAAAATGACACTTGGGATCTAGTGAAATTGCCAAAGGGCAAACGAGTTATTACCTGCAAGTGGATCTACAAGAAGAAAGATGGCATTCCCGGAGTTGAAGATGCAAGGTTCAAGGCAAGGTATGTTGTTAGAGGTTTTAATCAAAGAGAAGGTGTTGATTTCAATGAAATCTTCTCTCCTGTCGTTCGTCATACCTCTATTCGCATATTACTTGCCTTGGTTGCTCTGTATGATTTGGAGCTTGAGCAGCTTGATGTCAAGACTGCCTTCCTTCATGGCGATTTGGAGGAAGAGATCTATATTCAACAACCAGAAGGTTTTGTGGTCTCAGGAAAGGAGGACCACGTATGTCGTCTAAAGAAGTCTCTCTATGGTCTCAAGCAAGCTCCGAGACAATGGTATAAGAAGTTTGACTCATTCATGTTGAGTCAAGGTTATTCCAGGAGCCAATATGACAACTGTGTGTACTTCAAAAAGGCGCCCGATGGGTCTTTTATATATTTGCTGCTTTATGTCGATGATATGTTGATTGCAGCTCGTGACATTACTCTCATCAATGAGCTAAAGACCCAGTTAAGCAAGAAGTTCGAGATGAAGAACTTGGGCGCGGCCAAGAAGATTCTTGGGATGGAGATTCACAGGGATCGTCAAGCTGGAAAGCTCATGCTAAGTCAACAGAATTATATTGAGAAAGTGCTTGACAAGTTCAATCTGAGAGACGCTAAGCCTGTGAGCACTCCTATTGCTGCACACTTTAAGTTGTCATCTGATCAGTGCCCAAAATCAGAGGAGGACAAGGAACGGATGACAAACGTTCCATATGCTTCCGCAGTTGGAAGTCTCATGTATGCCATGGTTTGCACTAGGCCTGATTTGGCATACGCTGTGAGTTTGGTCAGCAGGTACATGCACAATCCTGGAAGAGAGCACTGGAATGCAGTGAAGTGGATACTTCGCTATCTGAAAGGTACTACTGATATTGGCCTGACTTTTGATAGGAAGAGGTTAAAGTCTAACCATGTTGATGGTTATGTTGATGCCGATTATGGTGGTGATTTGGATCGGAGAAAGTCTATCTCAGGATATATTTTCTCTTTATGTGGATCTTCTATTAGTTGGTGTGCTTCCCTTCAGTCGGTCACAGCTCTATCAAGTACTGAAGCAGAGTACATTGCAGCCACAGAAGGAGTAAAAGAAGCTATTTGGCTCAGAGGCTTGATCAATGAGCTGGGCTTATCTCAAGATGTTCTTACTGTCTTTTGTGATAATCAGAGTGCTATTCATTTGACGAAGAACAGTGGCTATCACAGTAAGACCAAGCACATCGACGTCAAGCACCACTTTATTCGGGATATTGTCTCTGACGGCGAGATTGTTGTGAAGAAGATTCATACAAATGACAACCCTGCGGATATGCTAACGAAGCCACTTCCTATTGCCAAGTTCAAACACTGTTTGGACTTGGTTGGTGTTTATCAGCACTGAGCGCCCTTCGGGGCTTTATGCGGCAATGAGCTCTTTCGGATATCGATGCAAGGCGGAGTTTGTTGGGTTGCATCCACATCCTCAAGTGGGGTTGCTTCACATGGGCTAAGTATGGTTAAGATTGGATTTGATCCAAATGAGGTCTAAGCTTTGCTAGAAGCTTCTCATCTTCTTGCCTCACCTCTCCAATCCTCTAGAGACTTCCTTAAGCCTAATCCAAATAGGAGGATCTAGAGAATTCCTTAAGCCTAATCCAAATAAGAGGATCTAGAGGATTCTTAATCCTTATCCAAATTCTTAACCTCCAAGGATTCAAGGCCTATAAATAGGCATCCCCTCATCCATTTTCACCCATCCACAAAAACTCAACCTTTCAAGCCTCCCATATACTCACCCAAGCCTCCTACACACAAGCCTTCATCTTCACACATATCCACTACTTGTATAAGAGTCTTCTCACTACCTTGTACTATCCTACAAGGTCATTTATACTCTTTCATATTTTATAGTGGATTTCTTGGCTCTTGCCGCCCGTGGGTTTTCCTCCCGGTACTCGGGTTTCCCACGTTAAATCTTTGAGTGCTCTATCTTGCCTTACTTTCTCTATTTTGTGATTCCATTCTTCCGCTGTGTACTCGTGTTCTTATTACCACTAAATCCTAACAGTTATTATATTTTCTTCATCAAACCCTCATTTGAATCACTTTGGGGTACCGTTTCGATCGAGTTAAACCACCTAGAATTTAATTAAATTAGTTTACCTTTATCGAGAACCCAACAAAAAAAAAACTAAAAAAAAACTAGTTAGGTCTATAACTACCTTCTTGCAGTGTAAATTATAAACAGATTGATTATTCATATATAACAACATAATTATTCGTCTGATATAATGTAATTATTCAATCGTATGTATTAAAAGTTTTTTTGTATAAAAATTATTCGATTGTTACAACATGAGTAAATATATATTGTTCATATGAGTTAGAGGGAAGAATAATCATATTGATTCAGATAAATAATTTTCCTTTTCAAAATTTACTAGTCTTTGATTTTCCTAATTCAACTCTCCAAATTTAGTCGTAAATTACATATAATTTGAATAGTTTGTGAGTATGATGAAGCCACTGGTTGGGGTATTGTAATTGACAAATTAATTGTATGTGTAGGTGTGCGATTCGGCTTGATGGAAGATTTCAGCATTCTTGGACCTCATCATCTCACCATGGTTGATTGGTATCCATCTTTCACCAAGCTTTGCATATTTCAATAAATTAGATATATATATATCCCCACACTTTAGTTACTTTAATTATATAATTACTAGTATTAATACCCGTGCGCTGCACGGCGGTTTATGTACTTGTTTGTAACGATAAATGAGCTGATTATATTAAACGCAGAACTTTCATGAAGAATAATTCATAGACCGAAACCAATACTAAAGTGAAAGTTGTATAAAATTGATGAATAAATTACATTAAATGTTATGAAAGACCTCTTTATAAACTATATTTTTTGTAGTGTCTGTGGTATGACCCTCATCATCACATATTAGAATTTTTAATCCCGCTCGGGTTGTAACTCTTGACAATGCCACATAGAGTTGTCCATGAGTGAACACTGGTCTTGGGAGATACAACCCAACGCGTGAAAGGGATTGGCCTTGACTCTTGTTGATAGTCATCGCAAAGCAGACGCTGAGAGGGAACTGGCGACGTTGAAATGTGAATGGCAAAGTGGTGTCTGAAGGTGTAAGTACCAATCTGGGAATGAAGACCTTAAATCCAATATTTGTACCAGATATGATCTTAGCTTCAACCGTGTGATTCAGCAGCCTAGTGACAATTAATCTTGTGCCGTTGCACAATCCAGATGATTGATCAATATTGCGGAGCAGCATGACAGGAACTCCAACCTTAAGCTTTAGAGAATGATTAGGAATGCCTGATAGCTTGATGGTGTTGAGATATTCAATGGAATACAGATCTTCATTACCTTGGGCCTTGCAAACAGAATCTGAGCTGATATACTCCTTTTCAGCACCAGGAAGCAATGACATAACATATTCATTAATAGTGTCAACTATTTCATGAGTAGGAGCAAGAATCGTCCTGTTCTGATAATAGCCTTCATCTGATAAACTGTCCAATATGGAAGGATAAGTATCTTGAACAATACTTTTGACCGGATCCTCGGTAGATTTTATCAATAAATCATCTGGTATTTTAATCATTGCTTCTCCGTCATTAGGCTCACTTAGGGTACCATCTCCAACACTTAGTATCCACTCTGAGAATTGCCGAAGACTTTGTGAATGGGGATCTTGAGATCCAATTTGAAGTCTCATGTTTCTTGTCAAACGAAGTACCTTACAATATTTCCATAGATACGACGAATTGATTGTTGCCGATACAATATCTTGTCGAGTACCTTTAGTCACAACTGGTAATATCTGTCTGAAGTCTCCCCCGAATACAATGACCTTACCACCAAACGGCTGCTGTGAACTATTTGGGTTGGAATGCTGCAGAACATCTCTTAGACTTCGATCCAATGCCTCGAAACAGTGTTTGCTAGTCATTGGAGCTTCATCCCAAATAATAAGTTTTGATTTCGCAATAAGTTCTGCCAATGGGGTACCTGGTCTGATTTCGCATGTTGAATGGCCAGTCATATTCAAAGGTATGGCAAACCTTGAATGTGCTGTCCTTCCTCCAGGTATTAGAAGTGATGCTATTCCGCTTGAAGCTACAGTGAGTACAATGCCTCCTTCAGATCGTATTGCAGCTGAAAGGGATCTCCAAATAAAGGTTTTCCCTGTTCCTCCATATCCATATAAGAAGAAGATTCCACCGTCTCCACTTGAAACTGCACTCAATATCTGATTATAGATTTGTTTCTGTTCATCAGTGAAGGTAGACATTAGCCTCCTGTGTTCGCGTTTTAGTTCTTCTTTGTCATAGAGGAGTTCATCCTGTATGAGCTTGTTAAGGCCTTGTGCTATAAGTATTTCATCAAGGGGAGGCATTGACTGAAATCTGCGAAGATTACTCCCATTTCGTTGCAAGAAAATGTCTATCTCTGCAAGTGTGTACTGTTTCAGCTGCTCTTCGGTTAATTGAAGATCTGTTGTGTGATTGTTTGTAGGGAAAAGATTATAAATAAGTCAGAATTTATAACATCAATGATATTTGAACATAATATATAGATTTTATTTATGAATGTAGAAAATGGAAACATACCTTTATTACGGAATTTGGCTCTTTGTTTATGAAGAATATCCTCTGATAGAGCATGCCATGTTTTCTCCCATACAAATTCTGGTCTCGTTAACGTGCCAGACAATAATAACATGGCAAACAGATTCCTTACGTAATTCCCTGAACTCCATGTAATTGCTTCCAAAATGGCGTCGATGTATTCCTTTTCATCATCAAGCAACCCTAAAGCGTAGCAAGCATCTTTAAAAGATGGATGTATGATTCCTTTTACAGGCTTCAAGTCATCGTATGAAGTGGCTCCCCTTATATGATTTAATAAGATTCTAAGATAATATCTGTCACCGGTGCCAGGGGTAGCATTGTATATCCGACCTATTGAAAATCCAGATTTTCTTGGTGCCCATTCATTTTGTTGCTTCTTCCAAACAAACTCTGTTGGGAATTCATGGTAAAGGAGATTTCTCGCCTCTTTAAACTTCTTGTTACAATCCATCCATGCCATGAACATAGATGTATTTGCTCCTGGTTTTTGTATAACCGATTGTATATTGTCGTTGTCACTATATACAACATTTTGCTCACCAGGAAGGTGGAAATTAAGCCTTTCCACCGGAAGAGTCCTATAATGGATATCAAATTGAAATATCCTCCAAACAGCTTCACATGGAGATACATACCTGGATAATGCAATATAGACTTGTTAAAATAATAAATTTTATTTTTATAAAATACATAAGTATTGAGAATATATCACTTGAATTAGATGGATGGAGTATTTACATACCTGCAGTCATAGTACTGTTGAAGTTCATCAATACCCTTTGATTTTGCATTCCTCTTGTCTCCCGTTTCAAGGGATGCGGTGACTCGATCATGACCTTTGCTAATGTATTTGAATAGATACTTGATAGATCTAGACTGATTGCACCATTCGATGTTGATATGAGCTCTATATTTCAATAATAGAGTTGGATTATATGGAACCACGTAGCGATTATCCAATACATTCTCATTCTTTTCAACAGCGATTCCATTATCCCGTCTTCTATATAATGGATACCCTTCTTTGTCGACAGTAGTTTGTTGAACATAATTCCTGGGGTAGTATTTTGAGCACTTATGATTGTTCATACAGGGTGATTTTGGGTTCATAGTGCCACAGGGACCATGCATCATATATTCCTTAACAGCTTCGTACAAAGCAGGTTTAGTGGCTGGATCAGGAAGTTCAGCCGATATAATTCTGTCAATGTCTGCGGCATTATTCAACTTGTCACGACGATCCAAGAACAAAACTATGTGAGCATGAGGCAAACCTCGCTTTTGGAACTCGATAGTGTAGATTACTACAATCATTTTATACACATAGATTAGTTAAATATAGAGAGTAAATATCAACGGTTTGACGATTTAATTTTTATGGAATCGATTTCATACCTGATTTAACTTTTCCCAAGATGCTGTTGACTTTGAAGTCTTTGATCAACTCATTAAGCTTGATTTGAAATATTCTTGCAAGGATGTCAGGTCGGTCCTCTGGGCTAAGATTGTTTTTTGCCAAATATCTTGCAATTTCAGGCCATTTAGGATTGCAAGTAAACGTAATAAAAAGGTCTGGGTGGCCAAACCATTTGCAAATAGCCATTGCATCTTGATAGTTTTGTACCATGTATCGACTGCCACCTGTAAAGGTTGAAGGTGGAATGATTCTTTTTCCAGTTGATGTCGGATCAGTGGTACCTCCATTAACAGCTTCTGAAAGACTTTTGTAGCTGTCACTGCGCAAATCTTTCTGATGTGTTCGAAAGTAATAAATCCTTTGAGATTCGACCATTGTATACCCATCAACTACCAATTGCTGTAATAGCTTTCGACAAAGAAGAATTATGGATGCCTCACCATCTCTGTCTTGCAGTCGAAATGCGAAGAACTCCCTGATAGTCAATTTTGACCTTCTTGATTCTGGGTCGTCTGGATTAGGGTCATTGTGTTTCACATCAGTTCTGTATCCATCTTCTCCATACGGGAATAATAAGGGATATTGAAGAGGTAGATATAGAGGGTGCAATTCACTGATACGCTGTAGCATCCTGCTTCGTGTCTCGACAATAATATCCCTTAGGTCACCATTTTGGGCAATATCGTCAACAATTAAGGCTGCTACTTCAGAAGTTGTTGGAAGATTGTATGTCCTTCCATCTGATTCTCTGTTGAATATGAGTCTGAGCTTCACATTAGGTTGTGTGTCGTCTCTGATTCTTTCTCTGGTCATTCTGTATACTTTTGCCACTGGATTATTCTCATCTATCATTTTCTTCAAATCGCTTACAATCGATTCATTCAAAGATTGTCCTTTTGTTTTGGATCTGTATGATTTTGCTGCAAATTAGATAGAATAGTCGAAGGATATCATTATAAAGATGAGCAATTTAATTCTGGAATTCAGGAAACTAACCTCATTGCATTAATGCGATTTTTTTCTTCGTTTTCAGTGTCATATATGTATAATTGGGAGAATTTTGGCTGATTATCTTCTGGCAGCAAGCTTCCAATTCTGTGGCAGTTCTGACCATTCAACCGGAAGACGTAAGGTCCTTGACCCTTATTTTCAGTTAGCCTTCCTCCCATTGATGTGAAAGAGAACATCATATTGTACGATCTGATGTCACGCAAGAATTGGTTGCTCCTTGGATCTTTCTTCATTATAAGGTTGCTGAGCAATTGTGGTGGATGTTGTAAGAGTGGCAACCGAACCTTCCCTTTCATGCAACAGAGAGAGAATTTTGGGTTCTTTTGTTCTCTGTTTTTTAGTGCTCTTTCTTGATACCACATTATAGCACCACAGAACTCACAAGTGCAGGTTGGATCTCCAATATCGACATATTCTGTGCACAGTGGGAGAAATTATGTTTGTGTTAAAAGGATGAGATACATTTTTACTTGTAATTTAATAGGTATAAGTGGATGAATATGTCAAAGCATGATAGCATACCTTGTTCCAGAATGTGTTCTGTTTGTATATAAGCTGATTTTTGGTCTCTGGTACGCTTTCTTGTCATTTCATGTTTCCTCTTCAGTCTGTTTTTCTTTTGGACTTCAGCCCTTTGCTCCTATGTAGGTAAAGTTTAATAAAATACTATAGATAATGTGGATATTTATAATAGTCGAATCTAAATGGGAGTTTTATTACCAGATTGAAATTGTATGTTGCGGTGGTCGCAGTAAGATGTGCAGTTTTGCTGGTGTTGGGTGCTGAATCAGATATTGAATGTGTTTTGGGTTGTGCTCCTTAAAGAAGATTATCAAACTCAGAGCAATGGAGTTGTAAAAACAAAAGAAATTATTACTGGCTACAATTAGAAGTATAAAGTTATAATAATACCAGTAGCATCTGAGTTATTTGCAGCTAAGCGTTTCCTTATAATCTCACATCTTCTTTTCATTCTGTTCTGTTTTTGCCATTCTGCCTTTTGTTCCTGATATTGGAATTAAAAATAGCTTTTAGTAGTAATTGAAGAAAATTAACGAAAGAAGGGATCTGTCTATAGACTGTACAATTATACATTTACCTTGGATAGAGTTTGTTGATTATTTATGACAGTTGAAGAGGCTATCATATTATTCTTCAATGTCATATGATTTCCTGGCATAGGGGACTCACAAGCTATGTAATAATATTAGTATTGAATGATAAATATATCTAAAGAATCAAATACTGAACAAATCACCTTCTTTTTGGGACATTGTTTTCTGATGCTTTTCTCCCATAGTTGTCTTTTGAACATCGCTGCTGAGTTTTCGCTTTTTTCTTTGGTCCATACCTTATTTCCTGCAACTTCTGTTGGACAATTTATGTAAAATCAATGTTTAATGTGCCACCCCTGCTTTATGCAAAATAGTGACAAATTGATGGAAAAATCGTTTTGTGATCAAAGGGAATATGAAACAATGTAAAGTAGGTGTACAATTACCTACTTGGTGGAAGATGACACTGCTTTCTGGAAGAAACCCTCAAAGACTCAAACATAATCGTTCATAGTTTCAACTGAGGTAAGTATATTCATACATACCATATAAATTTGAAGATAAATCTTTTTATAAATTTGAAGATAAATAATACTATATAGGTAGATTTATCTTATTTTTTATAAATTAAAATAAGATAAATTTGAAGATAAATCGTAAATTATAAATAATACTATATAGGTAGATTGTGATCTACAAAAAGATATTTCTTCGAATTTATAAAAAGATTTATCTTATTTTAATTTTTATAATCAGAGAAGATTTACTGTATATTTTTGTAATCAGAAAATGATATTTTTAATAAACTTTGGTAATTAGAAAAGATTTAACTAAATCCATATATTTTATAAAAAAAATTAAATGTATATATAATAGTTTGAATTCGGAGGAGGAGAAGATCTTATTTGAAGAATCATATATCATTGTTATGCCCTGAATGTGGTTTTCTTCAAGTGGCAAGATCAGATGCAAATTTCTTGTACGTGTCGTATGAATTGATGGGATGCACTTGGTTGGCCAGCCATAATCTTGTGTACAATTTTATCCATGGAACGCTCATGTTAAGGTGATTTCTGCTCACGGAGTACATGGTCGTGCAAGGCATCCGAATGAAGATCTGTCCAGTTTGTGGTTCAATTTTAGATCGATCCGTGTATTATTTTAGGAAACAGAGAGGTTGTGTATTTTATAAATCAATTCTCTTTTGGTTATTATTTCCTTTTTCGGGTTATAATTTTATCTGTTATTTATTTTTTCAAAAATTTAATTTAAATTTATTCGATCAATTATTTGTGGTTTTATTTTGATTATGAGTGTTTTTTTTTGCGCGAATTGATTATGAGTGTTTGATTGCAATCGACTTCTTTATATTAAATTCATAGGTCACTTAATATATAATTGAAATTTATTATTGCAATAGGTTTTTATAGTAAATCAAACGGATAACAGTACGTTATATATAATATAAGTTTATAAATATATTAAATATTAAATATAGAATGAAAATATTTGCAAAATTGCTATAAATTGAGCTAAAACCTAGAAATATTGACCAAATATTCTATGTTCGATAAAGTTAATAAAGAAAACTAATAACTTATTAGACCTATTATAAGAACCGGAAACATAAGAAATAGTAGTGATCGATCAGTTGTCCTCCTTTTCAATCTTCACCGCCTTTAACATGTTAGTTGATATGAGCCCGCAATCCTCCTCATCTTCATTCTTGTTGACGCTCTTTAACTTGGTACTTGATATAACCTGACAATCTTCATCTTCATTGCTATCTTTGATAGTTTCATAATTACGCTTCTTTGACGTGTTCGTATCACCCAAAGACACTGCTGATTTAGACTCATCTCCATTTGATGTGGTCTATGAAAAATATTGATGTTAGAATCATGATCTGATAGCATCATGCATATACTATATTTTGTTCATGTATTTTATAAAAATAATAATAATGACGTAATAAACTTACCTTTAAGGAATTTGAATATTCTCGGAAATTGTCCATTAGTTTTTGATCATCGGTGACATCATTGACATAATATGATGATTTGTTCTTCCATTGTAAATTGTATTCTCTAATTTGTAGAGAGAACAAAAAAGTTTTGTCCACAAAATAGTTTAGATCGGAAGGAAATGAATCCATGTCACCATCCTATAAAGACAAAAACAATTAAATTGGTGATTAATATAAGTATTTTATTAAAAAGAAAGGCTTAACGAATACAAATTATGAAGTCATATATGCCCGTATAGATTGAGTTACATACCTTGGACAACTGATCAAGTAAAGAAGATGCAGATTTGCCAATAAAAGACTGCACAACTTTGTCAAAAAGAATAAATACTCCAGTTTTTCCATTTTCATCAAATACTCTAACTTGCAAGAAATACCTGTAGGACAAAAAAAGAAGGTATTTTTAGACAGTTGTTTACCGTACATGTACATATAGAGAAAATAATGTTCTTCATATTATACGTACCTAACATTTGGAAAGTCAAACATTGATGCGCAATTATTGCAGTAGAATTTAGACCCTTTAGGTGTAAGCCTCTTAACACACTTCTTGCAAGCATTATGAAACCAATCGCGCCTATCTTCAATGTCAACAATTGTTGCAAGAGTAACAACTTGACCAGTCTACCATAAAATATTAATAAAAATACTTTGTGATAATTGAAACAAAAATTCGACATTTATAAATAACTTATGAATAAAATATTACACGAAAATATATAAAATCAAAGTAAAAGTACCTCAACACTTTGGTAAATCTGTGAGATGGATCGGAATACTGATTGTTCTAAAAAGAGATCACTATTTGAAGAAGAATTCTTAGTAGGTGTATGGATGATGCGAGGTTTCATACTCAAATCATCATTCCGTTTAGAAACACTGCATCATATATAACATACTTTAAAAAATAATTAATGACCAAAAAATGTATAATTTCTTTGTATAAAATATTAAAATGAAATAACCAACTGCATAAAATAAGTTCAAATAAATATCTAACCTTTTGTTAAACTCAATAATTTCAGGTATATTTTCATCAAAATGGAGCTTAGTTGCATGAAAGACGTTTCCAATTGACACTATACCTGCATAATGCATATAATGTAGTTTATATATTTTTTGAGTTTTAAGTTTTAGAAAATATACATATTAATGATAATTTAATAAAATATCAATGGGAGAAAGTAACCTCGAAACTCCTTCACAGTTACAAATTGAAATAGCACTGTAATGCAATCGTTTCCATGTGTTTGTATATAGTTTGACATTTCTTCAGCGTAAGAGTCCCACAAAGTGCAAGGAAGTTCTTTGTTCCTGTAAGATAAAACAATTAATTATTATATTCGAATATATGCGATCCTATAGTGTTATAAGAGGAAGCATATCAATCATAAAACTTAAAAGAACCTTTCGTCCGTAATGGTAATTTCTAGCATCTTTGCTTCTCTACTCTTTCTCGTAATGGTAATTTCGTCCGTAATGGTAATTTCTAGCATCTTTGCGATCCTATAGGCGTAAAACATGTTTTCTTCAGTGGTAAATTTTGAAATTTTATAAATCGAATACTCTTTTAATTTGGAAGAAAATTTATTTGAAATATAGAATGGGACAATAGCTTCTATCTTGCAACTCTGTACAATAAGAAGAATGGAAAATTATTAGATTACTCCAAATTAAATTAAACCTTATATTAAAACAACCTTTAATATAAGATCTTACCTCTTCATCCATGAGAACCATCCCTATATCTTCTTTGCCTGTTTTTATCTTCTTTACCTTCCATAGACGTATTACACGGACTTTGATGATCCAATCACTCTTGTTAGTGTTAATTTCATTAACACGGTTGTAACTATTAGCCATTGCAACAACTAAAAAATACACACGATATATATACCCGGTGAGATTTATGATCCGTAAAATACATCAACAATAAAAATTGTAAAATACATCAACAATAAAAATTTGTCAACTATAACAAAGATAATTACAATTGCGTATACAATTATTTGAGCGAAGGTAGTGAATTACCTATTCGATGAACTGGAAAACTGGAAAGGGCCACGTACGTTGGTGGATGGTACGTGTATATGTGGAGAGAGGGTAGATATAAATTAATTTTCAATGAGTGCATGTATATATATAGTAATTGGAATATTCTATCTTTAATTTTATAATTAGTTATTTATTAGTAAATAATAAAATTAATTAAAAGTAAAATATTATCTTCATTCAAGTAAGATTTTTATCTTAGATATGAAGTATAAAAAAATTACAAAAATTACTTTAAGATAAAATATTATATTAATGATAGGTTAAAATTTTAATTTAACCCAATTTGAACTAATCTATCTAAATATCTATAGCCGAAAAAATCAAATACATCCATACGGTTACAATTTGATCCCCGCATCCATATTTTTTTAGTTAAAGCTATTTTCAATTTAATATCCTATAGCCGGAAAAATATCTAATCAATGTGTATAGATATGTTTTACGCCATATGATTTGATTATGTAGAATCAATTGATAATTTTTTTAACATAAAATCATATTTTTTAGTTATAGCCGGCAAAATATAATATGATTTGACTATGTTCTTCATTCAAGTAAGATTTTTAACTTAGATATGAAGTATAAAAATATTACAAAAATTACTTTAAGATAAAATATTATATTAATGATAGGTTAAAATTCTAATTTCCTATAGCCGGCAAAATATCAAATTTTACAAAATTGATTTCTTCAGTGTATTGATATGTTTTACGTAATATGATTTGACTATGTAGAATAACGTGAAGATTTTTTTAACATAAAATATACAAAATTGATTGAAATTACACGTAGATAAATTGATTAGGTAGTTGTATGACATGGCTTGAATTGATTGGACATTCATTAATTGAAGTGTCAAATAAACGGGGCCAGAACTCACCAGAAAAATACACGTAGGCGAATCGCTCCAGAGATCGCCACATCGGATTTCAACGCCTCTGTTTTAATATTATATATATTGAATATTGAATATTGATGATTGATATTGATATTGATGTACTTTTTAAGATATAAAAAATATTAAAATTTTATTTATTTATTTTTATAATTTCACACCGGTTACTAATAAGTATAAAATTTCATTTAAAAAATTGATATTTTATATAATTTTTATCATTTTTTAAAAACAAACATAATTAATATAGACAGCGTACAATTAAAATTGAATGGACCTATTTTAAGTTTTTCTTCCCGTGTCTTCGACATAATAAAATCAGTGAGCTAGATAGGTAGTATATATATCATTTCAAATTCACATACATATAAGAATATATAGGAAATAATCCAGATCGGTTATCGATTATGTTGAAAGCTAAAGAGATAAAAAGAAGTGTTATACCGTACAATGTAAATAATTTTAAACTAGTTTATAAGTGATTGGACTATTTCTCAAATAACTCATTAGTTTTATATTATAAAAACTTATTGACCAAGACTTATTTGGGACATCTAAATGCATCCGCCCAATCTCTAATCACTTTCTAACTTATATTTTTTTCCATGTACCTACCGACTGTTTAACAGGACATCGAAGAATCATTGTAGATCAGTTGCAGCGAGCTTGATAAATGGCGTATATATGTTAGGAAAGGAATGTGAAGGCTAAGAAACCTTGGTCTCTAAATGGTGGGAACATTTTCAATTCAAATTGATTGAAACTCACATAGATGTGAAGGATGATTCCATTTTTGCGGCAACCTTTGAATACAAGGGCCATGATTCAACCCCAAACCACCCAAGATATGTGCTCGCGTTTCGCGGCACACTTACCAACCTCGAGACTTTGAGTCGTGACCTCGAGTTGGACGCACGAGTGTTCGGACACAGAACATTGGCTAAAGACCCAAGGTATGAAAAGGCCCTAAATATCCTAGAAAAATTGACTTCGCCTGATCATACTAATCGAAGACAAATTTGGATGGTGGGGCACTCTTTGGGGGCAATACTAGCTCTTCGAGTGGGAAAAACGATGGTCGAAAAAGGATGCTACATTGAGTCCTATCTGTTCAACCCTCCTTTCCCTTTAGGGCTGGTTGAACAATTCAAGAAAGGGAAATTGAAGAAGCCCATCCATGTTTTCCATAAGCTTTTCATCACAACTGTAGCTACAGCTGTCAAAGGCATCTCGTCCTTGCACGAAAATACCGATACGTTTCTTGGCTTGAACAAATGGACCCCTCACCTATTTGTTCATCCAAAAGACCGGATTTGCTTGGGGTATATAGAGTACTTTGAAAGTAGAAAATACATGAAAGCAATCGGGTTAGACAGTCTCAATAAAGTGGCGAGTAGTATTTCTTTCATCAACTTGTTCGCGGAGGCAATAGGAAGGGGTGGAGAAGCTACTCACTTGATCCCTTCGGCTTATTTGATAAAGAATACGGGTTCATCAAATGCGGAGTTGAAAGAGGCTCACAGCATAAACCAATGGTGGCAGCAACAACTTCCTTGCGAATCCAAGCTATTTCTCCTCGACAATGAGCGCTCACACTATGAAACGCAAACGTACTTGAGAATTGAAGACGACAAGTCAACAAAATATTAATTCCTTTTATATTTTAAGGGGTTGGTTTCAATTATTTGTTTTAGCCACCCATTCAGCTTCAGTTACTAAATACATCCGAAATGTTCTTCAATCCTATGAAATTGTATCTATTTAATTTTTATACATAATAAAAATCACGTGTTTTCACTTTTTTTTTTATGATGCCAGTGGTGGTGTTGGTATGTGGTTGACTTGTACCGTAATTTAACTTTTTTGTTAGATCTAGTTAGTAGGTGGTGGATTACATATAGTATATGATTTTGTTGAGTTAGATCGAGACTGCGTATCATATTCCCATCCTTTTTTATTTTAATTTGTTATATTTAGATGGTACTCCCTCCGATCCAAAAAGATTATCGTTTGACTTTTTAGCACGTATTTTAAGGAGCTAAAAACTATATAATATATTTAATTTTTATTATTTTTTTTATAATCTAATACTTATTACCAAAAAATATTAAGTTGTAAAAAAATAATTAACAAAAAGTTGATATTTTATATAGTTTTTAACTTCTTAAAATACGTGTTAAAAAGTTAAACGACAACTTTTTTGGATCGGAGGCAGTATATGATTTTGGTTTGTTAAAATAGATTTCATATCTTTGATTTGTTGATTAAGTAGTACGTATTTACTTGTGTATTAATACATCTCATCTTTAATTTTTAAAATTTAGGATATAATTTAGTGAAGTAGGATGATGACATGAATTGCATACAATTAACAAATTTTCTTATAAATGACTTTTTTTTTCAAAATAACTAAAATAAGGTGAATAGACATAAATTTATGTTTTGGGCTCACCGAGGAGATGATGTATGATGTAGTAGGTGTTCGACCTAGGGCTTCGATCTTCGAAAAAATCACAATAAAATCAAGCAAACAAATGAAAGCATGCAAGAACAAAAGACACAAGACTTTGTTTTAGAGGCAATAACACAAGAACATGATTCTATCTAAACAAGGACAAAGAAGATAAACGATGAATAGGGTTAGAGATCGTCCGTGAAGGACATCGAGAAATTTCAGGGGAGATTTCTCCACACAGAACCCTCCATTCAGCTTCTCCTTCGTCAATCAAGCAGGTACTCCGGTAGCATCAACCCAGAAGTGCACCCATGCAGAGAATCGTCGGGAGGTACGTTCCGGTAGCATCAACTCAGAAGAGCACCCATGCAGAGAATCGTCGGCATCGGACGACTTTCTCAAGCCAAACCCTAGCTTCTCTCCCAAACCCTAACCCAGAGACCCCTTGACTTACCAGAGAGGAGAAGAGCGATACTACAGTCCTCAAAAGCAACATGAAGAGAGCTTATATGAGGCTAGGGTTACAACGGTCAGAAGAGGGGCGCAACAAGAGATGGGCTAAGATTTGGGCCGAGTCCAAATCCTCACATCTCTATTAACCCACATTTTAAATAACCGAGGGATATAAACAACACTAAGGCATCAACCACATATCCGAGCTTCACCTAATGAGTCAAGGCTAGCCATTGGAGCCTATCATGGTCAAGCCATAGGCCCAATGAGCTTTTCCTTGACAATGACAATGGCTCGGTTGTGTTGAGCCACAAGTGAACCTGTCCTAGTGCTACTACGTGCATCATGTAAAACTGTACCCAATAAATCAATGTCTCAAATTTAACACTTTAACATATTACAAGGATCACAAAACATACCAATAGGATATAATGAATGAGTGTCATTCGAGTTGAGTAAACAACATATGATGTCAGGGTGTGAAGGCATATCCTATACCCAAACTTTCTTCTTTCGTCTTTGCAACACTACATTTAAGTGTTCTTAAAGGTCCATACTTATTATCTGATCTTGACGGTTTAATTTTATTTTATTTTATTTTTTTAATAATTACTCTGAGTCTGTTGCAATTGCAAATACCTCTCGATACAGCCGGAAAGACGGTAGTATATCCAAATGAACCCAATATCCCCTATAAAATTATAAATACCTTTGATTGGATTAAATCAGCAGAGAAGTTTAAAAAAAAATAAAATGATGAAGCCGTCAGCCGTGGTCCTCCTCGCGGCCGCATTGACCGCCCTGCTGGCGCCGTCAGCCAACGGCCTGGCTGTTCCCCTCACCCAGTGGTTGAGCCAGGATTTCGAGCAAGGGTGCTAAAAAAATTTCGTGAAATACTTTTTTTTGACATATACTTGATAAGAAAATTTTGTAAAAAAAAATATTGAAAAAACACTGAAATTGTGATTTTTTTAATGATTTTTTTGTATTTAAATAGTTGAGAGTAACCTAAAAATTAGAAGAAAAACAAAAAAAATATAGAAAAAAATGACGAAGAATTATTTTGAAGCCAACATTGAAAGAAAAGGTTTAATATATAATTTTAACATAAATATGACATTTTTTAATAAAATGGTGGATAGCAACAAAAAAAAAATATAAAGAGAAAGGAAGAAGAATTAATGATAAAGTTAAGCAAAAAATTTCGTGAAATATATTTTTTTGGCATATAAGTTGATAAGAAGATTTTGTAAAAAAAAAAATATTGAAAAAACACTGAAATTGTGATTTTTAATGATTTTTTTTGTATTTAAATAGTTGAGAGTAACCAAAAAATTAGAAGAGAAATAAAAATATAGAAAAAAATGATGAAAAATTATTTTTAAGCCAACATTGAAAGAAAAGGTTTAATATATAATTTTAACATAAATATGACATTTTTTTGTGAAATGGTGGATAGAAACAAAAAAAATATATAAAGAGAAATGAATAAGAATTAATGATAAAGTTAAACAAAAAAATTTGTGAAATATTTTTTTTAATTTGGGTCATTTTGTCCCCCCCCCCCCCCCCTTGTGTATGAATTCTGTGAAGAGTAAGCTATCATTGCAACATCAAGCAATCATAAGCAAAAAAATCAGAAGAAAATATGAGGAACAATATATCAATTGTTCCTTGCTAAAATAAGTATGAGGAGGAGAATAAGGAAATGAGGCAATCACTGCCGTCATTCATTAACATCAATCCCAAAACCCTATTTTTGGGAAGAGGTTCAAACATTGTTTTATATAGGAGGCTAAGAGCAATAATAAGGAAAATGAAAAAACTTGGACTATAATCTTCATATCTCCATTCAAGTTGGGCTTGGTTGGAAACCAACAAGTCCTATTTTGGAAGAAAGAAAGATAAGTTGTTTTTCACCAAGTGGTTTGGTAAGGACATCTGTCAATTGAACCCCAGCACGCACATGTTGAGGCAAAAGAAAGCCATCCTGCAGCTTTTCCCTCACAAAATGACAACTGCTAATTGAACTCCCGCACGCACATGTTGAGGCAAAAGAAAGCCTTCCTGCAGCTTCTCCCTCACAAAATGACAACTGCTAATTGAACTCCCGCACGCACATGTTGAGGCAAAAGAAAGCCTTCCTGCAGCTTCTCTCTCACAAAATGACAATCTATCTTTAGATGTTTTGTCCTCTCCTGGAAGACTGGGTTCTCTGCTATATGAATTGCAGCCTTGCTGTCACAAAATAGAGGAATAGGTAAAGGGACATGTAAGTGAAGTGTTTGTAAAACACCTTCAACCCAAACCAACTCCCTAGATGTCATAGACACGCCCGGACCTTGCCTTCTCTGTTCAATGTCTAAGTTAGTTCCGTCAAGCTCCTAGAAGCACCCATTGGGATGTTGCAAATCATGTCCTCCGGTACTTGAAAGGGAATGCTTCAAAGGGATTGTTGCTCACTCGATCCCCCAACTATAAGCTACATGCGTTGTGTGATGCGGACTGGGTGAGTTCGTTTTCTCGTCGGTCTGTGAGTGGTTTTCTTGTGTTTTTGGGGCCGAAGTTGCTATTGTGGAAGTTGAAAAAAACAACAGAGCATCTCCTTATCGTCTGCAGAGGCAGAGAATTGTTCCTTTTTGCGTTGTGTGTGTACTATATTTGGCTTGGTTTAGTCGACAGTTGGCAAAGCTTGAGGTCCCTAGACATCACCCCTATTGTTGTTAAATGTGACAATCTCGCAGCTATTTACATAGCTCGTAACCCGATTTCTCACGAACGAACAAAGCACATAGATAGACGTGTTATTCGAGCCGAACGAGTCGAGCTTGACATGTTCAAGCTTGTTCATTTATTAAACGAGCTCGAGCCGAGCCGAGCCCAAATTTTAAACGAGCTTTCTTTTTTGTTCAAGCTCGGCTTGATTTAGTAAATGAACGAGCTCGAGCCGAGCTTTTTGCGAGCTTTAAGTAGTTTTACTTGGTCATAACATATTAACTTAAACAAATTTTAGAAATTCCATATTATTCGAGCTATTCGAGCCTAAATCGAACGAGCCGAGCTTTTAACCGAGCTTAAAATCATGTTCAAGCTCGGCTTGTTTAGGTAAGTGAACGAGCTCGAGTCGAGCTTTTTTCGAGTCGATCCCGAGCCGAGCTCGAGCTGTTCAGCTCATATAACAGCCCTACACATAGAGCTTGATTTCCGGTTCGTTAGTGAAAAATTGATGGAAGGTTTGATTTCATTATCTCATGTCCCCTCGAAAGAGCAGCTCAGTTGCAGAGTTTGTTAGGCAAGCTTGGTGTTGTTAGCACCCAACGGCCAACCCCGAGCTTGAGGGGGTGTTAGGATGATTAAATAGTTTGTTCTATTTGTATTATTTGGGTTTTTCTTTGTATTGGGTTCAGTCCTCTGGTTGTGACATAAATAGGCCCTATTGTAATAGAAAATGATATGCAGAAAATTAATTTTTTTCATTGCACTTCTTCTTCTTTCTTCTTCCTCCTCCTCCTCAGTTTCCTCCATTACAGTTCAACCTTTCGAGCTCAATCGCTTGATCCGCACACAATAACAAATCCAACAATAACTATAAAACATATACAATTAGTTCATAAGCCTGAAAATCATTTAGTTTGTCTAAACGTAAAAATAATAGCAATCGCTTTTAGATTTGAACATTTTTGCGGAAACATTAATATTACAACAAATAATTGAAACCAGCCCCTTCAATTATAAAAGGAATCAATATTTTGTTCATTTGTCGTCTTCAATTATCAAGTAAGTACGTTTGCGTTTCATGGTGTGAGCGCTCATTATCGAGGAGAAATAGCTTGGATTCGCAATGAAGTTGTTGTTGCCACCATTGTTTTATGCGATGAGCTTCGAACAAATCCGCATTTGATGAACCCATATTCTTTATCACATAAGCTGAAGGGATCAAGTGAGTAGCTTCTCCACTCCTTCCCACTGCCTCCGCGGCCAAGTTGACGATGGAACTACTACTCGCCACTTTATTGAGACAGTCTAACCCGATTGCTTTCATAAATTTCCTACTTTCAAAGTACTCTATATACCCCAAGCAAATCCGGTCTTCTGGATGAACAAATAGATGAGGTGTCCATTTGCTCAAGCCAAGAAACGAATCGGTATTTTCGTGCAAGGACGGGATGCCTTTCACGACTGTAGCTACAGTTGTGATGAGAAGCTTATGGAAAACATGGATGGGCTTCTTCAATTTCCCTTTCTTGAATTGTTCAACCAGCCCTAAAGGGAAAGGAGGGTTGAACAGATAGGACTCAATGTAGCATCCTTTATTGGCCATCGTCTTTCCCACTCCAAGAGCTAGTATTGCCCCCAAAGAGTGCCCGGCCATCCAAATTTGCCTTCGATTAATGTCACGCAAAGGCGGGTTTTGTAGGACATTTAGGGCCTTTTCATACCTTGGGTCTTTAGCCAATGTTCTGTGTCCGAACACTCGTGCGTCCAACTCGAGGTCACGACTCATGGTCTCAAGGTTGGTAAGTGTGCCGCGAAACGCGAGCACATATCTTGGGTGGTTTGAGGTTGAATCATGGCCCTTGTATTCAAAGGTTGCCGCAAAAATGGAATCATCCTTCACATCTATGTGAGTTTCAATCAATTTGAATTGAAAATGTTCCCACCATTTAGAGACCAAGGTTCCTTGGCCACGTTCCTTTAATTGGCGACCCTTTTCTAACATATATACGCCCTTTACCAAGCTCGCTGCAATTGATCTACAATGATCCTTTGATGTCCTGTTAAACAGTCGGTAGGTACATGGAAAAAAAAAAAAAGTTAGAAAGTGATTGGATTGGATGTCCCACATTAGTCTAGGCCAATAAGATATAACACTTCTTTTTATCTCTTTACAACGTAATCGATACCCGATCTGGATTATTTTCTATTTTATATATATAGACACACACTACCTATCTCACAGATTATTACATAGAAGACAGTCAGACATGAAAAAACAAACTAATTAAAATAGGTATATCTAATATTCCCTCCATTCAAATTTATCAGATCAAAAAATATATATAATTGTCGTCTATTAATTAGGTTTGTTTTTTTAAGCAAAAAAAATTAGGTTTGTTTTTCAAAAATGATAAAAATTATATAAAATATCAATGTAATTTTATATGTACTTATTAGTAAAGTGAGAAATTATAAAAATAAATTAATAAATAAATTATTGTTTTTATATCTTAAAAAGTAAAAACGTACATAAATACTTAAATGATAATTAAATAATTAAAGTAACTTAAGTGAGAGGACATATCTAATTTATTGGAATATGCAAGCAAGGTGAAAGATGGATACCAATCAACCATGGTGAGATGATGAGGTCCATAAATGTTGAAATCTTCCATCAAGCCGAATCGCACACCTACACATACAATATGCATTCACATATTCTTATATGCGTCGTTGAGTATATAATATTCATTCACATAATCATAATTATTAAAAAGAGAGAGAGAAATCGACCTAATTTTTATAATTCTAAATACATAAGTCGGTATACGTACGTACCTAGCTTATATATGCACGTACCGTTGTAACGTTGTTAATGTGTAATTCAAGAATTTGTGGGTGATTTGGGTTGAGTTCGATCTCCTCGAACTGAATTGATCGATCCCTTCTAACTTCTCTTTGAATTGGTTTATAGTAGTAATTTATATATGTATATATAGTACTGGGCTACTGGCTCTAAGGAGTTGATCTGGATGTCGCAAGTCTACGCTAGCTTGTTTAATTACTTTTGTAAATTAGCTAGCAAGTGTTGTTAATATATTAATTTTCACTAGCTAGCTACCTTTGAAGATCCAACGTTACTTTGAATGTTGAATTAAAGAGACGTTTGGTGGACTGGAAATGGCCCATGCAGGTGGGACTGCGAATTGAATCTATCAAAATATTAATATATATATATATATATATATATATATATATATATATATATATATATATATATATATATATATATATATATATATATATATATATATATATATATATATATATATATATATATATATATATATATATATATATATATTGCTTGACTCTTCTAGTCTTGTTTGCTTATTAATTCGAATAACGCGGGTTTAATTAGATGCACGGGTGTACATGTATATAGATTGTACATCGTAGATTCCTTAATCAGGGGAGAAGCTTCGATCCTATATCGTGATTTTACCATTTAGTACTCTACTATGATTTTTTTTTATTAGGAAATAATTTAAGACGATGGTCGACATATCGACAGACAAGAACCCGTCAAAACATACAAACGAAAACAAAAACAAAAACGGTGCAATACAACAAGTGAAAACGCACCCTACAAAAAACGAGCTGAGAAAAAACTAAATCTACCACGAATGGGAAATAGATTACGGACACTGGCGGATTTAGGGGTGGGCTCGTATGAGCGCGAGCCCACCCCAATCCCGGAAAAAAATACGAAAGGTTAAATATATAAAAAATAAAACAAATAAAAAATAAAAAGGTCTAAAGTAATTTAGAAGTGAAAATGAATCATAAAATTTACCTTGCCTAGTTGGTAAAGTATAAATGAGGAATTTTTTTCTCTTTATCTAGAACCCAAGGTTCAATTCCCACTTTTTACATTTTCTTCACTTATTTTTAACTATCTTTTTATATATAAGTTCAAATATCTTTTTAAATTGAGAATAATTAATTTCAATTAGTATTGTTTGAATTCTATTTTAGACTATCTTTTTATATATAAGTTCAAATATCTTTTTAAATTGAGAATAATTAATTTCAATTAGTATTGTTTGAATTCTATTTTAGTCATTCATTAGGGGTTTCCTTGAATTTTTTTTTAACTAACTATAAATTTTATTCGATCACTTCTAATAATATGGATAAATCTTTGAATTTTTTTACATAACCCTTCACAATTAAATTTATTTAAAGTTTAGCAGAACTCGTTTCATTATTACTTAATTTTTAGCCTAAATCTCGCCCACCCCTACGTTACGGTCTGGCTTCGCCACTGATTACGGACGAAACTCAATTAGCACCGTCCTAAAACAGCACCGCTAGTCAGCGATACATCAGGAATCCCTGTTGATAGTGAAGACGAACCTCCAAGAAGCTCCTTTCTGAATGTACACAGAGTCGCCCCATACACACTACCTTGATCTCAGCCAGACCCGACTCCGACTGCCAGAACCTCAACATAGAAGAAGAACCCAAAGCCGCACGCCTGCACCAAAGCAGAGACGCACACCACCCGAGCAAAGCAAACCGCGAAGGACCGATCACAACGGACCGGTTAAGCCCAAACGGGATTTAATCCAAACTCTTTTGAGCGGTGTTTCGAGCCCTTATGGGATTTAAAATAATTATATATAGTGAGATTATGTTATCTTTATTTATTTATTTAATGTTTTTAAGTGTTCGAGCTAGCTTTGGTTAACTTTGGGCCCAAAGCACATGATTTCGGATCATCTCGGACCCAAGGCATGGGCTTTGGGCCCAAGAAAAGGGACTCATGTGAAACCCTGCCTCAGCACCAACTCCGAGCCCAGCAACTGAGGGGCAAGAAGATTGACGACCGGAGGGGAGGAGGGAGGTAGTATGCGCTGTAGCAGGACGACAATTGCGACACCCAACACACATCCCTACAACAGCGACGACCGGGGAGCCACCAAGCCGAAAAAGATGTCACCAACCAAACGACGACGATCGAAAGTTGACGCATGCGATGGGTATTGGAGCGCAGCACAACCAAGGCAGCCCCGGAAACCTTCAAATCGACGGTCAGAGCACAGGATTCGGAGGACGGGAAATCCCAAACAGTCTAAGCTAGGCCAATTTGAAGAAGACAAAGATGATTTGCGGAGAAGCGAAGAGCGCCGGCGAGGAGGCGGCCGCCCAGCCCGGAACGAGGAGGCGTGAGCGGAATTGAAAGGGGGATTTTGCAAGCATATCGAGCGGAATTGCTACCGAAGATGTGGTGGCTCCCTAAGAAGAAGGTGGTGGCCCCCGAAGGAGGGTTGGACCCCCGAAGGAGATGTAGAAGCTCTCCATATAGAGTTTTTCTCTTGCAGAGAGTTATCCGATCACTGTTTTTCTCTATGGTACTATATGGAGTGAAAATCCTCTACAACCCATTGTACGTCCTTGTGTGTGACACAAAATTAATTGTATTAAATATTTATGGTAAAATCACGTCATGGCGCGGGAGTTGTACTAGTAATATAATATATCCGATCACTGTTTTTCTCTATGGTACTGTTTTTAAAAATCACGTCATGGCGTGAGAGTTGTACTAGTAATATAATATATGCAAAGTCACGGAAAGACATAATTTATCTATATATGAATATTTTTATTTAATAAAATAAAAACCTATATATATTCATTAATAAAAGGATAATCTAAAAATTATTAAAAAAATATTTGTCAACTAATTGATTAATTGTGATAAACCGAAAGAAATAGAGAGTAGAGAGGAGAAGAAGAGAATGAGTTGATGTGTTTATTGTAGTTCCAAATGACCATTTATATAGGAGTACAAAAGGGAACTAGGGTTTCCTAATGCTTATCCAATACTCTCTTAGAGTTTATCTATATAAGAAGATAAATACAAATAATCTTATAACACTTCCCCTTGGATAAACCTCCTTACATACTACCTCATTATAAATCTCACCTAGAAAACCCAATGGGACAAAATTAGAACAAATACATATGACATTTGATACATTAGTGATTTTTCTCGTTAAAAACCTTGTTAGGTAAACCCAATGGGACAAATCTTTATCGAAGGGAAAAAGAGTGCAGTGCGTGTATACTCCCCCTGAATTCAACATCCTTCTCAAAGTCTTCTCATAGTTGTTAATGGCAATGTCTTCATGACCTTATGATTGAATCTCAACATTGTCTTCGATGCATGTGTACAAGTTGGAATGTCTTCATGATTGACTTCAACGCGCTTGACCAACGTTACCGTTGTAGATTATAGTTAGGTCTGTCATACGGTTAATTCTAATGTCCTGAAGAATATTATGAATAAAGATAAATTGTATGTAATGCATACACAAAGCTGGTCATTTGACTCATACCTGTAGTATGCATGACACCAACAAAAGTTCTGAAAATACCCATTTAATGGCATCTAAATTAAACAAATGGATCACCAATACAAATTTCAATGAATTAGAACTTATGGTTTTATATAGTGTCAAGCCATTTTGAAAACCTGAAGTTTTTCTCAAACAATAACGTGAATGAAAAAACCAGGATGAATACCATATAGCTCTAGAACAGCATTGATCTTGTTACCTGAAGTAACATTGATACATATACATGCACAAGTATGGGATTAACTTCACATATGACTAGCTCGAAGCAAGTCTTACAAAAATGAGAATGTATCTAGTTTATTTGATACTCATTCTTCCATTGAAACTTATCACTAACCAGAAGTTAGTTGACCATAAAATATTTTTCTTTGTTGCATTCGGTCACTCATGTGAATCGATGATATGCAAGATCATTAAAATTCACATAGACACCCACTAAAAAGGACCAAAAGATCCTAGGACCCGAAGATCCTCTATAAGGGTGACCGAACATATATGGTCTGTCATCTTGGCAAATCAACAACAAGACCATCTAAATTCGAAGTAAATGCAAAGTCTTTAATATCTCTTGAATGTATTCAATGAGACAACTGCGGAACATCATATAGACCAATGTAATTCTAATATTATAGAATATTATAGATGCCTCAACACTTTTTTGATATGAAACATAAGGTAGAGAATGTTATTAAACACATTGTTGAGAAAAAGGTAGCTCACGACGACCGAGAAGAGTCGTTGGTCAAATGGGTCCATGCATGTTTGCATTTCGAATTTGACACAATAACATCTCTCAAATTATCTCCAGAAGAGAACAAGCTATTTAAAAGATTTTGAATAAGCAACATATATTTTGATACCTCCTTTAAATAAACTACAACGACCACAAAGAAGTTAGATGATACATGGGGTTTGACTCCCTATTGATATCAAATACCTATAGCTTTGCCCCAGTCGGGGTGGCCTAGTGGTAAGAAGCCGGTTTACCTAGTACGTGGCTCTTGCCGGCTGGGTCACGTGCTCGGGGTTTTCCACCAAAGATGAGTTCCTCGTCATAAAAAAAACCTATAGCTTTATAATGGTAATCAAATACTCAATATTTAGAGAGAGAGAGGATATGAGACTATATATATTATAAGAAAGAGATTGCATAGATGCTACTTCTCTATCATTTCGGATCCGCGGATAAATACAAGTGAATAGAAGTTCAATAGATGAAATGATTATAAGGTTTAACAAATATGATATTGAATGCATTTACTAAAGGCTAAGAAAATGATAAAGTCATATAATTATGGTCTAAATATCGTGTATCGGGGTCTTATCGGTTGAGGGTAAAAAGGATATATTGGAGATATATCGGAATATATTGAATTTTTCGGATTAGCTAATTTTTACATATAAATATTATATTTATACTTTAAATTTTAAAAATACACCTGAAAAATTAATATTTAAATTGTTAAATTACCAAATGAACTTAAAAAAATAAATGCAAAATGTAGTCAACTAATCCTTCTTTCCCCCCATTATCCATATCGGTTCCAAATTCAACTAATCATTCCCAAATTGCAAAATGTATTCAATATAAAAAATATTCCGGAGAAGAACATTGACAAACTTTGTATATGCCGGAGTCGAACTGCAGAGGCGGCCGAAGAAGATCAGGGGAGGTCGGAGAAGAAGGAAGGGTGACCGGAGAAGACCTAACCTGACCAGAAACTGAGATCGCCGCGCCGGAGAAGAAGCAAGGCCACGCCGGAGAAGAAGCAAGGTGGCCGGTGACCGGAGAAGAAGCCAGTGAGCATGCTAGGGGCAGCCGCCGACCGGAGAAAAGTCTCGTCTAGTTCTCAACTTTTTTTTCAATTTTTCCGCAAAAAAAAAAAGTTAAAAAAAATAAAGCAAAACGGCGTCGTACAATATAAACGATAAATCGGTCAACCCGATGTTGACCGATATATCGGTCGTTGACCCAATAAATAGCGTTGACCGATATTATCCAACCGATACCCCGATATCGTATCGTGTTCTAAGCATCCCCCGATATATCCGATATTTAGAACACTGATTATACTAGCTCAATTGGCAGTTCAAGAAGTAACCTCAAACCAATCAATATCAATTGGTTCTCAAATACACTATAAGTGTTGAAGATCATTAGGCTCTCAGTTTATGATTCACCATAAGTGGAAAGAGCTCATGACAATATGATGATCTCAACTAGATAATAGACGTCGACATCAAAATGATGAAGAGCTAGAAAGAAGCAATCCATGCAAATATGGATTCTTAAAGAATGGTGGTATTGGACCCGTTGTTCTAACACTAAAAGTGTAACATCAATTGATTTTAAGTGGGTGTTCGTACAAAAGAAAATAAAAAGGCAAGTTGATTGCACAAAAGCCTATTAAAAGTTACGGAAATTTCGCGAGGTACCCATGAGGTATTGCAATTTTCGCGAGGTATACAACTCTTTTGCATATTTCGCGTGGTACCCCTGAGGTTTTGAATTTTTTCGCCTCGTGCCCTCGGGGTTAAATCTAACAGATTCCGTTAGTTTTCAAAAAAAAAAAAAAGAGAGAGAGAGACCAGCCCCAAATTTTATTTGTTCTACGATGAACAAGAACCAACAGAAAAGCCTCAAATCTCAAATCCCATCTCAAAATTCAATCAAAACAACCAAATTGAGCATGGGTATTGTCGATTCTTGGCTAGAGTTCTCAATTTCGTCCATCTCCATGCCAAAATCGAGCCACAAAGTCTCAATTTTCCAGATCTAGGGTTTCCAGATCTAGAGGTGAAAAGGTGGTGCGGTGGGTGAAGGTGGCCGCCGGCGGTTTGAGGGTGAGGACGGAGATCCGACCTTTCCGAGGACACGAACACAGCTCGTCTAGTAATCATCGGCGCCGAGATCCAACTCGTCCACCGGAGGGAGGTCAGATTGAAGGGCAACGGTTTCCTAAACGAAGACGAAACCATGTTCTCCCCTTCGTCGCTGTCGCCGTCAATCACGGACGAAGAAGAGTTGCAGTCGCTGCGGCAATCCTCCGCCGCCACCGGTGGCGTCCTTGGCTGCGATTTCCTAGGCTCCTTCGCCGACAGGACCGGAGCCACCGCTGCCGTCCTCGGACCGCTGTACGAGTCCAAATCTTCGACCTTCGGCTTCCTTTCTCCCGAGTCGCCGCCGCAGCCGTCCTCGGACCGTTGTACGAGTCCAGATCTTCTGTGGTGGTGGCGTTGGGAGCCAGAGCCGCCGCCACCGCAACCGTGGTGGCCCAGATCTGTCGTTCAGATCTTCTGTGGTGGTGGCGTTCGATTCTTCTTTCTCTTTCTCTTTCTCTTTCTATTTATCTTTCTGTCGTTTTTTTCTTTCTTTTTATTTTTTTTAATTGAAAACTGACGGAGTCACACCAGATCTGTTAAAATTAACCGAGAAGGGCACGAGGCGAAAAAATTCAAAACCTCAGGGGTACCACGCGAAATATGCAAAAGAGTTGTATACCTCACGAAAATTGCAATACCTCAGGGGTACCTCGCGAAATTTCCGTAAAAGTTATATGAGAATGTATTCACCAGAAGTGAATATCATTTTGGTTCTATATAAAATTGACGGGTATGATAGTTGTGTACTAGATTGATCATTGAATATAAATAAAATGATTGATTGAAAATGTCTGAAACATTAATTTCAAAGTCCCATTACATGCAATTGATTAAAGATACTTGTAACTTTATAAGAGTACCCGAAGTACCTATAATTGTGTAAGTGGTGACACTGTATTAGGTCCCGAAGTAACAATGTTGTATCTTTTTCTTAATCTTGATTTTTATCCCACTAGATTTTTCCAAGTTGAGGTTTTTAACGAGGCAACTTGTGCACCATTTAATGGAATAGATTCCCTAGACCAATAATGAAAAGTGCACAATATAGGTCATGAAGTACCTTATATTTGTGCATTTAAAGCAGCTCAACATCAATACATGGAAGTAAAGCGCGTCGAAGTCAATTATGAAGACATTCCAACTAAATTTTTTTGTCAAAATTTTAATTTTTTTTTTCGAAAATTGAACTACATCTTTTTTTTTATAACAAACTGAGTTAGAAAAAAAAAGCTATCAGTCTATCACTAATAAAACCAATACTATTTTAATTCTTTTTAACAAATTGATATTTTCATTTTTTTTTTTATAATTTCATATCTCGTGGTCACCACAGAAAATTAACGTGTTCGTTATTGTGATTAATCATAACCTCGTGATTACCATGCAAAATTACTGAAAACTTAGGACACCAAACGAAAATTGTCAAAACTGATGGCCACGAAACGAAATTTACCTTATTTTAAAGGGAAAAAAGAAAAAGAGAAGACGGTGACGGTGTGGGACCTCTCATTCTACTTGGTTTCCTTTTTCCCTTTTCTCTCCCCCGAATCTCACTCCGTTCCTCCTTCCCTTTCCCCTCTTTCCCGGATTCACAGGTTAGGGTTTGGAACCCACCGATCCTATTACCTTCTATTACCACTCCCACTTTTATTCGGTTCCTGCGATCATCATCGTTCGGATTCCATTTTCTCTTTTGGATTTCAATTTGATGTATTCGTTGAAGGAGAAAGTGTCTGAGAAAATATCATGCCTCCTCACCGATTCCCCGTCCTCCCCCCGGGAACCCCCTGAGGTTTGTTTTCTCTTCTTTTCTCCTCAATTTCAGTTACCAGCTCTTAATTTCTGTCTCCAGATTGGTCTTCACTGCGTTTCTCGTATGCCAATGTGATTTCCCTCGCGCTTACATGTGAAGTTCTCCTTATCGTTGATTGCCTTACCAGGTAGATCTAAGCAGCAATGGCTTTTCCATCGTTTGAATTTTTTAGTACGCAAAAATCAGATGATCGTTGATTTAGATTTCACATTGTTCATCTCTTTTGTCTTTGCCGGGGATTTGTTTACCTCCGTTTTTGTGATCATTCGTTTCGGTTCAGTGTCTAGTAGCTTGGAATTGAAGGTCATCTGGTTTTGATCTAATGTGGTTGAATTATTAGTAATGGTTTGTAGGCTGCTTGCTAGTAGTCATTGCTAATTCCACATTAAAATCTAGTTTATATGAGATGTTTGTCGGCCATGATGATGGAAGTCATTGGACTTGGACTTGGAGCCAGCCAAGACAAAGTTTTGTGGGTCAGTATGGCTTATTTTATGTTTTGTAACTCGAATTTTAATGGTGAGATGGGATGGGCTTGGTGGAGGAAATGCTAATTTATCCCATCAAGATCACTTACCTTTTAAGTCTTAAGTGATTACTCAAACTACACAGTAGGTCTGGAGCAGTTACTTGGCATGGACTAGTGCACATCTTTCAGTCTCTTTCTCTCTCTCTCAATGCCCACTATCTCCTTAATCTAGGAGGGTAAAAAAAATGTTCACCCAAGGTGACAGATACCAGAAGGTTATAATGGAATGATGTTGGTGGATGAACTTGGTTGTTTGATACAATGTTATTATGTAACATTTGGCGTTGCTTTGACATCTGTTTTTTGATTCAGGTTGTCGCGTACTCTAAAGGTGGGAACTCTTTATCGTCATTTTTCTCATTCATTCTTCCTTCAGCGAGCTTCCATGGAAAGAATTCAGACAAGATTCAAGGGGAGTTAAAACCAATACAGTCACTTCCTGCTAGGCGGGGAATTAGATATACATCCTTGCCGGATGAATTCTTACCTTGTCATGCAGAAAGAACTCTTTGTGAAGATAAAAAAGGACACAATCCTCAGGAAGAATATGAAGCCACTTTCTCTAAAAGGCCAACCAATTCATCAGAGATGTTTGAAGATGTTGTTAAGCCACAAATTGAACAAAAGTTAATGCCAAATCTCACTGAGGAATCTAAATTTGTTTCCTTTGAATTATATGAGTTTTTGGAGTCATCCCTTCCTAACATTGTGAAAGGTCGTCAGTGGGTGCTACTGTACAGGTAATTCTTTTATTTGAATACTGCTGAAGTCAGTCCTTATGTCTTAATCCTTACTCAGTGTTTTTTTATTTCGACTGAAGGGCAGTACCCTGAAACATGGCATATCACTTCGTACACTTATTCGTAAGAGTGCTGACCTAAATGGTCCTTGCTTACTGGTATGCTGAACAATGTTTAACCAGCTGATTTAGTTGAAAGGGCTATTTGCTAAGAGGATGCATTGAATCGAGTATTGCTGAATGTCGTTTTCACATGTTTCAGATTCTAGGGGATATGAAAGGTGCTGTCTTTGGTGGGCTGCTTGACGGCCCTCTTAAACCATCCGCAAAGAGGAAATACCAAGTGAGTTAGTTGACATGCCACTATGCAATTATAAAGATAGCATCACGGATTGCACTTTTTACTAAAGTGTTACAATAGCCAATAGGAATTGATATTTTGCTTACTTTTACAGGGAACAATTCAGACTTTTGTCTTTACCACTATCTATGGTCAACCAAGGATATTCAGGCCTACTGGTAAACTGTTTTGTCTTGCAATTGCTAAAAGACTTGCATTTTGGTGCACAGTTGGCTTAATTGTAATATATTGCTCATTATGGAAAATGGCATGTTTGCATGGCTCAAACATTTACATAATGAAAAGATTTACATATTTTTCCACTAGACAGCATTGTGGGGGAGGGGACGTTATCTAGAAATGGATCTAAAAGATCATTAGTTATCTACAATTTTTTGTGAATAGAACATGAAACATTCACCATTCACCATTCACTTAGGTTACTATGCTGAGGCACCAGGCTCCTGAGGATTATTTGATGGGTTCTGTTAGTATAAGCTCTACGTTAATTTTCCATTCGGCTTAGCTGATCCCAATTTGACTAGAAAGAACTTACTAGATCCACCTGAAACTTGACCCTCCTGAAATTGAAATTTTCTTAATACACATCATCCATATAATATTCAATTTGTCCCACCCTAAGGGATGTCCAGGATTAAATTAGACACTTCGAGAAATGAAACAAACCAAGCCCAACATACGCTTTATACCTGTTCAACTCAGGATATACTGACCCCTAAATTTACTGAAACATCAAACATGTGAACTGAAATATCTTCACTTATGTATGCACGTGCCCATGCATGAAAAATTCCAAGGTAGTCTAAACTTGAAATCTCTGATCATGAAATAATCAAAGCCTAAACAAATCCCAAAAAAAATGGACCAAAACTTGATATAAGCATGAACACAATTCAGCTGTGCTGACCCAAACTTTCTAATTCAAAGACCTTTTCTTCTCATTTAGATGATACTAATGGGCAATCTTATGTCATTGAAGGTGTCAACCGTTACTACTACATGTGTTTGAATGACCTATTGGCTTTTGGCGGGGGAGGCAATTTCGCAATATCTTTGGACGGGGATCTGTAAGTTTCTGTTCAGCCCTTTTCACATGCTTAAAAATCTTTTTGGAAGCATCTACTTAATTTTATTGTCTTTGAAAAGGCTGAGTGGAAGCAGTGGATCATGTGACACTTTTGGGAATGAATGTCTCGCCTATGATCCAGACTTTGAATTGAAAAACGTTGAGGTAATATCGTTACACCTTGATACTAGATAATATGCTTTTCACTCCCAACCTCCCCTTTCTTTTATCTTCCCACCTGAACTTCAGATTTATTCAGTTTATAATTTGTGCTTTTAATTGTGAAATAGATGTGATAAATTTTTGGCATAATTAAGATTCTTCTTTTAAATTTTAAAAGCTAGCCAAAGACAATTTGAGCTTTGAGAAAGCATGGTTTGGCTTATTGCTCAGTTGACTTCAGTAGTACAGAATCAGTGGTTCTGCTAACTTGTTTAGAGAAGTGTTCCTTTGGCTCTATGTTTGCTCTTATCATCTTTAATTTTAATGTTTTTTATTGGAGAAAAGCCAAATACTTGGAACAGTCTAATTTAAAACCCAATGTTTCTCTCCTTCCGCTTTCTCTTGTTGGCACTTTATTTTCTCATATCAGACTTGCTACATTATTTTTACTGACCATTTTTATGTATCCTATCCCTGAATTACATGGAACTTTCACAACATAAAAACTTGACATGATATTAAAAGAAATTGAAATTGAAAATCAAAGTCATTGGCCTTTCTTCAAAAGGCAAGCTGAAAACTCTTCAAAATGGTAAATACTAATAGGTGTTCCACTATTACCTAGTCTTTGTATAAAATTGTTTCAGAAATTTTTCTGGAAAAAGTTACTCTGTGCTTTGAAACTAGTAGTACATGGAAAGTCCCTAGCAATCTAGCAAGACGTTGAAAACTAGTTGATTTTTTTTAGTGTATATCTTGCAATTGAGAAATAGACTTGAAACTAGGGTAAAGATTCGCCAAAATGAAAATGCATCCCTTTTCTCTCAAATCTCGATTTCCTTGAACCTCAGTCCCTCACATTTTCTTGGACTAAACAATAAGGGAATTATAATGAAGTATAGGGTAATAATGTAAGGGCAAAGTTTGAAGTGCAAATTGATATATTTTTATTATTTGTTTAATGGAAAAATTGAGTTTTTGATATGTTCCAGTTGACATATTAATAGAGTTTTGATTGGTAGATTGTCCATGGTGTTGATTTGTTA
Source organism: Persicaria maculosa (assembly GCA_963922045.1). Taxonomy (NCBI): domain Eukaryota; kingdom Viridiplantae; phylum Streptophyta; class Magnoliopsida; order Caryophyllales; family Polygonaceae; genus Persicaria; species Persicaria maculosa. The sequence goes on along the minus strand of OY998258.1, from coordinate 68,660,893 downwards.
ATGTTTAGAAATTTGAGGGGTTTTGATGAAGAAATGTAGCAGATCTCCCGGATGATTTACTGGAACAGTCCTGTTTTTACTAAAGCTTGTAGACTACACCTTATGTTTCATTGATTAGCTTGTAACCCACAACAAGATGGACAAAATACTAAAGTCAAATTTCAACTAACATTTCGAAAATTGTAAATAAGTGTCTAAAACAAGCAGATGCCAGCTAGTTAACCAAATTTTGCCTGGAAAGTGAAATATTAATAGTAAACAATGGACAAAGTTACTGGAATAGAGGAATCTCACATCATATTCATAAAACTTGAAATTAGTGTATAATCAAAATTAAAATGTATTTTCATAGAGCATATATATTTCCAGAAGTATTTCTTTTCAAAGGGCACAAGTAGTATTGAGTAGGATTGGATTAACTATCCAACCTGATTTTCAGCTTTAAGTCTCTATCTGCATTGATGTATAAGTGAGTGCTAACTAGTACTGTAATATGGAGTTTCATAATTTCATTTCTTTCTGCAGCTCTGGGGATTTACGCACCTGTCCCATTACCTATGATGGCGACACTGTGCCTTGATGTCTGATCTTTGGTACCTTGATAGTTATACGCCGATGTAACATCTGTCTTATTCATTACACCTTGGATCTGAATTCAGAACTGCTGTTGATGCCAAAATTCATTAATTTACTTACTGGTGGATTTGATTGGGGGCTGTTAAGTGTAATATGATTGGTGCGTCCAATGAATGTGGGTTAAGCTGAATGCCATGATGTATAGGCTTATGTTTATGGGTTGCTTACAATTTGTTGGAATCTATACCTAGTACATCACCTCATTTCAATAAACAGCGCCTCCTTATTTGATTGCCAAAAGATCTGCACTTTGTGCCCCTTTGGTGAAAGGGACTTGTGTCATATATATTACCATGACAGTATTTGTCTCCTGGTGTAGCTAGTACATCTGTAAACACCCAAAAAACATGGTTAACCAAGTGTGTAGCTGGAAGTATGGCTTGGTACAGAAAACATTGGCTATATAGCAGGAATGCGTGGTTCGCTTGTTGGCCTGATGCATCTTCATAAACTTGGAGGATCATGATCTCCGCGATTTGTTCAAGTCGGCCTCCACAAATTTTTTGCCATCCACAGTGAACAGATGTGATACTGACAGTCGGCCTCCACAAATTTTTTGCCATCCACAGTGAACAGATGTGATACTGACAGTGCATTTCTGTCGAAATCCCACAAAGCCGGCCTTTTGTGTGCCTCACTTTGTCAAATCAACCTCGACAGTTGACCGACCCTCCACACCTAGAAGAAACAGATGAGGTTATAGTGGATCGTCTTGTCGCAACCCTCGCGATTTAACTCATCTTTAAAACTGAGATGGAATTTCTTGAAGCGGTTAATATATAGATGGAATTTCATATTGCACTCTAAAACAAATATATACATCTAGCTACATCTCCACCCCCATTTTCATGAATCTCATCTTGCTAGTAGACTATTATTTGTACTTTCGAAATTCAAATGTAAATTTGAATATCAAATTAATGTCTCTCTTTTGTAGGGCTGTTATATGAGCTGAACAGCTCGGGATCGGCTCGAAAAAAGCTCGACTCGAGTTCGTTCACTAACCTAAACAATCCGAGCTTGAACATGATTTTAAGCTCGATTGAAAGCTCGGCTCGTTCGATTTAGGCTCGAATAGCTCGAATTCTATGAAATTTCTAAAATTTTCTATAAGTTAATATGTTATGACCAAGTAAAAAACTCGATAAAAGCTCAGCTCGAGCTCGTTCATTTACTAAAACAAGAAGAGCTTGAACAAAAAAGAAAGCTCGTTTAAAAATTGGGCTCGGCTCGGCTCGAGCTCGTTTAACAAGTGAACAAGCTTGAACATGTCAAGTTCGTCGTTCGGCTCGAATAACACCCCTACTCTTTTGTATGTTAAAATTATTTATTACTCTTTTTTTGGTGACCTTTTATTACTCTTTTTGTTCCATAATAAAAGTCATTTTATCGAAACGCATTTTAAAGAGGTAAAAACTCTATAAATTATTTTGTAATGAATTTGTTTTTATAAGTTCATACTTAAAACTAACAAGTATGAAATTATTTTTAAAATATCAATTAAAAAATATTTTATAGTGTTTTTATCTCATTAAAAAACATGCACAAAAAGACAAATGACTTTTATTATGGAACGGATGGAATTCCCCCCCCCCCCCAAAATATGACCTATAATGCTTAATTAGTTGCGAATTCGATTTCACATTGACCGCCTTAGTCCTTAGCCACCCGTGCACTTTTATGTCACTTAAATTTAAGATTTACATTATTTAAAAGCAGTGGCGGATCCTGAAGCGTTTAGTTGAGGGGGCGAAAAATTGATCTCTAATTTTTTTCCGAAAAAATCATCAATATTTGAAGTTTTCGGGTTTAATTATCGTATTAAGTTATGAAGTTTAACAAATGATGATTGATGACTATGATAAAAGTGTATTAATTTGGTAAATGATGTGAAAAATAATTTATATCGCTTCAGTTTTGAAACGTGTATAACTTTTTACTCAGTTATCGGATTTGAGCTTATAATATATCAAATCGAAGCTATCGACGAGAGGAATATGTATATTAAATTTAATTTTTGATTGGGGGGCGACTGCCACCGCCAACCCTTTAAAGGATCCGCCCCTGCTAAAAGCATTCATTTCCCTTCATTCTTTTTGAGAAAAGTTAAATCATACTCCTTGCTGATAATTTAATAAAATTTTCAAATCATACTCCTTACTGATGATTAAATAAACCATTTGCTTTTACGTTAATCTTTTTTTTTTTAACTCTGAAACTTTTTGGTAGTCTTTTAAGCACCAACTTTGAAAAAAGTTAATCCGAATTTTTTTTTATAAAAAAAAAAACTGAGTGGGCCCCAGAAAGACAGGATCTGTGTAGTGTAGAAATGGAAGCGGATGGTGCAACTGATCAACCCCCATAGCCCAACTCTCCAACAAACTCCATTCATCAAATTTCCATTTCCATATCCATTTCCATTTCCATCATATTATATGAAAAATTCCAAATCGAATGTCCAAAATCGATCAACGTACGCCCTTGCCTTCCCTCTGATCTACCATAATCATTTCTTCCCTTTCGAATCTTCTCCTTGATTCCATTCGCCCCCGTGTGATCTCCATACCCCCTCTGAGGTTGGTCGTCTCCCTGCTACTTGTAAAATCGTTTTCTTTCGGTCTCGTCGCTTTTGCGAACCATTTCTGTTTGAAATTCATGCATTGACTGTGATTTCTGTTTTTTAATCTGCTGCTGGAAAGCGAATTGTGTTGATTTGCGGACGATCGTGCTTCGGTTGCCATAATTCATAGCTATAAGGCAATTTGATTCTTGGAATTTTTTTATTTGTCGTGCAATTGCCTTGTCGGATCTCGATCCGGTGGCAGAAAATTGTCGTGGATGCGAATCTGTGGCATTGATTGATCGATGTGCTCTCGTTATTTATTTTGTTGATTCGCCTACTGGAGATTTCGTTTTGACTTTCGCAAATTTTGTTTGATCAGATTTTTGTTCTGAATTGGATCACTGCAGAGAGGAGGCATGGGTTCCGAACTTGTGGAAATTCAACCTCAAATTTTGAGGTTTACATGTATGTGTGATTTTTCTCTGTCATATATTCCTTTCGCATCTGTAGTTTGATGTTAATTTCTACTATCAGCTCATCTCATTATGAAAACTTCCTTTGTAAGAGGAACATAACAACAAATGGAATATGTTTTTTTTTGGAAATAAAATTCGCTGTAAAGTTACTATACTCGCTTTTATCCTGCTTTTGATCTCTTCTTCTTTCCCACTTTTCAGTTTGTTCACTATCATAGAAGAGGATATAAAATGGAAGAAAATCAGATTTAGAATGCATTTTAGCATGCATTTTAGCAATTGATTTCATGAGGCGAACGAGTTCTAGGGAGAAGCTGACTTAAATATTCATTTTAGGTGTTTGTAGAACAGTAGAAGATATTAGTGGTTTTTTCTGATGTAGAGAACAAGCAGAGCTGATATGTCTAACATCAGAGCTCTACAATAATTATTGTAAATAATTATTACTATTAACTGGTATTCTTAATGTGTGTTTTTCCTCATTTTCTCCATCCAGTTGAATTGAAGAAGCAGAACACATGCACAATTCAGCTTACCAATAAAACTGAGCTGTTTGTTGCTTTCAAGGTGGAGTTTTCTTTTCACTTTCCTCACACATTCGCACTACGTTGACCAGCTTTGCTATAGTTATCTTCTTCTTCTGATTTGTTATTTTTTGGATTCATCTGTAGAAAAGCATTATATTCTGTTTGCCTTTTATCTTGTTTGTGCTTAATCAAAGTGGAAGAGTTTGCAAGCAAGTTTGAACCATGTCTACGAAGATACCATTTTTTGTCGGTACTTGTCCTCAGCATAATTTAGATTTTCCATTTTTCTTTTCCCTCCTACTAGTATGCAGTTTTTTTTTTTTTTTTCTATGTGTGTTGGATTCAATCATAAAAACTCCCTGCATGTTATATCTACATGTTGATTGTTTTATGGTCCTCTTAGATTGATGTATAAAACATTAATGGGTAACTACAATTAGGTTAATTGGCAAGTGCCCTGCATGAGTTGAAGAGTTTCTATACCATTTTATGACTTTCGAGGTCTGACCATCGAAAAGGAAAATGCAAATCAAAATTATTGAGATTACTGGTATTCTCATGTAGATACATATCTTAACTTCAGTGTTATTGCAGGTCAAGACTACTTCCCCAAAGAAGTACTGTGTTAAACCTAATGTAGGGGTAATCAAGCCAAGAGGAAAATCTGATTTTACAGGTGACCATATACTGTTAACTTGTTAAGTCATTGCCCTCTCCTACCTCTGATCCAAATACTGCAACTTTTATGTTCAAACCCACCCATCCCTCCCTCCTTCCAAATTAATGATGGTTTAACATAGTAATGTCCAATGTTTGGGTGTTTACAATTTTTGTGCTTGTTTTTGTACTTCTGTGGTGGAACTATCTTTCATAAGCTCCTTTTTCATACATATAACACTCTTAAATTTACTTCAATTATGTTAGTTGCTTTAAGTGTAAGAAAATGAAACGAGTCAATAAATGGATTGCTGCATTCACTAACTAGGAAAAAAATAGGGTTTGTGGATAATATTCTTGAATTTACTTCTGTCAGAGACTTTTTATTCGATTTTAAGGTACATATTTGTACTGATTAGGGACTTGTGTGTCCTGAAAGTACTTACTAAATGAAGGCTTAGTTTTATACTATGTAGTAAATATTTCTCTTATCAGGAAGAAGGTTCTCTCTGAATTCTGTTGAACATCAAAGAAGCCAACATAAATTTGTTGCTTTGGTAAATCATATGATGGTAAATCAATAAACTGGAATTTAAGGATTCAGTTTTTTTTCTTGGCTAAGTATTGGCTGCAATATCAAAAACAAGCTAGAAACTGGAATGACAAAAGAACCAGTCATAGACTCTAAAGAGGATCCATCATTAAGTTGGGTTTTATATTCTATGAGGTCTCATGAAAAATACAAGAAACCCTGTTGTTGTTGTTGACTAGTTGTTTTATCTTTTTTTCCCCCCTCTGCCAAATAAGAAAATTTATCTCCTGGAATTGGCAGGTTGAGAAATTTCAAAAATGATGTTTGTATTTTAAGTGTAACTCCGGCTGTTTAAGTCTGTCTTTCTATGCTGTCTGTTCTGATGCTTCCCATGGTAGCTCCCCCACCCCCACAACACACACACACCAACCCCACCTTTTTTTTAAAAAAAAATCTGCATCATAATTCATAATGCTTATTTTTTGGCTTATATTATTTTCTCACAGTGGTCATGCAAGCACAAAACACGGCTCCACCTGATTTGCTATGCAAGGATAAGTTTCTTGTTCAAAGTACAGTTGTTGCGTTTGGTTTAACAGAAGAGAACATTACCTCAGAGATGGTAATACATATTTTGTATTTGATGGTGCAGAAATATTGGTGGGGGCATTCTTATCTTTTTTGTATTGCAGTTTGTTAAAGATCCCAGTAAAAATGTCCATGAGAAAAAGCTAAAGGTGATCCTTGTGAACCCTCCAATCTCTATGGAGTCTTCTTCATTGTTGCCGGGCGGAGTCCAGAAGCAAGATCTTGGGCATGAAAACCTTCTTCCATCTTATAAGGCAAAAGTCACTTTCTCCTTCTTGATTATAACATTTTTCCATGAGAAACTCAGTTCATCACCTCATTCCACAAAAGGTCAATAAATTTCAAAGGTCTGCATAAAATCTTTTCAGGACTTCCCATTTTCTACCCTTCATGAATCCACAACTGCAAAATTTGTTACCCTATCAGATTATATCTTTAAGACTTAACTAGTTTCATCATCAAGGATGAAGAACAGAAAACTTGTCAGGTTATTGATTCCTTACTATTTTCTCTCTTTCTGCCACTAATAAAGGACGGGGAAGGATTCCAATATACAAAGAATGCAGAGGAAACTAGATCGGCCAAATCAGATGAAGATACAGATGAGTTGAGGATGGGTAAACATGTTGGTTCCAGAGAATTCGGAAAGGTGGATGAGGAAAAGATACCGAATGCTGGCATGGATTCAAGTTTGAACAAGGAAGTGGATGGCCTGTCACTGAAGCTACATGATTTGGGGTCTAAGCTAGCCGAGGTAAGCCTTTCCTCTTGTGAATATGAGTTTACAGGCATCATAATGTAGTTATTTATTTATTTACATATACTACATAGGTTTACATCCTATCTTTGCTCAAGATTTAAGCCTAGGAGATATGCATTATTGTTCCTTCTGCTTACCTATATATTGGATTTGCCGATTTGCACTTCAACTTTGTGAGCTTTATTGCAATTTCATTCATATTCTGCACCTTAAACTGGGGATATCGATTATCGATTTCCCTTGGGATCTTGGGGATTGTCCTATCTGTAGATGTGGGAAGGACTGAAAGTAATGCTTCACAGTAGACATAAATTGTTTCCAATCCCCATTTTCGAGTCAACATATGTTGGTAAGAGAGATTGTAGCTTAGTGCAATGTGGATATCATGCAGAAGTCAAACAATAAATCACCCAATATTGGTCAACCAGGGCCAGGTTGTTTGGAGGATTTTCACAATCGGACCCGACTAACCAAGTTTTGCTTCCATAGAAGTTACTTATCTTGAAGCTGGATGAAGTTGACCAAGGATATTATAATCTTTCTGTAGGCTGAGGTTGCTGTTTCCCAACTAACAGAGGAGAAAAGCAGAGCTATGGAGGAGAAGGAAATGCTTGAGCAAGAGCTGGTAAGTTCTCTCACTCCCAGTCCCACCCACTCTGGCACTCTGCCCACCCCTACACTCACACCCAAAAAAATAAATTTCATGGTATTCCCCTCTCTGTTTTACGACAATTTAGAAGCCCCGTAAAAAGGAAGGATGGCCTATAATTTAAGACTCCGAACATGTATTAAATGTATAAATTTGAGCTAAGGTTCAAAATCATGCCTCATAGTGCAACTTGAACTCTTTGCTTTTGAAAGCCCTTAGTTTTCATATATCGCTTTTGAAGCTTGTTTGGCCTATGGAATATGCATGTACATATATTTACACAACAACCATTCACCCTTTATCCGGCCTGCAAACAAACCTATATCTTCACAAATTCTTAAAAGGTTTCTTGAGAAAACTCATATTGGTCGTTGTTGTGCAGGAATTGGCAAGGAGGCAAAGCATTGTAAAAAAGGTGTATATGGGTTACCCAGTGCTCTATGTATGTATGGTTGGAATCTGCAGTTTAACTTTTGGGTATCTTGTGCATCAGTAGCATAAGTGTGGTATTTTCGGTTTTCGCTTGGGTAAACCTGGAACAGGTTGACTCTTTACATCTGAAATCCATTTTTTTGGCCCTCCCTGTGCTTCAGGTTAGTAAGGTGGACATTTGTATATGATACTGGGAAACCTCACCTAATGTGTCCATTTTTCTAGGAATGTGTGATTTGGCTTGAAGTTCAAGTGCTTGCAAGAGATTTTGCACTACATTGCTTGATGTTTTTCGGATTATCTTGGGTATCCAAAGTCGACTGGAGTCAGTCAGTTTCATGAAAAACCTTAACTTGTATGGAAGATAACTTGATATACAAACTGAAGTTACTCCATGGTGCATCTCTCTTTCTCTTCTTTTTAACCTTTTAATGATGTGCTTTTGAGTGTGAGGGTGGGATCTATGAATCGTTAGAGGCAAGCATGTGAAATGTGCAGCTTTACATGTTCTCTTTGCTTTATACTTGCACGTGTAATGTAGTTGTAAGTTTCCGTCCTTGTACATTTATCGTATCATTCGATAAAGTACGAAGGGACTTTGATATCAGAATGTATCATGAATACAATGCAAACCTTCCTGTCCATATATGGTGTTTGGTATAATGGTATGGTATATTACTAGTCATAATCCCATATTTTCTAGGGGATTTTCCACATTAAAAGCCTCTTTGAGTTTGCTCTTTTTGATGAAGTTAGGAATAGGACTATCTCTATTGATGGTGTGAAAATGTTTAAATGTGAACATTTTATGCTTTAAAAAAAAAAAGGCAAACTCAAAGAGGAAGAAATGCAGAAGTTACACATTGTACTTTGTAACTAATAGTTAATAGAGTAAAAGTAGAAAAAATAGAGTACATTTTTACACATCATATTCAAATATTCACATTTATATAACCAACATATGAAAAGGGTTTTAAAGAAAGAACATGCAAATTGTCTATTAAACCCTAATTGAGCCTCCCTTAGGGATCTGATCACTATCTGGGTCCAAGCCCTAATTGATTCCTGCAAGTTCTTCAACCTCATCGTCGTCATCAATTGATCACCACCGAGCACTAAGCTACCATTGATGACAACAATTACCATCATCAAGCTAGTACTAGCGCTAGAGATGGCTATATGTGGTGCCTGTTGCAGGGCGAGGAAGGAAAAAACAAATATAGATAATAATAAGGATGAGAGCTAAAGTAGTTTCCCACACGAAGACAAGCCTAATGAGAATTTCGATGGGAGTACGAAATCCTCATTTGTTACAAATCTTACATATATTTTTTTTGTGATATTTCTTTCACTTCTAAAATTTTATCTTATAATATATATTTTATATTTTCCGGTAATATTCAATTTATATATTTAAATTAAATGTAAGAATATCATATATTTTTATATCCAGTAAGGAAAACTATGAGCTTTAAACGAGAAAACCAATGGGGAATTCGCGGGGAATCTGATGAGGTTATTTTTTATTCTTGAACGGAAATAAGGATATGGATACAGAGACTTTTGATAAATGAGAATGAGAAGACTCCTTGTCCGGTTGCCATCTCCATTTCTTCATTGTCATCCATCCATTTTTTTCAATGTTGTTGTTGATTGTGGTGAGATTTATCCTCCACTATAAGCAACTCAAATCTTTTGATTTTTATTAATTGAATTATGATCTTAGATTACGCGCTAACAATGAGACTTTTTTAAAAATAATTGATTGTTTGTAACTTTGTAACTTGGTCAAATCTTATAGTACTTTGTAACCACATAGTCCCCCGTGATGTGAGAAATTTGAACTCTAAGTGGTTTGAAATTCCTATACGAACAAGGAGGAAAAAGACATCTTATTGGGGTAATTAACAACGTATTAGTGTAATTATGAGGTTAGATATAGAGAGAGAGAAGTGGCCAAAGGAGGGAAAATATGAAATGATTCTTACTTGGCACGCATTGACCCAATCAACCACACACACCAATGGGTCCCATCATTTAATATGACATTCTTTTTCCATGAATCCGACCATATTATGTTACCACTATTCACAAACATATTAAAACTAGAGTTTTAGGGGCTCGTTTGTTTCCACGAGAGAGAAAGGAAAATAAATGAATTAGATTTTACCTATAAAATATAATCCATCCGTCTCGCAATACTTGTAGTTTTAGTTATATGCACACTTATTAATAAAATCTATGTTTACTTTACTTTTATAGGTTAAAATACCTAAAAACAGTAATAATTACCTATAAAAAGAGCAAATATTACCTATAAAGATAATAATTATAGGTAAAACAACAAGTTTTTTTATACAACTTTACTACTTTAAAACTACAAGTATTGCAAGACGGATGGAGTATATGATTATTATTTTTTGTGAGCCTAGAAAAGGGATGAGGAAAATTGATTAGAGCACTATAGAGGTAATAGTCACACTCCTTAAAATTAGGGAATGAAATGTGGAAAAAGGTAATAAATTTTAAGAAGAAGGGTAATGATTAGAATAGTAAGCAATGAATCTTAACTTAAATATATATTATATTCATAAAAATAATCATTACCTTTCTCTACACCAAAACAAACGGGGGGGTTAATTTCTATGTCGACATAGGGTAAATATATATTATATGGAGTATTAAAATATGTAGTTTATTATTCACACAAGTTTATTCAGATAATAAAAATTATACTCCCTCCGTCTCGAAATAGATGTCGTTTTAGACTAGTTGGGTTGTATCAAAATAGATGTCGTTTTAGGTTTTCTAGGTAGGGGATAGTAATGATTTGTATTGATTTGTGTGTTGTTGACTTTTTAAAATATTTTGATTGGTTAAAAAATATAGTGGGTATTTAAAAATAATAAAATTTATTTAAAAGGTTAGTGGAATGATGATGTTGATTGATAGGTGAGTGTTTTATTAAAAATTGTGTAGAATGCTAAAATGACTTCAATTTTGAGACGGAGGGAGTATAAAATATCTATTTTTTATAATTTTTTTAAAACAATTTTGTTACTTATTAATACTCCCTCCGTCTCGAAATTTAGGTCGTTTTAGCCTTTAAATCTTGTATCAAAATTTAGGTCGTTTTAGGTTTTCTAGGTAGAGGATAGTAATGATTTGTATCGATTTGTGTGTCGTTGACATTTTTTTTAAGATTTTGATTGGTTAAAAAATGTAGTGGGTGTTAAAAAAATAATAAAATTTATGAAAAAGTTAGTGGAAGGATGATGTTGATTGATGGATGAGTGTTTTATTAAAACTTATGCAAAATCCTAAAACGACTTAAATTTTGAGACGGAGGGAGTAATAAACATGAAATTGTTAAAAAACATCAAAAATAAATATTTTATATTTATCCTCATAAAATAGCGTGCATAAATAGTAAAGTAGTATGTTTTGCTTAATAGAGGGAGCATAACTTCTGGTATGTGTTTGGAGCCGAAAATAAAATTTTCCTTTTAAATTGTTTTTATTCTAAAGTAAAAAAGGTATTTATGTCAATTATTTTAACTCGATTAAAAAAATATTAGACTAATTTACAAATCACTAGCTACATTAACAAATTATAACATATCATATCAAACCCCTTAATAAGTTTTGCTCCGTATATCATAAGAAAATTGATATTTAAAATATTTTTTCAATAATTTCAAGATATGTTAATAGTATGCGGTAGTTTTTAATCTAATTTTATTTGTTGGCCTCTAAAATATTTAATTATATTTTTCATTTTTTTTTAAAAAAATACAAATAAATCCCTTTAAACTTGTGAGACTTTTTGCCTAACCATAAAGTATTTTTCTTCATTGTGCAAAAATGAAAGCAGAAAAGGAAGTTACAATCTACACATAGGTTGTTTATCAAATTCATGAAAACGCTTTCCCCAAATTTAAGGCAATACGGAGTATCAATTTTAAATAAATTCTTGCAATTGACTACCATCATTAAAGTCACTATCCCATTTCCCACCTTCCCTTTAAATTGCATATCCTAAAGAAAAACCTCACAATCTTCAGAAATCTCTCTTTGTTGTCGTCGTTAATCTTCAGCTTCTTGTCTCTGCTACCCACTTACTACCCACCATTGACAAGATTACATTACAGTTTTTCACTTTTTGTTCTTTCCAAAAACAAATTAAAAAAAGCCTTTTAATTTTTTTGCCCCCTTTAGTGCTCAAGTTTAAACGCTTGAGTAATTGAAACCTCCCTGGCTGGGCACTGTGAAGAGAAATAAATGGGGGTGTTTGGTGGTGCAGCATTGGATTCTCTCTTGTAAAATCAGTGGATGAACAGGAGAAAGAGGGAGACAGCCATGGCAATGAATTTTGGGGACATTTTGTGGGCTAGGTCAATGTTTTTTCTTCCTCAACAGGTGAGTTGGGTGAACCATCGTTTCATTCTTTCTGCTTCTTTATTCAATTAATTATTAATTACCTTCTCTTTCGTTTGTTCAAAACGTGAAATTGGTTTCTTTTTAGATTAATTATTTTCTATAATCTTCCATTTCCACCGTACTATTTGTTGTTACTTGTTAATTCATTTAGAACTGATCGCAATTGCTGCTCAGTCCATCTAGGTATTTTTCTGAATTCAAAATTATCATTGCTTTTATCTCCCTCAAGTTTTCATTATTGGGTTTGTACTCTTCATTGTAGTTTTGGCACTTCATTTAGGCAATTGTCTTTGTGAGACCTTGAAGTTGTAATTAGGGCTTGTTTGGTAAGAATTAGTCTCACTGTGAGGTTTTGGGTATGGAATTTTGATATAGATAGTTTGTTATAACTTGGGTATGAGGATATACCTGGCCATTTCAAACATCAGCTATGAGTTTCTGATACCTGATACCAATACTTTGGTATGAATGCCAAACGACCCCTTAGTCTCTATTGTCCTAGCTTGGTGAACTTATGATGATAATGGGTTATCCATTATCTTTGGACAAGACATGGATTATGCATATCTGAGTTTATAGCTAGTTGATGGGGTTGTGTTGGTGTTGGTTTCTGTTCTGATGACTTACTTTGTGTGTCGGCTTAGGTATATATATGATGCCAAAGAGCTGGATGAAGGGGCGGAGAGGTAGATTCAGAAAGATGATGAAATGCATTTTCATAGGGAAGCAGATAAAGGTGGCTGAGGTGGTGGATTCGTCGGAGTCTTTGGCCACCCGGGATTACTCTGTTGGTGGGTTTTCATCCCTAACTGGTACTGGTGATAATGACACCAAGACGAATGCAAGCAATATTGAGGAAGCTGAGTCATCTCTTCGCGAGAGTGGCTACCTCAACTATGAGGTTAGTCTATCTGTGCTTTCTTGTGATGTTTTTAGTAAATATTCTGCAAAGAATCTGATTATCAATTGGTTAATATTGAAGCCTTGTTCAATAGACACTTTAGATCGTTTGATCAGTAGTTATTGGTGTAGCTTTGATTGGGATGATGGTAATCTTGTCAAGTCTTAATTTGCAATCATTTATTACACCTTTGTCTAGTGATTGATCTATGGTAAAATTGTATTTGTTGCTGACACAGACGTTCCATTTAAGGCATTCGTAAATTTGATATAGAAATTGGAATAGCTAAAGTTTGGAAAGGGATGCTTTTTTAAGGTGATTAATAAATTCGGAATTCACTTCATGCTGTCCTAAGTGTTTTAGGAAGCAAGAGCTTCTTTAAGGTGATTAATAAATTTGGAATTGACTTCGTGCTGTCCTGAGTGTTTTAGGAAGCAAGAGCTCTGTTAGGAAGGCTCGAGTATCAGAAAGGAAACATGGAGGCTGCTTTTCGTGTGTTTGAAGGAATTGATGTTGCTGCTGTGATGCCTAACATGAAGGTCTCTTTAGCAAGACGTTGTGAGATCTACAGACGCCATTCGCAGAGTGATGCTGCCCCACCTATGTCTATGCATGCTGTTACTCTCCTGCTTGAAGCAATCTTGCTCAAAGCAAAGTCATTGCAGGCTCTTGGAAGGATGGAAGGTACTTTTACGTAACCGTTTTGTGAGCTACTTAATAATTTTGTAAGCAGATGCAAACATAATGAAGCAACATTGAATTTTTTGAAGTGCTCATTTCATTCTGGGTACATTTTGCAGAAGCTGCTCTATCGTGCCAGGTGATTCTTGACACTGTTGAATCTGCAATACCAGATGGCTTACCTGAAAAGTTTGCTAAGAAATGTAAGTTGCAAGAAACTTTGAACAAGGCTGTTGAGTTGCTCCCCGAGTTGCAAAAACTTGCTGGTTGTCCTAACCAAGCTATTCTATCTTATCGCCGTGCCCTGCTTTATAATTGGAACCTTGAACTGGAAACCAAATCGAGGATAGAGAAGGAGTTTGCGATTTTCCTCTTATACAGCGGTTATGATGCAAACCCACCAACTCTACGTTTCCAGATGGAAGGATCATTCATCCCTAGAAATAATATAGAAGAGGCAATTCTTCTTCTATTAATTTTGCTGAGGAAGTTTACCCAGAACAGGATTAAATGGGATGCATCGGTTTTGGACCATTTATCTTTTGCTCTATCTATTTCTGGAGATCTGCAATCGCTGGGTGCTCAAATGGAAGAGTTGCCTCCTGAGACCATGGAGAGGAAAGAGACAAGTCTTACCATGGCCCTTTGCTATCATGGTCACGGCAAGGATTCAACTGCCATGAACTTGTTAAGAAACATGTTAAACGACCGAGAGAACGTAAACTGCACTGAAGAGCTATTGCTTGCTTCAAAGATCAGTTCTGGGGATTGTTACAATGACAACGGTCCTCCACAAGCGGTTGTCTATGCTAACAAAGCTATCAATAAACTCCAAGGAAAATGTGAACATCTAATGAGTACCGCCTTTTGCCTGCTGGGAATTTCACTCTCAGCACAGTCTAAATCAATTGATTCTCAGTCTCGGAGGATCTCAATGCAATCAGATTCTCTTGATGCATTGGATGTTGCAAAACAGTTGGGGGAAGGAAGGGACTCCAGTGTAATTTACCATCTTGCCGTTGAAAATGCCGAGCAGAGGAAATTGGATGCTGCACTCTATTATGCAAAGGAGCTTTTGAGGATTGAAGCGGGATCCAGGATCCGAGGGTGGATCCTCCTGGTGAGAATATTATCAGCTCAGAAGCGGTATGGAGATGCGGAGACGATACTTAATGCCGCTCTTGAACAGACTGGGAAGTGGGACCAAGCTGAACTTTTGAGGACCAAGGCTAAGCTTCATATTGCCCAGGACCAGATGAAAAATGCTATACAAGCATATACACACATCCTGGCTGTTCTTCAAGTCAGGAAAAAGGGATTCGGTGTTTCAGAAAAGGTTATGAAGGTAAGTTTGTACCACATTTACGGAAACTGTATATATTTTAGTGGCCTATAGCATATTTCTCTTGACTCTCAAGTTTTAAATACTATGGAACTTATCATTACTTAAGAAATATTATTCTCAAGGCTGGCTGGTAGGCTTCTTATTGTATTATTGATTTTTATCTTGAATTTTCTTTGGAAGACAAGTAGGGAGCGAGATAAGTTTCTTGAGATGGAAACGTGGCATGATCTTGCAAATGTATATACAAGATTGTTGCAATGGAGAGATGCAGAGGTCTGCCTTTCAAAATCTCAGGCTCTCTTTCCTTATTCCGCTTCCAGATGGCATTCAATAGGTACTTGTGCTGGATATCTTCTTTCCTGTATCCTTTCCACATTCGCTCTTTTTAACCGCCTAGTAATGATTTTGGTTAGTTGTTGGATTAATTGCTAACATGCTCACCATCTGTCAAAGCTAAAAAATCAGGAAACATTGCCATATCTACAACCTGGCCATCACCTTTATTGAAACCAAAAGGAGATTGAGTTCTATGAGACAAGATGCCACATAGTTCTTCATATTTAATTTGTGAATGGAGACCTGAAGCTATAAATTCTCAAACAGTTGACATTTTTTTTCTTCTTCTCAAATTAGTGAATGGTAATCTACATACCAGTCAGTGAGTATTTTTTTCTTCTTCTCAAACAGTTGACCTATAATTTTGAACGGAGGGAGTATTTTTGTGATTTAACATATCTTGACCGCTTTGCTGATGGGATCGTCGGGAATGGAAACTTAGAAAATAAATCCTCTTAACGACTTTGAAAGTAATCTACATATCAGTCAGTGGCTTATGTTATGCAAAATATGATCCCATTTGCGAGTCTTTACAGAAGTGAGTGAATTTTGTCAGGTCTGCTGAATCAAGCGAAGGGGCTAGAAAAAGAAGCGCTTGAGTCATTCTGGAGAGCACTGGACGTTGATCCCACCCACGTGCCAAGCTTGATCTCCATGGCCAAGGCACTTATGGAGCTTAGTGGAAACCAGTCTTCAGCATCAGCCAGAAGCTTCCTTAGAGAAGCGATTCGTCTTGACAGAACAAATCCTTTGGCATGGTACAGCCTTGGCTTGTTCTACAAGTCCGAGCCAGGGGCATCAGCAGCGGATTCCTTAGAGTGTTTTGAGGCTGCTGCTCTTCTTCAGGAAACAGCACCCATTGAACCCTTCAGATTAGGTCTATACCCTTCTTGCTGACACTTATTTTTCCTCTCTCCCCATCTCTCTTGAATGTTAATAGCATATGGTATTTTCCGGGAAGATGTTTACGTTTGTGTAGCTTCGTTAGCTGAAAAGAGAATAGAACAACAGAATTAGATATCCAAGGAGGACATAGGAAACTCTCAAGTAGCAAGGAGATAGTAGTAATAGTAGTTAAAGCGCGCGCAATTCGTTGGATATACAAGTATGTGAATATCCAAGTCTGTTTCTCAGGTGTAACTGTGTAAGTGATGGAACTCTTGCTTGTTTTGGTTTCATTTTCTGCCCAGTTTGGTAATGTGCTGTGCAGACAGATTGTATATTTTCATCTGTTATATTATCCTCTGGTTTTGACATCAGGAACTGGATTGAGCCAAGCTAAAGACGCTTGCTACTTGCTGCAGTGGATGTTTCACCGCGCAGTTGTCATACTATCATTAAACATGACTCCATTCTTACATTTGACCAGAAAATAGAAGTTGATGGTTTGATTAAATGAATTATATGCCTACCAAAAGAATTTAAATGATTTATATTATATAAAGTGTGTTTGTTTACAAATTGAAAAGTGAATTTTATATTATATATGCCAACGACAGCTACGACGATTCAGAGCTTCGAGCTCTCATCCGCAAGAATGCGCTAGGAAGGGCGTCTGCCTCGCCGCCTCGGCCATCCCAACCTAATCTTTATTATGCGTAAAAAAAAATGTGAATTTTAAATGGTTTTTTTTATTTTAAAAAAAATTGCTTCCTTTATCTCAAAATATAGGCTTTTTTTCATAAAAAATATAGGTCGTTTGACTTTTGACACACTTTTAAGAAAAAAAATCTATAAAATATTAAATTTTTAACATTTTTTTTGATGAATTCATACTCATTAAAAAATGTTAAAAATTTAATATTTTTTGACGAATTCATAAAAAAATATTAAAAATTTAATATTTTATATAATTTTTAACTTCTTAAAAAACGTGCTAAAATTAAACAGATATATATTTTGAAAAGAGAGAGTATTATTTAAGATACCTTGGAAAAAATATTACTTTATATAGTTGTTAGCTTCTTTAAAAAATGCCAAAGAGTATATTACTTAGCTCTATTTTATTTTATTTTCAAAATAATTTTCGAGTTTAACTATTTCTCTAATTTTTTTTTTACTAATTTGAGAGGGGGGGGGGGAATCGGATAAGCCTTCCGTATTGCAATGGTCAACTTTCAGCCGTTTTGGTGGTGTCGGGTGGGTATATCATTTTCACCGGCCAATCATACACACCGGCCCATCCCGGCCCAAATCTTTTTTCTATATTTTCAGTAAATCCGATCAAACCACACCGTCCACTCCATCTTTCCTCTTCCGTGGTTGTGTTGCTCTCTCACTCTCGCCCTCCCCGTGACTGATTGCTTTGCTCCATCACCTCTCCTTCAATGGCCAAGGCCAAGGCTAACTTGGTGCGTCTTCTCCTAACTGCCAAAGAGAGCTCCGGAAAAACCTACACTCAGTTAGCTTCCGAGACTGGCCTCACCAATGTCTATGTCGCTCAGCTCCTACGCCGCCAGGCTCAGCTCAAGCCCGATACGGCTCCCAAGCTCCGGGCTGCTCTCCCCGGACTTGACGATCACCTCCTCTCTCAGATGATGAAGCCTCCTATGAGGTCTTACGACCCTTATTTGATCCAAGAGCCCACTGTTTACAGGTGTACTTGCCTTTTTCGTCAATTGATCCTCCGATTTTGTTATTTGCTCTTGCTATCGATTTTCCCCCAAATTGAATTAAGACTCCGCTGTCAGACAGAGCGAGACGGTGCATAAGCTGCATGTCCGATAATTTGAAAATTTCAGGAATCTTCGATCAATCGAGTCTGCTTATAGTTGTGTTGGTTTTGAGCTGGTCATATATGTGAATTTGCAGTGTACATTTAGGAATGAATCTTTGTGGAGTTTCAATATCTTCAGTTTCTTCTTTCTTATTGGATTGAAGCTCTATGCTAGTTTTGCTACCTCTTAACGCCCTTTTTTTCCTCAGATTGAATGAGGCGGTGATGCATTTTGGAGAAAGCATCAAAGAGATCATCAATGAGGAATTTGGTGATGGAATGTAAGGCTGATGAATCTCTATGAGTTTCTACAACAATTGCTTTGTTATGTTGATCATTTGTGCTTTCCTGAGCGTGTTTTAGTTGGTTTGTTGATTTAGGGACTACCTACTCCTTTTAATTGAAACACAATCCTTTAAATGAATTCTTACAGATTTTTTTTTTTGTTTATTCTTCAACCCATCATCAAGTGTGTTCCAGCTAGTTTGATAGGCAATTGATGATTCATAACCTTGCATTATGGTTGCTTGCTTTTTGTCGGAACCTTGAAGCCTCTGCTAAATATTGCTCTTTTTAGACCCTCTACATGAACATTTTATGTGAAACATAACTTTGGATTCGGATCAGTACCTCTTTTTGCCACAGTGACACAGTCTCTATTGTGATTCCTGATTGCTGTACACTAGACAGTGTTTGATCAATCTTTTGACACTTTTTTTATTAAATATTTCTTTTGGTGAATTAATCATGAGGAAAGATGTAGAGATTTATGAGCTTCTACCCATTTGCTTTGATTTTTGGCCATTTGTCCTTATAGAAAGTGCTTTACTTGGTTATTGATTTTGGCCATCTGCTCCTACTAACCCTTCTTTAAATAAGATTTTGGCAGCAATGCATATGAAGAAAGATATAGATGTTGTCCTATCATGACAAACCGCCTGTAATTTCATTTATTAATCAAAATCACCCTTTGACCATGTAATGTCATTGCAAGCTCAAAATTTTCACACCTCATGTTGAGTGTTCAGTGGTTGTTTTGAGCTTGACTGCCTTAGGTACAGCTTCCTAAATGAAATAAGGATATCATAGTTATATACGTGTGGCACTAGATGGCTACATTGTGTGGTTTTGATTTATAAAAAAGGAAGTTAGAGATGGTCTGTTGATATTTTTACAAAAGTTGGTGTTTGACGAAATACCCCTATACATTTGACACAGGTTTTGGAAAATAGTTTGTTGTTTCTGAGCAACTGCCTGTGCAGTAAAAGGTGATAAAAAATCCATGTCTATATTTGGTCAATGTTCCATTACCATCTTCAGAGAATTATATAAACCTGTGTAATATGTGCTTAGTAGTAGGAAAGTAAAGTCGCTTTTGGTGGCCAGATAAATGCTTTATATGGCTCAAATTATTGAATAGAGTTCAAGGGTGGGTCATTTGGTTGGCAAAACGGTGCAAATCAACCAAGTAGACAAGGTTGGGCTCCTAGTGCAGCTATGGGTATATTTTATTGACATTTTCATTATAGATTCTTTGGACCTTTAAACTACATTATTCAGCTGACTTGTTTTGCAGTATTGTCTTACTTGGAACAGACTTATCCGACTTTACTACTTGATTTTGCTAGTTGGTCATTGGCTTGAAGTCTTACCACAATCACCATTGCATTTTGCTAATGCCCCTTTCTCACGGTGGAAAAATGTGATCTGATTTTGATGTCATTATATACCTATTTGCTGATGCATTTCCTTTGGCTCAGAATGTCAGCGATTGATTTCTACTGCTCTGTTGACAAAATCAAAGGTGTAGACGGGAAGGAGCGTGTGGTTGTAACATTGGATGGGAAGTATTTACCCCACAGCGAGCAGGTCAGTCGTCAGTGACTCTTATCAGCAACATATTTAATTGCAATTAAACATGTTTCCTGCAGATTCAGCTGTTTTACACTATGCAGAGTTTACGCATAATATTTCTTGGTTCTTGCCAAGAGTTGTGCCTTGAGTACTACGTAGTACCATAGAAGTGCTAATGTTTGATATTTCAATAACAGAAATCTGAGGATATGGTTTCAACATCGAAGCTCCGGGAGAAATGACAGAAAACTGTATATTACATTCTTCAAATTCGCTACTGAACCAAACCGTATGTGGAAAGCACATTGGAATAAGGATGAACCCTTGATTCTGTTGGCAATACAATTGTGTAAGTGTATATTTATCTTCTACTGCTTGAACTAAGTGTTACTCGAGTACGAATGGACTTACATGTGAGCTTCTACCGAAAATAAAGATATTTGTATTGAGCTTGTATGATGTTTTTCTATGCATCGATTGGCTCAGATAACTTTGAATATCTTTACTTCTATATCAATATCTTACTTCTAGTCTTTGCCATTTTATCTATAAGAACTCACACAAATGCCTATATTTAAACAAAATTTCATAGCAATCTCTTAATGTCAAACAAATTACAAAGAATCCCTTATTTCTTCCATACAGTAACTCCTTCACCATCGCAGCCAGCCCTGAACCACACCCCAACTCTTTCACCATCGCAACCGAAAACTCAAAACCATAGCCCCCTAAACCCCCGCCGCAACTCAGGCGATTCTTCCCGGCTGAGCCCAGACGGAGCCCCCGTTCGCTGCAGCCGCAATCACGCCTCCCTGTGCGCCGGCGATCCTCCGGCGGCCTGCGCCTCGTTTGGGAGGTTCTCTAGGAACTGTCTCATGAGCCTCTCCCTTGGGGACTCTCTGTCTTCCCCTCCTCTTGCCTCCTCTTCGGGGACCCCCTCGACACCGCGTCTCCTCGGCTCCGCTTTGCTAACGTTAGTGTCCTCCCGCCCTCTAGCCACAGAAAACCAGCCCCAATCGGCACCCCAAATCTTAACCCCGATCTCCTCTCCAAGACCACCCCCATCGGCTTCTGCTTCCCTGGCCTTGCTCCACTTGGCCGGATGTCCAACCCTGTCGTCGCCGGGCTTCCCATCCCCAGGCTCCCCCTCCACCGGCGCCAGATACCACTGCTCTCTTCTCTCTCTTTGTTCTGATCCTCTCCAGATCTGCATGCTCTAGATCTGACCGCCTCCGGTTCTAAAACATGTAGAAACAACCTTATTCCAACCAAATTTAACTCCAATCTTCCGTTTAAACTTGATACAAATCCAAAACTCCAACCCAAATTTTCATGTTGAATTTCCAATTTCCAACCAACTATCACCTCCGATCCCACCACCGGTTATTTTCTATCCTTGATGTTTCTGGAGCTAGTTCGTCACCGCATTCAAAATCATAAATTGTAGTTGTCCAAACTAAACTCAACTATTGTTTTAGCTTGCATGGAAAGGGTTCTAATTTTCAAGTTGTTTTAGCTTTAAATTTATGTAATTGTAATCTTAATTTTTTTCCCTTTTTTGACTGATAACCCTCCGCATAGAGTCTTTCAAGTCATCTTTTGATGACTTCAAGATCGCTTTGTCAATCTAATTATTGCATACTGTAAAAAAAAGAGTAATATAACCTCTTATTTTAAAACTTTTGAACTGTTATAACAAGTGAATGTCAAAGTAAGTAAAATATAATAACATTTTAGCTTATTAATATATAAATAAAGCAATTATTGTATATTAGCGTCCGATTTTCAAATGCTCATAACTTGTCTATGGTTTAAACCCTAAGAACCAAGTGTCCTTGTTGTGCTCGAACTTGAGTAGCTCTTCTTGCTTGGCATTAATACAATGAACAAGGTTCTTTGAGTGCTTCCTTAATTTTCTCGTGCTCAATCGGTTAAAAAAACATTGAAACAATAAAGATTCTAACAACTATGAAACGTGTCTAAGTTCTCTTATTTGGTTATGAAATAATGAGTGTTTTTGTAACGCTCGATCTTATCTCCTCTGGTAATGATATTCTCAATTTGTGTGTATATCTCTCGAACAACATAGAAGTATATCACATATCATTCATTTGAATCATTGAATGCAGTACTATCTTTGTTTACATGTAAATTATATATGAAAAAATCAATGAACTTTAACCAAAAAAAAAAAAAGAACTCAAAGTAGAAACCTAAATTTTTTTTGAAAAAATATAAGCATGAAGTTTCAATAAAAGTGAGAACTTTTTCATTTTCACAACGAAAATGCAATTGTTTCAAACCTGTCCCAATTAAAGTTGGCAAAATCTGACCCGATTCAAGAACTCGATCCAACTTACCCGAACCCAGAATCCCAGATTCGATGGAAATCCGAAAATCTAGTATCATACACAATTTGAACCCGAATCCAAGCCTGACCCAATAGCCGAAAATGAACCCAAACTCGACCCGACCCGACCCATAGTTGACCGGTCCTTGACCAGACCCGATCGAGACCCAACTCATCCGTATAATTACTTTAATTATCTTATTTTTAAACATTCAAATATCGTGAATTACATATAACGAGACCTAATATAATTAAATAAATGATGTTTAATTATTCAATAATTAAGATAAACAAAAATAATCATCATCTTATAATAAAATTAAATATGACTCGACTTTACCCAACCCAAATCCTTGAATTGGTAAATAAAGAGCGGCCATTCCGAACTTCGAACCGGGGATTTATGACTATTATCCACGAGTCCTTTCCGGTGAGCCATTCCGAAATGGTTATCCGATCCAACCAAACATAAAATACACCCGACATATGACCCAAACTCAACGTATAATCGAGCCCGACCCAAACAGCCCGAATGCCATGCCACCCCTGATCTCAATTCGACCCGATCGAGCGGACAAGAAATAGGGCATATTCCATCCCGAATTCGGGAATGCCTAGGTCTATCATCAACCCACGTCACGTGCTCCGGGTGACATATTGTACTCAATTTTTACATACCCATAATTTTTTTTTAAAAAAAAAAAAGAAAAAGAAAAATGAGGGGGGTTAGGAATAAGATGGGTGAATGGTGACCGTCCATTCAACGAATCTCGTCCGCTCACTTTCATGTGCCGCTCGAAGACATTCGCTTCCCCTACTTGTTGACTCCCCATCCCATCCCATCCCCTCCCAAACCCTCCATCGTCTCCCCCACAAACCCCCCTCCGTACGCTCCCCCGCTCTCTCTCCCTCTCCCGCGAGATTCCGATTCCGATTTCGATTTCAGTAATCTTTGCTCTTCAGGGAGAGGCTGCGGGTTTAAGGAGTTTGGGAGCTAATGGATTCAGATCAGGGCAAGCTGTTCATTGGCGGGATTTCATGGGAGACGTCGGAGGAGAAGCTCAAGGACTACTTCGGCCAGTTCGGCGACGTTATGCAGGCCGTTATTATGCGCGATAAAGTCACCGGCCGCCCCCGGGGTTTTGGCTTTGTTGTTTTCTCCGACCCTAGCTCCGTCGATGCTGTTCTTCAGGACAAGCACACCATTGATGGTCGAACTGTGAGTTGTTTCGGTCACTCGCTTGCATTTTTTCCGATTGATGTTTTTTCAGTTTGTGTTAATGTTGCCTCTTTTTGTTTCTCTTTGATAAATTTTCTCGTTTTCCTGTTTCTAGGGTTTCTTAGTTGTGATTGTGTACTGTTTCTGAAAGGTCACTTTTTTTCTTCTTTCAAATTTGTTATATTTGAATTGGCATGTGGTGTGCTTAAAATCACCTAGTTTGAAAAATTAGGGTTTCTTTTTTCCCCCCCAATTTTGTTCTGTTCTTTGGTTGCAGCCTGTGTTGAGGAAGTTCTGGTGTGTGTGTGTGTTGTTATTTCAATAGAAAAGACAAAGTTTAGGATAGTGATTTCGATGCAGCGAGTATTTGCGTTGATGATGTGGTATCTAATCAGAATTGACAATTTGGCTTCTTCTGCCAATAATTTTGCTGTTTCCCTGTTGTATTATATGTTTCTGCTTTATTCTGGATGGTTGTTTCACAGCTACTTGGAGCTTGTTTTGTTGTATTTTGGTTTGCACTTAGCTTATTAGCTATCTTGGTTAATTAGGTTGAAGCTAAGAGAGCCTTGTCCCGAGAGGAACAACAGCACAGCAGTGCTAGAGGTGGAAATAATGGAGGTAGTAGAAATGTTGGTTCTGGAGGAAGTTTAAAAACCAAGAAAATATTTGTTGGGGGATTGCCTGCTACACTGGCTGAAGATGGTTTCCGTCAGTACTTTGAAAACTATGGCCATGTGACTGATGCTGTGATAATGTATGACCAAAACACACAGCGGCCACGTGGGTTTGGGTTTATCTCATTTGATAGTGAAGATGCAGTTGATAGGGTTCTGCATAAGACTTTCCATGATTTGAGTGGCAAGCAAGTGGAGGTGAAGCGTGCATTTCCTAAAGATGCAAACCCAGGTATGAATAATTCAGGAGGCGGGGCTGGAGGAGGATCTGTTGGTGGGGGTGGTTATCAGGGTTATAATTCTTCTGGTGGAAATGCAAATTCTTATGATGGTCGAATGGATTCCAGTAGGTATATGCAAAATCAGAACCCTGCTGGTGCATTCGGATATGGCTCTTCTGGTTATGGAACACCTGGTTATGGATATGGTCCAGCAAATAGTGGCATGAGTTATGGTGGCTACACTGGTTATGGTGGTGCTAATCCTGGATATGGTGGTCCTGGTGCTACCTATGGAAACCCAACTGTCGCTAATGCTGCTTATGCAAATGGACCTGGGGCTAGGAGTTTGTGGAACTCTCAGACTCCTGGGTACGGTGCTGTTGGATATGGGAATGCTGGCCCCTGGGGGGCTGCAGCTGCTGGAAGTGGTGGACCGGCAGCTCAATCTGCAACTGGAGCTTCTGGGTACGGGAACCAAGCTTATGGATATGGTGGTTATGGAAGCAGTGATGGCTCTTATGGTGCTCAAGCTGGGTATGGTAATGCTGGTAGCCGTTCTAGCAGTAACCCAGGTGGCAATACTCCCGGCGGTAGTGCTACTAGTGGAGATGTGCATAGTGGTGGGTACATGGGACGTGGATATGGTGATGCAACTGCCCACTCTGCAGGATATGGAGCTGGAGCATGGAGATCTGATTCATCCCAAGTAGGTAGTGGTTATGGTGCTCAACCAAATGGATATGGTAGTGGCTATGGTGGTGCCGAAGCTCGACATGCTCAACAACAGTAATACGGATTCTAGCTGAGCATTCATCAGATCAATGCAGGACGTCCTTCAAGCGGGAAAGTGGTGGCTTCATATGGATGTCAGAGCACTTTGCAACTGGTTGGATTGCTTTTAAATCTTCTTAGTTTCTAGCATCTACTTTGGGAGTTTAATAAATTTTAAGTATTGTGAGTACTAGCTTTCTTCCATTTACTGTTTGTTTTAAGTGTGGTTTGTATTCGGTGTGCCTTATAGTTCTCTGCTAGCTGCTATGGAGCTTTGCGTATTGCTTAGTATTAACATGTAGTATTTAAAATATTTGAGTTGGTTGCTTTCAGTTCCTCTTTGGCAAATATGGGTAAGCTTTATGTTTTTTGTCCTCTGATATGAACTGCCATAACTATTATACATTCTTTATTATCACTGCCTGTGATTATTAAGTATATGAAATAGGAAAAGCTTCTTCTACTAGGGGGACTACTTACGGATAGAGATTGGATGTAGTTGGCCAGTTGGGTTGATCAGTTCGTAATGGATAACAGTAGAGGTAACATAGTGGTAGTTGAAGATTTAAACATTGGCATAATTATTTCGCCGTGTATTTGCCCTTGTGTTGTACAGGAGATGCTGGATGTACAATGTGGAGTGTTCATTCACACGGCTAAACATGAGCATTATGTTGAAGTGTTTAACATGCTGTCGCAATTTGGAATGTCCAGATGACATGATGTGTTTTTTCTATACTGGTCAGCCCAATGAAGGCCTTTGAAGATGCATCCAATGTGTTTGGAGGTTTGCTCTCTGATCAAGATGCATCCAAGTGGTGGGGTTTTCTAACTTAAAACTGATACACTGTTTTGAGACTTCAGTTTTCAAATAGATTAATGCTCTGGTATATTTTGGACTAGAAATACTTCATAGAATCATAGGGTTTATAGTGCTGGAAAGAGATTTTTTTCCCCTTTTTGTTCTGTTTTCGGAACTGATGAACAGGCACCCTTTTATGATCTGTGGTCTATTTTGCCCATGTATGTGATATGGCCAAATTTGCCCACTCTTGAGGGCTTTTAACAATACTTTTGTATTTTAAAGTTCAGTTTCTGTTTGCCTTTTTTTCTTTGGTTATAGAACACATAGGTATTAGAAGTTGTTGATTGTTTTTATTGCAAGCTAAACTTGGGTCTAGCTAGCATTAGTAACACCCTAGCTACTTTTTCTCCGCCCACTAGATGGGTGTTCATTTTGTAGCTGCAAGATAAGTCTACTTGTGTGATGTTGATGTGTGTGATTGTGCTTTTCTGTTTTTGATGCTTTGTTAACTGCTGGCAGTGGCAGCAAGTGTTGTTGGTGATTTTGGCTAGAGACCATGTCAGAGCTGAGGTGAACTTTGTTTCAAAGCCTGGGTTTTTTTTATCAGTGCAGGAATCTCGGCTCGGCGAGAGCTGGTTGCAGTATCTCCAACTGCTGCCAGCCATGCCACTCAGACCATCGCCACCCACTTTCATGCACCGCCATGTCCGGCCATCTCCCACTGCCCTTTTCTGCTAATCTCCATCCCCATTTGAAGAGATGTTGCCCTCTTTTTAGGTTACAGGATGCCCAAATGTTTCAAGCCACTATAATGCTATTGCAATAGGAGATAGGAGGGCAATGAAAATCATCTTGTCTAGAGGGTTGTGTTTGGCAACAAGGTCTTTTAATTAGGAGCCTATTTTGTCTTCCTTCGACACTTGACATTTCTTAAGCTTTGCATTTCACTTTGTTGAAACAAAGCCTAAAAACTACTACGTTTAAAAACTGAAGATTTTTTTTTGGTTTTGCACGAAAAACACTCACTATTCGCAATTATTTAAACTTCTTTAAAGATAGAATACATATTTAGTGTGCCATTGCGTTTGGATAGGGTGTGTTTACCATAGAATAATTTTTTTTTGGTTCATATAGAAAAAAGTCAAAAAACTAGAGCTTATTTCAATTTATTTGCATTCATTAAATAAAAAACTACTATTTTCCTAAAAAAAAAACTACTATTTCCCTACCTTGGTCCAATTCACAAACAAATCAAGAAGACAACAATAAGTTGCAAACATAGCATTAAGTTGGTTCCATTATTTCTATCTAGTTGACTTGTGGAGTTTTAGTGGATGCAGAATTTATGTTTTGCTTCATATTGCCCCTTTGGCGCGTGTTTGGTAAAAGGGTTTTTTTTTTAGGAGTTGGGTATTTTTTAGGAAGTGGAGTTTATTTTGTATATTATGGAGGTATGGGAGGTGGATATTTTTTTAAAAAAAATAACTTTGTAAAAAAGATGAATGGTGTTTGATGGTTATAAGGTTTGGAAGTTGTATTTATGGAAAAATGTATAAAATACCCAAAATTTGGGGGATGAAGGTGTGAAAAAAGGAGGGCAAAAGGGGAATAAATTGGAGCACCTCCTAAATAAACTTCCCAAACTATCCTCCCACAACTTCCAAATTCAGAGATATTAAACTCCACCTCCAACTCCATAAGTTTCAGTCAAAGATGCATCCAAACATGGAGGAGAAGAGCTTCTATTTTATTTTTTTTCACCTCCGAAATCTCTTGAAAGACGCTTTCAAACACGGCCAGAGGATGAAGGATGGATTGTTTTTTTTTTTTTTGATAAGGTAAAAATTCGAGTTCAGATATGTCTGAAACTCGAAGGCCGGACAAACCGGCAGACGGTAGAACCGTCTAAAACCAAACATATAATAAACCATACCGGTGCAAACACAGACAAAACGACTCTACAAAACACGAAACCAGAGGACCTAGTCCAAGCAGGATGTAGCCGAAGACGACGGACGAAGCCAAGCTCCACACTGAAGCAGAACCGTAGGTCAGCAATACATTAGGACCCGATCATCCTGTGGACAGTGAGGACGAAACTCCAGGGAAGCAGTCAACTCGATAATGGAGACGCCACTATGCACACTACCACGACTCCAACCTATCCCGACTCCAACCGCCAAAGCCGAATCCAAGGAGAAAATCAACCAGCAACGCGAACGTAGAGCCGCACCACACCTAAGTAAAACGCACCCAGAAATGGATTGTCAACAAACATTGCAATGAGTTCTCTCATTTGTACCTAGTCAGTATTTATTTCTTCCATACCATTTCCATATTATTCCAAAAGGAAAAATTCCATTTATTACATCCTTTTTTAGGGTAAACTGCGGAAAACAACTCCTTAAATATGTCACATTGCTCTAATCCACCCCTTATATCCGAAATTGCAGAAAATCACCCATCAAACACAAACTGTTAACAAAAAAGTCACTCGTTACCTCAATTCCGTTTATTTTCCGTTAAAATGCTTGAACTTACAATTTCACCCCTAGACTTTTATAGTCGACGTTCCTCTTTTCAGTTGATCAAATATTTTATTATTGTCCCTATTCCTTTTATTTATTTATTTAATGAAAACTAAAAAATGAATTTATTATAGAAAAATATTATAATATTATCTTTTTTTTTAAAAACCAAACCACTCTTATTTTTTTAATAAAATATGTATTTATGTATTATTTAGGCTTAAAAATATTATAATATTATTTTTGAATTATTATTTGGGAATGCCTTTATAATTTAATTTAGTTTACATTTAAAATTTGGCTGTTTTATTTACATTATTTTTTTTATTTTTTGAGTTATCTAGTAATTAAATAGCTAATGAAAATATAGATTTTCCATCAAAAAGGAAAAAAAAAATCATTTTTCATTTATTTTTAAATCCTAAATAAAGATTTTAATGCATCTGATTTGTTAGTGCTTAAAAATGGTGAATGCATCTTGTTAGTCTACAATAAGCTAGTTATTCACTAAAAATTAGTTGTGTATTTATCAACTCCTTTTTTAATTGCTATAATATTATTTTATCACTCATAGTTTTTCCATCCATGTTTTTATTATTTGATATTCTTTTTTTCCCTTTGCTTTCTAAACAACTTGTCAATTATTGATCTTTTAGACCTCTTACTAGGGGTGGGCATGGGACGGGACGGGATTAGGGTAATCCCGCGTCCCGTCCCGCGTATTTTTTGCGGGACGGGATCGGGACGGGATTGGATATATTTTTTTCAAATCCCGCCAGGTCTTATCTCTCACGGGACGGGACGGGATCGGGACGGGACGGAATTTGTCCCTCGTAAATAGAAATTCAAATACAATAAAAAAAGGGTAAGTTTTTTTTTAAAAAATAAATTCATCCATAATTTATGCAATAAATTCATTTATAATATAATGTTAATCCATGCAAATTAAGATACAATCAGAGAGCGAGGGCAGTAAGTCTAATGTTCAAAAGTGGCATGTGTAATGTGTTCCAATGTAACAAGGTTCTTCAACAGCTGCCTGATTCACTTGTCTACTGCAATTTTTTTTTAAAAGACCATTAGGCCTACAGTAAGTTTATTTCTTATATAGAGTATATTTTTAATGTTATTATTATTATTTTAAATTTTAAATTTTGGATTTAAATAAATGTTAAGGTATAATGTAAATATATTCTTATACATTTTTTTTTATTAATTTCAATTAAAAATATAAAATATATATAATTTTATATATGTGCGGGACGGGACGGGATTTGCGGGATTCAAACTCTTCGTCCCGCGTCCCGTCCCACGTAATTTTTGCGGGACGGGATTGAATTTTTTTTCTCTAAATCCCACCGGGATTGGGACGAGATTTGCGGGATTTGTGCCCACCCCTACCTCTTACTAACTAATACATCCGTTCAGGTTCATAAATAAGTGACGTCTGACTTTTTGACACGTTTTTTAAGGAGCTAAAAACTATATAAAATATTAAAGTTTTTAATTGATTTTTTTATAATTTTATACATATTAGTTATAAAATTAAAATTATTTTAAAAAATTAATAAAAAAGTTCATATATTTTATACTCCCTCCGTATCGCAATACTTGTAGTTTTAGAGTAGTAAAGTTATATCAAAAAAACTTGTTGTTTTAGCTATAATTATTATCTTTATAGGTAATGATTGCTATTTTTATAGGTAATAATTGCTACTTTTAAGTACTTTAACCTATAAAAGTAAAGTAAATATAGGTTTTGTTAATAAGCGTGCATAGACCTAAAACAACAAGTATTGCGATACGGAGAGAGTATAATTTTAACTCCTTAAAAAACGTGTCGAAAAGTGAAACGACTCTTAATAATGAACAGAGAGAGTATGTGATGCATCGAACCCCTCTCATTTCATTAAAAAATACTCCGTATGGAGTAAGAGTTTGAGTGGATGGGTTGACTCAAACTTGACGGGTTTGGATCCGTACAGTCTAGATATGACGAGTCCAAAGGTCAGTCATTTTGACGGATTGTGGGTATGGTTACAGGTTGATGTCAAAGTAACCCACACTACACCCAATGACTTGATTTGTGGACAATGAAAATATCGAGTCTCTTTCGGGTCTAGCTACTTGCAGAATGGCCATTAATTGCGGAAATATTTTTTACTTATATCTTGTCCCCTAGACATGGTCACGGGTTACGGGTAATTCATGACCCACCGAGTTACGCCTGGTTGACAATTTGGCGGGTTGGTCGGGTAGGTGAATCCGGTTTTGGTTAGGGTTGATCCCCCTAAGACCCGCTTGTTTTTTACGACAATTATATAAATGGAACGGTTTTTATTTATTTTATAAATATAACGGTATTTTTTTCAAATCCGACATAATTTTTTTAAAAAAAAATTCCCAAACCCGATGGGTCGACCCAGGAACATGGTCAAACTCGGCTACCTCCAGAACCCGACAAGTTGACCCGTCGGGTCACATCAACCCGCTAATCCGTCTCCTCCCGCCCTCCCAACGTGTTAGGATTCGGGGGATTTTCTATTCCACGACTCGTCGGATCAGGCTTGTGGCCGGTCATGTCTAATGTCCCCTCCTTCTCTTACTTAATTATCAATGTCAGAAGATGGTTCGATAAAGAAACCTTCAGTGAAAATGTAGAAAAATGCGTGAAAAAATATATCTTCATGCTCATTCCTTCCAACTTCATTCTCAATTCAACATGCGAAGATGGTTTAGTATAGAAAACTTAAATAAAGTGTGTGTGAAGATGTGGAAATATATATTTAAATCTTCATGCTTCTCCTTTAATCACTTGATTTCTAATGTGAAAAGATTGTTAAAATAAAACTAAAGTCAAAATGTGAGAAGATGTATGTTTCCATACATCATTTTTCATATAAGATTGATTTTACTTAGTTTTAGTTTGGTAAAGAACTCAATATAATATTGAGATTTTTTCTAAGAAACAAGAATTTAGTTGGTGTCAAACTTTACTGAACCATTACCCAAGAATGTCTTTACAGACGAGAGCTATAATATCTAGATGCAAAATCAATGAAGCCAAGTTTAACCCAAGCAAAATCAACAATATTATTGATTTCATAGATAACACGTGAGCAAAGGGTGGCATAAAAAATTTGAAGCAAGAGGAGGGAATCTGAGAACAACAACTTGATTTTTCTAGGGCATCTCCAACATCCATTTATCACCTACATTGATTACAATGGGGTTGTCTCTTTGACTTCAATTCTTCTAAGACCCAGCCTTTTAGCTTCGCTGAAGGCTAAACGCTTCCACTTGGAGACGTTATTGACAACCCGCACAAAATGTGGAGCTGCAAGTCGACTATATAAGTAGTAGTTTTATTCCATCAAAATTAAATCTGACAAAGCCTCCTTTGGTTTACTCCACTGAAGGTTTTTAGACCATGTTTGTCAGTGAGCTCTGTTTCGGACTCTTAACTTACTTTTCAATTGCCACATCATTTAAAGAGCCCAACCCAACTTTTTACCTTTTCAGCAAATTATCAGTGAGCCCACTCCGGGGCTTTTAACTTCATTTTTTTTTAAAAAAAAACATATGCAATATGGGTATCTATGGGTAGATAAAAAGAAATTACATTCAAAATTTTTTTACATTAAAAAAATAGAGTAAAATTGATTTAAAAAAAATAATCAAGCGTTACCACATGGCAGCGCTGCAGTAGCCCTCCTTGCAATGACCCCGGGCTCATCTTCAAGGTTGTTTTTCCCTGGGCTCATGACCACTCATTTTTTTTTTTTTTTTTTTTTTTTTTGCCTATGTGGATTATTATCTTTTATTTTTTTTTTCCCCTGGGCTCACCAATAATCTTGTTCGTCTTTCTTTGTCTTGCAGGGTTGTTTCTAGATTTTATCTTGTTTTCAGGTGGATCTAAAATCTTGGAGGCTTCCCCATTTCTTATGAGTTGTCCAATATTTCCTATACCCAGTTATCCTGGTTCATTACATTATGGTTTTCAAATAGAATTCTATTTTGTTGATAGTCCACTCTTTACCAAGAGGTTGCTAAACTATACTTTGCTCTTACATTAGTTTATTGAATGTTTTTTTGTAGTTATTATTTTTATACTCTTGTTATTTTTATCTATACTCCTTATATCCCTTTCAATATTTATATCCACCTTTGCAATAAGTATGAAGGAGGTTTTACGTACATGTCGTCAATAAGTATATTAGATATATCTTTATTTGATCCGTTACAAAGAGCAAAATCTAGCTAGTACATTTTCTCTTTCGCCTATTAGCATAATTTTCAACATGAAATTTTTCACTAAAGGAAAACAATCAATTTTCCAAATCCATATCACATCATCTGATATAGGTCTGGTTCAATTTGTGACAAGACGTTCCAAGTGCCGCAACCAAGGTTCTCCTGAAGCTTTGGTACATTAGTCTATTAAAGAGCCTTGCTAGAACCACTATCTAACCCTATCATACTAGCATAAAGGAGGTTGGAAATATTGTGTTGATGTTACGCCTCAAAAGTTATGACTTATGAATGTATTTTACCCATATACCCAAGGGTAAAATAATTAATGATATAAAAACAATGACATGCACTCTTGTAACATCACACAACTACAATTTCAATAGTCTAACAAGTCTGAATCTTACCAAGATTAAAGAGAAGTTGTATAATGAAACCAACATCAGTAGACAAGCGAATCAACTATTCTCATGAAATAACATCTCTTGACAATAAATATGTAGAAGCATCACATAATTAAGGCCACCATACATTGAGAGTGAGGCATGAACTTTTGGCATTAGACATTGCAGATAACATTTTCAGCTAGCCTGTGTGCATACAATCATACATTAATTAAGACGAGGCTAATCAAAATGATGGAGTCTAGTAACATTATTTAAACAACCTTACCAAATTATTTAGGCTGAGTGACTATGTGAATCCTTTCTTATGCATTAGCATAAGATACTATGCTTTCATATGGATTGTTGAATGTTTCAATGTTTCCCGGTCGAGAGAAAACCATCTGAATCATTTTTAAAAAGAAACATAAGAGGTCACAATTTATAAATAGGGATATTTAACACATTATAATCTATTTTCTTTCAAAAACGTACATGGTAATCCAGTATGATCCTTGACTTGAAACCCGCTGCAGCGTAATCAAAATAATACTCCCATGTACGAATGAACTTCTCATCATATCCAAGTGCCAAAATTTTTCTAAAATTGTACAACATGAAGTATTTAATATGGAGATCCAAAATTGGCATGTACATGCTTGAGCACATCACATATAGAAAAGGGAAATCCATAGTAAAAATATATTCCTCCTGACTTATTCGGGGAATGTATGTGTACACCTTAACTCCTAGACCCTACTTCTAATAAGAGTATTATGTATTTGTTGTTTTGATGAACCCTTTGTTTATCTAGAGAAAATTTCTATCCGAATCCAAAGGAGATTCTATTTTAATTAACTATTCGACTATATGAGTCATCTTTCTTTAAGTGTTTAATCAATAAATAGACTAAATAAAGGTTATCTTTGTTCTCCATTTAAGATATATCCCAACCAAATATAGTTGTGAAGTGATGATCCATTGAAAACATTTCGTCTAAAAATATATCCAATCCTTATACATTGGATATATTTGTAGAGGAAATGTTTCTTTAACACATCATGTTGTAACTCGGCTCAAGTAACAGCCCTAGTATAAGGTAGTGGAAACCTATAATGATTCTTGAAATGACGCTCTTATATTATTCCTATGTCCTAAAAATTATATAAAATATACTTTGTGATGTGTACGTACCTTTCATTCTCCAAAAAGTTTTTTCTCCAGCATCTTAGAGTTTGATAGTAATGGATCCCAATGTTTTCAACTTGCTCAACACTACAAAAGCAAATATTTGTTGAAAATTTAGGTAAGAGGAAAAGTATATATGAGAATTAACTCAATACTACCACTACATATCTAAGGTAGCTCATAATACCATAGCCTTGATGTGGTTGCCATAGCAGATGTTACTCGACTCAAAGGAGGTAGTATTCCACCGGGGAAAATGTATTCTTTGATAAAACCCGTGCTTCGTCTATACTCTTCATAAGCCTCATCAGGATATGCAATGAACTGATAGAAAATACAAGGGTGAACTTAAGGGAAATTAAAAGCTTTCAAGCTACACTAAAGGATAACATTTTGTTGACATGAAATGCATGTATTACCTGTAAAACAAGAAGCCCGTTATCTACCAAAACAGAATCACAGGAACGGAAGAAATCTTCCAAGTATTCATGACCCACATGTTCTAACATTCCACTACAAGGAACAATGGTTAAGAAAGTTAAACTACTAATCATGATACTTATCTTCCTAAAGTTGAAATACTCTCACAAAGAGATCTTAGCTCACCAGGATATAATTCGATCATATTTGCGCCCATGAGGTAGTTGACGATAATCGCAATAAAGAAGGTTGATACGGTCCTGAGCATATAATTAAAGGAATATAGATGATGCCAAGATGTTATATTCAAAACAAAATGGATAAATCAACTTACTTGAAGTCCAGCTTCCTTCACCCTTTCCTTTGCAAGTTTAAGTTGTTCTTGAGATAGAGTAATGCCAGTACATTTGCAACCAGTGCGCTTCACAATTTCGATGGCTAGGCTTCCCCATCCACATCCAATATCCAAGACCTCATGGTGTTTCTCAATTTTAGCCTATATTGATTCAGAAGGATCACGCGCGTAGATGTGCATTAGAGCATGGAAAATATCATCGCGATTCACAGAATCATCATAGAGAATTGTCACCTTTTTAATGAGAGCACGCATTTTTCTAAGCTGTGCATCCTTGAGATCTTCATCTTTGGACTGCCATCAAGTAGCCAAGATAGTGATCAATGTCTTCTCTTTTTTCTCTTAAAAATGAATGTGTTTTCAACAAATATTCAATTTTGACCTATAATGAAGATGAAAGGATTTTTATTTCTAACCTTAAAAATAGCACATGAATATGTCATTGTCTCATCCAAGAACAAAGAAAACATATCATTCCCCTGCCATGAAAGAAAAATAATTAATGCAAGCTTTTTAATATTCCTTGCCCATAAAAAAATACAGTACACTGTCCCTAAATTAATTAAGGAATTTTCAGTATTTTAAAGCTTTTATCTTTTTTTTTTCCTAATAATATTGTTAATATGTCTTGAATTTTTGTGTTGACCGATAGACACCAGAGTCCCACGGGGCCGAGCTCCCTGACAGGGGTTCGAGGGGCAACACCCCACAATTGTGGATGTAGATAGCATACCGTTACCGAACCATGTAAATCTTGTTACAACAAATATTATCCCCTTTAATCCATTCATATTTTCAAAATCATGTATATATTTTAAGGAATTTTTGTTAAAGGTATTTAATATTATGATACATTGACACTTATACAACATATAAGTGTCACTAGTTGCTTTCTTTTAAGCGTTCAAATTTTCAAAATCATGTAGCTTTATCCATAAAATTTAAAAAATAAATCAGAGTAAGCATACCATGTCATAATGGCGAGAAATGTTCCTACGAGCTTGAGTGAGTGTGTTTCGCCAAGAGAAATTATGATAGACATATTTTACTGATGATAAACCTACTGTGAAAAGCATAGGTGACCACCAACCCCTAAATCAGATTGAGAGAAAAATTTTGAATGAGATAAATAGCAGTAAATACCTCATCTTATACAAGGGCAATCATGATATATCATACCCTTTTTTGTAACTTCCGGCAGATGACTGTAAATCTTTGTTGGCAATAAATAACTAAGCAAGAAATTTGAGAGGTAATTAGTTCCACATGAATATATTTGAATGCATGATATTGCAATTAACTCTATCTTTTCCCCCTTACCCTGATGAGGTTCAAAAGACCTTCATTTTTATTTACTAGTGAAAAATCTCCATTGATATATGCATCTGCGATGCCTAAATCGGCCTCCATGCTAACCTGTGATATGTTGAGGATCTCATTAGTTATATTCTTGTCCATTAATTAAGAACTAATCAAGCAATATTAAAACTAACAAGTGAACATAACAAATTAAAGAAAAGACAAGAAAAATTACCTTCCAGTAGAACTGGGGGCTATGAACCCTTATTACTACTTTTGGTGCACAAACCTTAC
Organism: Persicaria maculosa; assembly: GCA_963922045.1. Classification (NCBI taxonomy): domain Eukaryota; kingdom Viridiplantae; phylum Streptophyta; class Magnoliopsida; order Caryophyllales; family Polygonaceae; genus Persicaria; species Persicaria maculosa. The sequence goes on along the minus strand of OY998258.1, from coordinate 68,624,039 downwards.
TCGTACCTTCAAAAGTCAAAACTCCGCCTCCATCTTCCAATATGCTTTAGTTGTCATTTGCCAATAAATTTAATAATTAGAAGATCATTTTTTTATAGAGAAAAGTGTTGGTATACATACATTGATCATAAGTCGGGATTGTACAGCTACTCTATAAATAGGCTTTCATATGTGTTGTAAGAACAAGTTGAACATTTTCTCAATAACAAATTTCAGTTTCCCTCTCTTTCTCCCTTCTTGATTTCTCTGATCTCCTCTAAGATCAACATGGTATCGGATTAACGATTTTCTGGTTTTCATCTTCCGCTTTCATTCAATCTGGCTATGGAGCAAGTTCTCGCTCCTCCACCAGTTCCCACAATCGATCACAATGATCCTTTGTACCTGCATCCTTCAGATAATCCAGGCTGCATCCTTACAACGAAGGTCTTCGATGGATCTGGATTCTTTGCGTGGCGTCACGCCATGGAAATTGCTCTATCGGCGAAGAATAAACTCGGATTTGTCGATGGTGAGCTTCCACATCCAGCTCCTGATTCTCCGACTCTGCGTTTCTGGATCCGCTGCAACGACATGGTCGTTTCTTGGTTGATCAATGCCATGACAAAGGACATCGCCGAGAGCTTCGTGGGAGCTCGCAATGCGCGATTGATCTGGCTTGATCTTATTGCTCGTTTCTCTCATTCAAGTGGCGCGCAGAAATTCGCAATTGAGCAACAATTTTACTCAATTTCGCAAGGTGCGGATTCAATCTCTGGTCTATTCACTCGTCTCAAGAAGATATGGGAGGAACAAGATTCGCTCCGAGCTGTTCCGGATTGCTCTTGTCCTGGTGTTTGTGCTTTCACTCAGGCAATCAAGCGAGATGAGCAAGATCGGCGCCTTTTTCAGTTCTTAATGGCGCTTGATGATTCATACATTCCAATTCGAAGTGGAATTCTCATGAATTCTCCACTTCTGGATATCAATCAAGCATACTTTCTTCTTTCTCAAGAAGAAACACAGCGATCCATGAAATCTTGCAAATCTCCAATTGATGCTGCTGCGAATTCCGTTACTGTCAAACCTCCCAGGGATTCCAATTCTTCATCCTCAAAGGAATCCGATTCTTCTAAAGATTCGGTTAATCAGAATCGTCACAATGGCAATAAACAAAGGCATCCGTGTTCCCACTTTAACAGATTGGGACATTTGGTCGACCGTTGTTACAAACTTCATGGTTATCCTCTTGGCTCCAAGAACAAGAGCTCTGCAAATTCTTCACTGACTTCAGACGATGCTCCATCTTCGTCTTCTCCACCGTCTTCCTCAGCTATTCCAGGCTTGTCAGCTGATCAGTACACACAACTTATTGCTCTTCTCCAGCGATCTTCTCCATCGTCTTCTGGCACCACTCCAAGCTATGGAAATTTTGCTGGTATTTCTTGCTTTTCTTCTTCTCTTCAAACAAATTCTTCTGGCATTTTGTTTGATAAATTCACATGGATAGTTGATACGGGGGCCAGTGATCATATGTGTCACAATCTGGATTTCTTTACGGATTTGAAACCCTTGCTTCAACCTATTCAGATCAGTTTACCTAATGGCAGTTCAGTATCTGTTTCTTTGATGGGCACAGTAAGAGTTTCTTCAGAATTGACACTTAATGGTGTATTCTTTGTGCCTGTCTTCAAGTTCAATCTATTATCAGTACCCAAGCTTGCTGCTCAGCTAGATTGCATTGTTTGCTTCTCATCTTCCATGTGCTGGTTGCAGGGCCCTTCTCTGAAGAGCCATCTAGAGCTTGGTAGAGTTCACAACAGGCTATATGCATTCTCAGCCCCTCCATCAATCATTCATAAGAATAAGCTGATCACAGCACAGCCATCAAATGATTCTTTTCATACTGTTTCAGTCAATTCTGCAGTGTCTGATATTGGTTTAATGCATTCTCGTTTAGGCCATCTTCCTTTATACAAGCTTAAGACTCTTTTCTCTTGTGATGTAAATAAAGAGACAGTCTCAGCTTGTGAGATCTGTGCTAAAGCTAGGCATCAGAGATCTCCCTTTCCTAGTAGTTCTATCACTACTACTTGTGCATTTGATTTGATACATGTGGATACATGGGGTCCATATAATTCCCATACATACAATGGATTTCAGTATTTTCTGACAATTGTTGATGACTTTACTAGAGTCACTTGGACTCATTTGTTGAAATCTAGAAAAGATGCCTTCCCTATTCTGCAGGCCTTTATTCAGTTAGTGCACACTCAGTTTGGAAGATTGGTTAAGGTAGTCAGATCAGATAATGCTCCTGACCTTGGTTTCAGTACTTTGGGTGTTGAGTCCTTCAAATCTAAAGGCATCATTCATCAATCTTCTTGTGCTTATTCTCCTCAACAGAATGGTGTAGTAGAAAGGAAACATAAACACCTATTGGAGACAGCTAGAGCACTGCTATTTCAGTCATCTGTTCCTATAAGATTTTGGGGTGAGTGTCTCTTGGCTGCTACATATCTCATCAACAGATTCCCTTCCAAAATACTTGGCAATGTCTCTCCTCATGAGAAGCTTTATGGTAGTCCTCCTTCTTATTCCCACTTGAGAACCTTTGGGTGTTTGGTGTATGCCTCCACTTCTCCTGCTGGTAGGACCAAGTTCATGCCCAGGGCATCCCCTTGTGTCTTCCTTGGTTACCCACCAGATAAGAAAGCCTACAAACTTCTTTGCCTATCCAGTAAACAGATTATCCTATCTAGAGATGTGGTCTTTCATGAAAATATTTTTCCCTTTGGCAATCCATCTCTATTGCCTTCTCCTAATCCCTACAGGCCCATCCCTGCTATAGATCCTACACCTACTGAACAGCCTTCTCCCTCAAATCACCCACATATTCCTCCACCAGTTCATAATCCTCCTCGAAGATCTTCCAGAACTTCTGTTCCTCCAGCTTACCTTCAGGATTACCACTGTAACCTTGTCTCCCAATTGCAATGTTTCTCTTTTAATGCTCTCACCCTGGCTTCTCAACAACTACTGACCAACCTAGCACCTTTGATTGAACCTTGCTGTTATGAAGAGGCTGTGGTTAGCTCTGAATGGCAACAGGCCATGCAATCAGAATTGGATGCTCTTCATAAGAACAATACTTGGGAGATTGTTGATCTTCCTAAGGGTAAGAGGCCAATTAGCTCCAAATGGGTATACAAACTGAAGTTTAAGGCTGATGGAAGTCTTGAGAGATATAAGGCACGTCTGGTCATCAAAGGGTGTACTCAAAAGGCTGGAATTGATTACCAAGAGACCTTTTCTCCAGTGGCAAAAATGACAACCATTAGAAGTTTGGTTGCTATTGCTGTCAAAAAGGGTTGGTCTCTCTCTCAGTTAGACGTCAACAATGCTTTTTTGCATGGTGATATAGACACTGAAGTGTTCATGAAGATTCCTCTTGGCCTTCAACACATCCATCCAGGCAAAGTTTGTAAGCTAAATAAGTCACTCTATGGCCTTAAACAGGCATCTCGCCAGTGGTATAGTAAACTGTCTGAATCCTTGATTGATCAAGGCTACACTCAGTCCCTTAATGATTACTCATTATTTCATAAGAAACACAATGGTCTATGTGTGTTCTTGGTGGTGTATGTTGATGATATAGTTGTTACTGGCAATGATTTGGAAGGGATTTCTGCTTTGAAACAGACTCTGGATGAGCAGTTTAGTATCAAAGACCTGGGTTCATTAAACTATTTTTTGGGCATTGAATTTCTTTCTCACAGCAAAGGGATTCTCATGACTCAAAGGAAGTTTCTCCATGAGCTTCTCAAGAACTTTCCTAAAGAATCAGCTCGAGTTACTTTGAGTCCCCTTGATCCAGCTCTCAAACTTGGGGATTCTAATGGCAAACCACTACAAGATCCTTCTTCATATCGCCAGCTTGTTGGTAAGATGAATTTTCTTACCAATACTCGGCTTGACTTGTCCTTTACAGTCCAACACTTATGTCAATTCATGCAATCTCCAACTGAAGCTCATTGGAAAGCTGCAATGCATGCAATTCAGTACCTTCATTGCACTCCTGAGCTGGGGATTCTTCTTGACAATTCACAGAGTTTTCAGCTTCTGGCTTCATGTGACTCAGATTGGGCCTCTTGTCCAGTTACCAGGCGTTCAATTAGTGGTTATTACATCACCATGGGTGGTTCTCCTGTGTCTTGGAAGTCAAAGAAGCAAGCTACTATCTCCTTATCTTCAGCTGAGGCTGAATATAGATCAATGAGAAGAGTAACTACAGAGCTTGCTTGGTTGAGTCGTCTGTTTCATGAAATAGAGGTCCCTGATATCACTCCCATTCCCCTCAAATGCGACAACCAATCTGCCATCTACATTGCAAAGAATCCGGTCTTCCACGAACGGACTAAGCATATTGACATAAACTGTCACTATGTTCGATCACAACTGCTGGCTGGCCTGATCAAGCTCCAACATGTGCCCACTCATTCTCAGCTGGCGGATGTGTTCACCAAGCCATTACATGGGCATCATCACTCCTCTATCCTGCCCAAGTTGGGGTTGATGTCTCCAGAATCACCACCAACTTAAGGGGGGTGTTGGTATACATACATTGATCATAAGTCGGGATTGTACAGCTACTCTATAAATAGGCTTTCATATGTGTTGTAAGAACAAGTTGAACATTTTCTCAATAACAAATTTCAGTTTCCCTCTCTTTCTCCCTTCTTGATTTCTTTGATCTCCTCTAAGATCAACAAAAAGCAATGTATTTTATAGGTCTAATGGTACAAAAACAAGAATTAGTAAACATAAAAGTGGAGGTTGATTTTATGTAAACAAGGCAAAACATAAACATGCACAAATTCTCCTTGAATAAACATATAACTATAACTAAACTTGAGAAATTTTGCATTGTAACTTGTTGGTTTTGCGAATTTTATATGATGGGGGAAACTTATTTTAATCCAAGTATAGTTATGCATTCAAAAATATGGTTGTACAATATTTAAAGTGTTTGATTGATATATGCACTTTTAATTTGAAAGCATAAAAGGTTCCTTGATAGAGTTTGAAAGAAGCTTATCCATTACATGATGATTGTAAAACCATATTGGCATCACAAGGAATTTCTATTAAACTTTTAGAGTAATGGGGCCTCTATAAGTAACTAGAATTTTTTCTTCAACTTGTTTAATTAACTCTATTTCTAAAAAAATAAAGCAAATGTGCATTAATTACTTGGTGGCATAAAAAGACCAAGCAAGCATTCTATTATTTTTTTTTGGTGGAAGCAAGCATTCTATTATTGGGGAAAACTTTAAAGTAAAATACTACCTCCGATGCTCCGATCCAAAAAGATTGTCGTTTGACTTTTTAACACGTATTTTAAGGAGCTAAAAACTATATAATATATTAACTTTTTTATTATTATTTTTTTATAATCTAATACTTATTACCAACAAATATTAAGTTGTAAAAAAATAATTTTAAAAAAGTAGATATTTTATATAGTTTTTAGCTTCTTAAAATACGTGTTAAAAAGTCAAACGACAATCTTTTTGGATCGGAGGGAGTACCTAAGAAAAAGGGAATGTTAATTGAAACAAGTTTGAATTGAAGAAACTGAACTTACATGAGACAACCTGCAGAAATAAACTGTCTCAAAAACATACTAACCAAACCGCGTGCTGCGGTTTCTGCCCATGATGTTTCCATTTTCTTTGGTTTTTGTAGAACAATGTAGTTTCCTCCAAGTACCCTATGTGCAACAATCATGCCAGCCTAAAAATAAGTGAGTTTTAACACATTTAGTTGTGTGCTATCCAACTGCATAAAAATGTGATGTGAAATAATAAAAAGAAGTATTTACCTTCAATCCATCCTCATGGAAGCCATAACCTAAATGAAGCAACAACTAAGTAGTAACATAATGTACAAGAAATGGAGAAAAAGAAAATAATGAACTCTTGCCAACAATGAAACTTATGTCGCTTTGGAGATTACCTTGATACGTGCCACTGAACCAGATTCCTCTTTTGCCTTGAATATTCTCAATCTCAAGTGATGCTTTTGATGCTGCAATGGAGGGGATAGGATGTCCAATTGACCATTTGAGCAATACATTCTTGGGCACATCGAATGGATTAAGAGTTGCAAGAAAAGGTTGATCTGCAGCTCCCTTGTGAATATTCTGTTCACCCCAAGATACAAATTACATGTTACAAATCATTGAGTATAAAATATAATATATCCTTCATGCATGTCAAATAGAAACCTTCCCAAATAATTCTCAACATGAAAAATTTGAGATATAAATGGCATTGATTTAGTTAATGTAATCTTGTCATTTGTTGCAAGTTCAACTTTCATCAATTTGGTTAATGATCAAAAACTTAATTAGTTCATTCTCATGGGTGAGCTATAAATTTCATAACTCTTATAACAAAATTACAAAAAAATACAACCCATTACCAATTCACCATAGGTCCATTAGTTACTAACCACCCATGCCTATTATTTTTTGTTAGCATTACATTGAACTAATTGATTGCTACATGCTTTTAATGTTGTTACAGTAATTAGGTTTTACAACTGTTTAAAGTTATTTACTTTTTCTGCTACATTTATTCTTTGTATCTTCCTATTTTGTCTTTTTCTTTATATTTTGTAACTCTCTTAGAAATACATAGATATGATTTTTCTTTTCTCCATCTTTCTCACTTTTCTCTCTCATTTCCTAACATGGTATCGAAGCCATATGATTTTTCTAAGCTTTTTCCCCCTTTTCATTGTTGAATCCCCTTTGAGTTATGTAGGTTTCTTTCTTCAAACTTCATGATTGAGAAAGTTAACCTTCACGAGCCTTCTTTGTTGGGAAAGATATGTCTGAACAACTAAAATCGTTTTTCTTCTTCCTCATCAGTCCACACATATGTTTTTCAGCCTTTATTGCTGAAAAGCTTCAACCTTTCCTCTCTTCATCCTTCATTGCTGAATATGTTTTTCATCCTTCATTACTAAAACTTAATTTCTCGTTTCTCAAGCCTTTATTGCTAAGAACCTTTTCATGTTTTCTCAATCTTTATTGTTGGAAATTTTCTTCTGTTTTCAACCTTCATTACTGAAATTACTTTGTTGTTTCTCATGCCTTCATTGTTGAGAATTTAACCTTGGGAAATTGGATTTTCTTCAACTAAAAAATCTCATCTTCCTTAAGCTATGAGTGGGTATCAAGGACTATTTTAGGTCCTAAAAACCTTAGGTTCAACAAAACGCAATCCCTAGTAGCACTTTCAAATTTCTCGTGGTTGATGGACACTTCATCTGGACAAAATTTCAAGTTGGATCTTCAAGATAAATCTCACATACCAACACAACAACTTCCAGATTTGTTGTCCAAAAGTTTGCATTGAAGATGATTCAAGAGCTTATTCCAAGCTAGATTTGTAAAGAGCTAATTCCAAGCTGGATTTGTAAGATCTTTAAACCCAAATTGAGGGAGAGTGTTAGAAATATGATAGTGTTACTTTTCTTGTAAATTGTGTTAGACAGACGACAAGCATCCCTAGTCTACTTTTAGATATAATTATTATGTTTTCTAGGTATTAGCTAGGTGCAATTACTCATTGTACCTTCATATTGTAACTCTTAGACTTCCTTACTCCTATTTATTTTGGGTTTCTCCCTTTGTAATGCACTCAGAAATATTATCTCTCAGTAAAACTAACATTTTCTAATAATAGTTATTATATATGTTGGCTCTTCCTAGCATATAGATGGTTAAGTGTAATTTAGCCAAAGTTTAATTGGCAATAATCATAGATGAAATCTACTTGCAGTTAGTCTGAGTCCAATATCTCAAATGTTGTCCCATTTGGTTTCATGTAACAAAGTAATAAAAAATGAAAGACATCAAATGAACAAGGAGGACCTGCAACCTACTTGTATGACATTAATCCAGTAAGTTAAGGACACTTGGTTATCTGAACTTCCTTGAAAATTCAATGCACTCCATGCCGCTGGCTGTCGAGGCATTAAGTTTTCATCTTGATGGAGAAAAATATCACTGCCAACAAGTGAATGAAAGATACCTAGACTTTAGTAACCATTAACTAGTAAATATAACTCTTTTACCATATGAATTTCTAGTACTTGCACTCAAATCTATAATTTATAACTTGAACAGTGAAGGTGAATTTAAAGCTTGGGATAATTACATGCTATCAAAAAATGATTCATCTTGGCATATGGATGTAAGATGTCAATCGTTCAAACCAAGCACATAAATAAATTGTGTATAAAATAGTTAATTTAGGGTTAAATTCATTTTAAATATTCCATGTAAAGGTTTTTATTTCTCACATATACATATATATATATATATATATATATATATATATATATAATCATATAGGAGATGGACATTTACAATACCTATAGAAATATTGAAAAGCTCCAAGAATTCTTCTTTCGTCATGGGTTGCTTGATTTCCTAAAATTTTCAAAGCATCTGGAGCATGAATGGCCAATATGCATTCATCATAAACATCCATTGAACCATCATCAAGAGAGAGTGTGCAACCTGTAGGAAACTCTCCAAATATTAATCACTGAGAAAAATTGTTGTAGATCCAATTTCATCCAATTGATTAGGATACACATGGAAGATTTATATATCCTCCATACAATACAAGTTATAGTATTTCCTCCATACAATACAAGTTATAGTATTTCAAATGCTCGAATGTGTAGATGGAAATCACACCTAATTTATAAAACTTTCATTTAATAGTGAGCTTATAAAAATAAAACTAAGACTAGTGCAAATTAAATCGATACCTGTACCCAAAAATGGGGACAGTAGATCCTCATCTAGTGCAAAAACCTATACTAACCGCATTATTGTTTTCTGTGAACAATCTGCTAAAAATCTTATTCGAAGCATTTGATTAAATAGATTAATACTCACCCTTTTCATTAGCTGAAACAAAATGCACTTCACAGTTGGTTCTTATTTCACAGCCTCTATCCACCAACTCTTTCATAACCTGGTCCAGAAAAAAAAGGAGGAAATGAAATGATGGATTGATCGTTTAAAAAATTAATCAATATGATTATAAAAAAAAGGCATGCAGTTTAATTATAACAAACCTTGTTGACATAACAATGGGACTGGCCTTTCACTCTTAACCACTGCGGACCTCCAAATAACTGCTAGCAACAATATAACATAAACTATGCATGACCAAATGGCCTATATGATTTCTAAAGGTCAATACTAATGAAGCAAAATGAGGAAGAATAAATGGGAACCTGAATCATATGATGATTGTGAAGACATGAAAGGACGGAGAACGCAGAAAAGGCCATTATTTGTGGTGACGGGCATGGCCAAAGTGAAGCACACAAGGGAATCTAAAGGAATAAAGTTTAATAATATCAAACACATTGATCCATTGTGCCCAAACTAATTGAATTAAGGACATGTACAAAATTTTCTTAGAATAGAGAAAAAAAACTTACAAGATAAGCTGTCACAAACAATTCTGAGTAGCCCTTTGACTTGATAAAACTCTCAAGTGTTTCATCCCGATGCATCTTCGTGCTATTTTCCAGTTCATCAAGGTATCTTTAAAGAAAGGGGAAACTGTTTCAAGTACCAAATATACTAAAACTATTCAAAAGAGGAAATTAGCTAGACACATATGTGTTATAGTATATTGTTCCACAATTTAGGATGGCAAAGCAAGAGGCAAATGACTTACATGGGGACATCATCCTTGAACTTGCTCACTTCGCGGAGCATTTTCCAGAAACAGGGGTTTAATAGATTTCCCTTTTGTGCAAACAAACTTGATAAACCATTTCGGGTCCCCCATTCTGATCCAATCCCTTTGTCTAAGCTTACGGAAAATGACATGTCAGAGCCCTCCATCTCGATTCCAAGACTATCGAATAACTCTGTCATATTTGGGTAAGTTACCTGTCCAATGATCCAAGACTTCACATTTAGATAACTTTATAAACATCAAATTAAAGAAAATATGGTGTACCCGTGTATGTAGAATTTTTTTTTTGATTAGGTAAAAATTCGAGTACCAGACAGACTTGACTCCTCGATAGGCTGACAAAGTCGGCAGACGGCGAACCGTCATACATACAACGTAAAATAAAAATGGTGCAATACAAAAAAACGGCAATCAAACAGTTCTAGTCGAAACAAACGATCCTAACCCAAACAAGCAGGGGATAACATAGACTAAACCCAGAGCCAAGCGCCACCAAGCGATGACACCACTGGCCAGCGGTACATCAGGAGTCCCTGTGGACGATGAAGACGAACCTCCGAGGAAATTTCCGGAACACGGAGTTGCCTCAATGCACACTGCCACGACCCCGTCCAGACCCGACACTGGATGCCAGAGCCCACATTCAGATTAAGACCGCCAAGAACAACCGAAAACACAGCCGAAAACCACCTGTACAAACGCACCAACATGCTCTTTCGGGATTTTAACAATACCCTCATGGGATTTTTCAGACCCTTTCGGTGGATTGACCAGTCCTTTCAGAATTTTTTTATTTTTATTTTTATTTTATTGGCAAATTCGGGCCCAAGGAAAAACCTTGGGTCCAAAGCAAACTTTTCGGACCAAGCCTAACCCCCTTCAGGCCACCTTGGGCCCAAAGAAAGCCCAAGGACCCAAAAGAGGGCAGGAGCCAGGAAGGACACAACGGCAGCGCAACCAGGCCTCGACGGCCACCAGCGCCGGCGAAGACTCAAGGGAGCCCAGCCCGAGGGAGAGGAGGAGATCGGCAGCGACATGAAGGAGGGGAAGACCCGAGAGAGAAACATGTCAGGCGACGACAAGCACAGATTTGGATGATAGGATGGAGGGTTGGAGGCCGGCCAAGGCATGGTGGAGACGGAGAGCACGAGAGCGTGATTGAAGAGGATTAGAAGCCTGAATTTTGTGAAGAGAACACCTTGGACAGGAAACCCCCAAAATCAAGGAAGCACCATCGACGGAAAACCACCAAAACAACCCAAAATCGGACTGTAGATGAACAAAACAGGCACGGAATCAGACTGTAGAAGATCAGGGGTGTGAATAAAGTTGCTAATAACCATTAACCCCAAATCGATTTTGGAGAAAAACCAGAAAAGGGGAATGGATTTGGGAGATTTGAAAATCTAGGGTTTCACAATCTTAAAACACCAAGGATTAAGCCAACTGGAAGACAAGGGTGACGAGACCTGCCAGATCAAAGCCGGCCGGAGTCAGGTTGGGGTGGCCGAAGCCATGGTGTGGCAACCCGAGCCGGAAGTTCATTGGCGCGTGGACGCGCGTTCCTCCACCCCAAAAGGGGTTTTTTTCCGTGTATGTAGAAATTAGCTTTAGAGAGTAGCATAGAATTAATTTTAATCTTAAATTATCAAATTAATTAAAATATAGGTTTAGTTAAAGGATTTTTTTTACTAAGACAATTTGAGATATTGATAATATGTATTCAATTATATGGAGTACCCTTCTCTGAAGTACGCGCGCCACGTGCCCTCTCGAAACCCTCCTTCCTGCGAAATCTGAAAAGCCCCAAATTCATCCGGAAGAAAACCTAACCCCCATAACCCTCCACACCTAAACCCCTCCTCTTGTCAAATCTATCCTCAAATCCGATCTGAAATAGGAAATTATGAAGATTTTCCTCTTCTCAAACAACTAGTTGTGTGGATTAGAGATGGTCGATGCCTTGTCGGCATGGTTTTGGAGTTTACAAAATTGCGAAGGGAGGATAAGCAAAGGTGTGAAGAGGTGCACGGATGGATGTCCAGGAGTAGATCTAATTATGATGGAGCAAAGGCCAGAAAGGATAGGGGTAATAGGGTCTTGAGTGCTCGGCCACCCCCGTGGCCTCATCCACGAGCTTGGTGGGTACGGATTTCGCCGGTAGGAGAAATTTCTTGCTTTCTCCGTACATTCGGAGATGTGAGAACTCGTGTTCGCCTCTGCAACACGGTTCTGATGATTCGATACGGGTCTTGGAAGGTCAGCGCCCCTGGCTTTTCTCTCTCCTTTCTTCAAATCTTTTTAAAGAAACCAGAGTGTGTGGTAACCCCTCACACTCTTCTTCACCTTCTACTTCTAAAAAATCTGATTTCTTTCCAACTTACTAACCAACTCTCTGTTGTTTCTGTGCTCATGGCTTCGTCCTACATGGACAAAGGCAAGAAACCCATGGATGCCGAGTCCCTCGGTCATCCAAAAAAAACTCCAATTTGGGCCTAAAACCCATGGCTGATGGCTTTCCTTCTGTGGGAACCCCGGTTCCTTCGGAGGGCAGGCTAAAGGCTAACCAAAAACATCTTAAGAAAATCTTGGAAAAACCCAAGATTGATGTGCAGCTGCTGATGGAGATTCAATCTGATGTTCAAAAGAACTTTTCAAATCTCAACAATACATCACTGTTTGCTACAATTGTGGGGGACTCGACTGAAGACAAAACCAATGTAAGTGTCGAGTGGCCCTCCTTGGAGGGTCCAAATTATCTAATCAATTCAAGTACCCTTTTAGTATATGAAACTTGGACTGATAGGGAAGCACTGCTTGCTCGTAAACTACCTCTATGGCTTCTAAATATGGGCAGCATGACTAAATCCTTAAGGAAACTAGAATTATATGGATGGTGGTGGTGGAGGAATGGCGCCTATGATTTAAACTGTCTAATGATGGCCTCTTTGCAAAGTGAAAAGCGTGGTGTGTCAAGTATATTGAAATTCCAATATTCTATAAACATATTTAAACAATTACCCATCTCCCCATTGGGAACTAACTATACATACTATGTAGTATGGAGTTTACCCTCTTGTATTCTCTCCTCCCCTAGTGTATTTTGTTTATTGATGCAAAGGTGCAGGTGGGTTTTTTTGTGTATTGCCCAAGATGGAACAAGAATAGGTCGATTAACAGTGCAAGGAAAGTATGTAAGGAGTATCAACAGGGTTTTGGCTTTGATCTCAATGTCAAAAAATAATTGGTCTTCTTTCTCTATGGCATCCCTGATCGTTTGTGGAAGAAAGTGTAGGGTAAAGATTCATAAAAAAATCTGGGTAAATAAACCTATGTACCGAGATTTTGATAGACTAAATGTGACAGGCATAACAACAAGACTAATGGGAAGTTGTAGGTGGCAGGCTAAATGCTTTCTAATGAAGATCTATGTGTTAAGAATGTATTACTCACAGGTCCATGGCGTACAATTAATTGTTAAGGGTGAGTACTGTCTAACAAACTTGTGTGGCGAGCCTCTTATTAAACAAAGTAAGCCTGAGTCTGCTAATGAGAGATGTACCAAGTGTATAAGCTTAGGTAACTCAAGCTCTTCGTTTAGCTATCTTCAAAGCAAAAGACCTTTTGATTATCTGCACTTTAAAATAATGAAACGAAGTATGGAATATCAAAATGCTAGCCGTCTAAACAATACAGAAATGGCTATATCTTATATCTATTATAGTAGTTAGGAGAAATTGAGTTAAAGACTTTGTCTGGGCTAATTGGTGGCTATATCTATTATAGTAGTTAACTACCATAAGTATTCCTTCCAAACAACGAGGGGTGTCCCGGGGGCTAGAATTCAACTGCTACAGAACTCTCTTCAAGCTCCCCACACAAGGGCCATGGAGAAGTACCTTGGGTGTCCAATCATTAGCGGTAGTGTTAACAAGGAAACGTTTGAAGACATCGTTTGTAAAACAAAAGACCAACTATCTAAATGGAAAGCCAACTCCCTCTCTCAGCAGGGTCGCTCCATACTTATCAATTCTAATTTGTCAGCAAAGCCCCTATTTGCAATGCAAAGCTTCATGCTACCCGCCTCCATTCATAAAAATCTAGATCAGATTAACCGATCATTTTTTTGGAATAAGGATCTCCAGTATAAACCTTTGATTAACTGGGATAGGATTTGTAAGCCTAAGTGTAAAGGCGGTCTAGGAATAAGAAAGTCCCAAACAATGAATGAAGCACTTCAAATGAATTTACTGTGGAAAACACTTGCAGAACCAGAGAATATGTGGGTACAAATTATAAAACACAAGTACCTTAATAACTCCGACATCCTAAATTACAGGCAAGCCAAAAATTCATCCTGGTAAAGGAGAAATGCCTCTTCTTTAATAGAAAAGTTCAAGACTGGGTTGGTATGGTCTATAGGCGATGGGGCAACGGTCAAATTTTGGACTGATAGATGGATTACCAATGCACCACTAGATCAGAAGTATGGTAGTTCCCTGAACAGAGATAAAAGTATAACAGTTGAATTTATTATTAATGGCCAATGGGATAGAGACAAACTCTCCGCTGTAATTGACCATAACATGGCCCTAACAATTATGGAAACTCCGCTTCCGTTAAAACCTATGTCGGATAGGCTTTATTGGTGGCCAGACAAGCAAGGATGGTTCTCGACAACAAGTGTTGTCAAACTAATCTCAAATCAAGACTCGTTTGCTGACGATCCAAATAGTTGGGTGTGGAAGGTAATAAAAAACTTTTTGTGGAAAATGGCTCAGAACGGCCTCCCCACGAAAGAAAGACTGAATAAGCGAGGGACTCTGATCCCAAATCAATGTGTTTTCTGTGATAGCCCTCCAGAAGATGAACAACATCTTTTTATAGAATGCCCCTTTGTCATAAACTCCAATTTAAATGTGCCTAAACTATACAATTTAACCAACCAAAGAAGTGGGCCCAGATGGTGGGAGAGCAATCATTGGCATGATTGGAAAATATCTTAATAAGGAGGAAAAGAAAGAAATGGCGATAAAGTGGTGGACAAGGTGGTTTTATAGAAACCAAGTTTCATTTGGAAGAATAAATAAGCCTTCTTATTGGGAAAATCAACATTTTCTTAATAAGATAAAAGATCAATGGAAAAGGGCGGTTCGGGATGAGGAGGAGGTTCCTCTCTCATCCACAAGTCAGAGGCCAACACAGAATCGGAAACTGAGCAGGAAGAATGTTAAATGGCGTAAACCGGATCCTGGATTCCTCAAGTTAAATTTTGATGGTACAACAGACGGGTCGGGACAATCAGGTGCGGGTTTCATAATTAGAGATTGGGAAGGAAAGGTGATTATGATGGGGGCAAAACAGTTGGGGCGCCTTTCCCCGGCAATGGCCGAAACTATGGCCCTTCGTGAAGGAATTACCGCTGCCAAGCAAATCGAACATGCGAATATTGTCATTGAAGGTGACTCTAAAATCATTTTAGACAATCTAAAATATAATAGCCCCTGCCCTTGGGAAATTGAACTTCTTTTGGGAGATATTAAGAGACAAATTACTGAATTCCAAAACGTGGTATTTTCGCATGTGCCCCGCGAGGGTAACAGGTCGGTCGACAAGGTTGCACACCTTGACGGCCTTGTTAATGGGGCGGCTCTGTCATCTTATACTGATCTTAATGATCTCATCCGTCGGGATGCTATCGGTTAGGTTTTTCCAACCGAATTCTTACCTATTCAAAAAAAAAAATTGAGATATTGATTCAAGACTTGCTAAATTAGGTATAGTACGATAGATAAATGGTTGTATTATATTGTTATTATGTTATAAGAATACGATCGATATGTTGGGATGACTTTAATATATATATAAGTGTTTGGTGGGTTGAATCACAACGGTTGTCTCTTCAAATGGGTGAGCCAAAACCCATAATGGGTATGTCATTCATGATACTTATAATCGAGCTAAGTAAGAAATTCAATCAAATAAATGGAGTCATACATATATATTATACGTCATTGTTGAATATCGGAAGAAAATGTTCTCATATGACAAAGACTTGAATATAGGGGGAGGGGCCGGGATGGGATGCCTGATGCCTCAATCAACCAATAAAGAAAAAGTATAATCCTCGCGACATGACGCGTTTATACAAAAAATAAATAAAAATCATTATATATAGTAGGTAATTTATTCTTTTAATTCTGGATTCTTGATGTTCCTAATATCGGAAGTGTGAAAAAAAAAATCAATGTTTCGTAATAAATTAAAAATGAGTCAATGATTGAAAAATAAAAAAATATAATGGTAAAAATTAAAGATTAAAGATTAAAAATTAAAATTAAAAATTAAAGATTAAAATTAAAAATTAAAAATTAAACATTAAAGATTAAAAAGTAATAAGTAAATATTAAAGATTAAAGATGAAAGATGAAAGATGGAAGATGGAAGGTGAAGGATGAAAGATGAAAGATGAAGGATGAAGGATGAAGGATGAAAGATGAAAGATGAAAGATATGAAAGATGAAAGATTAAAGATTAAAGATTAAAGATTAAAGATTAAAATTTCAAATTTCAAATTTAAAAATTAAAAATTAAAAATTAAAAATTAAAAATTAAAAATTAAAATTCAAGAGGAGAAAGGAGAAAAGGAAGGGAAAATTTGTTATTGGTTGAATTGAAATAACTAAAATGGAGATGGAGAAGGCACGTAGGCAAAAGTCTCCCTCCGATCCAAAATGGATGTCGTTTGACTTTTTAACACATATTTTAAAGAGCTAAAAACTATATAATATATTGTCTTTTTTATTATTATTTTTTTATAATCTAATACTTATTACCAACAAATATTAAGTTGTAAAAAAATAATTTTAAAAAAGTTGATATTTTATACTCCCTCCGTATCACAAAACTTGTAGTTTTAGAGTAGTAAACCTGTATCAAAAAACTTGTTGTTTTAGCTATAGTTATTATCTTTATAGGTAATGATTGCTCTTTTTATAGGTAATAATTAGTGCTTTTAGGTACTTTATCCTATAAAAGTAAAGGAAATATAGGTATTATTAATAAGTGTGCATAAAGCTAAAACTACAAGTTTTGTGATACGGAGGGAGTATAGTTTTTAGCTCCTTAAAATACGTGTTAAAAAGTCAAACGACATCCTTTTTGGATCAGAGGTAGTAGTAGATTTACCTTCATATATCAACTTTTTAGTATGAGGCTCATTTGATATATCTCAATCAGACCTGTCAAACGGGTCATTCGGGTCTGGTTCGGGTCGGGTCACTTCAGATCTCGGGTAAAACGGGTTGGCTAGAACCCGGGATTGACCGGGTTTTGGGTTTGTCAAATTTTTCCTTTTTAAATTAAAAAATCATGATTTGGTAATTTTGCGATAAATTTTAATTATATATAAAAAAATTAATTAGAAATCAATCGGGTCAAAATTACCGGGTCACCGGGTCGAAACCCAGATTATGCGGAAAATTTTCAGTTTTTTGGATTCGGGTCGAAAAAAATTTCCGGGTCAAAATTTCCGGGTTCGGATCGGAAATTTTCCGAACGTTCAGGTCGAATCGATTGGATCGGATTGTGTTTTGACATGTCTAATCTCAATGGTTAAAGGGATAGATTTACCTTCTTTTAATTGCATTAAACAAATCTGTCGGTATTTAAAATTGCATTAACGTACTGGACCCTTACTCTGACCTGGATTTAATTGGAGACAGCTGGCCCAGCTGGGCATATGTGATTGCAGCGGCGACAACGTAATGAATTTACTTTGTTTTATTGAGTACATTAAAACCATTTCGGAGTGGTTCACTAAAAAAAGATTTGTGATTAATACTTAAAGGTTCTCATTTCAAACCCCGAATATAGCCGCTTTTTATTTATAAATTCAAGGAGAGAGTACATTAAATTTTGATTTGGTTTAGTCGGCTGGATATATCAACTCCTACATAAAATAACAACTAAAATAAACAAAGGTTTGTTTATTGTGTGTCATAAGAGCAAGCCCAACAGCTTTGGTAAAAAATCTCTAAAATAGAGATTAAAATGTCAAAATCTCTAAAAAAAATTCACTCCAACTCCAACAGCTTCTCTATTTTACAGATTTTTACATTTATTAAAAACTATAATCAATAAATGTATTTATTAAAGATATTTAATTCTACATTTCTAAAAACTTAATTTAAACTTAAATCTAACATTTAACCTCACATTTGTTGGTGAACTATTATATGTTACCCATCTTCTTGCATGGTATCTTAATTTTTTTTATTATTATTATATTCTCATGTGATATTTTTTAAAAACAAAATCTAGTGATAAATTTGATATTTATTTTTTAAATGGTATTAATATTAAATTTAGATTTTTACTATAAAAGTTATCATAAAATTGGATAAAATATAATTCAAACTTAATCTTATTATTTTCAGTTAGTTAATATATATTTTATTATAAATTAGATTGGTTATTAGTCCTATATGATTAATTAATTAAATTAATTAACTAATAAGGCTTAATTTATAATTTATAAAAATAAAATCATTCCAATATGAGTTATGAGTTCAAGTGAATATTTTTTGAAGTGAAAATTTTATAGACTAATTTTTTAATGTGAATTTTGTAGCATTAAATTGGATGAAATTAGTTATGCTATTTTATTTATAAAAGTTAACATAGAATTATGATGTTTTGTTCTATCTATATTTATTTAACATAATTAATTTATATATTATATCAAATTATATCAACTTTTTAATTAATTTTTAAAAATAATTATATTTTTATTACTAGTAATTAAGTATGAAATTATATTTTTTTCTTTATTATGGGTGAAAATGTGGGGTTGCATCATTAAATTCTATATAGGGACAAGTGAACATTAAATTATAGAGATCAACTTCTCTTCCTCCAAATTTAGAGATTTTTTCCCTCCCTCTATCAATTTCTCTATTTTAGAGATGGGTTTAGAGAAGCTGTTGGGGTGAAAAAATGGTCATTTTCTCTAAAATCTCTCTTTTTCTCTATTTTAGAGAAGCTGTTGGGCTTGCTCTAAGGGTATACGATAAAAATACTTTATTAAGAAAGAAAATGAGTGAATTCATAATCTAATTTAAAAATAGCAAAATCGGGTGTATCTACGAAAAATATTTCTCAATTAAACTCATTATCTTAGGTCCCATAGAAACCCGAATAAACAAATAGCTACTTGCCTCCTCTCACAGTCGTAGAGATTTCGATCAGTATCAATTCAACAAGACAACAACATATGTTGTCATCAAGTTGGTTCAAACAAAGTTGTGGAGCTAGATAGTGTCAAATTCAATGAGTGAAATGAAAAATATATGAATTGTTATACACACTTGTAACATTGAGGGAATAAATGGGAAGTTACGTACCCGATTGAAGGCCATGAAAGCAAGGTCGAGTTCGACGCCATCAATGGTGAGGGTCCTGGCATGGCGGCCACCGAGCTTTTCCTCTTTCTCGTACAAACAGACGCTAACGCCAGCCTTAGCGAGCTCGTACGCGGCTCCCAGGCCAGTGATGCCTCCTCCTACCACTGCTACTCTCTTCATCTTCCTCCTCCTCTACAAAAACTCTTTCAATTATACCATCCACAAAAATAGATATTTCTCTTCTTAGCTGCATATATATAATATATATACAGTATACACGTACAATCATTGGCTTACCTAAAGTCTGGTAGGCCAACGATTGTGCGTGTAATTTTGGCGGCATTTATTACAAGTATCGTGCTAGCAAAAAAAAACGTTATTAAAATAATGAAATATGAAAAGCATGCTTCTCGGATGCTTGTGAGGATATCCTGCACCCTACCGACTACTTTTTTTTTTGTTTTTTTTTTTTAAGGAAAAAATTCGGGTGGTGATTAGCCTACCCGAGAGCATCCCGAAGGATGAGATCACGAAGATCTGAAAGAAATACAACCACACCCAAAGCAAATCCGGAAAAACCTCAAACCCTTAGCAAACAAGCGGACACAATATCGAGAGGAAAGAAGCCCGACGCGGTGAAGTGGATAGCGAGCGCATGGGACAACATTGGCTGACACGATGTCTCGCCGCCGGAAAGACGGAAAGCAGAAATCCTCGTAAGGCAAAGACGACACCTGGGGAAGTGTGGATGCACCCTACCGACTGCCGTACACCCTACGGCAAAAAACTAAATTATTTTAGGTTATAATTTTACTAACATTTTTTAAAAATATATTTATATTTCAAATACTTGTATTTACATATTTATAAACTTTTATTGGAAAAAAAATCATATTTAAAATAAAATTTATATTTTTTTTTCTAATATAATTGATCTTTTAATTTTATAAAAAAATTTATGATAAAATTTTATAAACCTATGAATATGAATATATATATAAAAGTTAAATATATAATTTAAAATTTTTTTCAACATTGTTTTATAACAAAAATAATTTTAGGGGGCACCACGGGGCACACCTAAAGTTGTAGATGATCCTTACTCCCTAATAGGGGTGGCTATATATCCCCGAATAGGTGATATATGCACTACATATTGATGGATTCTAAATCCGTTTCACTCATATTTTTTGGTAGGAAATCGTGAGATGCAGGCTCTCATTTATAAATAAAAAACGGACTACACAGGCACCAAACGGAGAGTAGTCCTTCCCCTAGCATCCTCATCAACAATAAGTTCAATCTCTAAAGGCGGAATGTACACCAATAGGATAAGTATAGGCTAGAGTCGCGAGGGAGTCAGCGACAGAGTTCGCTTCCCTGAAGACATGCCTCAACTGGACCTCCCAGTCTCGACTAAGTAAGCTCCGGCACTGCTGTACCAGGACAGAAAGGGGGTGATGCCTCCCAACGCCCTTCCGAAGCAAATCGATTGCAGTCCTGGAGTCCGACTCGACAATCACCTGCTTGTGTTCTGCCTCCCACGCCAAACGGATCCCATCGAAGAGGCCCCAAAGCTCAGCAACCGGCACCGTACAACACCCAATGTGTCGAGCGCAACCGGCCAGCCAGCGCCCGTCTGCATCCCGAAGCACTCCACCTGCACCAGCAATCCCATCCGCCGCAACAGAGCCATCGGTATTCACCTTAACCCAACCCACAATCGGCTTCTCCCACCCGATCTCCATCATGTGCTTCTCGACGGCAAGTGTCCTGGTACCAAGGCGTTGCCAAGCAGTGGCGTACTCAAGTGCTTTTGTCTTGATGAACTGCACTTTATCCACCATACATTCCGTACCATTAAACACACGGTCATTCTGCCACCTCCAAATCCACCAAAGTGCCGTCGCAAAGACACAGCCCCAATCGACATTGCCCATATAAACCTGCGTCACAAGTAGCTGCTCCCTAACCCAGGCAGCAAATGGACTCTCGAAGAAAGTCCGGCTGCTCGTCGGCCTACCAAAAGCCATCCACAACCCGTCAACCTTGCGGCAATGCCTAAACAAGTGATTGAGGGTCTCGGCCTGGTCTGAGCACGCACCACAGGTTGGATCCGTCGCAAAATGGCGTCGACACCTCTCCTCATTTGTAAGGATAGCCCCTCTGAGTATCAACTACATAAAGCACCGGACGCGTTCCGGCACCTTCAACCCCCAGATTCTTCGAAACACATGTGAATCATTGAAACTCACCTCATGGGAGCCCCTAATCAACTCATATGTTGATACATGTTCAATAATCCTTGCAAGTTATAGAATGTACTCTAACAGATTTAGGATCCGTCTATATTTTTGGGGTTTTATAAAATGGATCCATGATTTATTTTTTATATTTTTATCTTTTAGCTTTGTTCTTTCTTGTTTTTTCTTTTTGTTTTTATATATATACCAAGATCCGCCCTTGCTTTTTTTAAAAAAAGTTTTACTCTCTTTCTTTTCTTTTTTCTTTTCGTTTTAATTTATTTGAAATTTTTTGTTTGTTATTACAATGGACGGATTTAGGATCCGTCTGTATTTTTTTTCTACAGCTTACAATGATTACTAGACAAGTGTCATGTTGTAGTTAAAACGGATAAAAAATCCATCTGTTGAAATGCATATAGCACCTATCTCCGGTGCATATATAGCACAATCCCTCCAAATACGTAATTTCGTGTGTTAGAGATAAACCGTTTCACCTTTTATTTTTTAATCCATAACAACATATGTAAAAACAAGTAAAACGTCGTTGAACCGCTAACCAGCGGTTTCATTGCTTAATGATGCTTGGCGTTGATTCGTAGTCTATGTTGTCCCCAACGTTTTAGGGATAGGTTCGGTTGTTCGTCTAGATCTGTTAGCTTGCTATTGATTGTATTGCACTTTTCTTTTACGTTGTATGTTTAACGGCTCACCGTCTGCCGACTTTGTCGGCCACTCGAGGAGTCAGAGACTTGTCTTACCCTCGAATTCTTACCTGATACGGAGTATATATATAAAAAAAAAGAAAAGAAAAAAGAGAGTAAAACAACGTTGTTTTACATTATTGAAGGGTCTCAAAACTCTGTGTTTTGGTTATGCACTTATGCAATTAGGTGTCTTGAGGGGCCACCTGTCATGCGAGGGGTATCTGCATGAACTTCAAGTGCAGTGGGCGACAGATGTATGAAAATGAATGGTTGAGATTAACTGTGGCTATTGATTAATTTTCCAAATTAAAATGAGCAGTAAATTAAAAGGAAACCAATGGAGAAAGATTTGATTGATGACGATAGATACAAGGAATTGAGTTTTTCAAAAAGATAGTGAAATCTATGACAAAAAGGGAAGAAATCAATGGAGAAATGTATCACCATCATTGGTTGGGGGAGGGGGGTTGTTTGTGGTTTATCCGGAATGGATCACTGGAAAGAACTTGCGGGTAGTACTTAAAGGTCTCCAGTTCGAACTCCGGATATGACCGTTCTTTATTTACAAATTAAAGAAAGGACAAAGGAGAGAGATTAAAGGTGAAGATTAATTAATTGAAATGAATATAATAATATGGGATGTAATCTTGACCATTGATTTAGATTAAAGGTTGAGATTAATCTATTAGATAGATATTAAAAAAAAAAATTTAGGAGAGAATCCTGGTCTCACCACGTCGCTATGAACGCGGTGCAAGTCAATATGAACATGATGTCTTAAACCCTGATTTGCTTTCGATTTCCAGTGTCTCCTTCCTAGTTGATTCGGACGTGTACCACGTCGATTTGCACGTGCACTAGCATAATCCGGATTTGTGGTGTATCTATCAACACCTATACTATATTCATTTTTCTCTACACATATGACGATTTCCTATTCAATAACTCTAAGCAGGAACTCTTATGACAAAGCAATGATTTGTAGCAAATAACCAAGATGTAAAAGTAACCAGATTTATGATTGCAAAGTAGATTAATATTAAAGTAAAAAGAACATTTCACTTGTAATTCTTTGACAATTGTTGGAATTCATGGTCCTAGGATATTGATCTATCAATTACTCATATTCATAGGTATACTCGACTAAAGTTGAGAGATCCGTAGAGATACACTCACCTTATTCAATATTACTAAAGAATAGCATTAAAGACTCAAGTAATCAGACCAATTGACACATTGATTCAATGCAATTAAGGCAGATAGGCGTAAATCGAACTCAGCCCTATTCAAATATCCACAACATAGATCAACTGAAATCACCCACTACAAAGACAAAGAAACATTACTATCTCAATACCTTCGTTTTGCTATCAAGAAAACAATAACGAATTCATAGCTAAGATGCAATTCCTAACATGGTGATCAAGTATATAAAGGAACACAAATATAATCAATAAGCACAAGATGATAACTATGAATATGAATAACTAAATAGAATCAAGTCCTCATAATCCAAACAGCCATCTCTTCGAATCACAGACGAAATTATGAGTTTAGCAACTCATAGGCCAATTCTCTCTTTCTCTAATTGTGTTCATAGTCTCACAAATTATTCATCTCTCTCTAGAACAACTGAAATAACCTAATAAAGCCTCTCTAAGAGTTGGCCAAACCCTAGTGGAAATAGGAATAAAATAATAAGAAATAGTGTCTTCAGATCCAAAATCGCAAACGTTGGAAACCGGCCCACGACGGGCATCGTGCAAAGGGCAGTGGGCGCCACCTATGCATGCAGTGACCGTCTTTCCCCGAATGACTTCAATAATCTCCTATGTCATGCTTCCTTTGCTCCTCTTTAGCTTCCTCCTTAGCCTCCATATGCTCCAAAATATGTACCTCTTAAGCTCTTCCAAAGTCCATTCAAGGTCGGAATGTAATTCTGCAGAACAAACACTAAAAAGGGGTAGATTCCGAACTCGAATACTTCACAAGCAATATACGAAACTAGACTCAAACAATAACAAATCCACTACCTAATTGCAATAAGAAATACCTATAATGCCTATATGAAATATGCATTATCAGAGCGCATCACGGGCCATACGTGTAAATACCCAACCTTCTGTTCATAGGCTGTTTTACTCCCTTGAGTAAACAGCCTGTGAATATCGCGATCAGTATCCTGGTGTTTATGAGCATAACCTCATGACAAGCAGGGCCCACAAACTTCTCACTCCTTAGGGCAAAGAATATATGTACTATTAATCTAGAAACATTTACTAATTGTTGAGAAGGAATTTAGTTAATGAACTTCTTATGAAAAAAAAATCTCTTTTATAAGTTAATTATTGTTATTTATAATTTTTGGGTTTCAAATAAATTGGCAAATGGTGAAATTAAAAAAGTTCAGAACATGGTAAATTTTAAGAATTAATTAGGCATGAAGTTGGAGCATTAAGTAGGCAAAAACTTCTTTTATATAGTTATATAGATATAGATTATAATAATATTTTATTAATAAAAAAGAATATAAAAATATAATCGTGGAATGGAAATCATTAACACATAGGAGTATTATTTTTTGGAAACAACAACAAAAAAAAAATTCGTATCGCCCCCCTTCTAGGCCGAAATGAACGCGCCCCAACCATTTGCCACGCGCCCCCAAATCAACCATGACAAACCCTCAATCCACAAGGCTCTTGATTTCTCCGACGGGTTTCTGCTGGTTTCAAGCCTCAAAACACATCTCGATGTTGAATCGAGCCCCTATTGCGGCGTCCTCGCGCCCCTGAAGCCACGTCCTTCACATCCAACTCTCGTTCTCTTGGAAGTTGGTCTGTTTTGTAGCCAAAGCTGTGATAGGGCTGTCATCGGTTGTCGGTGGTTTGAGAAAGTGGGAAAAAATTTCAGAAAAAGGAAAAAAGGAAAAAAGTGTCCCGCCGGTTGGTGTGGTGGTCCGGAGCTCTGCGGCGGTGCGAGCTGTGGGGGACCGCCGGCGGTGGCACTTCGATGTGCCCTGGGGAGAGTATGTCAGGACTTATGTTCTCTGGTGGCGTGGTGGGCGAAGTGCCTTCCGTCCTCTCGATTGTCGATGCTTTGGGTCCCGGCGTCTCCTTGTCCCTGTCTGGAGGCGATCTGCTTTGTGTTGGTCCTGTTTCCGACCCCTCTGGTGCGGCGATGGTGGTGTTTCTCTCTCCTGATTTCTCAACAGTTGTTTCTTTATCTTTATTCAGGTCATACCTTAAAATCCATTACCTAATTTTGGTTATGTGCATTTTATTGTTTTGTAATGTCACCGTCTCGTGGTGGTTGAATAACTCGGTTTCACTTCCTCTTCTCCTGTGTCGTTTGGCTCGGCTCTGTAGACAGCTATTGGATGTGGTTGTGTTCTCTCTTCATGTTAACACCGATACTGGGGTGGTGCGTTATGCGCCCGCCCTATCTAACTCCCGAAAGGGCCCAAATCCTCCTAGTGATGCTAAACAAATGATTCCGATTCAGGGCTCCATCCCTGATGAAGGATATAATCGTGGGAAAAAAAAAGTGTAAACAGATTTTGCAAGGGCTTAACATCGATCGCTTGGTTTGTTATCGGGATGGTTTTCAAGAAATCTTCGATAATCTGGCTCTCACCGCTTTGTACGCCTCGTTTGTCGGCTTTCCGGTGAGCTTCCGTACCATCGACAAGAAGGTTTTCTTAGTACGGATGTTTCTCGTCGGAAACTGCTTTGTGTTTCCGATGCCTGATAATAGGTTCAAATTGCGGTTTTCGATCGTTGAAGAGTGTGACAACGTATGGGATGCGTGGCCATTCCATTTTGCGACCCGACTGTTGTTCTCCAGTCCTTGGAGGTGTGAGTTTGTCCCCTTCTCTAAGCCATTATCCGCCTTGGCCGGCTGGGTTCTTTGTTCAGATGTAATAGTTACGCGAGGGGTAAAGAAATCTTGCTCCTCTTGCTATAAAAAAAAAAACAAAAAAACAAAAAGGGTATCTTGGCCAAGCCAGTACTGGCATATGGGCAGTTTCTTTGTCCACATCATAAGGCTCTCTAAGAGTATTTACAAACTAGATTATCAAAATTGCATCGATGTAAGGACTCCGCAACTTAGTCCTTTCATCATCAACGATGTTTTATGAAGATATGCTTCTGGAATTGCCGTGGAATTGGAAAGCGTACATTCTGGACGGAAATAGACTCAATGTGCAAAAACGAACACATTCAAATCATGTCGCTAGCAGAAACAAAGTCGGAAATTATTCCGGACGACAAGATGTGGAAAAATATTGGGTTTGATGAAGGGGTTTGGTCGCCTTCCACTGGAAGATCGGGCGACATTGGGGTCCTTTGGAAGTCTCACCAGATGCTAAATGTGTCAATTTCCGTCACCGTGCACACTCCCCGTATTATTGGACTCAGACTAGAAAGCTTGCAGAATGGATTTCCGATGTTGGCTCTCTTCGTCTATGCACCACCAACTCCAAATGATAAAGATGCCTTCTGGGATACATTAATAACAATTGTAAACAACTCCTCTATTCCTTGCATGGTTATAGGGGACCTTAACGAGATTCTTTGCAGTACTGATAAATTAGGCGGAGCCGCTACCCGAGCATCAAGGATTTCTCGGCTAATATCTTTCAAAAACGATTGTAATTTGTTTGACCTACCCACCTTTGGAAACCAGTTTACATGGAGAAAGAATCCGGAGGAAAACTTCAACATCCGTGAAAAACTTGATCGGGTATTAGTTCATCAACACATTCTTACGTCCTTCCCCAATATGATAACCCATAACGGTGCTTTCTCTTCCTCGGATCACTGTCCAATTTCTATCTCGATCGACGACGATTCTACCTTCAAAGCCCCGCCTTTTAAATTTGAGAACATATGGCTAATGAGGAAAGATTTTCGCAATATTGTGAAGCAGTCCTGGCGGGCGTCCTGCCCTGGCTCGGCTATGTTTCAACTAATGTTTAAACATAAAATACTGAAAAGAAGGGCAAAAGAATGGAACAAAACAAACTTCGGTAACATCTTCCGCCAACTAAAAGAGGTGGATTCAGAGCTCCTGCTTATCCAGTCAACGGGCTCACCGACAGACTCACAAACATATCAAATAAAGGAAAAACGACTGATTACGAAGCGAGAAAAGCTCCTTCTTTTACAGAAATCATACTGGAGCCAAAGGGCAAAAACGAAACACCTCAAACTCTCAGACTCGAACACGGCTTACTTCCACCGAGTGGCTTCAGGACGACGACACAGGAAACAAATTCGAAACATCACCTCTTCGAGCGGAACATTGGTTTTGGGTGAGGAGAATGTCAGGAATGAGATAAAAAAGGAGTTTGAAAATAGGTTTAAGAAAGAGTCAATAGAAGAAGGGATTCTGTCTGACCTCTTGAACCTAATACAACCTTCCATCTCGGCAGAAGAGAACAGTTTCCTTATTGCACTTCCGTCAAACTTAGAGATTAAAATGGCGGTGTTCAATCTAGGAAGAAACAAGTCCCCAGGCCTGGATGGTTTTACAGCCGAATTCTATACCAAATACTGGGATATCATCGGGAAATCAGTGATCTGTGCGGTCAAGGGGTTTTTCCACTCCGGGAGAATACTCCGTCAAATAAACCATACTTTTATCTCCCTTCTCCCAAAAAGGGACGATCCAACATCCACCTGCCACTACAGGCCCATCAGTTTATGTTCTAATATTTACAAAATAATTTCCAAAATATTGACTGAAAGATTAAAAAAGGTAATCGGAAAACTCATACATCCTCTGCAGGGGGCCTTTGTGTCGGACAGGGCGATACAGGACAATGTCCTCATAACCCATGAAATCTTCCACTCCTACAAAAGTCGTAAGGGACGCGAAGGCTGGCTGGCAATAAAGTTAGACATGGAAAAAGCATATGACAGGGTCGATTGGCACTTCATTAAAAGTGTACTCCTCAGATTTGGATTTCACGATACTTTTACTTCATGGATTATGGAGTGTATAACATCCGTTTCGTTCTCTGTACTAGTTAACAACGACCCCACAGAACTGTTCTATCCATCCCGTGGAATTCGCCAGGGGGACCCTCTTTCTCCATTCCTATTTCTTTTGGGTGCAGAAGTTCTGGCCCGTAAACTCGCTGCTGAAGCCAGCCTTGATAGACCCCACATTGGCTTTTCAATTGGACATAACGGGCCCCGGGTTCCGTTTCTTTCATTTGCATACGACATCATCATCTTCTCCAAAGGGAGTGTGGATGCGGGGTGCAAAGTAAAATCGATAATTGATTCATACTGCAGAGTGTCAGGCCAGAAGGTCAATTACCATAAATCTAGTTTTCAACCGACTTCAGGGATTCCATGCCATAGGATCCTTGAATTACGTAACTGCCTCAACATCACAAACAAAAACTCACTAGAGAAATATCTGGGATGTCCTATTATTAATGGTAGAGTCACAAGCAGTACATTCGAAGATATCATCTGCAAATCCAAACAACAACTGTCGAAGTGGAGGGCCAATGCGCTTTCCCAACAAGGTCGTGCAACCCTGATCAATTCCAACCTTTCGGCTAAACCTTTGCATGTAATGCAGAATTTCATGCTCCCCGCTGCCATACATAAAGAACTGGACCAAATAAATCGTTCCTTCTTCTGGAACAAGGATTTACAGTATCGACCGTTAATTAGTTGGGATAAGGTATGCAAACCGAAGCGGTTTGGAGGGTTGGGAATTTGCAAATCGGGAGAAATGAATGTCGCTCTTCAGATGAAACTTATGTGGAAAATTCTGGCAGAACCCAATAATATTTGGGTAACTTTAATCAGACATAAATACCTGCGTTCTGCAAGTATTTTCGAGTACAAACGATCGGGAACTAGCTCTTGGAAGTGGTCTAAGCTTGCTAATTTAATTGACACTTTTAAATCAGGCTTTATTTGGTCTGTTGGAAATGGACGCACGATAAAATTCTGGACGGATAATTGGATCACTACCTCCTCCCTACAGTCTCGGGTTGGTAACCGCCAGGGGTACGACCAGAATGAGACCGTTAGTGACTATATTATGGGGGGGAAATGGTGGAGCGAAAAGCTGCAAATGGAACTACCAAACAACATTGTTAAAGAGATTTTAGACATCCCCCTTCCGGCATCAAATATACAAGACCGTCTATACTGGTGGCCGGATAGGGAAGGATGGTTTACTACGACCAGCGCTTACAAACTGATAACTGCACAATCCACCGCTACACCCGATAGGAACGCTTGGATTTGGAAGATTAATGCTCCTCCAAAGGTAAAGAATTTTCTATGGAAGATTGCACAGAATGGCCTTCCCACTGTTGTGCGCCTATCCTGTAGGGGGTCGGCTGTCCCAGCTACTTGTTCACTATGCAATATGGCCCCTGAAGACGAGGTACACCTGTTTCTGGAACGCCCTTTCATACGGAAAATACACCAACTTCCGAGTCAAGAACAAACAACAATTGCCCGTTTGATCAATCAGTCACGGGATTTTAGACCCATTCTATCCAGTCTTGGAAATAGCTTAACCCCTGCCGTTCTGACTGACCTCTCTTTCACTTGGTGGACTACTTGGTACATCAAGAATCAACACTTGTTTCAACAAGCAACAATCCCGCAACACCAAACCGTCCTGCACCTGGTCAGATCACACATAGATAACTGGAAAAGAACATCCGCGGTAGAAGAAGAATGTGACGAAGATACATGACCCGCGTCAAGGGTCTATCCAAGGAAGACCGACAAACAAAGTCCAATTCAATGGCGCAAGCCTCCTTCGAGCTGGTTCAAACTAAATTTCGATGGTTCTTCTCTAGCCAACGGCGACAGTACGGCTGATATCATTATTAGGGATTGGAATGGCCGCCCTGTTGCCATTCAGCACAAAATACTAGGAAAACAGCAGGCCATCATAGCAGAGGCCCTCGCTCTCAAATTGGGGATCCAGAAAGTATTACAACTTCACATTGAAAGAATCCAAATTGAAGGTGATTGCAAAATAATCATAGACTATCTAAATAAGATAGCTAAATGCCCTTAGGAGATTGAACTAATCCTCTCTGACGCTCAAGTCATGTTATCGACTGTAAAAGAAGTATGTTACTTTCATGTACCTCATATGGGCAATAGAGTGGCGGATAAGGTTGCACACCTTTGCCACTCTGCCCGAGGTAGTGATATTGAAAACAACCCAGGTCTTATTGACCTCATCCGCAAGGATGCTGCCGGGTAGGGCTTGCCCACCCGAATTTTTTTCCTAATCAAAAAAAAAAAAGGAGTATTATTTTTGGTTAATATGGCGATAATTTGTATATAAACTTGTTAATTTTTTTTATTTTATTATTTATTTAAGATCGATACTTTATATTAATTTTTTAATCATTTTTCCAATATAAATAAATTACTAACGGATGCCCCATAAAATATGAGGGTTTGTTGTGTCAGGCTGCTCTCACGCCTCCATGGACGGGCCTAAAGGTGAGCTGTATGCAATCTGATTTTATTTTTATTTTTTAATTTCTCGTGAAGGGTGTCTGCATCTGTTTGCATGTTACTCCGTTTATATTTCGGATCTTGAAATTGAATTGTTTAGGGATTACATTACTCTATCCATCGGTTTCTCCAACTACCGTTACCAATTGCACTCCTTTTTTTAAAAGTAAATATTATTTTAGTATTTATTTTTTAAAAAAAGTTAAAATATGCCATTTAAAACTTTCCAAGTATGAAATATGAGATTTGTTATTGGTTGAATATATAACAAGTGAGTTTTCTCACCTTAGAGCATCTTTAATGGTGGTACTCCAACTACTATAACAATTAAAGAAAAAGAAAATGTAAGAAAAAATCATAGTTTTGAAAGAACCCAAAAGAAAAAGTGAGCTCAAATATCATACATATAATACTCAATATGACACAATATCATAGAATATTAGCCAATCAAACATGAATAGTAGGTCCCAGTTGATTTTTACTTACAAAAAAAAATACAAAAAACAATTTTGATACAAAAGGTGAAATAAGATACTCATGTCAAGTACCATGATTGTAGAGTATCAAATATTAAAATGAGGTGGATGAGAGATGAAAAAAAGCAAGTTATGATACTCAATATGAGTATTATGGTTAAAGATGCTCTTTTGGCATCTTGACACCGCTGGCTTGCATCACTTCACATCTGCTTTACCCGACTCTCCCTCTCCGAACCAATTCAAGGCTCTAATGAATAGAAGTAGATGGAGCTCTAATGGATGACGTTGATGATTCTAGAATTTCGATAGATGCTAGCGCTAGTGAATAGGTGACGATGAAGTGCTTTTCGGGTCAACGATTTTTTTTTAATCTAAGGAAAGGAATTAGGATATAACTATCGCTTGCGAAAATATCCTAGAGCGTCCTTTCGGACGAGAATGCGAAGTTCGTGATGAGCCAGCAAATCCTCGTTGGCAAGGATGTCGTACGCCAGGTGCGCAACCCAATCGGCGACAACGTTTGACTCTCTGAAAATTTGACGAATAAAAACAAAATTAAAAAAACATATAAAGAGACCTAGTGTCTGATATATTGCAGTAGTTCGATACTCCAAGGGCAGCGATAATCTCCCAAAAGGGAGTTAATCACAAGCAGGTTGTCACCCTCGATAATCAGGTTAGCGATACCCAAGTCCTTTGCCCGAAGAACCCCATTCCTTAGGACAAGTGCCTCAGTATAGAGAGCAGAAGTGGTGTTACAACGGCCCGAGCTAGCCGAAATCACAGAAGCATTCGAGTCTCTAATAATGAATTCGTAAGCGTCGTCGCCAGATTACCGATATGAGCCGTCAAAGTTAAGTTTCAAAGCCAATGGTGGTGGCCTATGCCAATGGTGTTTGATATCATGGCGATGTACTCGGCGTTTACCGGCCAAGCCGATGGTGGTTGTTGGATGGGCCCTAGTAGGGAGAAAGTTGCCATAATCGAGATCGAGGGGAG
This sequence comes from Persicaria maculosa, assembly GCA_963922045.1. Classification (NCBI taxonomy): domain Eukaryota; kingdom Viridiplantae; phylum Streptophyta; class Magnoliopsida; order Caryophyllales; family Polygonaceae; genus Persicaria; species Persicaria maculosa. Next base: position 68,591,903 of record OY998258.1, on the reverse strand, counting down.
AAGCCTCAGCCCAACTTTGTTTGGTAGAAAGCAGTTGAATCTGAATCTGAGGTAATGTAATTGTAGTGGCTAAACCAAAGACAAATTTATTCCGATAGAACCAAATAGCCCACCAACAATAAAAAAAAAGATCGATCAGGGTTGATTTGTTAGTTGTATAGAAGAGATACTGTAAAACATGAGAGTGTCGATGGTCATCAAAATTGGCTAGGCCCCCGTTGGGTATTGTACAGTTGATAGTCATGAGAACCCGCTTGGTTATAGGGCAGTCAAATAACAGATGTTGAGTCGACTCATACGTGTCATCAAAGAAAATACAATACATAGGGACACTAACATGTGAGTCATGTTGATGCGGGACCATCCAAGACACCTTCGGACACACCAATTTGATACGGGTTTAGCCGTAGGATGGCCCGATCTTCGACAATCAAACTAGAGATAACAAGAACGGAAGCAAAGACTCGATGAACAGAACAAGAACAAACAAAACGTAGCAATGAAAGACTCGAAATTGAAAGACCGATAGATTGGGTGATTCGAACTAAAATAGAACGAGATAAAGACCTCAGGCCTCCTGAGAGGGTAGGAACCAAATACAAACGACTATAAAGTCTGCCTCTACAACCTTACACAACCAAGCGGACAACTTGGAGGCACAAGGAGGGGACTTGTGATTACCAGGATCGCCAAGCTCTCACGAGGTTGACGAACTCAAAGCAAACCAAGTTAGATCAAGAACCAATTTGCAATCGATGAGCCACGCTACGAATTGATCGACTTTCTCTCCATGTGTTTCACACAAAGAAAATTTCATTCATAAGAAAGAGGCGTCTAATTTACAATGGAGGAATCAGCCGTTCTAATATAGAAAACCTAGGGCTGATTTTTAATGAAAATAATAAATATAATAGAAATTAAAACAAATCCCTAAATTACCTAAAATAACTTAAATAAATAAGGTCTCTAAAAATAGCAACTAAGATAGTTCCAACACTTAGAATAAATTCCCGTCAAAACCAGCGACAGCTCAAAGAATGTGATTTTCGGCCAAGCTCTAGGTCGAATCTGGAAAAACCTTCAACAACAAAGTTGTAGATCTCTTCGTCCTCGTTCCGACAAGGTATGGCACGATCCAATCCGATTAATACTGAATCCGTACAACTCATTTTACTGAGACGTCGAAAAGCTATCGACTGTGCATAAACGAACCCAAAAACGAACGACTCAAGGTGGAGCCTTCTTCTTCCTCTTGATGATGACATCATTCTCACGAGCTTGAATCATAGGTCCATCCCCAAGTATAGGTGTATTCGAAGGTGTCTTGGATGGTCCCGCATCACATGTGACCTTTGTAAGCGTCCTTTGGATGGTAGAGAGTCAACTATGAATTGAAGGACTTTCCGACCTGATTTTCCCTATAATTTTATGCTATTTCTAGTCATTTTTTAGAAAACGAATTCCATGCATTTTTTCATGCAAATAATGGCAAAAATCAGGCCACATATATGGGCCGGCCCAAAGTAGCTACCAAGTCCGAACCTAGCTACCAGTTCCATGATTTATTTTGTTATTTTGTTTTTAACTTGAGGCTACCGTAGACTACATTATATAATTGTAATCTTTCGACAAAGGAGAGTGGTTGTGTTCGTGGTGTTCGAAGATTCTTCATTTAGGTGGGGGCAACGTTGGTGATCCATACTTCCTCAGGAGTCGTCCTTACCGATTGGGATACTATCGTGAGTCATTGCACCCCCTTGCTCTTGGCACCCGTGGCGCGTCTATCTTCATCGACTTCTTTGCTGGCTGACGTCTTGTATGGTTTGTTTGGGTCTTTCTTTCTTCTCTGTTAATTTGGGTTATTGTGTTTGCTTGTACTGACAGTTTTTCGTCTGTTGACTTGGTCAGCCGTCGAGTTTCAGGTATGCCTAAACTCGAATCCTTACCTTATCAAAATAATAATAATAATTGTAATCTCTCATTTGCATTACTTAAATTGAATTTGTTTTAAAAAAGTTGCGTTCTTTGATAAGAGGACTGGAAACAAAGCTTTTAGTGAGGAGAGACAAAAGAAGATAAGCTAGTGAGTGGCGAAAGATTCGAAAAATCGACAAGTCTAAAGTATCATTACGAGGGTTGTTAGATGGAGTAAAATGGATCCATAGGTGAGAGCTCTACGAATTTGGGTTTACATAGATATTAATCACCTCTTCTTCCCGACGTCTTTCTTTTTTTTTTTTTTTTTTTGGTGAACTCCCGACGTCTTTCTATAGCACCTTGAAACCATCCCCTTTTCCCCCTTATTTTTCCCAACTCTAGTACACCCATCACCGCCATACCACCGGGATCCTCCCTGTGACCACCAAACTACCACTAGCCCTTCTCCCCGGAACCATCATACCAATAACTATCAACCACTAAACCCACCACCCTCTCCCATCGGCAAGCCCCAAACCACCAAAACCCTAACTCTAAAACCCCTTAAACCCCATCCGAAATCCTCCTATTCCTACCCATCATCATATCAGCCCATCTAGGGTTCCAAAGTCCATCAATTGTATTTGATGAGAAGCATTGTGAACGATCTCAGAGCACAACAAGTGGTATTAAAGATTTGATAAGGGTTCCTTAAGTTTTCAGGATACAATTTACCATCTTGCTGCTTAAGAGAAAACTTGCTTGATAAGGCATAAGAGATTTTAGTTTGTTCATCCATCTCTAACTTCATCCATCTCGGAAAACTGTCTAAATTCATCAAAATTAGAATGCTTACCAAATAACCTCTCATATGGTGTGATCCACCTAAGTGTCTCAGTTGACAACTTGTTGATGATATGAGTGGCAGCAAGTATACACTCTCCACAAAATCTGATAGGCAACCCAACATGTAGTCTCATTGATCTAGCAGTTTCAACAAGATGTTTGTGTTTTCTCTCCACTCTCCCATTCTATTGAGGAGTATAAGGCACACTTTTCTGATGAACAATATATGCCCTCAGAAGCCAGAAACTCAGTGCACTTCCTTTGAAGAAACTCGGTCCCATTGTTTGTTCTCAGGCATTTCACAGAAGTAGCAAACTGATTCTTTACACAAGAAACAAAATTACATATGGTTTGGAACACCTGTAACTCGTCCTTAAGAAGAAAAGTCCAGGTAACTCTAGTGCAATAATCAAGCATAGTAAGAAAATAATGAAAACCATTATAAGTGGCAATTTTATATGGACCTCAAAGATCCATATGAACTAAATCAAAAGGCCTAGAGGCCAAGCTCAGGCTTCTATGAAAAGGCAAACTGTGATGTTTTGACAAAGAACAAGTGTCACAATGAAAACCATTGAGATCAACCTGTTTGAACAACTGCAAGTGTTTCAACTTAGAGACAGAAGTATGTCCAAATCTAGCATGAATAATGTCTAGATTAACACTAACTTTATTACAACTTCTACTAAAGATGCCATTGTCATTCTCTTTGCCTGCTCCCTCTGCCAAAATCTTGTACAACCCATTGCTTCTGCTGCCAGACAACACCACCTTCTTAGTTCCAAGGTCCTGGAAATAGCAATGAGTTCTAGTAAATACAACAATCATATCATTATCATCTAAGAATTTCCCAACTAACAGTAACCTATGCTTAAAATTAGGGACAAGTAACACATCATTGAGATTTAAGCCCTCTGTCAATTGCAAGCCTCTTGTATCACTGACAATTTTCACTGTACCATCAGGTAAGCCTATGTGAACTGGATTACATAGCTTTGCTTTGCTCAAGAGCAAATGAGAATCAGAAATGATATGATCACTAGCACCAATGTCAATGATCCATTCAAGAGATGTCATCGGTTTCAGAACAATATTGACATTAGAGGAGGACAATTTACCTACAAAATTGGCAAAGGAATTTTTACTAGCTCCCTTGCCCTTCACCTTTCTCATGATCTCCTGATAAACTGCATTTACCATAGCTGAATCAAGCTGCTCATATGCATTGCTTCGGTCTAAATAATCATCATCAAAAGGTATGTTGTGTGCAGATCCACCAACTAAGCCAGCAGTACTAGCAGAGCTTCTCATTCCAGAGTTGCTCCTCTCCTTCTCCTTCAATTCTTTGAACCAATCTGGCACTCTATGGATTTTGAAGCATTGATCAACAGTATGACCGTTCATGTTGCAATGAGTACATGTAGACATCTGCTTGATCCTTTTGAGCTCCTTCCAATCCTTCTTAAAAGAAGCACTACTAAAAGTATTGTTGCTTGGATATGTGTTTCATTTTTGAAAGAAATTCCCATTTCTGTTAGCATCTAGAGCATTAGAATCTGAAACTGAAGACTGAGTTCCCTCTGAAGCTTCATACCAGTCTCAACCTGTTGACGTATGCAGTAAGCTCTATTGATGTTGGGCAAAGGATCCATAGCAAGGATTTGATTCCTTGCCCCATCATAAGTATCATTGAGACTAACCAGAAGTTAAATAACTTTGTTTCTAGATTCTATCTCACTTATCTTCCTCTTGAGATCACAAGTGCAATGAGCTATAGCCCCAAAAGTACACTCTGGTATACCTTTTAGAACCTGGAGCTCATCCCAGTTCTTCTTGAAGGTATTATAAAGATCAGCAAGAGACATTGAGCCCTGTGAAATGGTAGAAATCCTCTTCCTCACTTGATAGATATAAGAGGTGCATTAGATTGGCCAAATCTCTCTACAACCTCATCCCATAACTGCTTGTTAGAATCCACAAACATTAAACCTTCATCAATGTTTTTGTTCATGGAATTTAATAACCAACAGCGCACCATGAAATCGGCACGAATCCATCTTTGTAAATCAGTTGAATCAACTGCAAGATGAGCACATGTACCATTGACAAAACCCAATTTGCATTTTGCTCCAAGAGCCATCATGACTCATCTACTCCAAGTCATGTAATCCATCAAACAAAATAGCAACTAGTTGCGCCCCTGGGTGATCAGAATTAGATAAGTGCAGAGGATCACCCAGATTAGCTTGAATAGAGGACTCATCCTGATCTCTAGAGTTTGAAGTCATCGGAATGTGGAACATAAACGACAATGTAATCAAAGACGAAGATGATAATAAGGCAAAGAGAAAGGATCTCACCTAGCAGCTCTAATACCATGTAAAATATGAGCACTGTAGCTCTAGATTGCAGTGAATGATCACTGTTTTATCAATGAAAAACAAAGTGTATGGCCAAAGATAGAAAACGGCTTCAAGCCTGCCCTCATTCATTCACACTAATCCCAAAAACCCTACCGAAAAGGATGTCTGCTCACAACTTATATAGCTAAAGGATCTCAAATGTGATTGGAGGATCACAAGGATACAAAGTAACTAGCTGGATTATTACAAAAGGGAAGCAAATGAAAGCTAAATGACAATGAAATGACATGAAATGCAACATAAATGGAATGTTAATTGTGTGTATGCAGAACACACATACATTTCATATAAACACTGGTTGAAAGGCTCTTCTTCATGGTAGTGTCTAGAATGACCTTCTTTATGTTATATGATCGAAGACATTGATCCGGGCGAGAATGAGGGGTGATTAATGTTCAAGGAGATCAATGACGACGTCATAAAGTCTCTGATGAAGGCGCAACCACGGGGCATATATGTGGCAAGAAGTATCAAAGAGGCAAAGATGACTTGTAAAATGCATAACTAGAATAAAAACATAAATCGTGCATACTTTATTTTACTATTTCAAATATTTAATATAACATACTAATTTGAAGTTTTCGTGTTTAATTATAATATTAAGGTACATTGCTCAACAAAAAATAATTACGATAGAAGTGTATCCGTTTGGTAAATAATGCGAAAAATAATTTATATAGGATTGAAATGTTTATAACTTTTTACTAAAGTATCGGATTTGATCTTATAATATATCAAATCGAAGGTATCGGTGAGAGGAACATATATATTAAAATTTATTTATTAATTGGGAGACGATTACCACCCTGACTCATAGAGGATCCGCCTCTCGGCTTCAGCCTCCTCATGCCAACCCCCTAGATCCGCCGATGGATATGGATATCAGGATATGTATAATACGGAGTAATTACATATCCTATCTATGTACGTACTACATGACATATATGTATTGATATGATAAGTGAATGAATGCAAGGATCAGCATGAAAACTACATACACGGTTGGTTAAAGTATATATGGACGGACGAAAACATGCATCGATCATATCCGCCGATCGATCACCAATATTGATTTATAAGTTATGACCAATCAATATCATACCTACCATATATAGCACCGTGTTTTGTCGAAACAATAAACATAAAAATGGCGAGTTAAACCAGAACAAGTTGTTACCCTGACTTTTTCGTGATGGAGTGTATAGACAAAAAGAAACAAGATTATAATATTCGAAAATCAGGATCTCACACGATTAGATGAACAAATTACTGTAATAAGACAACATATGACAAGCTGGAGGAAAGCACGAAAGGAAAGCCTTGAAGATGATGACGAGACAACTACACAAAATAAAACTGCCTAACCCACATCGGAGTTGGTCTATTCGCTGGTGGAAACTTGAGTACGGGTTCTTGAAACTTAATTTTGATGGTGCGAGTCAGGGTGTGCTTCGGCTGGGTTTGTTTTAAGGGACGCTGAGGGGAGTCATGTTGATGGTAATGCCAGAGGTTGGGGAGGTGCTATCGCCTTGCATGCTGAGGTTCTAGGACTGCGCCTTGGTTTGGAGGAAGCCCTTAGGAGGGGAGTCAGGAGGATCGAGGTGGAAGGGAACCGTTTAGTGGCGCGTCATCAACGCCCTCAAGGGTACTTGGAATTGCCCATGGGAGATCGGGATTCTGATTTCAGAAGTCCTTTTTCTTCTTCACTCTTTCGAGATGTCGTCTCTCTCCCATATTTCCAGGGAAGGCAACTGAGTTGCCGATCGGATGGCCTATCTTGGACCTACCCTCCGACACCTCTTCGCAGTGTTCTGATTCTGAGCTTTTGGCTCTCGCCCCAAAGGACGCTCTTGGGTGGTGGTACAATCAAGGTTGACCCTCGCCTGGTAATAAAAAAAATGGCAAGTTGTTTAAGTTAATTTCGATCATGGTGTAAAAAAATTACCCAAGCATCTATATTCTATATAATGTGCTAAAATAGAGATATGAAGTCTCCTATTGTGTGATTCGTCTGTATGTCATTTTTTGATGTATGTAATTTGACACGTTAATTAATAATCTATCTATATATCTATATATCTATATATATCTAATATAATACTAAAATAATATACTAAAACAAAAACCTGAAGTCTCATCTGATGCGATTCGCCTATTTCTCATTTTCTTATGCAATTTGACACATCAATAAATAATGATCTAATATACTTCAAGTCATGTCAGTCAATAAATCACTTATTTTAATTATTTAGGTGTCATCCTATATGTCCAAATTAATTGATAACTAATTAATTATTTTTAATATAAATATTCGTTGCAAAATCTATAATTTTACCTTTAGTTATTTTATCTTTAATAATCAAGATTGATTATATTAGTCGATCATTAGATATAATGATAAGATTTTATTTTTGAATACATATTTAATAATAATAAAAAATTAAACCCCATCTATTATTGGCTACAAATTCTCCTATCTTTAAATTATTAAAAGTTACTAATTTAAATTATTTGATTGTAATTCATTTTAAATTGTCGCAAGTTTGAAAATTTTCAAGAAAGCTATTTGAACATTCATAATTTAATTTAAAAAAAGGTAAACATGATTAATATAATAAAATACATAGTACTCTATACTCCCTCCAGTAATCAATTGTCGTTTTAGAAAGTAAATCATGTTAAGAAAAAACTTATCATTTTAGGTATTTGTCATCTATTTTATGAAACTGTCCTTTAATAATCAGGTAGTTGTTAGTTGTAGTTTTTGAGAAAGTAAAAAATAAAAATAATTTTTTTTAGTGATTGTCCAGCTAGCGTTACAAGTATCTTACAAGTGTCAAGCCTTGCTAGCTTAGTTGATAAGGATGACATATAGTGACCAATAGATCACGAGTTCGAATCCCCCCTCCCCATATTGTAATGGCCTAAATGTCTGCCTATGAATAAAAAAAAGGTATCTTACAAGTTTAAACTATCTCAACCGTAAGGACTCGTATTGATATCTTAATATCTAAGTATACACCGATATCAAATGATATTATATTGATGTCGGGTTATATCAAATTAATATTAGATAAAAGATAATCAATCATAATATCTGATCTATCGTGGTGTCGATATCAAACGGCCCTATGTAAAGAGAAGCTAGCCCACAACTCAACAAAACACACGCATGTTACATAACTTTATATACATAAACGCTCTACTATCCCATTCATGCTTTGTCTTCTTCAAAACATCTCCAAGCTTTGTGCTCTTTTTTTTTCTCTCTCTCTCTTTTTTTCTCTAGCAAAAGTATGATTTTTTTAGTCTAATTAATTAATTGAATATATTATATACCGCTCATATACTCAATTATTCCATGCTAAAGTTTGCAAGGAAATATATATTTTTTTTCTTAAAATAAATGTTCAATGAGATACTCCTAAGTCCTAAAGATAATTAATCTCCATATATATGTCGAGAGCCATCTTCCAATGTCGACACCAAGATGGGATTAATCATCTCAATTCATTTTTTCATATACGCAAGGGCGGAGCAAAGGAGACATGGGGAGGATGTGCCCCCTCCCTCACCCGACAAATTACCTATGCGCATTCTCCTCGTCGACAGCTTTGTTTTGATATATTATGCGCCATAAATAATCCGACATTTGAGTAAAAAGTTATGAAGGTTTGAAAATTATAGGTGTATTAATCACTTTAATTTGATTTCAATAACTATAATACTTTTTATATTTTACTTAGCTTGAAATTCACATATTATAATTCATCTCGAGGTCTTCGAAACCTTATGTTATATTATGTATTTTGAGAATTTGGTAAGAAGTTACGCAAGTTAAAAATTTTAGTGTCTAGTTATACACTATTACATGTTAATAATACAACAAATTAAATATTGACTCAATGTTTATTGTATTGCATTTTCTATCCTTATTTTGTTAGTTTTATTTTCTTTTGCTATTTCATTTATTTATTTATATTTCTTTATTTCTTAATGGAAAAATAAATAAATAAAAGAGTACATTTTATCGTACGTAGATCGAAATCATTTTATCTTAAAATAACACCATTTATTATCGTATTACATAGAAATCGTTATGCTACTATACTTTAATCTAATACGACACCGCACATATATAATCATGCCTGATAGGGCTAAAATAAACCCGTAAGGAACTTAGGGGCACAAGGGTCTTTTACCAGGTACATTTAATTCGACCCTAATTTTCGTTATATATATGTGCGACGAGCTAGGGTTTAGGGGGGCTTCTGAGACAGCCGACACCTTCTGACTTGAGCGTCGGAGGCTTCCCACGGGGAAGCAGCCCCGCCTCTTCCTCTCCTTCTACGCAGGTGATCGATCGAGGCCGAGGAGGAAGAAAGTGCGGATTTATGCACTTACATTTGGCGCCGTCTGTGGGAACTCGATCGAAAAGCCATGTGATCGGATCTCCCAATCTAAAAAAAATCTCATCGTTTTCCACAAATCGACAAAAAAAAAACCAGGGAAGAAGGGCAATTGAAGTGTTTTGGATTTGAGGCACCGCAGCAAAGGAAACGGAATCACCGGATGATGCTTGGACGTTTTCCATGGCGGTGACTCCAAACTCGTTTCCGCCGCGGAAGCGCCGCCTGCTGGCGATATCGTTCATCTCCCCGAGGCCGCCGCCGGCCGACCTCGTCCACGCGCCTCGGATTAAGTGACTCGGCGAGATGCAAGGAAGAGATCGAGTTTCTAGAAGAGCTCAATGCCAAAACGAGGATAGATCCAAATCGACGATGATCGCCTTGATCGGACTGGTTCGATACGCCGTGTGTTGTTCGGAGGACCAGTCCCGGATCCGGTTCGTCAGACCAGCGTCAGCCGCCTAGACTCCGCCGGCGCCTCCTAGTCAACACCGCCGGTTGACCCTCAGGCCGAACCTAGGACGCCGTTTCCGTTGCCAAGGGTCTAGCGGTGCACGGGAGTTCTTGCCTATCAAATTGCCGGAAAATGGTTGGTGGTGCAGATCCAATCCCAAATCGGTAAGCGAAGAGGGAAGCGGTGTGTGCTGCGAGGCCCACAGTTTCCGGATCTGGGTCGGTGGTGGCTGGATCTGGGTCGGTGGTGGCCGGATCTGGGTCAGTGGTGACCGACGGCGGGTGGTCGGAGAAGAGAGGAGCGAGGGGCGGGTAATGGTGACTAGGTGGCCGGATCTGAGGAGACGGAGGCAGCGAGAGAGCTTAGGTCGGAGAGATAGCGACCGAGCCGAGGGTGTCGCTTCGAATTCCTGTGTCGCCGACTCGCCGCTGCCCTCAGTAAACCGACGAAGAAGATGAACAGGTTCATTCTTTCCGTAACTGTCATTATGCATTTAGTCCATTTATCATAATTAATTAATTTTGGCCCAATTAATGTTGAATTTGGTTTATTTGTTCTAACGACTCCTCTTCATTTCGGCTTTAATGATGGAATCAATGTTCCTTAGAATTGTTAGACTAATTCTAGACCTTTTCTTCAATTGTGATATATGAATTACCTTTTAATTGGCAATGGTAATATGTGCTTATCATATTTTAATTATTTAAACCTTTGCTATTAGACTTTATGAATTAAAATGTAGATTCTACACGGTTTGTTGACACTGGATTGTATAAAAGCATTGGTTGAGTCATTAGTGATAACACGCACATGAGACCCGGTGTTACGAACGACTCTGGGGCAAGGAAAATCGCCACTTACGGCCACCGGAAATCGCCACTTACGGCCCCCGGAATTCGCCACGAATGGCCACCGAAAATCGCCACTCACGGCCACCGGAAATCGCCACTTACGTCCCCCGGAATTCGCCATGAATGGCCACCAGAGATCGATAATAAGATCAATAGATTGCTACTGATCGACTTATCAACACACACTATCCTCGCTTATGGTGGAAAATTTATCAGATCAGGCTGAGCTATAACTTTCATTTGATTATTTAATGCACCACCACATCGTGTTTGTTGGTTCAGAGTGCTAAGTGTGCAGGATATAGTCAAGGCAATTGGACAATCATCAGCGGCTGTCGTCAACCATAGAAAGTGAAGAACACCGAAATATTCGTCTTCCCTCATCACTAGTTCGTGAAGAGGAAACCCGAGGGGCAATTGATAGGGCTAAAATAAACCCGTAAGGAACTTAGGGGCACAAGGGTCTTTTACCAGGTACATTTAATTCGACCCTAATTTTCGTTATATATATGTGCGACGAGCTAGGGTTTAGGGGGGCTTCTGAGACAGCCGACACCTTCTGACTTGAGCGTCGGAGGCCTCCCACGGGGAAGCAGCCCCGCCTCTTCCTCTCCTTCTACGCAGGTGATCGATCGAGGCCGAGGAGGAAGAAAGTGCGGATTTATGCACTTACAATGCCCCCACTAAAAAGTTTCAGGTTTGTCGTGAACTAAATTTGAACCTAAATCCATATCTATGAACAAATATTTGAGAGAATGGTAGAATATGCAACTGATATATATAAGGGTTTGTTTAGTTAGCTCTCTATTTTTCGAGAAGTCCAAAATCCCAGGAAGTATGAGACAATATATGTGTTTGGTATGTTTTTTTTTAAAATGAAAAAACCTAGAAATTTCAATTAATAGGAATTTTACCATGAAGGGTAGGTAATTAAGATCTACTTAAGGCTAGAAATCACCCGTGGGCGACCGACTCACCCGAGTGAAAACCCGAAAAAAAATCGAGTGACCGATGGGTGATGGGTCGGGTGAAATGGGCGATATAATTTATACCCATTACCCGATCCGTTACCCGACCCACTTAACCACTTGTTAGCCCACTCGATTATTATAAAAAAGAGGCTAGTATATAAATAATACTCCGTATAATTTAATATAACTAACATATTTCTCCTTTTCTACCACTAGTTTCTCTATTTTCTAGGTGTTTTCTTGTTCAAAAAGGTATAATAAAATATAAACTTGCATTATTTAACTCCATGTATTTTTAAAATTTCTTTTATTTGTTTTGCATATACCGATCGAGTGTAAGTAATTTGGCTCTTTCCAACAACTTTGTTAGCATATTACCGTATTAATGCATGATTAACCAATTCAAATCGTATTTTCGCAATTTGTCATGAGATTTATAACAATAATCCTCTTCACGCAAAGATATTAAAGAAATGACATCTGAGTCTGTTTATTAAGGACATAGTTTTTCTATGTTGTTTTATTTTGAGCCTAGTAACCAAGTTAAATTCATCTCATTTAGTTTAATAGCGTTAAACTTCTAATACTAATTTTGTAAGTTAAGAATAGTTATATAATGTATGGATAAGTCTTTTATTAGTTTAATAAGATTCATACCTTAACATTATTTATAAAATAATCGAAAATGAATGATTTTTAGGTATGTCTTTTAACTCATTTTCTTTTAATTTCTTTTATCCGATTAACCACCCGACCCGCTCGATTCACCCGACGGGTCGGGTGATGGCTGGAACATTAGACGGGTGGGTGATGGGTCGGGTTTTTTTTTTGTGACGGGTTGGGTGAAAAAAATGGGTCCACTCATTCATCACCCGACCCATTTCCACCCCTAATCTACTTTCTCTCTTCTCTTTTCTCAAATCTCTTATAAATTTTATGAGATTCTGATTTCCTAGGAATTATTCGAGCGTTTAACCAAACAAAACATAAGAACTGAATTAATAAGAAATTATTTTCAACAAAACATATTTTTACAATTCCCAAAAAGTAGAATTCATGTAAAATTCATATCATAATAAGTCTATTTTTCATGTTTAACCAAACGAGGCCTAATTCCATTCATCACTTATGGATGTCGAGGCAAATGGAGATCGACTTGTCTCTATTTTCGTCCGTATATATAATATATTCTTTAAATTCTTCAATAGCTTATAGAGTTAATTTCATTGGTGGTCCTGTTTTCACTTTCTATCTAAATCAAGGAAAGGGATGAAAACAGATATGGAAGGCAATAATGTACGACTACGACGTCGTTTTCAACTTCACATGCATACACACAGCTACATAGCTTCTAGCACGGGCCACGTACAGGGGACACCATCAAATCAATCATCAATACGCATTAGATTCTCGCAAATCGCCGACTCCGACGCCGCAGCCACCGCATCTGCAACCTCCCCCACCTCGTCGGCGCCGCAGATCTGATCGAGGACGAGAACGAGGGCCGTCGCAAAAGCGCAGTCGAAGCCGGCCCTGACGAAAAGGTGGAAGACGTCCTTGCCGAGGACCACGTTGGCGCTGCCGCTGGTCTCCATCTTCCGCCGTATCTCCGCCACCACCGCCCGGGTGGCTCCGTTGTACACCTTGCAGCTCCGCTTCGCGAACGACCCCTCGATCAGGTACTCCTCGCAGCCGGAGGACTCGTGCATCTCGACCGTCACCGACGCATACGATGACCGTTCCATCATCGAGGATTTGAGGACGCTGAAGGCCGGCTTCGACCCTTCTTTGAACTCGCCGGCGTAGCCCTCCCACCTTTGGTGAAAACTCGCCCACTGCGCGATTAATCGTCGAACAATAACATTAATAAAACAAAATCAAATATTCAATGACAATATAGTAATAGGGCTGTGATCTGATATAAGTTGACTTCGCGGTAAATTCAAGCTAAAATTAGAATTTTTTTATTACATAAAAAAATTAATAAAAATATATTAGATAAAATTTTGAATTTGTAATTTAAATTTTCATTTTTAATAAAAAAATTTATACAAATAAATATAAAAAAATTACAAATATGTGAAAAATCTCAAAGCTTGGCTTGTTTTAGTAAATGAACGAGCTTAAGCCGATTTTTTTTCGAGCTTTAAATAGTTTTACTTGGTCATAACATATTAACCTAAGAGAAATTTTATAAATTCCATAAAATTCGAGCTATTTGACCTTAAATCAAATGAACCGAGCTTTCAGCCGAGTTTAAAATCATGTTAAAAAAATTATTAAAAATAAAGATTTTATAGAGTTTTTAACTTATTAGAAAATATGTCAAAATAGGCAAAACTAATTAAAATAGTCCAACATTTTGAGGGGTGTTAAAAAATATCCCCGCTTAATTTCAACGTTCAAAATAGCCTAATTTTTAGGGGATGTGGTAACAAAGTATCCCAAATCTTTTTTCTGACCATAAATTCGGGCAAAAACGATGACATATAATTGACGACATTAAGTTTTTTGTGAATTTTGAATGATATTGGCTTGTTTTAATGAGAATGATACTATTTGATCAATTTCATGTCATTATTATGACCCAATTTATGGTTGAAAAAACAAATCGGATAATTTGTTACAGTACTATATATAACTTCCTTAAAGATTGAGTTATTTTTCTTATAGCTAGTTAAGTTGAGTTATTTTAATTAGTTTTGTCTATAAAAAAAGGACGTTATGAGGGGAGATTTTTTTTTTTCAAAAAAATTGAGGTTCAACCCCAATTAATTAGACCTTTATCTCAAATAAATATCTCCTATAATAATTAAATGTCGGCAGAGAATTTATATCAAAGGTTCAAAATTAATTTTCTTAACTCTAATGCATGGTGCTAATTAAAAAAAAAACATTTATAAATGACCAGAGAGAATTAAGCAACCTATATAATTTTGATTTTTGATAGACTACACATCCCAAAAGAAATTTCACAATTAAACTGCCAACGATGTTATATATTTGATACCAGTAAAAGATTAGGGATATAAACGAACATACCTTGCGGCGGAGGGTGAGGAGACAACGGCCGTCGGGGGCCATGAGGAAGAGCTGGCTTTGGGAGCGAGTGCCGGGGCCACCATAGGAGTCGACGCGGAAGAGGAGGTGAGCTTCGGAGTCGTAGACGGAGAAGCCGTCGCCGGAGAAGAAGAGGGAAGTCTTCATGAAGGTATAATGGGTCTCCTCGTCGTACTTGTAACGTTGTTCTGTTTGTTTTATCACCATCCCCATCCCTCTTCCTTACTTCAATATTCCTAATTCATTTTCGTCTTCATATGTTTGATATTTATACACATTTGGGATTTTTTTTTCCTGGATCAATAATTCATGTGGGATGTGGGGTTTCAATAGTCAATATATATATTATATATATTTTTTTTTTAGAAGCTAATTAAATGGCATTGTGTGGGTATCAAAATATCTCTCCCTATTCAATTCAAATGTACACACTGTAAATTCAAATTTACACAGTGAAAACTGAAAACCTTTTGTTGGTTTTTTGTTGCTTGTCCCTTATGTAAATATTTTTGGGTGAATATATTCAACAGGCCACAAAAATATATTTTCTTTTGCAAATTTAAAGTGGTTTTCACTTTTCACACGTAGTAGATGTAGATCTAGCTCCACCGGCTGCTATATTTATTTATTTATTTATTTCATTTAATTTTTGATGGAGGTAAGCAATTCGATTCACCTGGAACTAGAAAATGCAAGAGCTAAGACAATCGAATAATGGACGAAGTCTGTAAGGGTGTATTTGGATTCCAAATGCATTATTATTATAATGTAAAATAATAAGGCGATGTTTGGTTAACAAAAATTTTAAGGCGTTTAAATTATGATATTTTTGGATTCCACGATATATTAATTAAAATGCAATTATTTTATCTCGATTTATGTGATTATTTGGTTAAATTACGGTTTTACCTCGGTTTTTATGAGATTTTTATTTTTACAACCAAACGGATACATAAATGAGGTAAAATAATTACATTATAATGAAAATGCAATGGAATCCAAACACACCCTAAGACTCACGGTAGTTAGGTTAAAGGATCAACACCACTTATATATTCTCCCTCCAGCCTCCAAGAAATCAGTGAGGATCCACTTGATGTTACATTTAATTATTTCATATATAAATTTATTAAAAAATTTATAAAATTATATAATTCTCTACACTTATATTAACATATTTATAAAATTTTATTATGAAAAATTATTACTACATCCATTCAGCAAAACTTGTCGTTTACTATTTACGCACGCTTTTTTTTATAATGATAACAACTATATAAAATATTCTTTTTTTTTATAAATTTTTTTTAACAAGTTTGTACTTATTAATAATAACTACGAAATTGTTAAAAAAATTATTAAAAAATAGATATTTTATATAGTTTTTATCTCCTAAAAAAGTGTGCGTGAATAGTAAAGTGACAAGTTTTTCCGAACGGATGTAGTATTACAAATTATGGATAATTAAAAGATTTATTATTTTATAAAGTATTTTTTTATTTTTCTAAAAACATATATTTTCAAAATAAAAATTTATAGACATGTTAATATAAGTATATAGGCTATAAATATAATTTTTTTTATTTTTTTAATGTAAATTTATACTCAAAATAATTAAGTGTAAAACCGGGTAAAACATGTAAAGTGTTTCGGGGATCTCAACTGCCACAAAAGGGGTCAAAATCTTCTCTCCACGAACATTTTTATTTTATTTAAAGATTACAAGGGAGGTCGAGGGATAAGAGGGGTACAAAATTAAAAATATATAAGGATTGAATCCCCAATAAAAACATCGTCAACTTTTATAAAGACTTTTTTTATATGATAGATGAGGAAACCCATTATTTGGTGGCAAACTTCAAGCACATGACCTATTCGGTAAGAGTAATGCACCAGGTAAATGCACCAGGTAAATTAGTCTGTTCCTATAGACTCGATGGTCGACCCACTAGTAGAGAGCAAAACAAATCAGTCTATCACGCACGTCCAATCGCAACACGTACCAACCAAGCCGGATGGAGTTTCATTATATACAAGGTTTGGATTTATCATTTTATCAATGATGTCATTTCACACCTTTCCATAAATTGTGGTGGTCCGATCTGGTTTGAGTGAGAAAGTGAATGGAGAGTTCAGAGAGAGTTTGAGAAGAGAGAAAGTAAGGGATAAGGATAGGTTGTTACTTGTTAGATTGATCAATGATCAAGATTGCCTCACCCGTTTACAGCTCCTTCTGCTACTTGTAGTTGTTACAACCAACTCACTCTCCCTATTCACATCTACCCTCAATTATAGGTTAATTGTTCATATGGCCCCTTTTTTATCATATCTTTACAGAAAGAGACGGAAATAAGGATCGAACCTGTAACCTCTAAACTCCCTTTTAATTTATACCACTGGGCCACCTCATCAGGGCTTATGAGGGCTTGTTTTAATAATATGAGGTATTTTTCTTTATTAATAATGACCGCCTAGATATTATTATATATCTTCTGTTTGAATTTTCCAAAAATAATCATTTGTACAAAATGTTCATATCTTCAACAGTTTGAGACCAAGACGTTTATGCGGTCCCAACTAATAAGGTGTTATTTGAAAAGAAATCTTAAAGTTTATTTAAATAGTTGTTTTTTAGACCAAGGATTGCATCATTGATTACACGTAGTGTTATGAACCTTACTACAAATGATGGAAATTTCCAAATATTTTTCCATTTTTTGTTAATGAATTTGTTGAGTGAGATGTGAATGAGATCAAAAGTGTCTCAGATCCGAAAGTTGAACATAACCGGCCCTAGTATATGAGTTAGTGGGCTACTCCTTTTATTGCCAATTGGTTTTAGAATGAACCTCACTCGGCTTCTGTGCAAGGCTACTATAACGTATGTGCGCCTGTACACACGTCCTCAGTCATCGGTTCAAGTCGGACTTTGATAGAATTGAATTGAATTGATATTCATTTCACAGGCTAGAACCTCTAGCTAGCTATGACTAAAACATTAACATAAACAAACTATTGTTGTAATTAATGGTACGTTAGCCAGAGTAGAATTCCTAGGGACTTCATTTAGAATATCGATCTTTAATGCTTGTGAGACCATCCACAACGGAGAGCTGCATGGATCAATTTAGATGCCAGCTCGATCAGCCGAAATTTTGAGATAGGGGAGAGAGTGTTTTGATTCACTTGCAAAAAAAATGGGGGATGCCATCGGATGATGCGGATCATCCATATCTGTTTTTTTTCTTTTTCTTTTTTACTAGCCAATGGTTGGAAGCCACGTGGCGGAGCTTTTAATTAAAATTAAAATCCTCATTTATTCATTAAATAAATTATTATTTTTTTAAAAAAAATATATTTTTGAATACGATTTATTTTTATCTATCCAATGACACCCATTTTGCATATGTTTGGGGAAAAAAATTTCACTAAGTTTACCATATGTTGTTTGCAAGTTTAAGGTGTGTAATTTTTTTAGGTGTTTTTCAGTGTATTAAGTTAATAAAATATTTCTAAATTTAATTGTATGCCTTTTTATTTTAATGATACGTATTAATGTTAATATTAATATTAATAATATCATTAACCCAAATTTTTAAGTAAAATAAATCAACATTTAGCTTAATAAATATAAAAAAGTGTAAAGTGAGTTTTGATTCGCGCGACTCTTTGTTGTGGATGAAAAATGTAAAAAACTGAAAAGTTAGTGGAAAGCTGACGTGTGACTCTTTGTTGCTGATAGTTTGAGGCTTAATTTGAATATTTGATGATCGAGAAGCCTTTGTCAAGGATAATTATTAATTAGTACTTGAGGAAGGGTAGGGAATAGAAGTGCCTCCGGTGCAAATTTCACCCAAATTATATTTTCGGTCGACCAAACTTTTTTTTTTTTTGGAAGATCCTTAATTTACAACAACTCCATTGAAATGAGGACAAAAAAAAATATTGGGTGTTAGCGGGTTATCCGGATCGTGTGACTGTGTGAGCCGTGAGACAAACTCAAAGTGTGATCGAGACTGTATATGACGGGGGTACGTGTGTGAATTTATATAATTGTCCATTATATATATATATATATATATATATATATATATATATATATATATATAGGGGCGGATCCAAACGGGGGCATGTGTGGGCACGTGCCCCCACTCTCATCCGGCGAACCCCATATATGTATTCTTATCGTCGATAGCTTCGTTTTGATATATAATACGCATGAATCCGATATCTGAGTAAAAAGTTATTAATGTTTGAAAATTTAAGGTATATTAATCACTATAAATCTTATTTAAATAACCCACAATGCTTTTATATTTTATTTAGATTGACATTCCTATACTATAATTTATCTTGAGATCTTTTGAAATGAGAGGTTATATTACTCATTTCGATAATAAGTTAAGAAATACAGAAGTTTAAATGAGGGAACCGATCAGATTTTCTACTTTGCAAGATATTAGTGATGTTTATAAAATATGACCTAGGAAGGAATTCACAAAGCTTTTGATTTTGTGTATCTTCTCATCGAGTTGGTTTTAGTGTTACTAGTTGCAAAAACTATAGTGGAAAGATCAAGCTTTCTCGATCTGCTATGGGTATTATCAAGTCCTATTTGTGCAACAAGATAAGTGACGATTTTCTCTCTTCGATGATTTTCAAGGCATTGATAATGAAGTTATCATTCAAAATTTTTAGGGTATGAAAACCCATAAAACCAATTTACCCCTGTCGAGTTGAACTATTTCATTATAAAACTCTAATTATAATTTTTTTGTACTAGAGAACGTTTTCATTTTTTTTATCGTTATTTTGTAGTTTTGAAGACGTTATGTGTTGTATCCGTTCATGTTATTCATTTTCGTTTATCATTGGTGTGCCCCCACCCTCTTCGGGTTCTGGGTCCGCCACTGTATATATATATATATATAGGGGTTGGTTCCGGTGTACTCAACCCTTAACGTGTATCATGTACACAAATCTGAGCCGTTGATTCCCATAAAGGAATCTGAGCCGTTGATTCCCATAGATGATTATGCAGTTGAGTATGAATGATTATGCACTAGTATATGAAGGATTATTCAGTCGTATGAGTCTGTTTTGTAGGTTAGTCATTTTGATTATTCGATGGTATCACTGTATTATTCAATCGTATTGACGGATTATGCGATGATATTGCTTTATTATTCAATGGTATAGCTTAATTATTCGATGGTGTTACAATATTATTCGATCGTATTGACGAATTATGAGTATTTACTCAATGTAATGTGTTTTTTTTTTTACCAATTCATTGAATATGCTACCGAATAATGTTTTATTTTAGCGAAGACCAATGGACAAAAATAAAACATTATTCGGTAGCATATTCAAAGAAATTGGTAAAAAAAAAAAAACACATTCCATTGAGTAAATATTCATAATTCAAATAATAATATCAAAAAAATCACCAATTCTACTGAAGGATCAATATGGGCATGAATAATACAAAAACCCTTAAGCTCAATGTGGCTCCAAATGATTTCGAACTACAAAAAAAAACACTACATTCCAGTGAATAAACATATATAATTCAATGAATAATATCAAAAAACCCACCAATTCCACCGAATAATAAAACTGGGCACAAACAAAATGAAAACTCTTAAGCTCAATTGTTATCGTAATTTTTTTTCCGCAAAACATATGCAAAATGGGTGTCTATAGGTAGATAAAAATAAATTACATCAAAAAAAATAAAAATATTTTTTTAAAATGGCCGAAAATAACAAAAAAGCCAAAAAATTACTTCACCCATCACTATTCATGCACTATTCACAGCCCCCTTTTCTTTTCTTTTCTCTTTTCTTTATTTTGATTATTGTGAGCCTTTGATTTAGTTTGATCCAAAGGCCGAGATTTGTGTACATGATACACAATAAGGCTTGTGTACACATGATCCATATTCTATATATATATATATATATATATATATATATATATATATATATATATATATATATATATATATATAGAGAGAGAGAGAGAGAGAGAGAGAGAGAGAGAGAGAGATGGGTAAAAGTTCTAGTGAAACGAAAAATACGATGCACCGGTGAAATGCATGAATATTATATATGTAGATATGAATATATGAATATTGTTATGTGTGGATACGAATATGATGTTATTTATTTTATGCAATGTAAGTATAAATAATATTATATTCATATACTCATATTTACATTATATTCATATTCAAACAACTTATTATTCATATATTCATTAGAAAATAACATAATATTCATATGACACAATAATCATTCGTTTCACCGTTGCACGGTATTTTTCGTTTCATCAAAACCTTACCCTATATATACATATTGGTTCGAGTACGTATACTCAAGCCATAGGCCCCTTACATTGTATCATGTATGTAAATCCGGACCATTGATGTGGAAGAGATAAATGACCTAGATAAATAGAGGGTTTTTCTGTTTTTTAATTAAAAATTGGTGGGACCCACTATAGGAATGGATCAAACCCAAGGGGAGGCGTGTGTACACTCTAGTACACATTATTCGGTGAAATGTGAAACACATTATTCAATAACATGTGAAACATTATTTCGTAAAATGGTTTAATATTTCATGTGTACGAGATTCGAGAATTTATTTCCTTTGCTAGCCATCCTCTTTCTCCATACTCCAATTACGAACACGATTTGTAAGAGCACAATATGAAGCAATTTAATCCACCAATATGGACCATTACACACTTTTCATTTCTAATAATTTTTTCCAAAAAAAAACACACATTTAAATCGTATTTTATATTTTTTTTAACAAAAATATGAATTATATATTCTACACATATATAAAAACCGCTCATGCAGGAAAGACATACAGTGTTCTTTTGGACTAATGTATGGGTGAGGGACAAACCGCTCATGCAGGAAAAGAGGGAGATTCAACAGGAGGATCTTGGAGTTCTGGTTTTGAAGATGTGGTTGAAGAAGAGGGGCATTGGGACTGGAACTATAGAGGGAGATGGTTAGTAATAAGTTAAAGGTTGTTACAACTCGGGTTAGTGGCAGAGTTAGGGGCCTTATCATGGTTAGTTGTAGTGTTAGAAGGTGTATATATGTAACCATCTTGTAGCTGATTCAGTAATGAAATAGAACTCAGAAAATCTCCACAAACTCTCTCATTCTCTCATGGCAGGAAACTGCTAGATTCAGCTCTAATACCATATGAAGTATCAACTTCACAAGGCCTGCTCGATTGCAAGATTTTGTGTGTCAAAATCTTCCCACTCGATGTGCAGATAATGACAGTGATAACTCGATATCGAGTGATGACTCGATGTCGAGTGTGTTCTCTGTGATTAGTCCACAAGATATGTCTACTTACTCTACGAATTACATTCGTTCTTTGTTCAATGTTTTGACGGTTGTTGAGCCCACTTCGTATGCTCAAGCGAAGAAGGTACATGAGTGGAGGGTAGCTATGGGTCAGGAACATGAAGCTTTAGAGAGGAACAATGGACCATTACTTCTCTAGCTCCCTTCGGGTAAACGAGCCATTGGGTGCAAATGGGTCTTCAAGATCAAGTTTCAAGCAGATGGTTAGGTAGAGAGATATAAGGCTCGGTTAGTTGCAAAGGTTTTTAACCATGTTAAGGATAGGGACTAAAAAGAAACGTTCTCTCATGTTGCCAAATTTGCAACAGTTCGAATTCTTTTAGCCATGGCTTCAGTCAAGCAGTGGACCGGAATTTGCATCAATTAGATGTAAATAATGCCTTTTTACATGCCTATTTGGATGAAGAGGTGTTTATGTCACCACCTCCAGGCTATGATAAGGCTGAGGGCAACCAGGTTTGCCGGCTCAATAGATCCATGTATGGCCTTAAGCAGGCGAGTAGGCATTGGAATGTGGAGCTCACTAAGCACCTTGTGATTTTGTGAAGTTGGGATTCTATCAATCAAGACACGATTATTCATTGTTCACTTGCTCTCGGAAATCTTCATTCACTGTTGCTCTGGTTTATGTAGACGATATGCTATTGACTGGGAATAATGATCAGTTCATTACTCATGTTAAGAAGTCTCTGGATAGTGCATTCACGATTAAGGATTTGGGTATGGCACGTTATTTTTTAGGGATGGAGATTTCTCGGTCTGCTGATGGGATTTTGTTGAATCAAATGAAATTTATTGTTGATCTGTTGTCAAATGCTTCGATGGTTAACTGCAAGCCTGCTAAGTTTCCTATGCAATGCAACCTTCAGTTGAGTGTTCATGAGGGTGAGTTGCTAACAAATCCTGAATCCTATAGGCGCTTGGTTGGGAGACTACTGTTTCTCATTATGACGCGCCTGGACATTGCTTACACTGTGCAACAATTGACACAGTTCATGTTAGCTCCTAGAGCTCCTCATTTCTGAGTTGCTTTGTTCCTATTGAGGTATCTCAAGGGCACAGTTCACACTTCATTGTTCTATCCGAGTTTTGGTTCTTTTTTTGAGTGTCAGGGCTTACTCGGATGCTGATTGGGGATCCTGTCGTGACACCAGTAGGTCTCTCACTTGGTATTGTATCTTCCTTGGTGATTGTTTAGTCCCTTGGAAGACGTAGAAGCGGAAAATTGTATCTAAATCTTCTACAGAAAGCGAGTACCAAAGCAAGTCTCAGACTGGCAGTGAAGTGGTCTGGGTTACTGGTGTGCTTCAGGATTTGGGCATTCCTTTATCTCTTTTGGTTCCTTTATGCTGTGACAATAAATCAGCTCTCCAATTGGCCATCAATCCAGGTTATCATGAACGAATGAAGCATCTTCGGGTGGATTGTCATTACATCCGTGATTTGGTCATGGAAGGCCTTATTTCTACTGTCTTTGTGCCCACACATCTACAACATTTTGTCTTGTGTTGCAAGTTGGGACTTGTTTTTCACCATACACGCCCACCTGGAAGGGGGGGGGGGGGGGTATAGACGGAGATGGTTAGTAATCTGTTAGAGGTTGTTACAACTCGAGTTAATGGTAGAGTTAGGGGCCTTATCATGGTTAGTTGTAGTGTTAGAAGGTGTATATATGTAACCATCTTGTAGCTGATTCAGTAATGGAATAGAATACAGAAAATCTCCACAAACTCTCTCATTCTCTCATGGTGGGAAATTGCTAGATTCAGATCTGGTTTGATCATGATCAGCTTTCGTTGCTGATACTTCATAGGAACCGCTTGGCCAAGTACCTTCCACAGGATCGAGACACTTGTGATCCTCTCGAGTTTTGATGTCTTAGAGGATGGTATGGAGAACTTGATGGCTTGGGCACCCACGGAAAGTGGTAGCTACACTGCCAAGTCGGCTTATGATCTTATCCAAGCTAATAAGGACGTGTGTTTGGTGGACCAACAAGTGTATAGAATGGTGTGGAAGCTCATGGTTCAAAAGCGTGTTCGGTACATTGTTTGGAGATGTATGAAACGGGCAATTCTCACGAACATAGAGCGAGTTAGAAGACACATTGCTTCCTCGATCTCCTTATTGTGGGTTCTATCGTGAGCAGGAGAAGACGCTTCTGCACTTGCTTAGAGACTCTACAGAGGCCTGACAGGTTTGGGAGAGCCTGGATGCGGATCGATTTGAGCGAACCTTCTTCGCAGGTTTGGGAGAGCCTGGATGCAGAACGATTTGAACGAACCTTCTTCGCGGACTCGTTTGCCACTTGGATTCGAGGTAATATTCTTAATTCTTCTGTCTTCAATAATGATATTGCTTGAAGAGATGTTTTTGTAGAGGCAGTTTGGTGGATCTAAAAATGGCGGAATGGTCGTGTATTCAACAACCAAGAGTGGCATGGGTGCAAGAAAACCTATATCGTTGCGCGAACGTAAGAGTATAGGAGAAGCCGGGGCAAACAGATGAAGCTGACTGGGGACAAGAGAAAGAAAGAAGTGAAGGTCGCGTGGGACAAGCCACCCGATATGTGGGTTAAGGTCAACACCGATGGCGCTGTTAGAGGAGATGGTCACGCGACTGCAGCAGGAGTGATTAGAAACGATGTTGGCAAGTGGCATATCGTGGTTTTGTCATGAATATTGGCGTTTGCACGGTCTTCAAAGCGAAGCTCTGGGGTGTAGTGCAAGGGCTAACGCTCGCCTGGGATGTTGGCTATAGGAATGTGATCCTTGAAACTGACTCACCGCTTATATAGCGACCATGTTAGGCACGTAAGGCTTATGCGCGATACCACCCGGTGGGTAGCCTTGTTAGTAAAGGTCAAGGCTTATTGAGAAGAGATTGAGATATCCAGTTTCATCATATATTCTGCAAAGCAAATCGCGTCGCGGATTACCTTACTTAGATTATCATACTCTTATAACATAGGCGGTTGACATTGAAAATTTGAAAGCATTGTATTTAGTACTGTATTTATAGTAGAATTTGATACTTTTATACAGGGGCGGCCCCAGGGTGGGGCGCATGTACGCGGCCGTCCCACCCTTCGACCCACGAACCCCGGAGTTTAGAAAAAAAAAATATTTATATATATTGTATTTTTGTAATAAGTAAAATTAGAATAGATATTGAATTAATTAGTCCAGTTAGCTCAGTTGGTAAATGGAAATGAGAGAAATTTTAGTGATATCAAAGGGCTTGGGTTCGATTCCCCACTGCTCCTCTTTTATTTCTTGTTTGAATTTTTTTATCCCATTTTGATTCCCCATTGCTCCTCTTTTATTTCTTGTTTGAATTTTTTATCCCACTTTTTCTTTTTCTTTTTTTTACTTGTGTTGTGTTTCCTCAATGCTTTTGTTATCATTTTCTTTATTTCAATTATTATAGGATGATAACATTTCAAGTTATTGTTTCTCAATTTTAGTAATATATAAGATTTCATAAATTAATATTTTATACTCTACAAAAGCATTCGAAATTTCAACATCCTATTAAACAAATTAAATTTACTTAAAATTAATTAGAACTCATAAAATAGGCTAATTAAAAAAATTATAATCAGAAGAGACTTATAATTCATTGAAACCTTTGTAGAAAAAAATATTTCAAATTGTATAATGATCTATAATATTTGTACTATATCATATGACATAAATATAAACTTTTTATTGTAAAAAATCTCTACAATGAACTTTATAACCAGAAATATTTTAAAGTTATGAGAATTAATTTAGTGTTGTAAGAATTCAAATACCCTTACATAAATAATAATATTAATTTGTATAAGAATTCAAGTGCTCTTTTGTACATAATAAATTAATAATATTCATTTGTAAGAATGACTATAATATTGTAGGCCTCATTTTAATAATTGTACAGGGCCTCCAAAATCGATTGAACGACCCTGCAAAATTCCGCCCCACCTTTCAGAGAGTCCTGCGGCCGCCACTGCTTTTATATATCTTATATTTAATCGGCTCGTCCTATCTTCATGATGTAACGTGTATATTACTATTGTAGTAATTTGGAACAAAGCCCAAAAGAAAAGATATCTTTATATTTGGGTTTTCTTTTCTTGGAACGATACCAATTAATATATACATGGTTGACATTGAAAGCACGATAATCACTAGTATTTGACACTTACACACAACATTGTTTAATGGGTTCGTCTTATCTACATGATGTAACGCGTATACTCCGGGCTATTATTTTGATTCGAATTCGCCTATACATTAGTCATTAGTGGATGAAACGTTATACAGAGTTGATTTTATGATTTAATAATTTATTTGATAATTTGCTGTATATCATTGTGATGAAATTGTTCCATTTGTGGGGGATGATCGATGGAGTTATTAGCAAATTCTACCTGCATACGTTCACATCATTAGACAATTAAATTAAATATCTATTGCGTAATTACGTCATATCATCCGGCTTTTGTGATTATATATAATATATATGCATAAGTCGACACGATATATATTAATTCGGTGATTCCCATATGTGGTTTTATATTTGGCATTTTTCATGATGAATATCTCTCAAATCATCAACCTAATTAAATATCTAATTAGTATTTATTTTGTTGTTGGGCTTTTAATTGCATTAATGTTAAATTGATACATATTGAGCCTAGCTTAATGGTCCAAAATTTACGATCATTTCTAATATATATATATATATATATATGCTCCTCTCGCAATGTATTTGTGTACATTTTAATAGTTGATAAGTATGACATATAATAAACAATACATTACGATCGAGTTCGAATTCATAGATTTAGTGCTTACCTATAAATCGAAAAGAAAAGAAAACTCTTGGGGTGAATTATATTCTTAGTTACTCTCTCCGATTCAAAATAAGTGTCGTTTTAAACTTTTGAATTTAATTCAAAATAAGTGTCGTTTTATGTTTTCTAAGCAATTTAATATAGATTGATTAATGAAAATTGTTATTGAAAATTGTATTCATTGGCTACTTTTTCTTTCAAACTCTTCACTTATTGGTTGAAAGAAAAACTTGATAATCATTTAATAAATGATAAGATTTAGAAAAAAAATGTATAAAACCATTAAAATCAATGATAATTAATACTCCGTCCGATCCAAAATAAGTGGAGTACTTTACTTAAAAATTGTGTTAAGAGTTAAAACAGCATTTATTTTGGATCGGAGGGAGTATTAAACATGATATTTTTTCTAAATTAGTTCTTAATCTTTTATTATTTGTATTTCGATCCTTAATTCTTCTAAAAAGCTAAAACTGCTCCTCACCAATACCAATATATAAAATTTTCCTATTTTTATTTAGCTTGCGTAATTTTCTGTAATTTTGTTAACAAAAATCATTTGTTAACAAAAATCATTTAATGGATGATTTTCTATAATTTTGTATTTAATGGGTGATTAAGTATAAAACCTTATATTTAACGGGTGGTTTTCTCGTAAATTTTCCTATTTTTATTTAGCTCAGGAATCACTTAAATAATAAGAATGACTAATGAGAACGACCTTTCAACCACGAATATGTGGAGTAGGGAAGGAAATTTAAACTTCATTATCCTTCAAATGTGTGATACATCTTAAAATACCGACTAATTTTGATCGGAGTATGTATAGTGTATACATTCAAGGCCGTCAAGATGGAACGATCTCCTCTCGTTAGGTCTTTTCATCGAATTTTATGTCCCAAATCAATTCAACTTACAAATCAAATAGCTTCAACTTACAATCGTAATTCTTATCATGTGGCAATTCAATGATCTCATGAGTTTAATCCCTTCTCCTTTTACAATATAATTCTAATAACAATATATAAATTGATACGAAAGTGTTAATGTGTTTGGTTTCTAAATGTATTATGATAATACACATAAATACTTGTTAAGTGTTTGATAAAAATAATTTACCATATATTTAAAATAACGTAATTTTAAAATAAAATATTTTATAAATTTTATAACTTAAATCAATTATATTAAAATTTATAAGGTAATTATAAACTAATACTACGTACAATAGTAATCGTTTAGTTAATACATATAATCATATATATATATATATATATATATATATATATATTTATTTATTTTTTAAATTCATATTACTTTAAACATATAGTAAATTAGGTGAAACAAATACTTTGAAAGTATTTATGTTTATAATTACTTGGAAGTTGGAATCCAAACAAACATAAGTTGTCTAGTCCTTCATATTTCACTGTTTAATTGTTTTTTTTATATATTTTAATTATTAATTTTGAGAATTTTGCAAAATAGTTGCCTACTCTGAAAACAAAAGAAAAGAAAAAAAAAACAAAACTTGAAGACCCACCCACCCTACATCTTGGCCCAATGAAACCCTGTTTTAATTAGTACTCTTCATACAAACAAATACACTATAATTTGTCAATTCACTTTGGTGGGTTGGGCTTTAAAATATGAAAGACCAAAACTAACTCATTTTTATTTAGATAGCCCAACCAACTCATTGGCTGCACATTGATGAAATTTTGAAACCTACTGGGGACCGGTGCAAATCACCTGTCCCTGCTTACTACCCCAAATTAATGCCCCATCTTTTCATTGGTTATTAATTTGTATTTTTTAAAGGCTTTTATTTTTTTTTTACTCCAAGTCACGTGCTACTAGATGGTTCCAAATTCCAATATTTTTTTTTTAATTTAACTTTACCTATTACGAAGTACTCTTTTTTTAATTTAACTTTACCTATTACTATAATTCCTCTAATTCTAAAGATCAGATCGGCCATCATCTTCATTCTCCTCGCTTCTCTATCAGTATCAACACACAGTCAGTGGCGGCCGCAGGATCCTCCGAAAGGTGGGACGAAATTTTCTAATGTGTACTGAGATATTGGCCTTGACTAAACTCATTTACCTAAGCTACGATTTTCAACTTAGCAGTGGATTATAGAAAAGTATGCTTACATTTGCTTACATTTGCTTTGTTGCTATGATAGTTGTTTCTCGTCATTCATTGGAAATTCAGACATTTATCATATTTAGGAGTGTAAACTTATCGAAATTCAATCATGTTAAATTCAAGGCTTTTGCATATTAGCTAGGATTGTAAACTCACCAACTTTATAATATCTTTTGCTTCCCAATGACATGATAGAAATTGTGATTTGAATATGTAGGTTACGAAAATACAAATATTGCAGTTGGCGGATGGTTGGGTTTGCAAACCCATCAAATGCCGGGTAAAAAAATTGGGATAGTTTGAAAAAAATAAATTTACTGGGTTAATTTTATTTTTGTTGGCCCATAATTAAGCGCACCCGATGAAGCCCATACACCTTTGCTCTATTACTACTGGACTAAGACTGAAACTCTCCTATCCCTTAATTAATTTAATTAATTAATTACTACCGCACTCGGCTAATAACCACTTTCACTAACTCCAAATTTTCTAGCCATAGTTTTTTTAATTTTAATTAATCTGTTTTCCCATATGCCTATTGCCTGTTAACTCTCTTTTTAGTAATGACTATTTTCTAAATTCTAGAGTCAGGTTTTCAGTTTATACATTATCGTCGTCATTGATCATTTCGAACCGACATGAGATCATAGTACAATTTCAATAGAGCATATTCACAAATAAAATTATTTATTATTATTATTATTATTATTATTATTATTATTATTATTATTATTATTATAAGAATTATATTTTGCTTTATTAAAGTTTCATTTTTCAATGGTAAATATTTTTTCGCTCACCTAGCTCTAAGATACTAGATCCGCCACTGAAATATTGCATAAAGCTTCACAAATTCAATTCATAAATTTCATTCTCAAAATCACATACACAACAATTAAAACACAAAATTTATTCTCAAAATCAAAACTCTAATGAAAATTTCACAAAATTTATTCTCATAATCAAATCATAATTTCACCAATTTTATGGGGTTTAATTAGTTTATAGCTAGATAATTTGTATATAGTAGGGAGCTCGAGAAATGGGAACATAATTAAATAAGGGGGTAGAAACATAGAGAGTAGGTGCAAGTTGAACAAAGAATAAAAAACTTTTTTGAGGGAGGTGAAATTTTTTTTAAAAAAAAGATGCTAATTTCACCAATTTTATGGGGTTTAATTAGTTATAGCTAGATAATTTGTATATAATAGGAAAGTCGGGAAGTGAGAATATAATTAAATAAGGGGTAGAAACAAAGAAAGTGATGTGTAAGTTGAACAAATAATAAAAAAAACTATTTTTAGGGAGGTGAAATTTGTTTTAAAAAAATGAGGCTAATGGGACTTGAACCCCCAACCTTTGGTCTAAGGTTAATTTCCTTCCTTCCCACCAACCAACTAAGCAAAGTAGACTAATTGATTCTATAATCATCCTGGTTTTACTTATTACAATACTTCTATATATATATATAAAAAATTATTTTTTTTCCAAACCCCGGGGCACGTGGGTCGAAGGGTGGGGCGGCTGCGTACGCCCGCCCCACCCTGGGGCCGCCCCTGCACACAGTAGGAATCCAAACCGCTTCATGCTTTGTCTTCTCTTTCCAGCCTGTTTTCTCCTCGACTTGGGACGGTGGCGCCTCCATTAGTCACCTCTATCACCATAGACAAGGCAGGTAAGTCCAATTTATTTTCCCCCAATTCGAATTTAGGGTTAGTGTTTAAGTTCTATCGTTGTTCTTTATGTGAAGTTAGTTCTCTAAAATTAAACAAAAAATCTAGAATCTCTCATCCCTCTCACCATCATGGAAGCCATTATTTTGTGATTCTTAGTAATTTGTCTCCACATTCAAAATTAAGTTAAGTAATCCTTTGTCTTTCAAAACTCAATTTTGGGCATTTTTAGTATCCGTCAAAAGGCAATAGAGTAAGTACAAAACAATAGAATGTGAAAACACTAGTAAGAACTAGTTCATTTAAAAAGATCTTAACTTTATAAATTTATATGCAAAGTGATCAGATTTTTATTTTCACATGTTTTGAAGTATGGATATTGATACAAAAGAAATGCAACCACGAAGACGTTTGGAATTTAGTAATGATGAGGATCATACAGATTCTGACATAGAGGATGAAAGCGGAAATCTCATCCATGCCAAAATATCAAAGGAGTTAATACCAAGGATTGGCATGGAGTTTGAAACGGAAGAGGCATCCTTTGATTTTTACAATGCTTATGCAAAAGAAGTTGGTTTTTCTGTTCGAAGAAGCAAGTCGCATTTTGGATGCAATAGAAAAGTGTTAGATAGGACGTTTGTCTGTTCATCCTTTTATTGGTCCATGTGGCATTTTTTATATATATAAAAAAAACCACATCAGACTCACGTGTGTTGGTCTCTTTTGATTTTCTTGGCAAGTCTTTTTTCCTTTCTTTTATAATCTCAATTCTCAAGTAATTAACGTACCTATGCCGTTTTAAATAACACTTGACTATAGTGTACAGATCTTACATTTTCTATGAATGATTTGTAGCAAATAAAAGTGGGAGATAAATTTAAAAACTAAAAACACCATAACACATACCATATTTCATATTGCTAATTATAAAAAGTTAAAGTGTCTGGGCAAATACAAAATAAATACATGATATATGCACACACTACCAAAAGATGTAGTATAGCAACACTAAATTTAGAATAGCAAATACTAGTGCCAAAGTATGAGCAACAAATCACATCCTCTAAAGACATCACCCAAAAAATAAGCACTGGTCGATCTCCTGCTTGTTTAGCCATAAACTCAAAGGCATTTCTAGGTGCAATACCTGAGTTATCAGCAATATCCACTTCTGATGCTTGAGCCGCTGACACCCTTCGATGAGATCTGAACAAATGAGCCTTACTAGGACTTGCTACGCTATGGTTATTGTCAACAACAAACTTGACAACACTGTACTTGTGTGTACGACGACAATTAATTTTCAGCATAACTAAGCATCCAAATCTCGTCTCTGATCGATGGGATTTGTAGAGATTATCTCTTTTATCCGGTCCCCTTTTACCTTGACATGAACAGACAAACGTCCTATCTAACACTTTTCTATTGCATCCAAAATGCGACTTGCTTCTTCGAACAGAAAAACCAACTTCTTTTGCATAAGCATTGTAAAAATCAAAGGCTGCCTCTTCCGTTTCAAACTCCATGCCAATCCTTGGTATTAACTCCTTTGATATTTTGGCCTGGATGAGATTTCCGCTTTCATCCTCTATGTCAGAATCTGTATGATCTTCATCATTACTAAATTCCAAACGTCTTCGTGGTTGCATTTCTTTTGTATCAATATCCATACTTCAAAACATGTGAAAATAAAAATCTGATCACTTTGCATACAAATTTATAAAGTTAAGATCTTTTTAAATGAACTAGTTCTTACTAGTGTTTTCACATTCTATTGTTTTTTACTTACTCTATTGCCTTTTGACGGATACTAAAAATGCCCAAAATTGAGTTTTGAAAGACAAAGGAATACTTAACTTAATTTTGAATGCGGAGACAAATTACTGAGAATCAGATAATAATGGCTTCCATGATGGTGAGAGGGATGAGAGATTCTAGATTTTTTGTTTAATTTTAGAGAACTAACTTCACATAAAGAACAACGATAGAACTTAAACACTAACCCTAAATTCGAACTGGGGGAAAATAAATTGGACTTACCTGCCTTGTCTATGGTGATAGAGGTGACTAATGGAGGCGCCACCGTCCCAAGTCAAGGAGAAAACAGGCTGGAAAGAGAAGACAAAGCATGAAGCGGTTTGGATTCCTACTGTGTGTTGATACTGATAGAGAAGCGAGGAGAATGAAGATGATGGCCGATCTGATCTATAGAATTAGAGGAATTAGAGTAATAGGTAAAGTTAAATTAAAAAAAGAGTACTCCGTAATAGGTAAAGTTAAATTAAAAAAAAAACAATATTGGAATTTGGAACCATCTAGTAGCACGTGACTTGGAGTAAAAAAATAATAAAAGCCTTTAAAAAATGCAAATTAATAACCAATGAAAAGATGGGGCAGTAATTTGGGGTAGTAAGTAGGGACAGATGATTTGCACCGGGTGGGGAGCATGTGCCCCTCTCCTATCGTATGAATTCTGATAACTTGATATATTCGTAAAAAGTTATAAATATTTAAAAATTGAATATAAATTAATTATTTTAAATGTATTTTAATAAATGAGTTGTTATATTATTTTACTCAATTCCGCAATTAGGTCAATAAATTAAACACGTTTAAAGTTGTATTTTGTATAGTTACCTGACCATTGATACATGCTCTAATAAAAGCAACAATCAATGGATCTCCAAGAGAATATATATATATATATATATATATATATATATATATATATATATATATATATATATATATATATATATATATATATATATATGTCATTCTATTCTATACCCTAAGATCATCCACAACACAGGTGACAATTCGGTTGTGCGGGCCGAGTTCGGGTATATTCCTTCGGGTTCGGTCATATGTCGGATAAGGTTATATGTCGGGTATACTGTATGTTCGGTCTGGTTCGGATCGGGTCAGGTCAATTTTCAAGTCGGGTAAGTTCGGGTCAAATGGATTTCGGGTTCGGGTTGGGTCAAATCGGGTCACATTAAGTTTATTAGAAAATGATGATTATTTTTTGTTTGTCTTAATTATTGACTACTATTAAACTTTTTTATTTAGTACATTAAGTCTCATTATATGTAATTCACGTTATTTAAGTGTTTAAAAATAAGAGAATTAAAGTAGTTATAAGGAAGAGTCGGGTCTTGTTCTATCGGGTCAAGTACAGGTTGGGTATGGGTCGGGTCGGGTTTGTCTATGTTTGTGTCCATTCGGGTATCATGTCAAAATGGGGTCGGGCTCGAGTTTGGGTTCGGGTTGTGCATGACACTAGATTTTCGGGTTTCGGTTGGGTCTGGGTTCTGGTGGGTCAGGTTGGATTTTCAGGTCAGGTCAGATTTTGCTAGCTCTAATCCACAATGGTGGTGTGTAAATGTGCAAATGTGTATTTTTAAACCTTTTTTTAGTTCCATTGGTTGTTTTGAGTGTGTGCAAATGTACATATTTGAGTATGTGATGTGTAATTTTGAACACACCATCTCTCTTATGTGCATAAACTTTTAAAAAAAGACAATTTTATTGGTTGATTTTTTTTTATGTAAATTTGAGCACAATTCATGTTTATTTGGATCGGAGCACTATATTATGGAAGAAGTTAATTTGTAGGTCCTCGTAAAGTATAATATATATATATATATATATATATATATATATATATATATATATATATATATATATATATAAATTATATTATTACAATATTACAAGTAGTTTATGATAAAAACAAGATAAGAAATAAGTAGAGAGGAGATATTTTATTGCATTGTTGTGTCTTCTTCAAAAGAGAAGTACAAAGCCTTATATAGACATAGATGGAGATATGTTACAAGTCATGGATAAGAAAGCCATAAATTATGACCTTTGATTTTTCACCATGTGGGAGTTAAGGGAGGTCAAAGGTTGGGAGGTGAAACATCCACCATATATCAATAGCTTTATAATACTCCCCCTTGGATGTACACCTATAACATTACAAACTGTCTCGCTAAAAACCTCGCCTAGAAAAACCCAATGGGACAAAAAACTATGACTAAGGGAAAAAGAGTACATATGTTGTTTGATACGCTTTGATCATACTGCCTCGTTAAAAACCTTGTCAGGAAAACCCAGTGGGACAAAACCTGGTCGAAGGGAAAAAGAGTGCAGTGCGTATATTCTCTCCCCGAATTCAACATTCTTCTTGCAGCTTTCTCATTCCGATAAGCTCATCGAATTTCTTGATATATCTGACTTCATGAGCTTCATGGTCGAGTCTGAACATTGTATTTGATGTGTACAAGCCGAAATGTCTTCATGTATTGCAATTGACAACGACGCGCTTGCCTTATATGTCTTGGTGTTAAGCTGCTTTCAAAGCACAATCATAAGGTACTTTAGGACCTAACGTGCACTTCATCATTTGATCAGGGGGGGTCTATTGTACTAAATGGTGCGTAAGTTGCCTCGTTAAAAACCTTACATACCTTGGAAAAACCCAGTGGGAGAAAAACCAAGATTAAGAAAAAGAGTACAACTTTGTACGGTACTTCGGGACCTAATACAATGTCACCAATTTCACAATTATAGGTACTTCAGGTACTCTTTATAAGGATATTTAATCAATTGCATGTGACGGGGATTTGACATTAATGCTTCAGGCATTTTCAATCGATCCTTTCATTTATAGGTATATACCTACCACATCCATCATTTCCATTTGGAGCCAAAATTATATTCACTTCTAGTGAATATATTCTACATATAACCTTTGATAGGTCGGCTTTTGTGCAATTGATAGCATGCATTTAGGTAGGCATAATAGGTTGCATTTAGCTTAGTTAAGATGCATTTCATGGATGGATTAAGTACAATTTGAATATTTGCTCTCTATGTTAGTGGAGTCGGAATCTACACACTTTTATTGATTATTTCAGGTAATCGTGGATCCGATGATGAGACAGGAATTGTTAACGCATTAGATGAGAATGTCTAGTTGACCGGAGAAGCTTACATGAAGATCTCAAGAGGTCCTGAGAAGAAGAAGCGGACCTAAACGAAGAACAAGTCTGCAGAAGTTGTCGCCAGACATGCTGAACTTGTTTTGCACTTTCTGGAGACCTCGGTTGTCCGACTGACTATTATGACCATGCGTTGGAAAGCTCTTTCAGAGAACTACAACTTTCCTGCCGACAAGAAGAGCAAATTCGGGATAGATTTTCCGTGAAAGGCCACTGGCTGCGGCCGCAGCAACCATGCCGTGGCTGCAGCATTTGGCGTCCCGCGTGAACGCTGCGTTTTAATTTAAGAAAACCCTAGTTTGTGTTGGATATTTTTTATGGCCGACTTTTGATCTTTTATAAGGCCAATTTTAGTTTTTTTTCACAACTTCTATTCTATTCTTACGTTCATCAGACACTTTAGAGATTTGAGCGATGTCTTCCATGAGGAACTAAACTCATCTATTCTGCCTGCAATTTGAAGCTTTATTTGAATTGATTGTGAGTTTCTAATTCTCGTTCCTTATTTCCTATATTTGAATGCTTCAACTTCTTTGTGCTTGATTGTTTATTGTTTTGTTCTATCTTGTCTGGCCAACTTGTTAGATCAATTCAACTGCTAAGGTTTTGTAGATTCCTGATTGTGAACCTTAACCTAAATAGCAAACTTGTTCGTTTAGGGCTGATTGAACTAATTGAATAAGTAGGAAGTTGGATGTGTTGTTAAATCCCTCTTTAGGGACTGCAAATACCTTGGTTAATCTCTGAACTTAAAGCTATCAATTGGGTTAAATCCTTTTTTAGGGACTGTTCAATTGATAAGGGTTTCTAAGACTGATTGAACTAGTAACTATATTAGGTCGGGACAATTGCATTCATAGGAAACTTAATAGGACGAGAATAAGTTACAAGGATCGCTTCAACCAAATAAAGTGGAAAATTGTAGGTAGAATTGCTTCTCCTAATTGTCTAAATCACAATCAATTACTCTTGCTTTCTTCAATCCACTTTGATAAAAGGCGGATCTTTTTCACTCATAAACCCCCCCTTTTGGTTAGTTGATTGGAATCTAAACCACACTTGAATAGCGAATTTCCCCGTGGGATCGACCTCATACTTATTGCTATACTAGTTATAAGTTTGAGTTTTCTTTGACGGATCAACGATAGATTTTCCCTCCATCAGCAATCAAGTTGGCTTTATATTTTATTTTGTATGAACACCCACTTAAAACCAATTGATGTTTCACTTTTCAGTGTTGGAACTACGAGTCCAATGCCATCATGCTTACATAATCCATCTTCGCATGAATTTTCTTTCTATCTCTTTTACTATGATTTCGATGTTGACATCCATTTGTTTGATGATCATCATATTCTCATATATAGGCAGTGTTCTAAAAAGCGCTAGGCGGATTCTAGGCGGTGAGGGGCCTCCTAGCGCCTAGGCGGGGCCCAAGCGGATGCCTAGGCGTGCTTAGGCGGCCATTTAGCTCTAGGCGGAGGGGGGTCGCCTAGCGCCTAGGCGGTGCCCAGACGGCGTCTATGCGCGATTTTTAGAACAGTGTATATAGGCTCTTTCCACTTTTAGGGAATCATATACAAATAGCCTAGTGATCTCCAACACTTCTAGTGTACTTGAGATTCACTTGATATTCATTGAGTTGGAGTTACTTCTGGAACTCCCAAATGAGCTAGTATCTGTGACTTTGTCACTTTCTTGGCCTTAGTAAATGCTTATTTGTCAAACTACAAAATCAATTCATATATTGAACTTCTGGTTCACTTGTATTTATCCGTAGATATGAAATCATAGAGAAGTTGCTTCCGTACGTGCAATCTCTTTCTTAATATTTAGTCTCATTTCCTCTCCCCCTAAATACCAAGCATTTTATCACCATTATAAAGCTCTAGGTATTTGAAATCAATAGGGACTCAAACCCCATTTATCATCCAACTTCTTTGTGGTCTCATTGTAGTTCATTTAGAGGAGGTATGTCTCGGAACATCTGTTGCTTATTCAAGACCTTCAAATGGCATGCTCTCTTCTAGAGATAATTAGGGAGATGTTATTGTGTCAAATTCAAAATGCAAACATGCATGGGCCCATTTGAGCAGCGACTCTTCTGGGTCGTCGTGAGCTACCGTATGCTCAATAATGTGGTTGATAACATTCTCTACCTTATGTTTCATATGACCAAAGTGTTAAGGCATCTATAATATTGGAATTACACTGGTCTATATGATAATGTTCCGTAGTTGCCTCATTGAATCCAATCAATAGATATTAGAGACTTTGCATTTACTCTCAATATAGATGGTCTTATTGTTAATTTTGCCAAGATGATAGACCGTACCATATATGTTCGGTCACCCTTATTGAGGATCTTCAGGTCGTAGGATCTTCTGGTCCCTCTTAGTGGGTGTCTATGTGAATCTCAATGATCCCGCACATCATCGATTCACATGAGTGACCGTATGCCACAAAGAAAAAATATTTTATCATTAACTAACTTCTGGTTAGTGATAAGTTTCAATGGGATAAATGAGTGTCAAATAAACCATATATATACATTCTCATTCCTATAAGACTTACTTCTGGCTAGTCATATGAGATATTGATGTTCAATACCATGTCAATTCATACATATGTGTCATTTGTTACTTCAGGTAACAAGATCAATGCTCTTCTGAAGCTATATGGTATTCATCTTGGTTTTACATTCAAGATTGTTTGAGAAAACTTCAGGCTTTCAAAATTGGCATATTGTCAACTTCTGGTGACAATAAAATGAACATCGTTACATCTGCAAATACATGTTCGATCGTTTATCACTTCAGGGATATAATAAAATAACATCCACTTCAAGGGATACGACTGATTGATCCAATCGCTTCCGGGATTGAGATTAAATTACTTTATCCGCTTCAGGGGATACTGTAAAGACCGAATGTATTTTATATTATTTTAATATTATTTAATTAGATATATTATTATTTTATTCGGTTTGTAAAAGTGGAATAAAAACCCGTCCTCGAGCACCCAGTTTCGTTTTTAAAATCCTTCCGGTATCGTTTTAGAATCTTGATTTTTACGGAAATTGATTCCGCTTTCGAGTTGCGAGTCTTGAAAAATTAATTTAATTCCGATTATCTCGAAATTGATTCGAAAATTCATCTTAATTTTATAGCGTCGGGATAGATTTGAGAGAGCGGGATTCGGGATTTATTTTATGGGGTATATTCTCTTTGCGTATTATGGATTGGGACCACGTAAATTCTTTCTTTTCTTTTCTTTTTCTTTCTCTCTCTCTCGTTCAGCAGAAGGCAGTAGAGGTCTGATGATCTGGTCCTCTTGCCTTGCCCCTACAGCTTGCAATTTCCTTGTTGTTTTGTGTTAATGTTAGGATAGGACCACTCTCCTGCCCTCACTCTCCTCACCTTGCTTTTCCTTAAGTGTGGCAAGATGCCAAAACTGAACCACGCCAATTTGCCTCCCACACCATAATCTGCAGGAGATCTCCTCCCCTCCTCTTCATTTCAATTTCAAAACAAAACCCAGCAACCCTTGTGTTGAATCACCAAGCGCAACCTTCAGCTTCTCCTTTGTTCCTCTGTACTGCCAATCTACAAACCCCCCATCACTGATTCTTGCCTTTTGTTCTTGATTTTCAAGCCAAGCCACTACCATTGCAGCAACCCCCATCACAGATTCTTCTCGATTCCGATCGCCAGCACCATCTGAGCACCCCTTGTGAGCGCTGGCAGCCCCACCCTCACCTACGTTTTCCGAGCTGGGCACCTCCGCCTTTCTCTGAGTAGCAGATTCGCCGCTCTCCCACCCTCTTCCTTCGAGTTCGAGCAGCAGAAACTTCCTCCGACAGATCGAAGCCGGAGTCGACCGCCGCCGGAGACACCATCATCACCGCCTCTGTTCGTTTTGAAAGCGGTAATCCCTTTCGATCCTTCCTTCCTCGTCTCGAATCCGTGTTCAAAGGTTCTCCTATCTTTCTTGCGTTCCCAGAATTCAGAAGGTTGAGGAGCATCGCCGACGCCGCCGCTGCCACCGCAAGCCCCTCTTTCCTCTCCTGTTCTCGCAATCCAAAGTCGGTAAACCTTGATCTCGTATTTTCGATTTGAAATTCCCCTAAAAACGCACCTTTATTCACCCATTCCTTCGTCCTAGGCCAAGACGACACGGATTCCCTGTCACCGGAACTCAGATCGGCCTCGGAGCGTCTCCGGAGTCGGCGCGGATTTCTCGAAACTCTCGGTGAGCCGCCTCTCTCTCCTTCCTTTGATTGCGCTTGAGTTTCTGGTCTAGGGTGGTCAGGAGAGGTGTCGGCCAGGCTGAGCGAGGGTGGGTTGAACGGAGCTCCGCCGGAGCCCTGGGTTTCCCTCTTTCTCTTCCGCCTCCGTTGTCTGTGTACATAGAGAGCTCTTTCCTGGGTTTGGGGAAAGAAGAGGGTCTGTTGGGTCGGATCTGGGAACCGGGTTTTACCTTGTAAGTTCAAAAATTGATTTCCGGGTTTTCCTTCCTTTTCATTTGGGAGAGTGGTATTGGATCCGGGTTTTGGGTTAAAATGTGGGCCGGCCAGATTCCTTCTTTTGGGCTTTTGTGAGAAATGGTTATTGGATTTATGTTGTATTATATATTATGGTGATGTTATATGATTTGTAATTATTGCTATATTTATTATTATTTCTATAATATTCTGTTTTGAGGAAATATATTCCTTAAATTATTATTATATATTTTAAATGGTTTAAAGGAGGCATTATTTGGGAAATGTATTTGGTGTTGTTTTAAATTGTGATTTTGGGAATTTGTTAAGGATTTAAATGATAAATGTCGAAATTTGGCCAAATATGATTTGAGAAATTATTTTGAAAATGAGTTGACTTAATTTGGGATTTAAGAGTTTGGAAAATACGGTTGGTACGATTTTATCAATGAGGTTGATTGGAAGTAAATGATTTTGGTTGATGTTGATTATAGCACAAAGGTTTTGGAAAATGGTTTTACTATCGATTGGTTTTGAGTATGTTGAGAACTTAATTGGAGTTCGTGTGTATGAATGATGGATCGGTAGCTTATGGAAATGGCTTGATGATAGGTGTGCATCGCTTTTGGATTGCTTTGGACTTGCATTTGGGCCTTTCTTGTGTTATATTGTTGTTCTGCATCTTCAGGTAAGCTACCTAGGGGGCTTACTCAGGTTGGGCATTCATGCCTGTTGTTGCATTTTATGTTAGGTGTTGCATATGCATAAAAGCATGCCATGTAGTATCCTGTTTAGGTTGCACTAATTGAATGAGCATCTGCTTACTTTATGCGTTGAAACAGAACGGCCGTCATCTGTGATTGTCCTAGAGTCTTTGCTAGGGTCATAGGGTAGCCCAGCCTCATCGGGTACCCTGAGTCAATCGAGTCATTGTTACTCTAGCCCAGCACCATCGGGCAAGATTGATTACTTTATGATGATGTTTATTCCGTGGTCCGTGCACACTGCACCACCACGATGAATTGCTATGCTATAGCACCGGCTGGC
This sequence comes from Persicaria maculosa, assembly GCA_963922045.1. Classification (NCBI taxonomy): domain Eukaryota; kingdom Viridiplantae; phylum Streptophyta; class Magnoliopsida; order Caryophyllales; family Polygonaceae; genus Persicaria; species Persicaria maculosa. Next base: position 68,550,364 of record OY998258.1, on the reverse strand, counting down.
CAGACTCTGCACTAACGGGAAGGGGTGCAGACGTAGGAGAGGGATATGCCACTTGGCATTGTCTTGGGCCCTTTACAGTATTTCTGCATATTATTATATCTAGGAGCATGCTAGTGTGTTTAACCTTCGTACTGCATTAGAGCATCTTTATTGGGTATAGCACATACTATGTGGCCTCAGCGAGGACTGCCGGTCCCACATGAGTGGCTCGATCTGACTCCTTTTCCCGTTCTTTTTTTAAGGTATTTTCTACAGATTTTGAGTGCTCGATGTCTATATGACGGGGTTCCCTTTTTGCGAATCGAAGAATCTGGCTAATATCCTAACTTAGTAAAATGGTAATAACCCACTTATGATTTGGTTTTGACCCGACTCTGTCGTGGCACCTTGTATCTTAATTTTGTTTCCACCTTACTTTCATTTGAATTAATTTTCACGACATAGTCCCTAGGACAGGTTAAGGGTACCCAACGACCCTTCGAGGTTTTAGGGTTTAAAATCCCTCTTTCTACTAATCTTAAAATGATTTTGAAACCTCGACCCGTACCTGGATTGCAAGATCCAAACAAGGGGTTTTATCCCTTGAAACGTAACCCGGAAATCATAATTCTGGGCCGTTACAGATACAACTTTGATTGATTCAATCATTTCAGGGATTGAGATTACCTTATCCGCTTCAGGGGATATTACAAATTCGATTGATTCAATCACTTCAGGGATTGAGATTACTTTATATTATATATTCTACATCCACTTCAAGGGATAAAATTCACCACTTCGGGAGTGACATATGTTATATCTACCCATCATTTTCAGGATGTGATTTGTCTATTCGTCTACTCCCACTTCGGGAGAGAATCCGTTTGTTACTTTTGGAGATTGATCCGTTTATACAATCCACTCCAAGGATACCAATTATTGTAATGACGGTCAATTAAAAAAAAACCCACCCACAACTTAATTACTCTATTTAAGAAAAATCTTAATAAATTGAGGCTTACGTTATACCTTATGGAAAACTCACCATATACGTTACACATCGAGTTGAGGCCCTTCATGACCATGGTCGAACACAGGGTGCTTGTCATCTAGCCATGGTGTCCTCTCTGTAATTATCAAAAAAAAATTGTAAGCTGATATGCCATTTTTGATAATTTCGGGGCTGAATTTGTAATTAAACCAAATCTTCAACAAATTGATTCGTCTCTCTCGCGGGGTTTGCAGATTGGCGGAGAAATCGCCGCCACCGGCCTACAAAAAAGCTCGTCCGTGACCACCGGCGGCACCATCGTTCGTGACCACGAGTGGCGAGCGCGGCGCGCTCCATTCAACGCGGCTGCTGAATCGGCCTCGAACTCACTTTGACATTGACGATCTTCGGCGCCTTCTCGAAATACCTCGAGGCATCGCCTCTGCCTTGATCGATCTGCTCTCCTCCATCGACCGGCGTTCCGACGCCATTAGAATGTGGATCGGTGGATTTCGGTCCATAAGAGAACGAAAAAGCAAACCTGCGATCGGTGGATCCAAGGTTGCAGATAGGAGGCGTCAAGACGGTGGTGTTCGGGACCGGCCATCCTCGAGTTGCTGGAGGTAGGCGGTGGTTGGCAACGGATGTGACATCCCCGGTAACGCCGAGGTCGCACCCAATGGAAAGGATGGAAGGGATTCGATGATGGAAGGCATATGATGAATGACGGCATCGACATCAGAAAGGGAGAGACTATCGTGCTGATAACGTAATAAAAGCAAGATAAGAAATAAGTAGAGAGGAGAGATTCTATTGCATTATTGTGTCTTCCTTAAAGGAGAAGTACAAAGCCTTATATAAGGATAGATGGAGATAGGTTACAAGTCATGGATAAGAAAGCCATAAATTATGACCTTTGATTTTCCACATGTGGGAGTTAAGGAAGGTCAAAGATTGGGAGGTGAAACATCCACCATAAATCAATAAATCAATAGCTTTATAACAGTTTAATTATTAATTTGGAAATGTCCCTGATCTAGTGATCTCCCCACAGCTTATTGATTAACATATACTCCATCTGTTCACAAATATAAGTCGTTTGACTTTCTGACACGTTCTTTAAGAAACAAAAAACTATATAAAATATTAACTTTTTTTATTAAATTATTTAAATAATATTATACTTAATATTAATATTAATAAGTATAATATTGTTTTTTAAAAATAATAATGAAGTTAATATTTTATATAATTTTTACCTTCTTAAAAAACGTGTTCGAAAGTCAAACGACCTATATTTGTGAACAGAGGGAGTATTTTTTTTATATCTAAGTGATTGATGAGCGCGCATCACTCACCGATTCATGAGGATCAATCAGCTTAAACCGTACGTGCTGTAGCAGCAGTACACTCCATGCTGCACTGATCGAGCTGTTGTGAGCTCCCTACTCGGCAATCCATGGAGTAGCAACAACAACGAGTGGAGTTTTCTTGTGAGAGAACGACCCCTTCGTCTCACTCATATCCATCGACTTGGGTTTCCCTCCATCCGGCATCGCCCAATCAAACTAGTTCACAAGATTCGCTACTGCAAGCTATGGAAAACGATATTCCGAGGCAGCCCCTTCTGCCCCCACCAAAGGGCAAAAACTCGAAATTATGCCCTTCTTTAATTTTTCTTTTTTCTTTAATTTTTTTTTTTCTTTAATTTTACTAACTATTGCGGTTAATTAAAAACATTAAATTCAATCTAATATAACTATTTAGCTTAATCAAATTCATTTACTGATGCCAATTGCTAAAATAAAAGCGCGATCTTGCAAAGCTCCTTGATTTCTCTTGATTTGGAACAAAATAAAACAAGTGAATAAAATCTGATTTGGCGACAGAATTACACTTGGTAAGATTCCAGCAATTCAAGAATCCAGAAGTAGCGACAGAATCAGGGAGAGATGGGTTGCGAAGAGAGATGCGCGGGTGCTGGAGTGCCGAAGACGCAGGCGCTGGGCGCCCGAGCCAAGCAGCCATCGCTGCTAGCGAAGCCGAGGAGGACAGCGCCTAAGGTTTCCTCTCTGTTGCGACGTTTCTGGGATTATGGCGACGGTTTCTGCAGCCATGGTGTAATTGTATTTTGACGTGTGTTTTGGGAATGTATGTGTTGGATTTTTGTGTGAATTGAATAACCAAGAACATAAAGGATAACGAAGGCTTTTGGATTAGGGGAATTGTAAAAACCTTAAAATCCTATTAAGGTTCCACAATAGTTTTTCAATCTAATTAAATCAATGCAAATACAAGAGTTTAAATAGGGAACTATACCAATTCTATCTTTGCAAAAAATAGAGCTTTGACTTAAATAAATAAATATTAAATTCTAATAATAATCCTAGATAAATATCTATATCTATATCTATATAAACTCTTAATTTAGAAGATTTTCTGCCTCCGTGTCAGTCTCTCCTTAATTTTCTCTCTTCCACCAATCAAGTTTTTTTCACCCTTCTTTAATTATTTATTTCCTCTAATTTTTTATTTCTCCATTTATCTCTTTAAATCAATTACATTTTTTCTTTTCTTTTTTAATATATTTACTAACTATCTATATAAACTCTTAATTTAGAAGACTTTTTGCCTCCGTGTCAGTCTCTCCTTAATTTTCTCTCTTCCACCAATCAAGTTTTTTTCACCCTTCTTTACTTATTTATTTCCTCTAATTTTTTATTTCTCCGTTTTTCTCTTTAAATCAATTACATTTTTTCTTTTCTTTTTTAATATATTTACTAACTATCAAGTTTTTTTCACCCTTCTTTACTTATTTATTTCCTCTAATTTTTTATTTCTCCGTTTTTCTCTTTAAATCAATTACATTTTTTCTTTTCTTTTTTAATATATTTACTAACTATTGAGCTTAATTTAAAATATTCAATTCAATCTAATATAACTATTGTGCTTAATTCAAAAGATTTAATCTATATAATTAATTTAATGCTTACGATTAATCAATATCATTTTAGATTATGATTATGTCACATTGCATTTAAACAAAGTCACAATGATATTATTATGATTTTTATTGTGTAATTTAAAATATCTATATTTATGTATGCTATTTTAAATGAGATTTTTAAAAAATCTAAAATACTTATCAGATACATATATGGTAAAAAAATTTATGATTTTTATCATAACTTTTATTTATACATTATAAAATAATTTTTTTTATTAAGATTTAAAAAAAATCGCGCCATGGCGCGGGAATTGTACTAGTTCCTACTTAATGGACACGGAAAATATCTAGAAGAGATAAACTTTCCTTTTCCCTTTTATTCACCTAACTAAGTATTACTAAAAATAAGAGATCCATAAATAGCTCCAACTACATAGGTGTTACTAAATATGGAAATAACTAAAAAAAATAATAATTAAATAATATCTTTTCTTTAATCCATAGTGGCGCCTTCTTCTTCCTCTTGAGCACGACACTCTTTGCCGTCAATTGCCCTTGAATCGATCTTGAGAACTCGCCTGGATCAAGATCATTGTTTGACCTACAGAAAACCATCTTGATCCGCATCATTTACTAACTATTTGGCTTAATTCAAAACATTGAATATAACTATTGATTATAACACGTCACATTTAAACAATGTTATAATGATATTGATATTATTATTACTGAGTAATTTAAAATATCTATATTTATGTATTATATTTTACATAAGATTTTTTTAAAAAAAAATTCTGAGATAATTATAAGATACATTTGTTGTAAATTTTTTTTTTATGATTTTTATCTTAACACTTATTAATATTTATTAATATTTTTATATATAATATTTTAGTTTAAAAAAAAGTATCACCCTATTAATAAAAAATAATACAAATGTGTAACTTGGTTTGCCTCGGTGGCGGAGCGGAGAGTGATACAAAGTATAGATATTTTAAATTAATGGTAGTTTGAGAAACCGAGGGATTACATAAATGGAGTAACATGCAAACAGATGCAGACACCCATCACGAGAAATTAAAAAAAAAAAAAAAAGATCTGATTGTATGTATCTTTGCATACAGTCACCTTTAAGCCCGTCCATGGAGGCGTGAGAGCAGCCTGACAAAACAGGCCTCCTATTTTATGGGATACCAGTTAGTAATTTATTTATATTGGAAAAATGATAAATAAAAAATAACCAAGTAGTATCAATCTTGAAAAAAATAAATTAAAAACTCTAAAATTAACAAGTTGATATACAAATTATCACCTTATTAACTAAAAATAATATAAATATATTTTTCAGTTAAATTTCAGGTCAAATTTATCACGCGTACGTCGAAAATGCATGTGACATAGGATTTTTTAACAGCTCACTGTATGTCGGAAATAATACAGACTTTAGGGAGTGATAAATTTGGCTGAAAACTTCAGCTGAAAACACATTTGTATTATTTTTTATTAATAGGGTGATACTTTGTATATGAAACTGTCAATTTCATAGTCCTTATAAATTAAAACGTAAAAAAAAAACAAGGGCTGTTCTGTGTGTGTATATAAAAGAAAAAACAAGAAAGAAAAAAGCTAAAAGATAAAAAAAAATGAATTATAAATCCGTCCTATAAAAACTCAAAACATCAAAACATGGATATATCATAAATATGTTCGAGTATCTTTTTTATAACTTGAAATGATTATTCAACAAATATTAATCTATGAGTGAAACAGATTTAAAATCCGTTGGATCATATATTCAACCCCGATTTGGACTGGAGTATCAATACAAGCATCCGAGAAGCATCAATCCTTTCCACATTTCATTTTTTTTTGGTGGGTGCTTTCCACATTTCATTATTTTAATTAATATCTTTTTTTTTTTTTGACATGTACTTGTTATTCTATCCTGATTTCAGAGGATCTGCTGCGGGCACTCCACATCATAATCTCCCGTGGGCACTTCCACACCCATGTGATAATATTTACAAAAATATAAAAATTCTTTTATCTAATAATCATTATTTTAACTAAATATATATTTAAAACTAAAATTTTAAGATAAAAATTTATAAACATATAAATACAAGTGTATAAAATATAAATATAATTTTTAACTTTTTTTTAAAAATACAATTCTATATCCAAAATTAGATGTGGCAATTTTAAAGTTCATCGGGTCAGAAACTTTATTTGTTCATGAGTTAACTTTGAAGAATTTGATTGCACTAGCTGCAGCACCGCCTAATGCTTCACCGAGGTGGCAATTCGGTTGTTCGGGTCGGATTCGGGTATAGCTATTCAGGTTCGGTCATATATCGGGTCGGATTATATGTCGGGTATACTGTATGTTCGGTCGGGTTCGGTTTGGATCGGGTCGTGTCAATTTTTTAGTCGGGTAAGTTCGAGTCAAATGGATTTCGGGTTGGATCGCGTTCAGGTTGGGTCAAGTCGGGACACATTAATTTTTATTATAAAATGATGATTATTTTTGTTTATCTTAATTATATATTAACTAGGTCTCATTATATGTAATTCACGTTATTTGAGTATTTAAAACAAGAAAATTAAAGTAATTATAAGGAAGAGTGGGTCTTGTTCAGATCGACTGATCGAGTCAAGGACGGGTCGGTTATGGGTCGGGGCGGGTTTGTCTATGTTCATGTCCATTTGGGTATCGGGTCAAATTGAGTCGGGCTCGGATAATCGTCTAAAAACTCAAAAACATACCACAATACAAAACGGTGCAAGCAAACACACTCTACAACAAACGAAACCAAGAAGACCTAAACCAAACTGGATCCTTACGAAGAGGACGGACGAAGTAAAGCCCCACCCTGAAGCAGAACCGTAGGCCAGCGATACATCGAAATCTAATCATCCTGTGACCAGTGAGGACGAAACTTCAGGGAAGCAGGGTCAACTCGAGGATTTCCTCTCGTAAGATAAGTTCTAAGCACTTGTTGATCCGCTCTTCTTTTTTCGGAATGTTCACATTTACTCCTTGAGAATCCATTGAGTCCAACCAAACGATACGAGCCCATTGTAGTTATATCTTTCAACTTGCATTGCGTAGCTACTTCCATCTGAATGAAACAGTCCACTCGAATAGTCCTGTCTAGTCCTCCGATTCTTATCTTAAGAAAACTTATCAAATTAAATTGATTAAATATCCGTTAATTATTTGTTATTATTAAAACAATTTACAAAAATTTAAATGAGATTTGTCAAATCCCAACAGACACCATCCCTGAAACAGTAGAGAAGCACACCAAGAAATAAGCATTTGTAGATCAATTAATAGATCCACGGGAAGGCCTATCATCGACTGCAAAATCAAAGCTCAATTTCATGTTGAAAGAAAAACCATATCCATGTTCAATAAATTGGTTCGTATGAGATGGGGTTAATAAATTGACTAAAATTATAAACAGGGTAAAATTTATAAACTGAAAGTAGTTAAAAATTTAAACAACAAGATAATTTCCGTATGGGGCGAAAAACAGTTTATTTGTAAAAAGTGGAGTTTATTTGGTTTTTATTAAGGGTATTGTGGTACTTTCAAACCAAATAAGATAAAAGAGAAGGGTAAAACAGTACTTGTGTAAAATAAACACCCAAATAAGCACCCTTTTCTAGCCTTTTTTTAACACAATTTTTAACACGTTTTTGTTTATTTTGGTCATCCAAACAACCAAAAAAGCTGTTTAAAAAATTAAAACCCACAAATAATTAATTTTTAACTGTTTATATTGGCAACCATATACACCGGCCCATATATAAATGGGCAACTTTAAAACCCACCCGAAAGGGTAGTCTAAATCCCGTTTGGGTTTGATCCCGAAAGGGTCTTCCCAAAAGGTTTTGAGTATAACCACCCGAAAGGGTTTGAGAAAATCCCGCAAGGACTTGTCGATATTTCTATAGGTGAAAGCTTGTTGGTGTTTTGTATCGAGCAATTTGCGGCTCTGCTTCCAATGTTTCTAGGAGATCTTCTGCTTGGTTGAGGAGGGTGTGGAGTCTGTAGTTGGGTCTGGCTGGGGTCGAGGTGGTGCGCTCAAGGCGACTCCGTATCCGGGATAGAGTTCCTTGGAGTTCGTCTGCACTACCCACATGAGATAGTGTCCTGCTGTACTACTGGCCCGCGGTGCTACTGTTCGGTGGTGCTTGGCTGCGTTCTTCGGCGGCTTCCTCAGTTTTTTGGTGTTTGGTCTTCTTGGAACGTTTTGTTGTAGAGTTTATTTCTATTTGGTTCATTTCGCTTGTTATTTGTATTGCTGTTTTTAGTTTGATTTGTTAGACGGTTCGCCGTCTGCCGACTTTGTCGGCCTCTCGAAGAGTCAGGCCTGTCTGAGCTTCGAATTTTTACCTAATAAAAAAAAAATTGACAACTTTCAAACAGAAACGAAATCAAGAATATGATGCATTTTTCTAAACGTTTTTTCTATTTATTTCCCCCACTCCCATTGTAAAGAGGTTAATTAGTGCTTTGTAGAGATTTTCTCATAGGTTTGTTACATCTAGTGGTTACCTGACCCACTAAGAGCAACCACAACGCTAATACTCTCAGCCAATGAGGCACGGAATCAGAAATGAAAATCAGAGTAGGCTGAAATCGCCTTATACAATAATTTTTTTAAAAAGTTATTAATATGTATTAATATCACATATATATATATATACACTCCCTCCGTTCCTTTATATTTAACACTTTCAAAATCGACACGTTTTTTTAGAAAGGTAAAAACTATATAAATATTATTTTTTTCTTCAATTTTTTTAATGATATTAAACTTATTACTAATAATTATGAGATTATTAAAAAAAATTATTAAAAAAATAAATATTGCATATAGTTTTGATCACCTTAAAAAACGTGCCTAAATAGTAAAAAGTCAAATAAAAAAGAACGGAGAGAGTATTAGACTAAAAAAATCACATATAAAAGCACCTCATAGTACAAATATAATTACATGCCTGTATGCATGCATATATATGCTCACAAAGTCACAGTATTGTAAATGTATGTTCTGAAGTCAGAACAAATGTAGAAAAGTGTACCGTAAATGCATGTTAAGAATAAACGGAGAAAACTCAAATAAAAAGGGGCCATCAGGTTTCGAACCCAGGAAGTTCGTCTGCGGTATACTTTCACCTGCTGCAAGACACTCTCCACCCTGCAAAGCCTGACACAAACTGTATAAAATTAATTTTTCCATTTTTTTTATTTTGGCGGAAGACACCCGGATGTACGTTGTGGATGCTCTAAGGGGGGTCTTGTTTGTATATATAGGTGGTCAGGCCTATTTCACATTGTAAGTTTTGAACTCCCAATTTCTTACTCTCCAAGCTCTCACCTCCATTGTAGGGGAGAGATCTACAATTGTTGCTACGGTGAAATCTAGAGATTGATTCTCTAGATTTCATACCCATCGATCACCAGTATTCATCTCACATAAACACCTTTTAAACCAAAAATACAAAGGAGTATTCGATCGTATATCACACATTTGTACACCTCTCGATTAATATTATCCCCTAAAATCACCAGAGACCGAGGTTTGTTCCCTTTGTTGTTTGTTTTTAATATTATGGAATTTATTATAATTAATCAGTTGATATATATGCTTATTGTACTATATATGCATTAATTGATTGAAATTGGTTTTTGGTTTAAAAGGAATCAATTCAAGATGATGAAAGTAGCAGTGGTTGGAGCAGGCATCACTGGACTTGTAGCTGCCTGCGAACTCGCCAAAGCTGGCCTCAACGTTACTTTGTACGACAAAGGGGAGAAGGTGGGAGGCCATCAAACCAACACCGTTACTGTTGATGCTGCCCAACTCGACCTTGGTTTTATTGTCCTCAATCCCGTAAGCTCTCTCTCTCTCTCTGTGATAATAAACAGACCTATAGTCACACATTGAGTGTCACATATATTTGGTGATTGTAAGAATATACAATTAGTATCTGTGATGCATAGAATCTGCATCGATCTTGATGACGATCTCAACCCGAACCCTAGCCTGCAAAACAAGAACAAACGAGGTCGGGGCGGGGCTCGTTTCCCTAGAGGACCCTCCGACGCTCAAGTCAGTCATTGTTCGTCCCCAATCGGAATCTGTCTCCCCTTATTTATACTAGTCGAGTCATAAATACAAGAAACCGTTATGATATTAAATAAAAGAAACCGTTACCGTATTTAATTCGGTCAAGACCCTTTAATGCATGAAACCGTTATCGTATTCAATAGGCGAAACGGTAACCGCATTGACGCTGGTCAATGCCGTATTGAATATCCGGTATTGGTAAAAGACCAGAATGCCCTTGTGCTATGATGACGGGATTTTCCCTATCTCAATTGTCCCTCGGGTTTCTTCTTCATGTCTCAATGATGAAGGAAGCCGAATAAAGTACATGGTGAAGTTTATCGTTGGCTATTGGCCATAAGTGGCTACCGTTGGTCGTAAGTGGCGACTTCGTTGGTCTTAAGTGGCGATTCGGATTGGCCGTAAGTGGCGATTTCATTGGCCTTAAGTGGCGATTCGGATTGGCCGTAAGTGGCGATTTTGTTGGCCGTAAGTGGCAATTTCGTTGGCCTTAAGTGGCGATTCGGATTGGCCGTAAGTGGCGATTTCGTTGGCCTTAAGTGGCGATTCAGATTGGCCGTAAGTGACGATTTCGTTGGCCTTAAGTGGCGATTCGGATTGGCCGTAAGTGGCGATTTTGTTGGCCTTAAGTGGCGATTCGGATTGGCCGTAAGTGGCGATTTCGTTGGCCTTAAGTGGCGATTCGGATTGGCCGTAAGTGGCGATTTCGTTGGCCTTAAGTGGCGATAATTTTTTTTCTTCTTGTAGTTGGGGTGTTCGACTCGTGCTATTCGTGGCATTTCTTTGAACTTGTCCCTGTCAATTCACAACAAACTGCCCAGTTGAAAGTAGTATGTATAAACCTCATAAAAAGCTTGGCACCTCATTAGATTTCAATGTCTTTGAGCAATCTTTCTCGAAGTGCTAATGTCCTGATGCGTCTTGTAGCTAGAATCGGATTTTGCTCCAATATCCGTCATAAGAATGACTTTGTCTCCTGATTTCCCTTTCTAACCGGCGCAAGGCCATATCGTCGGCCTTTCACTAATATAAGTTGTAATGCATGCTCTTCGATAATGCCCCGGTCAAAGTGCAATGTAAATAGCAATCTCCTTTCTCATTTGCGCCCACTTGAAAGCACTAATCTTGTACAAAGGTTAGTCATTAACAAAGAGTAATACGTGTGAAACTAATTAAGTAAATATAGGAAGCGTAAAACATTGTATATTAAAAATCATATTTATTAAGAGGGAGAAAAGGGTTTTGAGTACTTCCTGATTTCGAAACACCCGACTTTAATGTTTTGAGATCCTGCCCCTTGTCCTACCCGGTAGCCATCGGCAACAATTCTTGATGCTTGGGACGCAAACCTTCAATCCCAGAAGCTTGGGGCGTTTTATTTTCTTGTTTCATATGTGTAGAGAAAGGTGGCGCGGGACTTCGGCAGCGCCTAGATGAACCGATTCCAATGGCGAGCTGCGATGGATGTGGCCACCCATGGGAGGGGACGCGGAAATGACAAAGGGGAGTCGAGGCGTGGGGCGAGGCGCTTTTGTCAGGAAGCGATAGCGCTGTAGAGATGAGCTTTTTGAGGCTGATTTGGTTGAGCGCCCCGAGGATTGAAGAACTGTCAACTCGTCATTGTTGACGCAATGTTGCGGAGAGGGATGACTTAACAATGGAAAGTCGAGTGCCTCTCTAGCGAGCTTGGTTATTCCTCATGATCTGGTGCAAGTCCGGCATACACAGCCTATGCAAGGTGGCTTGCTATACCCCTCACGAGGTGAATACTCGGTCTGACTGTCTTCCATTGATACGCACGCCATCTCGTTCTGTTTGTGACCTCGAGGGGAGTCCAACCTTGCTCTGCTATAGGAGTCTTGATTGATGAATCAAATCACCTGTAAATTCCAACCTTGAAATGAATTATGAAACCAATCCTAGCTAGAACCACTCATTTGCTTTTATACACAAACAGGTGAACATATACATAACACAAATATATAATACAACAATGATCAACATCTTCACAGTTTATTCATTGCAATTTAATTGTGGTGGGTTTGAGTAGTCCCTAATTCCTATTCGATCTGAAATTCTGAACCATCAACGTACGAAGAATATGCGGAAATTAAAGGAATAATGCATGGTGAGGAAACTCATCTAATTGAGGTTAAAGGAATTTGACACATAAAATCATATATATATCAATACTTATCTTCCATTTCGGCTTCAACCGATGAGATCGGGAATAGGATGCCAGACGACTAGGGCTTCTGCAGCGGCTTCTAGATCTAATGCTTCTTCGGTCGGCGTTCGGCGGCGAGCCGACAACAGTGTTTTTGAGGATTAATGATGTTGAAGGCTGAGCGACGACGAACTGAAACGTGACCGTTAACGGACGATGATGAAGACCGGTGGAGCGAGATCAAGGACGATGATGATGGTCCCTCCAAGGCCAAATCTGTTCCTTCGTTTGGCAATCGACCTCTCCACTAATTGAATTGGAATCGGATTAAGCACATTGCTTTTAGATCGATTCCCCACGGACGGCGCCAAATGTGATGCATAGAATCTGCATCGATCTTGATGACGATCTCAACCCGAACCCTAGCCTGCAAAACAAGAACAAACGAGGTCGGGGCGGGGCTCGTATCCCCTGGAGGACCCTCCGACGCTCAAGTCAGTCATTGTTCGTCCCCAATCGGAATCTGTCCCCCCTTATTTATACTAGTCGAGTCATAAATACAAGAAACCGTTATGATATTAAATAAAAGAAACCGTTACCGTATTTAATTCGGTCAAGACCCTTTAATGCATGAAACCGTTATCGTATTCAATAGGCGAAACGGTAACCGCATTGACGCTGGTCAATGCCGTATTGAATATCCGATATTGGTAAAAGACCAGAATGCCCTTGTGCTATGATGACGGGATTTTCCCTATCTCAGTATCTAATTAACTAACGATAGAGAGTTTTATTATATCGATCATTGGATAGGTAACATACCCAAATATGATGGAGTTATTCGAGAGTCTTGAAATTGAGGTGGAGGATTTCGACATGTCATTTTCTGTGAGCTTAGACAAAGGATTGGGATACGAATGGGGAACTCGCAATGGTTTATCAAGTTTGTTCGCACAAAAGAGGAATCTCTTGAATCCATATTTTTGGAAAATGCTTCGCGAATTGACCAAGTTCAAGAATGATGTCCTCATGTAAGGCAACTTCTTCTTCTTACCTTCTTATATTATAATATATTGTGAATTGAATATATATATATATATACATGGGTTATTCCACAATGAAAGTAAAATAATTAATGAAATTAAACAACATATATGACTGTTCTGCTACTCCTCTCACCGGGCCTAGTAGACTTTACTAGCTTTAATACCATTGTAACAATTTTGTGTGCCCTGTGATTAAGTTCGTTGGGACTCATGAATGCATACATGTTAGTAGATATAAGTAGATATAAGCGTGGAGAGGTTTCATTCTAAAACCAATTTGCAATGAGGAGTATTCTACCTGGTTATTTAATTAATTACTAGCTAGGCTTTTTTAGTTATTACTGTTGATATGTAGCTCTTTTGGTCTCTTCACATCTCAACATCTTTCCACAAATATAGCTAGGATATATTCTCTTTTGATTATTTATAGACTTTTTAATACTTTTGATTTGTGATTCTTTTTGATCTCTTCACATCGATCTTGACACTCTATATGATAACATTTCTGCGTTTCCTATAAAGATACCTTGATGAGGCGGAGAAAAACATAGAAATAGATCACACTAATGAAACTCTTGGAAGTTTTATCAAGTCAAGGGGATACTCTGAACTATTTCAGACAACTTTTCTCGTAAGATTCTCTCTTTTGTTGTTGTGAATCGTTCTTATTATATTGACTGATCAAGAAATTTGTAATTGATATTAAATGTGTGTGTACTTTGGTAGATTCCCCTATGCACTTCAATCTGGCCTTGCCCATCACAACAACTAATGGACTTCCCCGCATTCTTCGTCCTATCATGTTGTCGCAGTCGTCATTTTCTTCAGGTGTATTATGTGTATTCTTACCTTAAGTACATAGGTCATGATCGGTACATATGCACGAACAATAATTTGTTAATTTGTTTCTCTTCAATAACCAAGCAGTTATTCGGACATCCACAATGGCTTGCAGTGAAGGGGGGATCTACACCCTTATACACAAATCTGAACCTTTGATCTAAAGAAATGGATGACAGTGGATTTTTTTTTTATTTTTAGTTTAAAATTAGTGGAACCCGCCTCCAATTCCCACTAACTTTCTTCGATCTGAGCACGTGTGTATATGTTGGATTTGAGTGGGGACCACAATCTAACCCATATGGCGTCAAATCGCTTGCACATATACTATTTTTTTAAAGGATGCCCCTCTTGCATTTTTTTTATTACTATCCAACCTTTTTTATTCCAAACGAAATGAGGCCAATTTGATAATTAAATAAAATTACATAAATCACTCATAAATTTATTTTTTCTTTCAAATAGCCATTCACGACCCTTTTATGTGTAAAAATTTATTAAAAAATTCGTTCTTTTAAAAAAATTGGCAATTCCACCGAATAATCTCTCAAATGCTACTGAATAATATTATTTTATGTTTTTTCCATCTAGTTCAAATCAAAATTTACCAATTCCACTAAATAATTTGTCACTTTTAAATTAAAAGTTTGCAGAAAACCACCCATAAATTTATTTTTCTGTCAAATAGCAACCCCTAACCCTTTTATGTGTAAAAATTTATTAAAAAATTCATTCTTTTTAAAAATTTAGCAATTCCACCGAATAATCTCTCAAATGCTACCGAATAATGCTATTTTATCCTTTTTCCATCTAGTTCATATAAAATTTTTTCAATTCCACTGAATAATTTGCCACTTTTAAACTAAAAGTTTGCAGAAAACCACCCATAAATTTATTTTTCTTTCAAATAGCCACCCATGACCCTTTTATGTGTAAAAATTTATTAAAAAAATTCGTTCTTTTTAAAAATTTGGCAATTCCACCGAATAATCTCTCAAATGCTACCGAATAATGTTATTTTATCTTTTTCCATCTAATTCATATAATAATTTGTTACATGCTACCGAATAATGTTTTTTTTTTTCCATCAATTTCAGAGAAAAGAAACCTCAAATCCCTAAACAATACCTACGATTTAAATAAATTTCACTGAATAATAGTGATGAAGGTTTTTTATTTTTTTTGGTTGCCACATCGAAAACTCTATATATTGATGAATAATGAATCAGATTTCACTGAATAATTGATCAGAAATCGACACATACATCTGAATAATTGACGAATAATGAATGAAATTATTAATCTAAAAAATCCTACCATAAATTTGACACATACATCTGAATAATTTCTCGTCTCTTCCCGAATAATGCGGAAATCAAGCAATAAATTTAATCCCTAACCCAATTTTGTCGATATCCCTATACCCCCACCACATACCAACCACCCACCCACCACCGGCCAACGAAACACACCGCCACATCATATTCTCATTGAACCATCGACCACCATTGCCATTTTTTACCGACTCTGTACTAAAGACGCTACTTCCAAGTTTCCATGCCAATTCAACAATCAAGCGTCCATTCCAAAACAACCTTGGCCCGAACACCGATTTGACTTTGAAATGCCCAACTCAAGACCCCAATATTCCTTCAATCTCGTCCTACCAACTAAATTCACAAAGTCCAAAACTTGGAGGCATAATTAGGATCAGTTCCCGAATGTACCTATTCTCGATTTGCATCAACCGAAGGCTCGAGAGGAGTATGGCGTTGGAGCGAATGACAGGTCGCAGGTGGATGTGGAGGAGCTTTGTAGGGGTTCTGAGATCCTCCCGCGGTGCTCAAAAAGGGCAAGAAGCGGGAAGTGGGTGGTGCAGAAGCAGGGGCGAGATCCTTCGTCGCCGACTTCGCATAAACAACAGTACGTGGTCTCCGTCGCCGCCGCTATCGTCCACTCCTCAGCATCCCCTCAAGTCGCTGGCCACCCGGAGCGCACCCCGCATTCGCCGCCGAGCAGAAACCGCCACCCACACAACCGCAGATGTGAATTGGAGCAGAAACCGCCACCCTCCTTATCGGAATCCTCGTCGACGTGTTCGAGCAGCGAGAATCCTCGTCGGCGTGGTCGAGCAGCGAGAGTATCTCCGGATCGCGGCGTCGGCTGAATTGGAGGTGGTTCTAATGAGAAGAAATTGATTGCCTGACCTTGAGAGAGGGTTTTATTCAATCTGTTGAACACGCGCTTTTGGGTGAAATTGGGCTTCTTTTCCAGTTTTTTTTTTTAAAACCCTCCATCAACGTGGCGCAATCCTAGTAATTCATTTTCTATAAATCAACGGTTTAGATTTGTGTACAAGATACACCCTAAGACTTGTGAACAATAGATCCATACTCTATATATATATAACTGGTGATGATATTTTCACCGCTAATTTTTACTATTTCCACCGCTAAATACCGCATAGGTTTGCGGTGGCTGTAATGACAGTCAACGATCCCACCGCAATACTTTACAGTGGGTCGAAGAGTATACAGGTTTAAAACCGTCGCCATAACGGTCCAAAACCGTCGCCATAACCCACCGCATAGGTATACGGTGGGTTTGAACCATCGCTATACAACTCGAAACCGTCGCTATAACAGTTCAAAACCGTCACCAAAATCCACCGCATACCTATGCGGTGGGTTTGAGAAAAAGTGGATTAAGACCACCGCATACCTATGCGGTGATTAGCGGTGGAAATAGTAAAAATTAGCGGTGAAAATATCCGCCCCGATATATAACTTTATGTGTCTTTTAAAATTAATTTTCCCTATATATAGCTTGTTTCTTCCTACTCAATGAAATTTAATACAAACATACATGATTGAGAGATTTTGGGTTATATATCTGTAGATTACTGCAAAGCTGGTGAACATAGGATGTGAAATCAGAACTAACTGTGAGGTGCATTCGGTTTCAACTGATAGCAAAGGTGAGTATGGATTTCATACAAACACACACCTTGTTATAGATGAGCATGTATTGTTGTAGTACTAACTTGTGTTCCACTTAAGATACACCCATGTAAAGGGGTAAATCCCATATAATTGGTATTGAAAGTAATTTTGTGGCAGGTTGCACAATCTCTCTGGGTGATGGTTCAAAAGATCTGTATGATGGATGCATTTTGGCTGTCAATGCTCCTCAAGCCTTGAAAATATTAGGAGTTCAAGCAAACCATGATGAGACTAGGATCCTTGGAAATTTTCAGTATCTTTGCAGGTATAATTGTTTCATTCACCGGTGAAAATAGTCCGTCACCCTAAAGTTGTTTCAATATATACGACAAACATTGAATTTAGCGGGTTGCCTAAATGTGATTTGGAGTGGGTTCCAATCTTGTGGCATTTAGGCGACCACTCATTGAAAGTCCGTCGCTGGAAGATCTTTCAGGCGACGGAAGTTGTTGAGTCTGTCGCCCCAAGTGAAATCTGGCATAGTGACCCCTTTATTCATGAACCTTAATTTGATCTATGTATATAATTACTGTTGCTTCAAGTATAATACTTGTATGATTAATGTAACTTGAATTAAAATTATTTTGGTGGTGAGAGAAAAGGTAATATAATTATAAGAGTAGTTTTTTTTTTTTTTTTTTTTTGCAAAAAATTGGCTTTTTTTTTTCTGAAACATGATTATATGTGTTTTAAAGGTCTAATATATTAACAGAAATAAACCAGTACATAATAATATTAATTATATGTAAATAATATCACTAAAGTCCATATATATGAATTAATCTTAATAATTTCTATCTCTTGTGTGGACAGTGACATTTTCCTCCATCAAGATAAAGGCTTAATGCCTTTAAATCCAGCCACATGGAGTGCATCGAATGTTCTCTCGAGTTCAGATAGTAACGTCTCATTCACTACTTATTGGCTCAGCGAAATACAGGTAGCCTAACTAGCTAGTTAAGTTTCATGATCTAAATCATATCCATGCTAAATTTTGCCTCATACTTTTTCCATTTCTATCTCCATAAAGAAAGGCTCTATTTGATATAACTTATAAGTCATAAGGAATGATCAATTATATTTGTTACTGAAGATTCTTTTTTTTTTTATTATTATTGAAGAACATTGACAAGGGAGATCGACCTTTTCTTGTTACTGTGAATCCACCTGATGTTCCAAAAAATGTACTGCTGAAATGGTCAAGTAGATATCCAATTCCCTCTGTTGCAGCTTCAAAATCTTCACTTGAGATGGATCACATTCAAGGTAAAAGAAGAATTTGGTTTTGCGACGCGCATCAAGGTATAGTCTCCAAAGCAAACACCCTATCACATTACTACCAATTGCTTGCTATCATGTTCGTTAATTATGCCCTACAAATTCAACGTTTCGTGTAGGTTATGGCTTCCATGAAGATGGGTTGATGGTAAAGGCTGGTTTGCAGTACTAGTTGTATAAAACTAACTACCGGAGATAGTACTACTCGATTATAATTTGCTTCAACTTATTTCTTTTTAGGCTGGCATGGCAGTTGCACATAGGCTTCTTGGACGAAAATATATTGTTATGCAAAACCCAAAGCAAATGGTAACAACATGGAGTGAAACTCCAGCACGCATTGTGACGACTAGGTTCTTAAGACGGTTTATCTCTGTCGGCTGTCTTATGTAAGGGATAACTCTTTCAACCCTATGGATACAAACACGATACAATATAGATAGGGAAAGGATCGGACAATCTAAAAAGATATATACTGTTAGGGACACGACAACATGAATAATAGCATGTTGCATTGTTTTAAGAGAAAATTTGCGCCGAATGCGCAAATTTTCGGCCAAATTAGCCAAATATACACATTTATGTAAAAATTACAAAAGTATACATCCGTGCTTTTTAATTCTTTATACAAGCAGCCTCCGTTTGGAAGACGTCTTTCATGGCTGCCCTCCCTCATCCAGTTCTCCTCCACACAGATCCAGCACCGTCATCCACCTAGAACGCCGACAACAACACCGCCTCTCCATGTTCCCTCTATCTCTCTTCTTCACCACAGATCTGCCTCTCCATTCGCAAACCATCTCCCTCGCCTCTCTCGTCGTCGTCTGATTCGCCACTCCGGGGGAAGGGAAAGCGAATGTCGACGCCGGATGTCGCGGTGGAGGAGCCTTCCTCTCCCTCCTCTGCCTCTGTCAGCGACCGATGAGCCAGATCTGCGCGATTTCGGCCACCGTAATCGTTTCTTCTCCTGGTTCGATTGGAGTGGAATCTCAGATCTGGAATCGTTTCATCTTCAATCTCAGATATGGAGCCACCGGATTCCTGCTTCAATCTCAGATATGGAGCCACTTGAATCGTTTCATCTTCAATCTCAGATATGGTTCGATTGGAGCGGCGTTGCGTTCCCCTCCAGATTTAGGAGCCACCGGTTCTTCCGTCTCGCCGACCGAAGATCTGCTTGGATCTCGCTGACCGGATTCCTGCTCCTGGTAAGGAAGGCTGACAGACAGGATTCCAGATGTTGACTTGTATCGCTTGCTCGAAGCAATTAAACGGCGGATCTCTTCAGCCACAACCGCATCCGGATGAAGACGACGCCGTTGCAACCACCCCAGGCAGGAAGCAATCCATCAAAATCCTCACCGGTCATGTAAGGAATGTTCTCTCTTGCCCCCAATTCCATCAATTTCTATGGTTTCTTAGCATTTCAATGGCGGCGGTTTTGCAGATCAAGGGACGTCCTCTCGATCGTCGTTGTCTCAATCGCCGACTATTTCGAGTTCGAGCTTGAATGTCCAGTATATGTTTGCTGTCTCGATCTTCCTCTTTCGATAGAGTGAAGGTTGCTTCCAGATTCGGTGATGTCCTTTTCCCTTGCCTCTTGTTTTGTTCGGTTGTCTTCCTTCTCCTCCTCTTCCTCCTCTCTGTATAGCTTGATGTGCTGACATACTAAAGCTGATCGATTAAACTATTGTAGTGGTTGAAGATCGAGACGGTGAAGAGAGTAGTCCAGATCCATGGAACACAAGATCATCACCGTCAGCGCTGACATGGTCGAGTCTTGGTAGTGGCTGCTATGATGTAACATGTTGCTGCTCATATAGCTTTTGCTGGAAGGTAATCTATTTGGTCTGAGTTTCATAAGGCTTTACCAAATAAAATGACACATCTTTCACCATGAGAACATCTCTCTTGTTTCCTTTGGTTGCTGTGGAATAAATCAGATGAGCTAGTGCTTAGGTGGAATATTTTTGTTAGCCAACTTATAGTTGTTGTGGAATAAATCAGATGTAATTAAATGATTTTGGTATCAGCTGGATCAAGCTGTAGTTGACATCAATCATTATTATACATAACTAACTTTGATATTCCTCTTTCTCCCTTCATTTTTGGGTCTAATGAAACCTCCTGCCAGTACACAATAACAGCATATAGTGAGCCAATATTGATTATCATGTGTCAAACTGTTTGGATCATTAGAGCATGGTACATTGGTACGAGTAATACTCCTTGGTCCATCATATCAATGAAACTGACCAAACTGAACCATTAAATTATCTCCAATTTGTTTTTTGTGAGTAATGCAATTTATCTCCAATTTATTTTAATGTTGACATCGTTTTTAGTTTGATATTATATATTTAGGTATATATGTATGCTTAAATCCTTAAAAATTGGTTTATTTTTTAGTGCTGACATAGTTTTTATGCGTATTTTTTAGTGATGACATCGTTTTTTATTTGATTTTATATATGTAAGTATATATGTATGCTTGACTCCATAAAAATTGGTTTATTTCTTAGTGCTGACATCGTTTTTATACGTATTTTTTAGTGCTGATATCGTTTTCATGCATATTTTTGTGTAGGTATATATTTGCTGACATCGTTTTTGCAATATAAGAGATGGATGAGGAAAGAGGTCAGCATTGTCGGCGTCGAAAAATTCTTTGTTTTAATTGTTTACCGTTATTCTTTGTTTCTCACTACCAAAAATAAAATAAAATATTCGTTTTTTTTTTTTTTAGAACACTCCTTTGTCTCTTTGTTCTCCCCCTTTTATATTTTTAATGACTTAATACGTCAAATATAATGATCTTCGATGTCATCATTGTCGGCGTCAGCATCCTCGTAGAGGGTGTGAGCAATGCTGACGTCAGGATTTTCGACGTCATTGTCGTCGGCGTTAGCATTCTCGTAGACGGCGTCAGCATTGCTGATGTCAACATTCCCGTCGTCGGCGTCAGCATTGACGCGTGGAACAAAAAAACTTCCTTGTAAACGGTGTCAGCATTGACGCGCGAAAAAAAAAACAAAAAAACCTTCCTTGTAAACGGTGTCAGCATTGCTGACGTCAACATTCTCGACGTCGGCGTCAGCATTGGCGCGAAAAAAAAAATAAAAAAAAATCATCCTTGTAAACGGTGTCAGCATTTCCGACGATGACGTCAGCACTGACGCGCAGAAGAAAGGAAAAAAAAAAAAAAACTGGCGGGGGGCACGGAGGGGGGGCACACGGGGGAAGGGAATTGGGATGTATAGTTTTGCAAAATTTCCAAAATCTTGTATATTTGGCTAATTTGGCCTTCATATTTGTATATTTGGCAAATCCTCCCTTGTTTTAAAGGTCTCAATATAAATAGTAGCTAGATGTATAATCAAAAGGCATAAATATAAGGAATTACACTAAAGAACTACCAACTTTGAACTTACCTTAATTATACTATAAAACTCATTTTTTACTTTCTTATATATGTAGCATATTAGAGGAGGGGGGTGGAGTTCTAACCTTTCGAGGAACGAGTAAAAAATATGCACCAGAGGTAGTACTCAGAGTTCATAGCCCCCAGTTCTACTGGAAGGTAATCTTTCCATGACCAAGCTTTGTGACATCTTCAATCATCGATTTTAAATTTATCGATTGATCATTAAAAAAAAAAAAAAACAAGTCACAAATAATGATCACCTCCTCATGTAACAGGTTTGCATAGAGGCTGATTTAGGCCTTGCCGATGCATATATCAATGGAGATTTTTCTGTTGCAAATAAAAATGAAGGCCTTGTAAACCTATTTATGGTAAGAAACAACCTATTAGGCTTTTGAGTGAGCTCCTAACACATTAATAAATGCCTCTTGGATTTTTTTGTTGTTGTAGTTACTAATCACAAATAGCGATTTAAACTCGTCTGCGACAGGACATCCTTATTGGTTAAGGTATGATTATGCTTGCACAGTACTATAATAAAGCAAAACTCCGCCTTGTTTATCGCATTTTAGTTCATCTTTTTTGTCTCGATTGAATTTAGGGATTCGTGGACTCCTATGCTTTTCACAGCAGGGATAGCTTCTGCAAAATATTTATACCGTCATATGTCTAGGAGAAACACACTCACTCAAGCTCGTAGAAATATTTCTCGCCATTATGACATGGTATTGGTTATTTACTGTACTGCTTGATTTCTCCCATTTTGAAGCATACAATTACATATTAGCATGAATAAATCTTTTTATTTCATCCATGGCAGAGCAATGATATATTTTCTTTACTTCTGGGTGAGATTATGTCATACACTCATACTCTTTTGCTATGTTTAAGGTCAGAACTCAATTTATTTCACCTTAGTTCTAAATAAATGATAAACATTGGAATTTTCAATGACAATGTTCAATTGCTCTGATGACATGACAGTCTAAAAATGAAGACTTGAGGGAGGCACAACTTAGAAAAATAAATGTTCTCATTAAAAAGGTGATGATCTTTTTCTAACAAGGCCATGAATTGAATTGTCATAATCTTTTTTTATTAATTCTCATGTTCATGCCATGGTGAATTAAATAGGCAAGAATTGAAGAAAACCATGAGATCTTAGAGATTGGGTTTGGATGGGGCGTCTTCGCCATTGAAGTAGTAAGGCAAACTGGTTGTAAGTATACTGGCATTACTATATCTGAAGAACAACTACGATTTGCAGAGGAAAAAGTGAAGGAATCTGGTCTTCAAGTATGAATTTTTTTTACCAAAGTTGATTTATTGATGCCTATTCAAATTTGATTTCATCATGCATCGATCCTTAATTTCCTTCAAAATTATGATATTCAATTTTTCATATATGTTTTGGACAAATATTATTCTCGGACAGGACCGCATTACGTTAATTCTATGTGATTATCGCCAATTACCTCAAGCGCACAAATATGATCGAATCTATGTTTGGTAAGACAATAACTTCTCTTGTTTCTACTTTTGTTGGACTTCATATAGCTAGATTCTGTTAATAATACTAAATAAATTTAGGCAAAAAAATACTTAAGCGGACACAGGATAGAAAAACCGTTATATAGTAAACCTCAATAATGCAAACTATTTAGGCTTATCTTCATCTAGATAAATAACCCTGAGCATCTACTTTAACCCGATTTAAAACTTCAATAACACTTTCATAAATCATTGATAAACTCGAGCATAAAAGCTTCACACAAGTATGCAACAACTCGTCCCTTTGTCCCTCACGAACACGGTTCTTTAGACAACAGTTCGTCTTCAATCTTCATTTTGGAAGCTCTTGGTCTTCTCTGTTATCTTTTTTGAGTTTTCTAGGTTTCTCTACTGGAAAGACACTTTTTTTTCTCTAGAATTTCGTCCATATAAATATCTCCAAATATACTAACCTACCAGGAAAAAGATCTCCCCAAAAATAATTGAAATAACCCAATTTCCTATCAAAAATAATATTGAAATAATTCAATATTATTTTCCCATTTATTTTCCTTTTCTAGAATTTTGTGGCGGTTTTTGGCCGCTACCATAGCCCTTTTATGCAGTAGTGAAAACATCTAGAAAAACATATATATCTTATACTAGAGTTTGAATTGTTATCATCAAAACACATGAGTTCCTATAGTGGATCTGAGGTGCATAATCTAACAATTTTAAATAAAAATTAAGTGTTCATCATTTTTAGTCACTAGTTATATATAATACATTGTTTTAACCTATGATCGTTGCAGCGAGATGATAGAACACGTTGGTCATGAATATATGGAAGACTTCTTTCGATGTTGTGATGCTGTTTTGGCAGATGATGGACTCTTTGTATTGCAAGTAATGGTTTTTTGACATTGAATTAAAATCTCTCTCCTTACCTAATTATGTTTGAAAGGTAATTTCTTTCTAACCATGCATGGTTGTGATTTATCCATTATTTTTTTTTTTATCGACAGTTCATTTCAATCCGAGATGATAGTTATGACGAGTTACGAAAATGCTCGGGTTTTATGAGGGAATACATTTTTCCTGGTGGATGCTTACCTTCCTTGAGTAGAGTAACATCCATGGCCGCTACATCAAGGCTATGGTAATGTTACAAATAGATATATATATAAGTTGTGGTACATGAATGTAATCTCTCTATACTCTCCTTATATTACCTGAAGGTTCTACAATTTTTACTTGTTTTAATTGTCTTTGCAGTGTTGAGCAAATTGAAAGCATAGGGATGTATTACTCTCAGACTCTAATGTGTTGGAAGCAAAACATGTTGCAAAATCAAAGGTACATGCATACAACAACATATACAAAACATTTAACATTTAGTGCATAGGAATGTCAAAGAGTTTTAAACACACCATTTTCTCTGCATTCTCAGCAAAATCCTATCACTTGGATTTGATGAGAAGTTCATTCGGACATGGGAGTATTATTTTGACTATTGTGCATCCGGCTTCAATTCAGGGACCATTGGAGATTATCAGGTACCAGTACTTGAAAAACTTGTTAGTCGTTACGTGTAATCCAAGGTTCCTTAATTAGTCATATATAAGTCATATAGACGTTAGGAATTTTTGTTGAGAGATTTTATATGGGAGTGTTCCCTCCCACGTGATTATTAAAGACTAAAAAAATGATGGGTTTAGTTCGAACAGAGGAAGAAGCTCGATCAACACAATTAATGACGCTGTGTTTTTATGTTATTAGATGGTGGATCCCGATCTTTTAATAATAATAATAATAATAAATTGATGGAACCTAGCACATATATGTCCTCCCATTAACGACCCGTTGAATAATTCACATTTTCTAACTCTGATCTTTTTTATTTTTTCATTCCTCGGTTAAAAATTAAACCAGGTAGTCTTCTCGCGACCAGGAAAAGCTGTTGCATTCAACACTCCATTTGATTAACATGTACGTACGTACATTGGTTTAAAGAAGAACTGTGAGCTACACAATGACAACAAGACCTCTCGAATGTAATTTGCATAATCATGATATGCCAATTGATTCTCTATCACATTCAACTTTCTTTATATTAGAACATGTAATTTGCTAGTGCAAGTGTACGTTGTTTGTTTCATTGTACCCTCCAATATCCCGAAACGCTTCTGACTACGTTTGTACTCCTTGTGGTATTTTGAATGACTTAATTTCAAGTTATGTTGTATTACATATAGCAGAGATATATGTCACTGAATTATATGCATATCGATATTATGAATTAGTTGTTTTACCCTTAAAATATAAGTACATTGGAGTTGGAAATTGTGGAGAATATGATTGTGGGAGTGTCCTACATTGGTTAGAAATTTTATCCAAGCCTTGCATATAAGCCGGTGGGCTACCCCACCTAACACCAATTGGTTTTAGGATGGAATCCCACTCGG
The DNA here is from genome assembly GCA_963922045.1 of Persicaria maculosa. NCBI lineage: Eukaryota > Viridiplantae > Streptophyta > Magnoliopsida > Caryophyllales > Polygonaceae > Persicaria > Persicaria maculosa. Next base: position 68,524,588 of record OY998258.1, on the reverse strand, counting down.
CTTGTGTGCTCGGCTTGGTTGGTGTGCATGATGTGCTTGGGCGTGCGTGGCCCCCCACGTCGGATGGCCCACCGTTATTTCATAGAAATATATAGTATTGTGTTATTGTTATGAAAAGAAGTTAATTTATAGGTCCTCGTAATTAAAGGATAATATATAAAGCATACCTTGATGAATAGGTACCCCGGCCGTAGTACAGCACACATTATATTATTACAAGTAGTATTTGGAAATATCCCTGATCTCCCCACTTATTGATTATTGATTAACATATACTTCTAATTTCTAAGTGATTGATGAACGCGCATCACTCACCGATCGAGCTTTTGTGAGCTCCCTACTCGGCAATCCATGGAGTAGCAACAGCAACGAGAGGAGTTTTCTTGTGAGAGAACGACCCCTTTGTCTCACTCATATTCATCGACTCGGGTTTCCCTCCATCCGGTAGCGCCCAACCAAACCAGTACACAAGATTCGCTACTGCAAGCTCAATTGTTGCTATGGAAAACGATATTCCGGGGCAGCCCCTTCTGCCCCCACCAAAGGGCAAAAACTCGAAATTATGCCCTTTGAAGTCTATAGGTGAATCCAAGAATCTCTCCGGAATAAACTCTTCAGGTTCTTCCCAGTAAGCCGGATCTCTCGCTATCGCCCACACGTTGAAAATGACCATCGTCCCCACAGCAATGTCGTACCCGTTTAGCTTAACCTCTTCAATGCACTCTCGTGGTATTGGCACCTGGACCGGAGGATGGAACCTCAAGCTCTCCTTGATCACTGCTTTCAAGTAGATCATGTTGTCGAGATCCTCCTCGCATATAGCTTCCTTCGCACCCACGACTCTTCTGACTTCTTCCTGTAGTCGGTTCATGACTATAGGGTGCCTCATGAGCTCCGCGAACGTCCACTCTAATGTAACGGAGGTTGTATGTGTCCCGGCTCCAAACATGTCCTACATGTTTCATGTAAAATATAAAATTCTGGTGATCAGTTACATAAATTCAAATCATTTCCAATCTAGCCATTAAATCATTGAATAATAATACCACGTAATTATTTCAGATATAATTTTTTCAAACAAGAATACAAGTACGATGCATAATTTGGTGCACTTATATCAGTGAATTGCGAACTCCTTCCGAAGATCAAATCCATGCTTAAGAAAGGGAGGACAAAGGAAATAGTAGACGCCTTGGAGCTTGCAAGATTGCATCACAAGTCGGTACAAGTGATTGTAGGTGTAGATCAACAAGAACCCTTGGAGGATGAGCGCCTGGAAGATATTGACATATAACCAATTTGCAAGCACCAGGACTTAGGTCTGAGGGTAAGTTTGGACTCAAGAGCATCGTTCCAGCAAGGAACCGGTGGTGAAATAGAGCCCAAGAAGACACCAGGCATCGGTAGCATTGTGAAGATGCTTGAAACTTAGCTTCAATTAGGAGGCCTCAATCGGGTCGGTATTATTAAGGCATAAAGGCGCATTTGGGCCAAGAAGTGGGCCAATTAGGAGGCCTGAATTGGGTTAAGCTCATAGAAGGGAGTATATGTACAAGTTGAAATGATCAGACAAATCTCTCTCTCATAAATACTACTCACTCTTTTTCGGCACGTTTTTTAAGGTGTTAAAAACTCTAATGTATCTTTTTTTAATCAAATTTTTTATATAATTTCATAGTTATTACTAATAAGTATAAAACTGTATAAAAAATTTAACTAAAATAATACAGTAATATTTTATAGATTTTTTAACTCATTGAAAAACGTGCATTAAAAGACAAACGACACTTATTTTGGAACAGAGGAAATATAAAATAACTTACTCCGTACTAGACAAGCTCACCCAAGCCAATTAAGGCTTACATGCCTCTTCTGTGCTCCTAGGTTAAAATGTCAACAATTTCTTGATTGTTAGCAATTAATTCGTTCATTTAGAAAGGGAAAATGTAGGGGTGGAATTGGTACAATACCAGTTAATTTTTGCTGTTACCACGTACCAACCAATTGGCTTGTACCAACTTAATTGGTAACCCTTGTACCAACTTAATTGGTAACCAATATAATTGGTTGGTAATGGTAAATTATCAAGTTTTGACATCAATTGTATACAACTCTAAAATTAAATTTTAAATTTAAAAAACAAATATTACATATCAAAAGAAACACTTACCAAATTTCATATCAATATTAATAGTTCATAATTTAATAATTCACATGGAACTCTAAATTTAAATATTCAAATGCAATATTGTAATGATTAATTATTTAACAAGTACAAAATAAAAATTGATCGAAACTTAGTCTGTTCGTTTGGACCGAGTTAGGACTTGTGACATTTCTTCATTGATTAGAATTTTGTTAAAAAAAATTAAACCAAATAAAAAGAAGGAATCAATAAACGAATATATCACATAAGCTATACATAATGCGATCAACAACAATATGTAGAATCTATAAGATAATTAAAAATGCGACAAACAATTTGCAGGTTCGAAGACAAAATTTCCTAGTATATGTAAGTGACAAACAATCTACATAATATAGATAATAATATACTATAAATTTGCACGAAGACAAAGTAACGAAACAATCTACAAAACATTCAATTTTATTATTTTGTAAATTTTTCTGGTATATTATATGTAGATTAAATTAGCTATTAAATGATATTCTCATAAAAAATTACTAAAAAATAAAAGCTTAAGAGTTTAACATCTTTTATTTTATTTAAAATTTTATTTAAAATTTATTTTTTAAATATATATACATATAATTGGTTGGTAATGGTAATACCAACTTCGGCAAACTTATTACCATTACCAACCGACTTTAAGGAATTGGTTCGGTAATACCGTACCAATATAATTGGTTACCAATTTAGTCGATACCAATTTAAATTGGTTCGGTTGGTAACGAATTGATTGGTTTGTCTTGGTACATTTTGCTCAGCCCTAGGAAAATGTATGTGCTGACATGATGACATCTCTTTTGTTGACATCATATCTCACTACTGATATTTGACATGCGACATTTGAATTGTTCACATTTTATTAGCGTTAATCCCCCATTAAGTAAATTGTTGACATTTTACTCATTGATAGTAATTAGTTCCATTAGCAATTAGTTGTCAACAATTATTATTTGTGAGCAATTAATTCGATTTTTATAAAGCGATATGAAGAGTCAGGGTCGGCCCGAGGCCCGTGCGAAGAGTGCAATCGCACGGAGCCTCAAAATTTTGGGGGCCTCGTATAGGTGTTATACTGTTATACTATATATATGTATATATAAATTTTAGCAAGTATCATGCTGCTGCGGTAGATCAACTTGTAATGGAATGCGCTTGTATTTGACTGGTGGGAGGTTCGAATCTCCCTGGCATCTGTTAAGAATGTATAGTAGCCCAAATGCCCCAATATTCGAATGTACAGTAGCCCAAATGCCCCAATAGCCCTTTTCTTTCCCAGTTGAAATTACTGCAACCCATTTGCACATTCCGATTCCCCCCCCCCCTAAAAATATTATAGTTTTGATTTCTTTTTTTTTTCGTCAACCCAATTGCACATTCCGATTTTTTTTTCCCTAAAAATATTATAGTTTTCATTTCTTTCTTTTTTCCGTCAACCCAATTGCACATTCCTATTTTTTTTCCCTAAAAATATTATAGTTTTGATTTTTTTTTTCCCGTCACAACCCGTCACAAACATTCAATTCAATTTATTCAAACTTGCCATCGTACCTTCAACCTCAAGAATTTTAATAGGTAATCTCAAATTCGAAGGTAATCTCAAATTCAAACTATTTTTTTTGTTACCCTAAAAAAAATTACAGTTTTGATTTTTTTTTTCCCGTCACAACCCGTCACAAACATTCAATTCAACTTATTCAACCATTGCAATCGTACCTTCAACATTAAGGATTTTAATAGGTAATCTCAAATTCGAACTATATATATATATATATATATATTTTGTTAGTTTTCACTTTTTATACTTGTCAGAGATCACTTTTCAATTTATTAGTAGATTTGGTTGATTATTTTTTCCCTTTGAATTAGTGAAAAAAGAATATTCAACATATAAGTTGCACAGGGCCTCAAAATATAACGGAACAGCCCTGTGAAGAGTATGTGCATTTCATATGCATTTCAGTTTCATTTAATTTCAACTACATTTTGGTTTTATTTGTAATAAGACAGCTAGTACTTTTGTCTCTTTGTGATGCACCAATCACACTTGAGATTTCAATGCTATTTAAGCTGAGCACAGACCACCTTTTCAGTAGGGCTTTTGGGATTGATGTTATAAATGAAAGAAGGCAATGGCTGTTGTTTTCCATCTTTGATTATGATCCTTATTCTCCATTGATGAATCACAAGCCAAAAGAGAAACACATAACAATAGAGAAGAATCATAAGTCAAGATAAAATGATCACTAGCCGTACTGCGTACAAAATCACACTTGAAATACAATGCTCCTTGTTTGTAAATTCTTCCTTTCCTTTCATCACCAACTAGAGGGGGCAACTGAGTCGCTCCGCTTGGGTTCAGGTATGTATCCATTTAGATTCGATCATATATTGGGTAGGCTTATATGTCAGGTATATTGTATGTTTGGTCGGGTTCGGATTGGTTGAGTAAGTTTTCAGGTCGGATAAGTTCGGATCAACTAGATTCCGACTTGGGTTGGATTCGGGTTATGTCAAGTCGGGTCACATTCAGACCCGACCCAATAGCAAGGACAGCAAGTGCACCAGCCCATGACCCAAGTTTTTAAAGGGCCCATATCTAATTTTATATAGGTAATACTCCGGATAGGTCCACATATAAAAAAAAGTTCCAATGACAGGCCCCCCAAATTATTAGATTTAACCCCATATAAAAAAAGCCCATAAAATTATAAAACTAATAATGACAATAAATGAATAGACCCACAAGTCTATATTCTATAAGTCCACAAAGGAAGTACGGTATTCCGGCCCACAAGTCAATTTCAAGGTTTAAAAGAATTAGGCCCACATTAAGTAATTTTATCAATTCCAAACTTCTATAACGTTCTTCTGTTTCCTACCAAAGTCTTAACCAATACCTCTTGCTCTAGCGGTATGGGTGAGGTATCCCAAATGAGAGGTCTCGGGTTCGAATCTCACTTGGTGCATTTAAGCCATATGAATTCCCAGAAGCGCGTACGGCCAAGCGGTGTATACTAATCTGTAGGGCCAAGCCGAAGTGGTGAAGTGGTCTATGTGCAGGTAGGTGAGGTTACGACCGCTGATCGCACTTTGCGTAAGTGGTACTGAGCCTTCTCAAAAAAAACCCTTGCGCGTACGGCCAAGCGGTGTATACTAATCCGTAGGGCCAAGCCGAAGTGGTGAAGTGGTCTATGTGCAGGTAGGTGAGGTTACGACCGCTGATCGCACTTTGCGTAAGTGGTACTGAGCCTCCTCAAAAAATCCCGCAAGGGGTTTCTGGGGTATGGGGCCGCGAAGCGGTGGGGTCAGTCACTATAAAAGGAGCAAGGGGAGGGGTAAGGAGGTCCCGGGTTCGATCCCTGCTTCCGCCTCTTTCCTTGGTGAAAATCCAAGGTTTACTTTGCTCCTTACCAGTGGGTCGAGCCGGTCGGCGCAAGCCGATTTATCTAGTACGTGACTCTTGCCGGCTGGGTCACGTGCTCGGGGTTTGCCACCGAATGTGGGTTCCTCGTCATCAAAAAAAAAAAAAAATAGAACATTTTTTTGGGTTGAATGTATTGAAATAGAACCGGGAACGCCTATACGGATAATTTGCAAAAGCTTACTGCTGCTACTTAAAATTTAACATTTTAATATTCATGCACTATTTTTTTGAGTTAAAAACTATATAAAATACTTTTAAAATAATTTTTTTAAAATAATTTTATATTAATTACAGTATTAATTATGAATTTATATAAAAATATAAAAAAGTAAATATTTAATATAGTTTTTATCATTCTAAAACAGTATACATAAATAGTAAACAACATATTTTAATTAACCGAATGAGTATTTTGGTATTATATATACTACTTCCATCCGACAATACATGACCTTTTATTTTTTAACGTGTTTTTTAGGAGCTAAAAACTATAAAAAAATATTTTTTTTAAAAGAAATGTTAATTTATATTGGTTTTAGCTCCAAAAAATCGTTCCAAAAGGTTAATGTCCATATGTTGCCGAACGGAGGGACTATAATATTAGGGCCCATAATTATCTTCCGCCCCGGGTCTATAAAACTATAGGACCGGTGCTGGTCACATTTAGTTTTATTATAAAATAATGATTATTTATTGCTTATCTTAACTATTGACTATTAAACTTTTTTTTTATTTAGTTATATTAGGTCTCATATAAGTAATTTACATTAGTTGAGTGTTTAAAAATAAGAAAATGAAAGTAATTATAAAGGTGAGTTGAGTTTTGTTCGGGTTGGGTATTCGGGTCAAGTTTGTCTGTATTCATGTCCATTCGAGTATCGAGTCAAAATTGATCGGGCTCGGATTCGAATTTGAGTTGTACAAGACACTAGATTTTCGAATTTGGGTTCGTATGAGTCGAGTCAGATTTTGCCAGCATGAACAACAACCCTAACATTTATTAAGTTGATTTTCTTTAGATATATCTTGATGGGATTGGGATCCTACAAAAGGAGGTAGACAAGGTATTAAATCGATCTTCAAATATATGTAAAAAGTCAATCTTTGAGATAAAATGATAAAAATTAATGTAAAATAATGTCAAACATATATAAACTTCAAGTAAATTGTTAACCAACTAGACATATTTTAAAATACTTTATATTATTTGATGTTTCGAGTGCAATTGAAGGCCGACACAAAATTATTAGTTCTAATAAATAACATATCTCGAGAACAAATTCGCAGTACAACTAAATAAATAATGCTTCCATCGAACACAATATAGAAGTAGATAAATAACACTTGCGTTTGTAACTGCAATACGCTTGTAGGAGATTTGGGCACCTTGTTGCACATTGCTGTTTGTAGTGCTACTTTGAAGATTCACTATAAACAAAACACAATTAGAACATATATAATCCAATTGAATAATAATAACACTCTTAATGAATGTTTCTATCCCACTTACCATCGTAATTACGTCGATAAAATTTGTTGATCCTCCATTAAGGAAGAAGAAAACGATGTTGCACACCTTCATATGAATTACCAAGCGTGGCAATGTATCCTGGTCGCGACAAGACAACCTGTTTCATTTCAATATACATACTGGTATGGGATTATGAGAGCCAAGAGAAAGGATGTCTAAGAACCTTGAATTGCAATACAACAAACATATTTTTAGTTTTTATTTAAGTAGGTACTCCTTTAATTTGTTAATTAAAAATTTCATTTCACTGTTTAAATTTTATTAGACAAAATGTGTCATTTTAGATATTTTAGTATTCACTTTCTCAAGTTAACCATTAATAATTGGAAGATATATTGTGAAATGTTTTTTGAGAAAGCAAAAAAAGAAGATCAAATATGGATTAAAAAGTTAGAGTGTAATGGTATAGTTGTTAGTCTCCTGAAAACCATATATGTAGAAATGCTAAAATAAAATTGATGTAATATAATAAGTGGAGGTACAAAGTAGTGTAGAGCTGGCAAAATCTGATCCGACCGGCCCGAAAATCGAACCCGATTCACCCGAATTCAGACCCGACCGAAACCCGAAAATCTAATGTTATGCACAACCTGAACCCGAACCCGAGCCCGATCCATTTTGACCCAATACCCGAATGGACACGAACATAGACAAACCCAACCCGACTCATACCCGACCCGAACAAGACCCGACTCTTTCTTATAATTACTTTAATTTTTTTATTTTTAAATACTCAAATAACGTGAATTACATATAATGAGACCTAATATACTGTACTAAATAAATGAAGTTTAATAGTCAATAATTAAGATTAACAAAAAATAATCATCATTTTATAATAAAACTTAATGTGACCCGACCCGACATACGATCGAACTCGAATGGGTATACCCGAATCCAACCCGAACAACCGAATTGCCACCTCTAGTAGTGTGTGTGCATGTACCGAACACTCCTCTATTATAAATAGGAGAGATATAATCAGTTGGACATTAAGAAAATACACGCATTGATTGAGCTTCGTTTCATTCTCTGATATGGCGTCTAGAGCCTGACCATTTCTTGCTCAATCTTCTTCTTCTTCAACACCCTCAAACCTCATTCTCAATTCATCATAAAAAATATTATAATCAATAGGTACAATACCTGATAATTTCCTAGATTCTTTGACTTGAAACCAGCGGCACAATAGTCAAAATGATACTCCCATCTCCGAATGAACTTCTCATCGAATCCATGTAACATGACATCTCTATAATTGAGAAAAATAAAATTGTCAGAATGGGAATCTAAACATTTGCATTTGTATTGGCATTTGTAGAGGATGGATCTAATATTACTAAACTCCCCTTTCAGTGTAAATTGTAAACAAATCTTGGGTATAGGATCAAGAATATCAAAAAATGAGATTTAAAGGAAAATTAAGCAACAAAATTATTCGTATAGCTATGCAACATCATGATTATTCGTATATAACTCATACAAAAAAAAAATTCCAGGTCATGACATGGAGAAACTGAGCGAGCGGCGTTTGATTGGATCTCGATCCTTTCATGGCTTCCATCAATGATTTCGGTTCGAAAGAGCGCGCTTCGACGACACTTCATGTACTCAGTCCTTAACGTGTATCATGTGAACACATCTGGGCCATTGAATTAAGAAGATCAACGGATGAGATTAAAAGTAACTTCTGATTATTCGATGATATTGGGAGATGATTCGGTTGAATGAAATTATTCGGTGGTATTGGGCGATTATTCGGTACAATAAAATTTACATTTTTTACACTTTTTTACAGATGAATAATTATGTGAAAATAGACGAATAATCATAAACAAATAAACGAATAATTTCATATATATATATATATATATATATATATATATATATATATATATATATATTCTTGCATTTATTTTTCTTATAATTTTCATCTTTTAGATCAATAGCATGTAAGAAGAAGTCAATTGTATGAGATTCAATTCAATTTGATCGAGCTGAAGGAGTGGTTGATTATTTGGTCAACCTCTCAAATAGATCAGATCGAGGTAAAGAGGATGTTTGGTTGGATTTGTTTAGTTTTGATTTTGTTTGGTTTTTTCCCTGTCGTTTTATTTATTTACCTTGAATTTAAATTTCTTGTACTTTGAATTTGTGACTTAGATGTATGAGGCTATGAGGTGTGTTTTGTTTATTTTGTGCTTGCAATATAATGTCATAGCTAGCTAGATTGGTTTTCTGTTTCGGTTGGTTTTGTTTCTTTGAATTTTTTTTTTGTTGAATCTGATTGATTGTATTGTAAAAATAACTAAATGAAGATCGAGTGATGGCCGGTGTATTGAGGCATGGTGTGTACCAGGGAAGCAATAGATCGATGAACCCAGATTTGGAAGATGAAGCTAGATTTTGGTTGCGTATTTTTTGTATATAAAATTTGAGACTTTATATCTCAGTCTTGGGATTTCGAGCTTTAAAAGTTAGTGTGTTTTTTAAAAAAATATTATTTTATATTACACTTACCTAAAGCTCGGGCATGAAAATGAAAATATTTGTGATACTATGTCCGTGATGAAATCAATCTTTTTTTTAGTAGTGAAAGAGCAAAATCTTATTTTCCACATCCGTTTGATGTCCTTTAGAATATTTTGCAAATGTAAAGGGGAAACAAACTTGATGTAGCTTTATTCAATCATTTATTGTACTCCCCTCAAATTATTTAATAAAAAATACATCTCTTCACAGGTAAATCTAAATAGAGGGATGATAACTATCAATATTTTCTGTCTACATATCATTGATGTCTTAACCCTGAAAAAAGTAAGGTCTCTTAACAAATATGATAAAGTTACGAAGATATAAGTAAAAAATTATGTTGCTACGTACTGTCAATAGAAATCCAATATTTTCAATGCGCCAAAATATGTAACAATCTCAATTGTGTTTAAGTACCTTTGTTTATCCAAAAAGTTCCTTCTCCAGCATCTTATGGTTTGATAGTAATGGATCCCGATGTTTTCAATGTGCTCTACACTGTAACAAGATATTAATATTTTTAAGTAACAATAAATGTATCTATTTCTACTCAAACTATAACTAAATTTTAATTGTTTTATTACCGAAGCCTTGAAGTTTTAGTCATAGCAGATGTTACTCTGCTTAAAGATGGCATGCCCGGGAAAATGCTTTCCTTTATAAAATCTATGCTTTGTTGGTTATGATCATAGTGTTCATCTGGAAGTGCAATAAACTACAAAAACATTGACAATATTATACTCATAAGACATAAAATACTTTATTTATTAGTAAGAAATATCAAACTGAATGAATTACAACTAGTAATTTTACTAATTTAGCAATGACATGAAATGCATTACCTGTAGAACTAAGAGACCATCATTTGCGAGAACATAATCACAAAAGTGGAAGAAATCTTCAATATGTTCATTACTTGTAGCTTCTAACATCTCACTACAAGGATATATAGGAGAATAAGATAATCAAACACACAACTATGCGATCAAAACTTTTTTCATTTAATTAAGGTCAAAATATTTTCAAGATATAGAGGCTGGAGTGATCTAACCAAGAAATATTTCGATCATATTTGTGCACATTAGGTAGTTGTCGATAATCGCAAAGAAGAAACTTGACCCGGTCCTACGAATTTGATGAAAAGCACATATATTAAACCAAAGTTAGCAGGGTTATACACTTGCCCTTTCAAATGTTAGAAACTACTGAACTAGTAAATAATATAAATTAAGTTAGGGATGTCAATTTATTGTGTTAGTAGAGTATATAGATAAGAGGCAACTTGATAAACTAAAAATTTCATTCAAGTCAAATGTGCATTTATGCACCTCATTATTTAAAATTATGTGCTATGGGAGAAGATTCTTCATATTTTAATCAACAAATCAACATACCTGAAGGCCAACTTTCTTTACCCTTTCCATGGAAAATCTTAGTTGCTCCTCTGATAAAGTAATCCCGGTGTATTTGCAACCAGTATGCCTTACAACTTCAATAGCTAGGCTTCCCCAACCACACCCAATCTCTAACACCTCATGGTTGTTTTCGATTTTTGCCTAATAGATTTGATATAATCATACACGTAAGCATTATAATGCATAAAAGATTATCACAAATTTATAGAATTATCATGGAGACCCTAACCTTTTTTATTAGAAGATATAATTTTCTAAGTTGTGCATCCCTTAAATCTTCCTTTTTGGACTGTCCACCAATAATTTGTTAAGTGAGTAATTGAAAAAAAAATCTTATCTTCAATAAACATTTCATGTTGGTATATGCACAGAAGATGAAAGAGTTATCAATACTCACCTTGAACACAGCACACGAGAATGTCATAGTCTCGTCCAAGAAAAGAGGAAACATGTCATTCCTCTGTCATTTAAGTTAACCAATAATTAGTCAACATCACTCACTAATAAATTGTATTATATTCTCTCAAATGAATAGTCCAGCATAGTAATTAACAATTATTTAATATCTAAATAGAAGCTTTTAAACAAGTTATACACCTAAGTTTTTCTGCAATTCTTTTGGTGCTTATTGCTTTTGTTTAGTTTTCCTTTCTAGTATGAGTATTTGAGGATATAGTGTACAACTTAAGTAATCACGTCCTAATGAAACTTTCGTGAATTGTTTAAACAATTATTAATTTGAAGTAAAAGCCATTTGATTAAATATATTATCAAGGACGTTGAATTCGGCAACATAAATCTCATTGTCTTTATTCATTTTGTGCAGTGTACTTAGTTTCAAAGTGCAAGAATCCAAATTGAGAGATTATCATACCAGATTTTCATGGTGAAAAATGTTTTTATGAGCTTGAATAGGCTTGATCTTCCTCGAGAAATAACGATAACAATATTTTGCTGAAGTTATTCCTGAAGTGAAAAGCATATGTGCCAACCAAGCCCTGTACAGATTCAATAAGAAAGCATCCAAATTAGATAAGCATGCGATGATTCAACTTATTAGCTAGAGTGTGCTGGTATGATTGTACCTTTTCCTAGTATGTTGGGAAGCCAAAGATTTAAGCTCTCTGTTTGCAATACAAATCTGCATGAGACAATTTGATGGGTTATGGCTTATGAATAGATTATAAATCTTGATGTTGTAGAATGTTTCTTACCATGAAAAGGTTAAGGAGACCATCTTTTTTATCTATAAGTGAAAAATCGCCATTCATATATGCATCTGCAAGGCCTAAATCAGACTCTGTACTAACCTGTCACAAATGAGGTCATTTGTTGTAATAAAGAAACATCATACTCAACTGATTAACTTATTTTTTTTGTCAACACAAAATTTTATTTAAAAACTAAAGAATGTAAATATAAATTGCGAACTCAAGGAGAAGTGTGCACCTTCCAATAGAATTGGGGATTATGAACTTTGATTGTCACTTTTGGTACGCATTTCTCACTTGTTCCTTGGAAGGTAAAAACTCTTCCCCCATCCTCCAATATTCTGTAGGTACGCGTAAGATCAAATGCGTTTAGTTAGTAAGAGCAAATACATAATGAAAAGCAACACAATGTATATGTATTATATATGCTTATAAAAGAGAGAATTGGAAACTTGAAATTGGGAGGTCGATACAAGGTAAAATGTAAGTTATAAATATCTAACTAAATGTAACAGGTAACATAACTTATCATCTCAAACGATATCTTATTGTAACTTGTATAATAGAAAAAATATCATATTTTCTTTCATTACGTTAAAATTTTTGAAAATATTTTGGGAGAAAGTTGAAGAAACTTACATAAGACATCCTTCAGAGATAATACTTCTCAGATACCTACAAGTCAAAGTGCGTGCTGCAGTATCTATCCAAGAAGATATCATCTGCTTTGGGTTTTGCAAAAGAACATAATTTCTTCCAAGAACCCCTTGTGCGACAACTAGGCCACCCTAATATTCATTTTTTGTCGAAAATTTGAGTACTTTGCAACAACATACAAGATGTGATATTAAAAGAATCAATGTAAACTTTTACCTTTAGTCTATCCTCATGGAAGCCATAACCTAAAGGAATCATCAATTTAAAGTACAAGCAAATTGAGTAGGAAATTGTGGTAAAAAAAAAAAATATTCTTAAGTCACATTAAACCTGGTATGACGGTATGCATTTAAGGCTACCTTGATATGCCCCACAAAACCAAATTCTTCTTTTTCCTTGAATAATATTCAAACCAGATAAAGCTTTGAAGCTGCAATAGAAGGAATAGGATGTCCAGTGGACCATTTGAACAATATGCTTTCAGGAACAATCGGCGGATTAACCGTAGCAAGAAAAGGTTGATCACCCTCTTCAATGTTCTGTCTCAAAATAAAATAACAAGAAGATCATAATACTTATGTTATAAGAAATAGTATTGAACTTGTTATTGATCACGAACAAAATTATTCATTAATAATATAAAATATAAAAATTTGAATAATTTTCATAATGGGAGAATATGATATGAAATAAAAAAACTATTTATAAAACACTTTCTTAAAAAAGAAATGGCATTACCATATGTAGACTTACTAAATTTCAATAACAAACTCGAATAATTATAGCCATTTTGTAAAAATTGACAATACTATGTGACTATGCTATATTTCTTATTCAAAAACATGAAGTAATTTACAAATTGATATCATCTTGACATAAAGAACCTGTAACCTACTTGAAGCACATTGAGCCAAAATGTTATAGACAGCCCTTTACTTTTCGAACATCCAATAAAATTCCACGCACTCCATACTGTGGGATTTTGAGGCATCAAACGCTTGTCACTATGGAGGAAAATATCACTATCCATAGAAGATTCAAAAACGCCTTCAAGTATTAGTAACAAGTAAAACGACTAAACTTGTTCTATTTTCTAGTAGCTCATAGTCTACAAAGGATAGTTGGAAAAAAAAAAGATCATATGCCACATGAGAGTCTCACTATAGTGGATGCAAATTTATGAAGCAACACCAAAACAAGATTCATTATATGCCAATTAGAAAGAATGTATAATGGTAAAGTTCATATAAATTCCAAGCATACTAAAGCAATTGCAGTGTGAGTGCACACACTCTTTGATCATCAAAATGCAATAAAGCATCAACAAATCTTTTAAGCTGGATAAAACACAATATCTATGGGATATTTGATATGATAGAGCTACATGCATTCTATGGGAGGTAAAAATGAGGACAATAGAGCTTCTGATCCAATAAAATAATAAATACAAGGACAAAAAAAAATACCAAGGACCACCACTCGAATTTTTGTAGGCATTATATGTAAAAGGCAAAAGGACATTCCTAATATGTAATCTTGTTAAGCCAATATGCGTTTAACTTAATTAATTAGAGGCAGGGGGGAAACTACTTCATAGGCTCTATGAGATTTGATAACATGGTAGAAAGATTGATAATTTTTCTTCAATGAATTATTGTATACTATCAATTTGATTAGTAGTTTTGTAAGTATACGTATATTTATATGAAGGCACTACAATCATTTAAATATCATCAAACTAAAACATGAGCACTTCAACCAAATTTGAAGAGCTAGTATTTGGCAAACATAATACCTTTGTGCATACTGAAAAGTTCCAAGAATTTTTCTCTCGTCATGGGTTGCTTGTTGTCCTAATATTGTCAAGGCATCAGGAGCATGAATGGCCATTACACATTCATCATAAGCAACCTCTGAACCATCACTCAAAGATGATAGCATCTATTTTAGTCATATTTTAGGCATACATTTGCATATTAGTTTAGGTCATTTTCATTCATATTTATCATATTTTATACTTTATTTATTTTATTTTGCATTTTCGGAGTCTACACCTTGTTTGTATGTGTTTCAGGCATTTTGAGGCTAATATTGAGGAAAATCAAGCTTTAATGCGGAGCGGCAATCATAATGGATCGGACCCGAGGAGCTAACTTGTCAAGTGCGGAAGTTGCTAAGTCTTGGGGCTATTTTACGGAGTTAAATCTATAATTGGGTGTTGGGTCAGTTTTTAATTATTTAATTTTGTGGGTTGAAATTGTAATTTCCTAAAAATAAATTTATATACTCCCGTGTTTAGACTTTTGAATGGAGGGGGGCCTTTGTTCAGACTTTGGTTTTGCCGGCAGACATGGCTTCGGCCACTTTTTAGGTTTAGGTTTTGTTCTTGGTTTGACGGTATACACTTTTTTTGGATCGAGGACGGAAATTTCGATTTGCATTCTATTCTAAACTTTGATCTATTTCTGTCTATAATCTAGTTCATTGTTTATTATATTATGCTTTTCTAATTTCTCCGTTCTAGAGTTAGGGTGATCCAAACGATGATTTGATAGTGTTGAAATTGATATTCGCTTGTCTGTTGATTTGTGATTTAATCTTATTGCGCCAGCCCTAATTGATGAAAATTGGTTAGAACTGATTTAGGGTTTGAAATCGAAAGACTAAAACCCTAAATTAGAATTTAGATGGTGAATTTAGGCCGAAAAGCTATTGGATCCATCGGAACCATAGGATTAAACCTGAAGTTTAGTTGATCGAAAGTGAAATTAAGCTTCTTGAGGATTTATAGATTGTCATAGATATTTTAGATGATTTTGATATTGATCGATACCGAAAGGCGACGTTGATATGATTATCGTCTAGAATTCTAAGAACTTAAAGGGTCTAAATTGGTTGCTTGAGTCCGAAAGGTGATTGTTAACCAATTTAGACACATTCGCTTTGATTCCGAAAGGAGATTTGCGATTACCTTAGACAATCTACCTTCAACAAACTCCGACAATGTGAAACGAATATCAATATTAATCTACTAAAGCGTCGTTGTGGTGATCCTTTATCCTAGGTTTGCCTCGTATCCATTGTTTTAATACCAATTTTGTATAGTTGTTTCTTACTCCCTCCGTTCAACAAAACTTGTCGTTTACTATTCACGCATGCTTTTTTAGAATGATAAAAACTATATAAATTATTCATTTTTTTAAAAATTTTTTTTAACAAGTTTGTACTTATTAATAATAACTACGAAATTGTTATAAAAAAATATTTAAAAAGTCGATATTTTATATAGTTTTTAGCTTCTAAAAAAGCGTGCATGAATAGTAAAACGTCAAGTTTTGTTGAACGGAGGGAGTATTAGTTTGCTTCTTTTCTCCATTCCATATGACTATTTCTCCGTTGTTTTTTCTTGACTTAGTTAAATCAGTTTGAATTGATAATCGATACCACATAGTCCTTGTGGATACGACACTCGATATACTACAACTGAACCCCATACACTTGTGGGTGTAGGTTTTAGCCTATCAAGTTTTTGGCGCCGTTGCCGGGGACTATTGTTTGTATTGGTTGTTTATTTAGATTGATTTTTCTAAGTCATTCTTTTGCTTTTGATTTTTTTTCCTTTTGTTTTTGATTTCAGGTTGTGCTCAAATGGATGGCATAAGCTATTGTGAGTTTTGTGGAGCTTTTGGTCATGTAGCTAGTGATTGCCCGGTGTTGAGAGCTCCGTTTGGAAAGGAACAAGAGGTGTACTACATGTTGCATCCTCACCTTTCTTACGAGAGGGATCTGGCCGAGGGATACACATCACCTGGGTGTCGAGATCAAGCTTCACAAAATTCACATGAATCGTCCAAGTTGATTTATATGGAAGAGTACTTCACTATCTTGGGAACCCTACTATCAAAAATCCAAGCCGATTTCGATAATGAGATAATGCGGATCCAAGAGACTCAACGCATGAATGTTTCGAGTATTTCTGAAATTTGCCTTGTTCAAGATGAGATAAAGTTCAATGATGATTGGATTGTCGTTTCTCATGACAGGGAAATTTTAGAAGATGAGGATGATTCCGAATATGAGCTTGAGGAGAAAAATTTCATGGAGGGGTTTTCATTTGGATTTGGTGAAGATACGAAAGGACGAAAGAGGAGCACAAACCTTGGGAGTTTGAACTTCAATGGATCTCTACTATTATGCTCCAATCAGACTATGCTTGATGGATGGATTGAGCCATGGACCATCCATTCAGGAAGGTTCAAGCGCTTTCGAAAATCCATCAGAGGTAAATTTTCTTTATTATTATTATACTAGTATTTTTATTTTTATTTTATAAATAAAGGTAAGGAAAACTGGAACCACTCGGTCGAGTGAAATTTCACCTCTGGCCGAGTGGACTCCAGTAAGCAAGGGAGTGCAGTCACTCGGTCGAGTGGTTTGTCCACTCGTCCGAGTGGAAATCGGAGACGCGTTTCTTCTTTCTGCCATCTCTCTTCCCCGATCTCTCTCGCTCAGCGCCGCCGGACCTACTTCCGCTCCGTGCCTCCGCTCCTCCTTCCCCATCCGGCGTCGCTCCACCACCCCTCTTCCTCTCGCTCGAGCCGCCTCCTCTTCTCCTTCTCCCCGACTGCCCACCTCCGTCGGAACCCTAAGGCGGCGCTGCGCAACCAACCCCTGCTCTCTCTTCCTTGCTCAGCGCCCTCCTTCATCGATGCCTCCACCGCCACTGCACCTGCCCCACCGCTCTCCCGCTGTCACAGGAACCGTCCAACAGTCACCGCCTGACCACCAGCAGCCGACCGCGCAGTAGTAGCCCTACATCGATGCCTCTTCTTCCTGTGTTCCCGCTGCTGCTCGTGCTCCGATTCAATCCCGATTTGTGCCTCAACTTCGATCTCAATCCTGTTAGTGCAGGTATATCTTTCTCTTCCCTCTAATGTTTTGAATTTTATGGATGGAATGTCGATGTGAATTGAGTGGAATGTATTGCTTGGTGTTACTTCTTTGATTATGCTCGATTTAATCTGATGCTACTGAGGTTGGGGCTGCGACTTTTCCGGGGTGTTTATTGAGCAATGTATTCATTCACTCGATCAGATCTTAGCCGTGGGATTGTTTTAATTTACTGGATTGGTGATAGCTTGGGGAGGTCATGTGTTTATTGATTGGGAATTCTCCGTTTTGCTGATTTGGTGCTTTGTTTTGGTATTAACTGATTTTATATGCTGCTTAGTTGTGTTGGTTACTCGAGTATTTGTTGATTGGGTTTCTCTCTACCTATTGTGCTTCTCGAGTCTTGACCTAGTGTTGCTATGCTGAACCTGTCTTGGTCATGAAGCTGAATTGTTATGCTACTAAATGGCGGCTGCAGAACGACATTTGAACTGATTTTGATAGCTGAGTTTGATCACCTTAGCTGTTCAATTTTAGTTGTTTATCACTCATTCGTTGGACATGATGGCTACTTGCATTGCTGATTTGCACTGGGCTATGTTAAGTGATTGAGAAATGTGATTGTGCCCATGGTTTACTTCCTACCTCTCTCATGCTCCCTGTGTCCATTGCATTTTCATGGTTTTACTTTGTGAAGTATGGATGAGCATGAGTTGTTGGGCAGAATTTTGTTGTATCTGTCTTTTCTTTTGTTCTCTCTTGGATGATCTATTTGCTTGGATGTTGGAATGTGCTTGTTTGTGGTGTCTTCTCTGTGTTGTGTCTTGTCCAGGATCAATTTGCAAAAGAATGTGCCTATGTTTTTCCAACTCCAAGTGGCGCACAACTATGAATCCAAGTAGCTGCTCGAATTTCTGCCGAGCTGCCCGTTTAAGCTTCCAAATTCTATCTGATGTGGGCTAATTAAGGGAGTTGCTGCTGAATTCAGATGGGAAGCTTGGCTGAATTTCCCGATGGCCAGAAGATACCATGCCAAAATGCCTGATATTTTGTGAGTTTCCTCATCCTACTTATTCTTTCTTTCTCTACTTTGGGGACAAAGTAGATTTTAAGCATGGGGTGGGGAACTTCTGGTGTAACTCCGGTTTTGCATATATTTTTATTTTATTTTTTTCTTTTTTCATGTGCATTTCATGCATTACATTTCATTTGCATATAGATGTTTTGAGATGAACCCTTTCTATAAAAATTCCTTGCTCTTCTTGAAGAACATGTCACTTCCTTGATTGAAATTGGTTGGTGATATCCTCTAAGGCATGTTAAAAAACTTGTGATGATCTAGATTGTTGGGTTATGCTATAATTCTTTCAAAACTAATCATTCCGAGACTTGTTGAGATTGAGATTCTGAGACAAAAGCCTGTGAGCTTCTGAGCCTAGGACTGAAATTCATGAGTCCTCATTCTTTTGTGTGTGAATTGCTCATCTTGATTGCTCTATCTTCAGAACTTGCGTTAGAACCTCTCGAGGTCACATATATGACTTGTGTGCATTGAATAAACATGATTGAGGCAATTTTGTTAGCCTATTATTCCCTTCCTACCCTATTATGATATCCTTTGCTTGAAGCCCGTTGAGCCTAATAGCCTATTCATTTGTAGCTCCATAAGATTATCCCTAAGCCTATTTTAGCCTCGTTTACCCATTCGGGAAGTAGGATGAAATAGATTTATCTATAGTTTTGTGGACAAGAAGGAATATGTGCTTTGAGTGATTTATGTATTGAGTGGAGGATTTGTGCTTCAAATGTAAGTTTCTTGTGATGAAGAAATAAAAGAAAGAAAAAAAAAAGTGAAAAAAAAAGAAAAAAAAGGAATAAAATTCTTCATCACTAGAGAATTGTTTGTGAAAAGGGAATGTGTTATCAAAAGTTGAGAGTTTGAGTTTATTTGATTATGTGATGTGGTTGTTGTGAGAAATTTTGTATGTGTTGAAAAAGAAGATGAATTGTGGTGGAAGTTTAGGAAGTAATTCTATTTCCCGGATTTTAGCACCACATGGCCAAAGAATCCATACCTTTTGTTTCTTACCTTGGCCCTATTACAACCCATGAAAAGACCTCATGATTTATGTTTATGTGCATAGTCCAAGTGGTGGAGAGTTAGGACGCTAATTCAAGCTTATGGTAGATGAGTCTTCAAGATTTGAGCTAGAGCGGAACTTTTATACCTTAGACACATGAGTGAGAGTGTTCCACAAAATGTCCTATGTGAGGTCTTGGAATTGATGTTTTGACTGTCTCTTGCATGATTTACTTACTCTTGTTTTGAACCCAATGTCTAGATCTAAGTGGGCAAACACATTGCTTGGATAGAAGCCGAAATCTTTCTTGTGATTATTTACACTTGTTCTAGCTTGAGGACAAGCAAGGTTCAAGCATGGGGTGATTTGATAGCATCTATTTTAGACATATTTTAGGCATACATTTGCATATTAGTTTAGGTCATTTTCATGCATATTTATCATATTTTATACTTTATTTATTTTATTTTGCATTTTCGGAGTCTACACCTTGTTTGTATGTGTTTCAGGCATTTTGAGGCTAATATTGAGGAAAATCAAGCTTTAATGCGGAGCGGCAATCATAATGGATCGGACCCGAGGAGCTAACTTGTCAAGTGCGGAAGTTGCTAAGTCTTGGGGCTATTTTACGGAGTTAAATCTATAATTGGGTGTTGGGTCAGTTTTTAATTATTTAATTTTGTGGGTTGAAATTGTAATTTCCTAAAAATAAATTTATATACTCCCGTGTTTAGACTTTTGAATGGAGGGGGGCCTTTGTTCATACTTTGGTTTTGCCGGCAGACATGGCTTCGGCCACTTTTTAGGTTTAGGTTTTGTTCTTGATTTGATGGTATACACTTTGGATCGAGGACGGAAATTTTGGTTTGCATTCTATTCTAAACTTTGATCTATTTCTGTCTATAATCTAGTTCATTGTTTATTATATTATGCTTTTCTAATTTCTCCGTTCTAGGGTTAGGGTGATCCAAACGATGATTTGATAGTGTTGAAATTGATATTCGCTTGTCTGTTGATTTGTGATTTAATCTTATTGCGCCAGCCCTAATTGATGAAAATTGGTTAGAACTGATTTAGGGTTTGAAATCGAAAGACTAAAACCCTAAATTAGAATTTAGATGGTGAATTTAGGCCGAAAAGCTATTGGATCCATCGGAACCATAGGATTAAACCTGAAGTTTAGTTGATCGAAAGTGAAATTAAGCTTCTTGAGGATTTATAGATTGTCATAGATATTTTAGATGATTTTGATATTGATCGATACCGAAAGGCGACGTTGATATGATTATCGTCTAGAATTCTAAGAACTTAAAGGGTCTAAATTGGTTGCTTGAGTCCGAAAGGTGATTGTTAACCAATTTAGACACATTCGTTTTGATTCCGAAAGGAGATTTGCGATTACCTTAGACAATCTACCTTCAACAAACTCCGACAATGTGAAACGAATATCAATATTAATCTACTAAAGCGTCGTTGTGGTGATCCTTTACCCTAGGTTTGCCTCGTATCCATTGTTTTAATACCAATTTTGTATAGTTGTTTCTTATTAGTTTGCTTCTTTTCTCCATTCCATATGACTATTTCTCCGTTGTTTTTTCTTGACTTAGTTAAATCAGTTTGAATTGATAATCGATACCACATAGTCCTTGTGGATACGACACTCGATATACTACAACTGAACCCCATACACTTGTGGGTGTAGGTTTTAGCCTATCAAAAGACACTATACAACCTATAATAAATATTCAAAATTAAAGTTGAAGGAAACAAAAAAAAAAAACAAAGAGGAACATAAAAGGGAAAAAACCAATGTCAACTATCATAAATCAAAGCTCACCATTCTATTTAGAAAAATATTGTTTAGTTTAAGAACATTTAAAAGACAACAAATGAAGATAAATAAGGATGAGATTTTCATATTTTATCATATAAAAGGAATGCAATGAATTATCAATAGGAAAATAAAACTTAAGTCTTAAGGCAAATAAATCAAAGTTGAACCATTAAATTGTCTTGCAATGGAGTGATGGTTGTGGACTCGATTATTTTTTTTACTAAATTGATCAATTTATGGACTTATATTTGATAGTTGTAGAGTAACTTGATGTCCACTGGGAATTGATGTGGTTTAATATAACAAACTCTAGTGTATGATATACATGTGCTTGTCTTTATACTTTGCAAATGATTAAACATGGTTGAAGTGAGTTATAACCTGTGGGAATGTATGAAGAAGTAATCATATGAAGATCGAAAAAGAGACAAATAAAGAGAAGAGCTAGTCTTTAGAAGACTCGAGAATCAGTCCAAGTGGACCTCGACAAAGCGTACATAAGACGACAGGGGAAATTCCCGAAGGACAAATGTATGTTGCTAGAAAAGGAGTAAAACTACCGGGAAGGTTGCCCATAAGGAATCAATGAGGATTAAATCTGCAAAAAAACAAGTTGCATAGAAGCCGAATATTAATCTACGTGGGGCCCTTGACATATCTTTTGAGAAGATCATATGTTATTCCTTTATTTGGAGAGAAATTTGTATGTTGAGTATCTTATATTGAGAATTATTTATAGAGGTTGAAATTAGAAGGAAAGGGTGTCTTCCTCCTGCAAAAAAAAGTGGTGAAATTCAAAAGAGAGTTTAGAGAAGCAAGATGCTTTATTGAGGAGGATCAAATGAGAATAAGAGTGTTGCGCATGAAACTAAGTTTGTGATCGAGGGACTAGTCGTCTTCTTGCTACGTGCCTAGTTGAAGCATTTGTGATTGTTCATAGGATTAGAAGTATATCCTTAGAAAGGTTTAATTTATCTAGCTAGATTGAAAAAAACAACACAAAAGTATAAAGAAGTATAAAATTAATTTGCAATCCATCCCGAAGCAAAGGGATGTGATAGTTTTAATTTCATCCTGCATAACCTATTGATTATTAAAGAGTTTCCATCGATCTATAAATGTTTTCCTACATTAAGTTTTGTTCTTTATAACATTGTTATGTTCTTTCACATGCCCAAGGAACGTACAATACTCTTCCAAATTTGGTAATAAGAGGGCAACCAACTAGCTACTGGGTTTAACACCTCCCATTCAAATGCAAACTTTACAAGATCATTAGTAGTAGAAAAAGTGAGTAGAAACGGAAATCGCTAATCCAATTGGTTCGATGAGTAATAGTGAGTATCCATGTTAACTTACTAAAGGATTGTACAATCAGATTGAGCATTTCTAAGCGTAAGGTTATTATATACGTAGTATATGGTTAATGTATATAAACCATTTTGGAATTGTTCAGACGAAAAGGATTTGCGTGTAGTACCCAAAGGTTCTTGGTTCGAACCTCGAATGGTCGGTCTCTATTTACCAAAATCAAGATTAATGTATATAAATTGATATTATGAATAAACTTACCATATTTATATGCTATCGTGAATGTATAAAGTGCATGCAAACTACGATTATGATAATTGCAATAATAATTTAGCACTCCATGAAATACTCATCACCTTCATTGGTAGTTGAAACAAAATGAACCTCACAACTAGTTTTTATTTCACAGCCTCTAGCAACCAATTCCTTTGTGACGTTGATGTGACAATAGAAAACAAGAAAATAATAATTTATATGCAATTATTACACTTGAATAAATAAATGGACAATAGTTTATCATATATTGTCATATAAATCATAATAATAGTTTTTGAAAAAAGTTAAACAACCTTGTCAACGTAACAATGAGAACGCCCTTTAACTGTAAGCCATTGCGGACGTCCAAATAACTATTAGCAACAATAACACAAATAGTTTCATTATGTAAGCATAGACAATATGATTTCCAAGTCAATAAATTTATGGAGTGAGAAAGAATAACCTGAAGCATAGAGTGATTGCGAAAACATGAAATGATAAAAAATGCAGGAAAGGCAATTGCTTGTTCCAAGGAGCAAGACCAAGTTGAAGCACACAAGGGAATCTATACAAGGTAATTGAAAAATCAGATCACATATCCACCAATGCAAAAACTAATGAAAAGCACGATCAAGGATCGATAAACCCTAGAAACCATATCTTACAAGATAAGCTCTCTGAAACAGCTCAGAGTAACCCCTTGAATTGACAAAATTCCCGAGTGTTTCACATCGATCCATCTCTGGGTTATTTTCTAGCTCGTCCAGGTACCTAGTATGGAAACAAAACAAGTTGTAGTAGCATATATAATTAGAGAGTTTAATTTAAAACACAAAATAATATCATTAGGCAAGAAGCCAGTGTCTTTAATTCTTACATGAGGGCGTCCTTCTCAAACTTGATAATTTCGTGAAGCATTTTCCAAAAGTGTGGATTCAAGAGATTGCTCTTTTGTGCAAACAAACTTGACAAACCATTGCGGCTTCCCCATTCATATCCAAGCCCTTTGTCTAAACTCACAGAAAATGACATGTCTGAGTCCTCCATCTCAACTCCAAGGCTCTCAAATAAATCCATCATATTCGGGTATGTTACCTGTTAAGTAAAAATAACTTGTTAGCAGTAACATTATTCATTGTTCCCAAGTGATCATTCATCATTTGCTAAATACAAATAATTACATTTGTTTATATATACGAATAATTACATTATTATGCACGAATAATTAATTTCAATTTTCCTAGTTTACTTGCAATCTTATTCGAACTACGTTCCAAATTTATTTACATATTAAAGTCATAAGTATAAGATGTTTAGACAAGATTGGTAGATATATGGATGAATACTTACACGATTAAAGACCATGAAAGCGAGGTCGAGATGGACACCATCAACGGTGACAGTCTTGGCATGGCCACCGAGCTTCTCCTCCTTGTCGTACAAACACACCTTCACACCGGCCTTGGCAAGCTCGTAGGCAGCTCCCATCCCGCTGATGCCGCCTCCTATCACTGCTACTCTCTTCATCTTCCTCCTCTATTTTTGCAAAACTAACCCAAATCAGGATATATAGTTTTTCTCTATTAACATGCACGAGTTAGTTAAAATGCCATAGTACGTACCGTCTTTCGATTTTATGCCTCAATTACATTAAAAATTAATTAAATTAAATATCTTGACCTTTATGGCATATAGAAGCTAGCTAGCTTCTTTTAGTTATCGACAAGCAATATAGAAAAACAAATATATATAGCATACGGATAATTGAATTTGCTTAGTTAAAATAAGACGCTGATTGTTATATAATAAGTAAATAATAAAACCAAATAACGTGATGATCAATATATAGACCTTAATGAAATAATGAGTATGCTGGATATGTGTGGACGAGCGAGATTCAGTGATTAGTGGATCGATAAGTGTGGTTATGGGAGTGTGAGGTGCTAAGTGCCTCCTTTAAATAGCCATACCTAGTAACGTACCACAGGTCCTATAGCAAGTGCAAATCTCTTCTTCCCGAATTTGTCCCTCTCTACTGTCTCATTCCACAACTCCTTTTATTTTTTTATTGTTTTAATCTATTTTTTATTTTTATTTTTAATTAATGTTTACGAGGAGGGATATATAGGCGATGGAACAACGAGGGGGACAGAGGATGTGAATCCGTCCTATAGCTGGCATTTTTGTAATAAAATTGAAAAGAAAAAACTTTTTTATAGTGTATAATAAACTGAAAAATATAAATTGTTCGTTATACTAGTATGAATAGGGAAATGTAGTGGGGTGGAATCGTTATAGATGCATCAATTTCATAACGTTTATATCGTCACGCATTATGTTTTATAGCGGACATCGTTTCTCCTGCAATCTGCAGAGATATAGTGTAACATAGGTACGCACTTTGTGCATACTTCAATGAGTTATTCTCTGCAAATATGCGCGTTGTGCATCCTTCAATGAGTTATTCAATTACAGTGAATAGTTATTCAATCACAGTGAACAATTTCGATTACAATATTTATTTAGTTACAGGTAGTGAAGATGGTAGGTTGTACATTAGGTAGACAATGGCAAGAATTTTGGGAGAATGGGATCTGCAAAAATTGCCTTGAGCCTGAAGAACAAGATTAGTTTTGTCAATATGGAAAGTTTCCAAAACCTAGCAACGATGATCCCAGAGCGCAGAAAAATGTTGCAATGATATGGTGATTTTGTGACTTTTAATGGAATCAGTCCAGAAATACGGAGCAACGTGATTGATGGGGGAAAGTCTTGTTGGACCCGACCAGTTGGAATTGAGACCCACATCCAACGGGTTCGGATAACCCGCTTGGAGTCCATCTCAATCTTCGGTGCAACCAGCCCATCCCGAACCTGGCTTTGAGACCAGTCCATCTCAATCTTCAATGCAACCGGTCCACCCTGAACCTGACTCTAATACTAGTTTGTTGGGGGAAAGTCTTGTTGGGCTCGACCAAAAAACCCAACATATAATTAAGCCAGACTGGGGATTATCTCGATCAAAACCAATTGGCATTAGGTGGACTAGCTCATCCACTAGGTTCAGAATCCTCCCACTTTCGATGTGGGACTCACAAGTGTCCCGAAAAAATTCGGGTCAGATTGCACCAAAGAACGGCATGTAAGCGAATCGCATCAAAGCCGGCCATATACCATTTTCACGTCTTTGTTTGAGTATTATATATATTGATATTTGATATTTGATAGAATACATAGGTCTCCTCATGTATAGTGGGCTAAAAGCCCGTTAAGGCCCAATACCTTTGTAACATATATATATATATATATGTTTATCAATGAATGAAAACCCTCGAAGGGGACTTTACATCAATTCTACACTCTAACATGGTATCACAACCTTTTCTTCCTAACGGAACCCTAAATTGATCCTCCCGTCTCACCGGTCTTCTTCCCCCGACCTCGCCGTCGCCGTCATCCTCTTTAGATCCGGCCCCTTCAGATCCCGCCTTCAGATTCGGTCTTCTTCTTCCTCAGATCCGGCCTTCCCCCTCGCCGTCGCCCTCTCTCCCGCACTCCTGCGCCCCTGCGCCGCCGCCACCTGCTCACCGTCATCCCTCGCGCGTCTCCGATCCGGCCTCCACGAGCCCCGCAATCTTGCTCTCGCTGCCCAGATCCGGAACCGCTGGCCACTCTCAGCCCGGATCCGCCGCTTCCCGTCGCCGCCGAGACATCTCTGTCTCTGTCCGTGCTTCCGAGTTCCATCTGTTCGTGCTTCCAATTTCCATCAAAGAAGAAAGCTGCTCTTTTGGAATCTCTTTCGACATAATTACGGAAACGTCCTTGTATTTTATTTTTTTTCGTTTCTGGCCCTAAGTTAATTGTTTTTTAACTTAGTGGCACATCAAAAAAAAAAAAAAACCATGCACCGATACTCTGGATATCCTGCCCCTCGACATGCCGGTCCTCAGGCCTCTCTGACATCGCCTGATCCAGGCTATGTTCCGCCTGCTATGCATCACGTCTTCTCTTCTACGCAACTGACATCTCCGGACTCTTCTTGGTACATGGACACTGGTGCCACCTCCCACATGACGAACTCCTCAGGTAACCTCTCATCTATTTCCTTTAAGGGCCCTGCACACTCTATTATCGTTGGCAATGGTGGTCGTCTTGCTACTTCGGGAATTGGACACGCCAAATTACAGACCCCAACCTACCCACTCCACCTCAACAATGTCCTCATTGCCCCAAAGATTGTCAAAAACCTTATATCTGTCCGTCGGTTCACCACTGACAATAATGTTTCCCTTACGTTTGATCCATATGGTTTCTCTGTGAACGATCTTACTACGGGGGTTATTCAAATGAGATGTAACAACACCGGGGAGCTCTACCCTGTCACACCACCCCTTACGACCACTCAGTCGTACCCGGTCGCCCTCTCGGCATCGTCGTCCAGCCTGTGGCATGCACGACTGGACCATCCCAGTGCTGCCGTTCTAGATGTCCTCCGTTCCCAGAGTCTTGTCACCTGTTCTAAAGACCCACGCTCTGGTTTATGCTCTTCCTGTCAGCTAGGTAAACATGCCAGACTACCGTTCCAACGGTCTTTGACCTCTACTCTTGCTCCATTTGATATCATTCACAGCGATATTTGGACCTCTCCCGTGCCTAGCAAGGAGGGTCACAAGTACTACCTCTTGTTTCTTGATGATTACACCCATTACTTATGGGTCTTCCCGTTGCATTTCAAGTCTCAAGTATTTCCTGTCTTTGCCAGATTCCATACCTACATCAAAACACAGTTTCACATATCCATCAAATGTTTCCAATGTGACAATGGCCGTGAATTTGACAACAAAGACTTTCACCCATTCTTTGCCGCAAACGGGATCTCCTATCACTTGTCTTGCCCCTATACTTCTCAGCAGAATGGCAAGGCAGAAAGAATCATCAGAACCACTACCAACATGATGCGCTCTCTCCTCTTCCACGCATCTATTCCCCTTCCCTATTGGCCTCACGCCTTATCCACCATATGTTATCTCCTAAACATTCTCCCTTCCACTACCCTACACCATCGCTCGCCAGCTCAGGCACTTTATTACACCGAGCCTAGGTATGATCACCTTCGCACCTTCGGGTGCTTGTGTTTCCCAAACCAGTCCTCCACAACCCCACACAAGCTTCACCCGCGCTCCACTCCATGTGTCTTCCTAGGCTATCCGTCTGATCATCGCGGTTATCTTTGCCTCGATGTCAAGACCCATAAGCTTATTGTGTCACGTCATGTCACGTTTGATGAGTCTCGTTTTCCCTTTTCTCCTCCTCCTCTCCCCTCTTCCACACCTCCTGTGTCTCAGTCAGAGTCAGAGTCAGAATCATCATTCCCTCACTTTCTGTTTCCCCAGAGCTCTCCCGGTGCTCCTGCCTCTCCCCCTCCCCCACCACCACCACCACCACCCCCTACCACCAGACCACACACCCGCAGTGTTTCCGGTGTCTTCCGACCCTGTCAGATCGTCTCCATGACCACCGAACATCGCCCCGCCATCCAAACCCATGACTTCGCAATACCTAACACTCGCCAAGCAGCCAATCACAACCCCACCCCCCATCCCTTGCCTCACCTACTAGCGGCGGCCGCAACAAGGCATGCTGCGCCCGCCGCTTCCCCCGCCGCCTTTACCTCCCACGCCCGCAGCATTGCTACGCCCGCCGCTCCTCCCCCAGGCTTCGCCCCCGTCCTTCCCTCTCCCCTCGACTCCCAATCAACCTCTGCCTCCCCCCCCCCCCCCCCCCCCCCCGCCCGCCCTCCCTCTCCCCCATTCCCACCTCCCACAAAACAGCCCTCCTCGACCCGAATTGGCAGGCGGCTATGCTAGACGAATACAGGGCCCTTGCGAAGAATGGTACTTGGGTTCTGGTCCCTCGCCCACCTGAGGCGAACGTCATCCGCTGTATGTGGCTCTTTCGTCACAAGTTCCGCTTTGATGGGACATTGGAGCGCTACAAAGCCCGTCTTGTGGTCAACGGTAGGTCTCAGCAGGCAGGTATTGATTGTGATGAGACGTTCAGCCCTGTGGTCAAGCCTGCCAATATCCGAGTGGTCTTGAGTCTAGCTCTGTCGTCAACTGGGCCACCCATCAGTTAGATGTCAAGAACGCCTTTCTGCATGGCCATCTGAATGAGATGGTCTACATGTTTCAGCCGCCGGGGTTTGCTGATGCTGAGCGTCCGAAGCATGTCTGTCTCCTCAAGCGCTCTCTGTATGGTCTGAAACAGGCTCCGCAGGCTTGGTTCCAGCGTTTTGCCTCTCATCTGCTCCGTTTGGGTTTCACTGGCAGCCGTTCGGATACGTCTCTGTTTATCTATCGCAGAGGCTCAGACTTGGCATTCCTCCTGCTATATGTCGACGACATCATTCTCACCGCCTCTTCTGATGCTCTTCGGACGTCCATTATTTTGCAATTGAGTGCGGAATTCGCCATGTCTGATCTGGGTCAGTTGTCTTACTTCTTGGGCGTTGCTGTTCAGCGTCATGCGTCTGGTCTGTTTCTCTCACAGAGTAAGTATGCTGCTGAGATTGTTGCTCGGGCTAAGATGGTCAACTGCAATCCAGTCGCCACCAGGCTACACAAGCTCAAGTCATTCACCAGCCGCTGTTTTTAGTTCTTGTCCGTTGGGTTCAATTAGATGTTTTTTCTCTTGTTGATATCTATCGGCCTGTATTGTATTATTTTTGAGGTCCCCTTTCAAATTGGAATATCTTAGTCATCACCTTAAGCCCTCATTTAGTAAACACTTATAGGTATAGCTCGGGCATGGTGAATGCAAGATACTCTCTCTTTTGGAAACTTCTTAGGCAATTCTCAATGGTACCCATTTGACTATTTGAGTAACATCTTTGATACGGTTTGCCTAAAAGATTCATAACACAATGTTTGAGTACATTGTTCCTTCTGTTTTTGCTAATAGATTTCTATTTTCTACACATGAAACACATACGCCTACGCATGCCTCACAAAACTAGTATTCATAAAAAGTTATAAATATTTAAAAATTGAATATAAATTAATTATTTTAAATGTATTTTAATAAATGAGTTGTTATATTATTTTACTCAATTCAACAATTAGGTCAATAAATTAAACATGTTTAAAGTTGTATTTTGTATAGTTACCTGACCATTGATACATGCTCTAATAAAAACAACAATGAATGGATCTCCAAGAGAATATATATATATATATATATATATATATATATATATATATATATATATATATATATATATCGGTCTTTCTATTCTATACCTTAAGATCATCCACAACACAGGTGGCAATTCGGTTGTGCGGGCCGAGTTCGGGTATATTTCTTCGGGTTCGGTCATATGTCGGATAAGGTTATATGTCGGGCATACTGTATGTTCGGTCGGGTTCTGATCGGGTCGGGTCAATTTTCAGGTCGGGTAAGTTGGGTCAAATGGATTTCGGGTTCGGGTTGGGTCAAATCGGGTCACATTAAGTATATTAGAAAATGATGATTATTTTTTGTTTGTCTTAATTATTGACAACTAAACTTTTTTTATTTAGTATATTAAGTCTCATTATATGTAATTCACGTTATTTAAGTCTTTAAAAATAAGAGAATTAAAGTAGTTATAAGGAAGAGTCGGGTCTTGTTCTATCGGGTCAAGTACGGGTCGGGTATGGGTCCGGTCGAATTTGTCTATGTTCGTGTCCATTCGGGTATCGGGTCAAAATGGGTTGGGCTCGAGTTCTTGTTCGGGTTGGGAATGACACTAGATTTTCGGGTTTCGGTCGGGTCTGGGTTCGGGTGGGTCAGGTTGGATTTTCGGGTCAGGTCAGATTTTGCTACCTCTAATCCACAATAGTGGTGTGTAAAAATACAAATGTGTATTTTTAAACATTTTTTAGCTTCATTGGTTGTTTTGGGTGTGTGCAAATGTACATATTTGAGCACGTGATGTGTAAATTTGAGCACACCATCTCCTTCATGTGCATAAACTTTTATAAAAAGTAAGACAATTTTATTGGTTGATTTTTTATGTAAATTTGAGCACACCATCGTTGTGAGGAAGTAATCAACTGACATGAACCATATATAATAGCTTTGATTGATTCATGTTTATTTGGATCGGAGCACTATATTATGGAAGAAGTTAATGTAAGCAAAAGGAGAGGAATTGATCTGATGCATTTTCATTGAATGTGTCCAACACATTAAATAGCAATACAAAGAAGAATGTAATTTTCTAATTATAGATAGATAATATCTAAACAATAAAGGAAATAAAGGATATTGATGATATGGTGCATAATGATAATGGAAACAGTTAAGATCAATCCTTATCATGCCCCCTCAAGACGGACGTCATTGTTGTGAGTCCGAGCTTGGAACTTAAAGTCTGAAATCTTCGACGAAGCATCGACTTGGTTAAAATGTCAGCAAGTTGATCCTCAGTAGAGTATAAGCAACTCTTAAGGACCCGATGAAGGGATTTTTAGTCGCCTTAAATCCTATTAAATAAATCCGACTAACCTAACTAATGTAGTTTGGCAAGTACGGGTCGATCCCACAGAGAGTCAACGATTTGTATGCAAGTCAAGTGTTTCAACAAGAACAAGAAACAAAGAGGGGGGTTTTGATGGTTTGAACTAACTAATTAAGAAATAAAAGTAAACAAAAGTAACAACTAAACAACTTGAGGAAATGAATATAAGAAAAATAGCTTAGATTAACCAATCTCAGCAGTCAGGTTTGTTCATTGATCATCGAAATCGATTAGATAACTTCATCTTGAATACTTTGTTGTGGAAAGACTAGGTCTTTTGAATCCAATTCCTTTATCAAATCTAGTTAATAGGACAACCAGACCCTGAAAACCCTAATTATCAAACAATCTTGAAACTATCAAGATTCAATTCAATAATCGATGAAGCTTAAAGGAAATCAACAAAGACAATCGACGCGCACAACCAGTTATTGCATCAATTGCAAATCAATTCTCTATACAAATCCCTAAATCATCCAGTTTCAGAGATTTATACTTTGCTACCCAAGAATATAGATAACTCAACTAGTATAATTACCTATATCTAGCAACAGATTATCATGAAAAAGCATCAGTTGATCAGGCTAATGGAAATTCATGAAAACCTTAAACATTCAGCGCAGAGAATCAACAATATTCAAACAGGAGTATAAAGAACTAGAAATCTCACAATGAAATTGCAAACCTGAAGCTTCGATTAATTCTCCCTAAGCAAAGGAGTTTAGTGGTTATTACTTGAGAAGAAAACCTAAAAACTAATTCAACATAACCCTCCCTGATGAATTCTCCAAACCTCCTACTTAACCTAATTTTCTCTTCCTAATAATAACAAATCCAAAATAACCACAAAAGGCCCAAAATGCCACAAGGAAAATAGGCCCGCGTCCAAACCAACAGCAACCAGTAGAGGGCGGCGCGCGAGTCATCGATGTCCGACCGCTAGGGCTGCCCGACTACCGTCTTCAGTCAACCGTCCAACATTCATCCGCCAGGGTTGTGTTCACACTTCACAGTGAGACATTGAGTCGAAAACTCGAAAATTTGAGCGAAATTGGTAAGTTCTATTCGATTTTGATATTGTTTGTTACTTAAATATTGAATTGAAATGATGTCATTCATTTGTTTATAATTGAAATGTTGAAATTTGAATTGATTTTGAGAATTGAAATTTTGTTAGGTTTTAGGGTTTGAGATTTGAAGTGTGAAAATTGGGGATTTTGATTATGATAATTTGTTTATTTCATTGCTTATGAATGAATTAGGATTAAAGATATGGAGAATTGAAATTTTATTACTTGTTAGATTTTAGGGTTTGAGATTTGAAGTGATTTGAAGTGTGTGAAAATTGAGGCTTCTTTTCATTTTCATTGCTTATGAATTATGATTAGGGATTCCGGTATGGATAAATATTTTGCTCAAATCAACAAAGTACCAAGTGTTGGATTGTTCACATGAGGGAAGGAAAAACAAGTTTTCGGGGTTGGAAGATATTGGAGATATCACTAAAAAGATGGTTCAAGTAAGAATTCATAGTGTTTTCCCCTTGGTTTATCGACTTTTAGAGTTGGTTTTGTTGAAAGAGCATTTTCCGAGATGAATATTATCAAGTCAGATTTGCATAAAAAGATGTCGGATATATGATCACATCTCTGATAATGTTGTGAGCTACGTTGGGAGAGAGATCTTTAAAAGTATCGACAATGAACCTATTTTGGAGCATTATCAAGCTATGAGAACTCGCAAGATGGATTTACTTCATCTTTTATCAAAGTGGACTTATATTATATATGTACTATTTAATCTTCCATATGTATTCAGTTTAAATGATTGGTGTTGAACATTTGAATTTATTTGTACGTAGACTTGTATCATATATTGAATGCTATTTTGTTGATGAATTGACAATGCAACACTTTCATAGTGTTGAATTTCGCCCCACCTTTTGGGGAGTCATGCGGCTGCCAATGTTAACAATATAAAGTGAATCCCTAGTTGAAGCTTCGTTTGAAAAGTAAATTTTAAACATATAGTACTAGTACATAGGCATATTAGTTGTTTGGATAACAACTTGAGTTTATGGATGATAAATCTGTAGAAGAATATCATGTATACAGACTCTTCTAACAGACACTTTATGATAGCTAGCAACGTACAAATGAGCACTTTAAATCGAAAACATGTGGTATGTGTCATTGCTTAGATCTGGTTGTCAAGCATCAGAAGAAGATGGAATACATTCATATGCATTGTGGAATGTGACAACATTTCCTGGTCGTGAGAAAACCACCTATATATTTCATTTTATGCCAAGAAGATGGTGAGATGCTAGGCAAGGCTTATAATTAATTATAGGCAAATATAGCTCACTTGATCAAATTTTAGTTTGAATAACTAAGTACCTGATAATCTAACAAGGTCCTTGACTTGAAACCAGCTGCACAGTAGTCGAAATAGTACACCCATGTCCGAATGAATTTCTCATCAAATCCAAGTGATATAATTTTGCTGAAATTTAGCAAGAGAGAACACGCATATCTTCAATCATATGAAATATAAATGTTGTAACATACGATATATCCATTTAATTTAGACATCAACCAAATCGTGAGTTGATTCATATGCATGGAATTCTTGAACTATTGCTTGCATTGAGGCTCTAATGTTTCAATGTGATTGAAATTGTACACACATTAACTATGTCAAGTTTACATACCTTTGATTCTCCAAAAAGTTTTGCCTCCAACATCTTAAAGTTTGAAAATAATGAATTCCTATATTTTCCACATGCTCTACACTGCAAAAATCAAGTAACAAATATTGTATAATTTTGAAGTAGCAAAATCCTAAGAGTTTGATATATTAATCCTACTAAAATTAAGTATAGTTGTTGTGAGTGTTATATAACCATAGCCTTGATGCGGCAACCATGGCTGTTGTCATTCTGCTCAAAGAAGGAAGTATCCCCCCAGGGAAAATGTATTCCCTCAAAAAGTCTGAGCTTTTTATATGCTCGTCGTAATGTTCATCCGGCATTGAAATGAACTATCACAAAAAAAAATCAACTTATAAGTACATAGGAATAAACCTTTCATACTAATGAAACGAGCGCACAAACATGTTTTTTCGTAATTATTTATGTGAAACACAGAATACCTGTAGAACAAAAAGTCCATTTTCTGCCAAAACAGAATCGCAACAATGGAAGAAGTCTTCCATATATTCATGCCCCACATGTTCTACCATCTCACTTCAAGGATCACAAGTTAAGACAATTAACACTACTAATATATGCAGACGAGATTAGCAGTTACAGAGAAAATTTTAGCCTTACCAAGAAATAATTCGATCATATTTGTGTACATGATCAAGTAGTTGACGATAATCGGAAAGAAGAAACCTTATGCGGTCCTAAACATATATATACGGAGTAATAAGAAAATAAATTATGAAAAAATTAACAAGCTAGGTAATGTAGGGAGTACAAGATCAAGTCTAAAATGGAAGTTCAAAACAACATTCAAACAATATATTTTACAACTTAAGGATTTTACTTTGTGGGAACTTAAAACCATTCAAGCTTGTTATATCACCCTATTTACATTTTACGGTTGTACAAACGAAATTTAGGTAGAGGATCTAACCCAATGCACTAAGAATTAACATCGTATAATATATGTATGCTTAATATGTGCTTTAACAGTCGTGCAACCTAAGGAAGGCAATTTTGTGTGTAAAATTTGTATAATCACATATTTTTATGAGTCTATAGGAGGGGACAGGGAAATAGTTAAAACATTATAAGGATATTGTTGTTACTATGTGTTAAAATTAGGAAATCAAATGGGGAGAGGGAGGGGTGGGGGGGTGAAATAAATTTTGTATGCAAAGTGAGGGAATGATGATAATGATTAGAATATTGATCAATTAACTTTAACTTACATATGGATAAAATTCATGAGGTTAACCAGTACATTTTCATACTTAAAAACAAATGAGGTATCAGTCTTTCTTGGTCTTCTTACATTGTCTTCATTCTTAGTTATAAATCTAGGGTTTCAATACCAGGTGTTTGAGTTAGTCTTTTGCCGATCTTGTTTATCTTATGGATTTGTAAAAGTTTGAGCTTGATAGTAATGGATTTGATATAATTAGGGATGTATCTAGGGACGGGCAGGGATCTGCTCCCGTGCTCCCCATTTTTTTATAAATTAAATATAGGTAAAAAAACAAGGAAAATTTAATTTATAAATATTATGTATTTGTTTATTAGAATAAGGACTTTGTTAATGAAATTATGTATATATGTAAAATTTTGCCTACCCAATCCACCCAAATTTTAATTTTTGGTTTCATGCATGTCTGGTATGAGTCTCCCCTCTTGAGACTCTGTAGATGAAAGGAAAATCCAAACTGTGTAAACAAATTTGGTGTTCTTTCTTTTGTTTGCACCAGCTTGCATTTGTTGTTTATGAAAGATTTTGTGGTATTAAGTTTGTCAAAGGCTGGTCTTTTTATTCATAGATTTATTTTAAAATGTTATATATATATATATATATATATATATATATATATATATATATATATATATATATAAACAAACTTCAAACATACTTGAAGACCGACTTGCTTCACCCTTTCTTCTGCAAATCTCATTTGTTGCTCTGATAAAGTGATGCCAGTATATTTGCATCCAGTATGCCTCACAATTTCGATAGCTAGGCTTCCCCAACCAGATCCAATATCTAAGACCTCATGATTTTTCTCGATTTTGGCCTATGAAATTGATAGAAGCATGATTGATGCATATTAGAGTATGAAAAATATTATTGCAATTTGTGAAATTGTCATGTAAAAGCATTACCTTTTTAATAAGAAGACAAAGTTTTCTAAGTTGTGCATCCTTCAGATCTTCATTTATGGACTGTCGACATCGATCCGGCCAACAAAAAGGAGAGAAAATGACATAGTTTTCCAAACACTTGAAAATATACAGAAGATGATAGGTCTTTTAATTCTTACCTTAAATATACCACAAGAATAGGTCATAGTCTCGTCCAAGAATAGTGAAAACATGTCATTGCTCTGTAATTGAAGCAAAACGAAAATTTACTGCAATGCTACGTACTCTAGTGAGTGAGTTGAATTGGCACACCGCAAAAGGAAATTAAATTTCCTAAGCCAAATGTTGCTTGCAAACGTTGTTCAATATGAGGAAATGATACTGCAACCACTCGGCAAAACATCTCATTTTATAGTATGGGAATAAATTGTTGAGCTCTGAACAGTTATTGGTGTAAGTCATCCTTCAAACTAAGAATAAATACTTCATCCATTTGGCAAAACATCTTATTTTCGAGTATTAATTTTATTTATGCAAAGGTGTCACTATAGAAAATGCTCTTATAATTATTAGTAGATTGTTAGTTGTAGTTTTCGAGAAAAATAAAAAAATAGTGTAATAAGTGAGGGTATAATAGTATTTTTTTAAAAAAAATTCTTAAAATTTATTAAATTGGAAGCAAATGTCATGTTTTGGCAAACAGATGAAATATATATATTGGTGATCGAACTCTATATGGTTATATATTGATGTATATATTGTTAATTAAGTTGATATATCATATATGGGTCAACAGAAGGGTTAGGTATTCTTTCCATGTAGTTGTAAGCCTTAAACCGCAGTAAATCAAAGAATAGATCTCCTATATATATAATGTAACATTGGGTGTCACACAATTATTTAGAATATTTTTTAATTAAAAATTACATTTACATTGTAAATATCCAATAATTAATATTTACATATATTTGTTTATTATAAAATTAACTTTAATAAGTATTATAGTTAATATTCTTAAATAATTACTCTCGTCTTTTCATTTTAATATTTTAAAATATCATTTTATATTAAAAAGGTTTAGAAATATATATTATTTGACATTTATAATATATATAATTTTTATTATTAAAAAATATTCTAAATAATTTTATGCAAAATATTACATTAGGTGTTACGGGAGATCCATTCAAAGTAAATTAGACCATACCATATCATAATGGCGAGATATATTCCTGCGAGCTTGAGTAAGCGTGTTTTTCCTTGAAAAATGTCGGTAAAAGTATTTTGCTGACGCTATCATTGATGTGACGAGCACGGGCGTCCACCAGCCCCTAGTTTAAAATGAAAAGAAGAAAAAATAATAATCTAATAATCTCACATATGCAAGTAATTAACATATATATATATATATATATATATATATATATATATATGCATGTATGCAACAATATGATATATCACACCTTTTTCTGTAAGGTCCTTCTGAAGTAGTTTTTATATCTCTGTTGGTGATAAACAACTACATATTTAACAAAATTTGAGAGAAATTAAGTGGATATATCCCCAATCTGGAAACATACATTTGAAGCTTTAAATTGAATATAACAATATAATGTTATGTTCCTTACCATGAATAGGTTCAAAAGGCCTTCATTTTTATCGACAAGCGAGAAATCTCCATTGATATATGCATCTGCAATGCCTATATCAGCCTCCATGCAAATCTACCATGTACAAAGGATTTTGAACTCATTCTTTAGTTTCAAAATCAACAGGTAAAAGATGTTTAAAGAGAGTGCCTCTTAACAAAGAATTAATACCTTGGAGTAGAATTGGGAGTTATGAACCCTTATTTCTACATTTGGTGCAGATTCCTTACTTGTTCCTTGAAATGTTAATACCTCGCCCCCATCCTCTTGTATGCTACGGAGTATTGTTTAGGGAACGTGGGGTTAAAACTTAATTATTCATTGTACATTCAACTTCAAACTTAATAATTTGTTTGGTCTACGTCGATATATACATCAACCACCTGCACTTAACACGAACGGATCCTAGATCCGTTTGAACCTCAGCTTGACACGTGTGTAATATTAAAAAAGTAACGGACGGATCAAAGATCCGTTTGTCTTAATTTTTTTTAAAAAAAGTTTGAAACAAAAAAAAAACGGATCAATAATCCGTTTGACACAAAAAATTTTTTTTTTATTTTTTTCAAAAAATTTCACCTTGTTTTTTTTAAAACAAACACACGAACGGATCTTTGATGCGCTTGTTACTTTTTTAATGTCAAACGTATCTAATGCTGGATACGTGTCACACTCACATATTCAAAGGGAATAACTTACATTAGACACCCTGCAGAGATAAACTGTCTTAGGAACCTTATCGTAACATTGCGTGTTGCAATCTCAGTCCATGAAGTTACCATTTGCTTTGGGTATTGCATAACAAAGCCGAATCGTCCAGGCATTCCATTTGTAGCGCTAACAGCCATATATATCAGCGCGCCTAAAAAGAAGTAATTTTAAACAAACAAACAAGCAAACGGAAAATGGAAAACAGAAATACCTAACCATATCATCCATATTGGACTCTTTGTTGTCCGACTTGTCCCTCTAAATTAAAATATCAGAAATCTAAGTACGTAAGTAGAGATGGTAATTAATTTCACTCGCACCCGACTCAAATCCAAATCATCCGATCCGAAAAAGTGAGGAAAAATTCAGGAAAATAAAAAAACTCAACTGCCCATAGCATCAACACCACCACCGCCCCACCAACCAAACAACAATCATACGTACTAACATACTCCCTCCAATCAGCATTTTTTTGCAAAAAATTATTCCTATCAATTCATCATTACACTAATTATTCCATAAATTTTACTATTTTCTAACCAATTAAAAATATTTTGTAATCAATTAAAAAACTTTCAAAATCAAAACAAAAAAATCAATGCAAATCATTACTCTCAAGTTATAAAATATCATACTGTTGGTATAAAAAAAATTCCTAAAACATCATATATTTAGGTTCGAAGGGAACAGTAATTATAAAATGTTTTTTCTTTGCAATTGAATACAGTACGGAGTGTGCAATAGCAGCGGCCAAAAATCAAAGAACAAAGAGAACAAACCTCGGGCAGACGGGCAGTGTAAATACTTGAGAGGTGTGTGTGAGCGAATAGCGATGAATATTTGATGATGGATGTGAGGGAGGTTATCCGTTTAAATACGCAATGTAATGAGCCAATAAATGCACCTAAATGAGTTGAGTCGTTGACCAAAAGAAAAATACTGTAAATGCACCTTAAATGTTTCCAATTTAACCAAAAAAAAAAAAATACTGTAAATGCACCTTAAATGTTTCCAATTTAACAGTCACCGAAGATGGAGCAAATCCTCTGCTCCATTTTTGTGTCTCAGTACTCTATTTCACGTAATTATTTTATATTCAAATTAAAATTAAAAAAATTAAAAAAATATATTTAGCTTTTACATACTTATTATAACATATTTGAAAAAAAAACTTAAAAAATAGAATTGCTCATCACAGGTGATCAAGTATTTTCTGCTCACTTGTGTGGGCCTATGCAAACCATGTCATTTGGAGGGAGCAAGTATTTTCTGCTCATCACAGATGATCACAGCAGGATGAATTGGGTTTTCTTCTTGAAACTCAAGTCATAAGCCTTTGAAAACTTCAAGAAGTTTAAGACTTTGGCAGAAAATCAATCAGGGAAGAAGATAAAGGCATTGAGAACAGATAGAAGTGGTGAGTTCTTATCACAAGAGTTCACTGCATTTTGTGATGAACATGAGATAAAAAGAGAACTTACTGTACCCTATACTCCTGAGCAGAATGGAGTGGCCGAGAGAAAAAATAGAATTGTGGTTGAAATGGCTAGGAGTATGCTCAAAGCCAAGGGAATGCCAAATGAGTTTTGGTGTGAAGCTGTAGCATCCGCTGTGTATGTGTTGAATATGTCACCTACAAAAGCTGTCATGGACAAGACTCCACTTGAAGTGTGGAGAGGAAGGAAGCCTTGTGTGAATCATCTAAGAGTGTTTGGGTGTGTAGCCTATTCCTTAGTGAATCTGAGAGCCAAGCTAGATGATAAGGCAGTGAAGTGTGTTTTTGTTGGATATGCAACACAGTCAAAGGCCTACAGATTGTACAATCCTCAGAATGGAAGGATCATAGTGAGCAGGAATGTGATCTTTAATGAGGATGCTCAATGGCAGTGGCAGGAGAAAGAAAGTTTGTGAATGCTCCAAGAGGTGTTGTTATTTATGGTGCAATGGAGGAATCTGTAACACCATAGATGCCTCATATACAACCTAGTCCTCCATCTACTCCATCAAGCCAGCAAAGCACGTCCAGTGGTGAATTATCACCATCAAGTTCATCTAGTGAATCTCCACCAAGAAGGTTCAAATCTTTAGCTGATATCTATCAAAGCTGTGGGATTGCTTTGATTGTAACAGAACCTGCAAATTTTGATGAGGCAAAGAAGGAACATCAATGGGAATTGGCAATGGAAGAGGAAACGAAATCCATCAGGAAGAATGACACATGGGAGTTGGTTGAGTTTCCTAAAGAGAAGAATGTAATTGGTCTAAAGTGGGTGTTTAGGACCAAATACAACACTGATGGCATGGGAGTATACAAAAGCACAAAGCAAGATTAGTGGGAAAGGGCTATGCACAACAAGAAGGCATAGATTTTGAAGAAACCTTCTCACCAGTGGCAAGGTTAGAGACTATGAGAGTGGTGTTAGCATTGGCTGCATAGTGGAGATTGAGAGATAACACTACAACAGAATTCCCTATTAGCGACGAATTATTTTTCCTCGATAAATATGGTCTTTGGCGACGAACATGACTGCTCCTCGTCCAAGGGCCTGTGAACTTTATTGAGAAACCTATATTCCTCGCTAAAGGTGACATTTAGTCAATTTTTTTTTATTCATCACTAATTGTTACTATAACATGGTCACCTAAAGCATAATGGTGATCCTCTACCAGCGGAACCACCAGCACCACTAGCAGCTTGAGCATAACTCCGCGAATCAATAGAATTACCCCTACCACCACGACCTTGACCACGTCCAGCCATAGCCAAAACAACAAACGCGGAAGCAATAAAAAAATGCGATGATCGGAAAACACAACCAGGAAGAAAACGCCGAGAAGGATCAGATCAGCTCTGATACCATTTGAAGATGTGCAACAAATCAGAAATTGAACAAAATGGATGAAATCATCACAATAGAGGTAGAACAATCAAGTGTTGGATTCATGAGTTTTATCAAGAACACACATATTGCACACAACTAAAACTGACGACTATAGGAAGGAGGAGCAACTGTCTTTATACTCCTAATCAGCTCCTAACCACCTTCTAACAACCACTTAAGGTAGAATTACAATAATACCCTCATATACTCTATAACAAGGTATTAAATCGATCTTCAAATATGTGTAAAAAGTCAATCTTTAAGATAAAATGATAAAAATTAATGTAAAATAACGTCAAACATATATAAACTTCAAGTAAATTGTTAACCAACTAGACATATTTTAAAATAAATTATTTTATTTGATGTTTCGAGTGCAATTGAAGGCCGACACAAAATTATTAGTTCTAATAAATAACATATCTCGAGAACAAATTCGTAGTACAACTAAATAAATGCTTCCATCGAACACAATATAGAAGTAGATAAATAACACTTGCATTTGTAACTGCAATACGCTTGTAGGAGATTTGGGCACCTTGTTGCACATTGCTGTGTAGTGCTACTTTGAAGATTCACTATAAACAAAACACAATTAGAACATATAATCCAACTGAATAATAATAATAACACTCTTAATGAATGTTTCTATCCCACTAATTACCTTACCATCATAATTACGTCGACAAAATTTGTTGATCCTCCATTAAGGAAGAAGAAAACGATGTTGCGCCTTCATATGAATTACCAAGCGGGGCAACATATCCTGGTCGCGAGAAGACAACCTGTTTCGTTTTCATATACATACCAGGATGGGATTATGAGAGCCAAGAGAAAGGATGTCTAAGAACCTTGAATTGCAATACAACAAACATATTTTTAATTTTTTATTTAAGTAGGTACTCCTTTAATTTGTTAATTAAAATTTTCATTTTACTGTTTAAATTTTATTTGACATAATGTGTCATTTTAAATATTTTAGTATTCACTTTCCAAAATTAACCATGTAATAATTGGAAGATATATTGTTAATGTTTTTGAGAAAGCAAAAAAAAAAAAAAAAAAGAGATCGAATATGGATTAACAAGTTAGAGTGTACTGGTATATTTGTTAGTCTCCTTGAAAACCATATATGTAGAAATGCTAAAATAAAATTGATGTAATATAATAAGTGGAGGTACACAGTAGTGTGTGCATTTCAGAGGATTCATACTCATGTACTGAACTCTCCTCTATCTATTATAAATAAGAGAGATGTAATCAGTTGGACATTAAGAAAATACACACATTGATTGAGCTTCGTTTCATTCTCTGATCAATCTTCTTCTTCTTCAACACACTCTCAAACCTCATTCTCAATTCATCATCAAAAATATTATAATTAATAGGTACAATACCTGATAATTTCCTAGATTCTTTGACTTGAAACCAGCTGCACAATAGTCAAAATAATACTCCCATCTCCGAATGAACTTCTCATCGATTCCATGCAACATGACATGCATCTCTATAATTGAGAAAAATAAAATTGTCAGAATGGGAATCTAAACATTTGCATTTGTATTGGCATTTGTAGGATCAGGATGGATCTAATGTTACTAAACTCCCCTTCCAGTGTAAATTGTAAACAAATCTTTTGGGTATAGGATCAAGAATATCAAAAAATGAGATTTAAAGGAAAATTAAGCAACAAAATTATTCGCATAGCTATGCAGCATCACGATTATTCGTATATAACTCATACAAATTATTTATTTTCCGGTCATGACTAGAAACTGAGCGAGCGGCATTTGATTGGATCTCCTTTCATGGTTTCCATCAATGATTTCGGTTCGAAAGAGCTTCGACGACACTTCGCCGGCCAATTCCATTTTTGGTTCCTCCTCCAATCTTCTATTTTTTTAATTTTTATTCTTGCATTTATTTTTCTTATAAGTTTCATCTTTTAGATCAATAGCATGTAAGAAGGAGTCAATCCGCCTCAAATATGTGGATGAAAACCCGGATAAATGGATAAATAAGTGGATGATGGATTAATGGATGATGGATCGGATCGGATATGGATGAAGGAGTGTCCAATCCACCACCCGATCCATCACCCGATCCACCCACCTGATCCACTAAAATTGCTTATTATATGTAGTTTTATCATATCTTTTATGCAACATATATTATATGTAACTTATTTAATAGTTTGAGTTTTTATTTTTTGTGTAAGTTATGAATGATGAGTAATTTAAATTTAATATATTGAAATTCTATTTATTTTTATTAAGTTTTATTTCCATTTTGAAAATTACGGTGGATAGTTACATGAAATTTCTCACCCATATATATTTCACCCGATCCACCCAATAACCCACGGATGATGGATATATCAGATATGGATGCAAGGGTTAGTGGATGATGGGTGGATCGAGTGGAGGAAATTTCTTAATGGACCGGGTGATGGAATGGGTACATCCACCCATAACCCGATCCATTTCCATCCCTAAGCGTAAAGGAGTGGTTGATTATTTGGTCAACCTCTCAAATAGATCAGAGGTAAAGAGTGATGTTTGGTTGGATTTGTTTAGTTTTGATTTTGTTCGGTTTTTTCTCTGTCTTTTCATTTATTTACCTTGAATTTAAATTTCATGTACTTTGAATTTGTAAATTAGATGTATTAGCAGGCACGGACGTAGGGGTGGGCTGAGCCTTGCTTGTTAGAGCATTCCCAAGAGCTTCCCTAAAACAATCTCCAAAATAGAGAATGAGAAATCAAATATTCTGAATATTTTTTTGCCACATTCCAACAGCTTCCCCATTTTAGAATTCACCCCAAAAAATATAGAGTTTGCTCCAAATTTAGGGAATGACCT
The DNA here is from genome assembly GCA_963922045.1 of Persicaria maculosa. Taxonomy (NCBI): domain Eukaryota; kingdom Viridiplantae; phylum Streptophyta; class Magnoliopsida; order Caryophyllales; family Polygonaceae; genus Persicaria; species Persicaria maculosa. The sequence goes on along the minus strand of OY998258.1, from coordinate 68,479,750 downwards.
CTATATTTTCCATCCATTCTCTATTTTGGAGAATATAATGGGGAAGCTCTTGGAGCAAAAACCATCCCAACATTCTCAAAAAAATGAAGATGGGAAATCTCTTGGGGATGCTCATACACTGCTAGAAACACGCGTGATCCCCACGAATTTAGCCACAAAAATAACCTTGAAAAAGACCTCGAAAATGATTACCCTCAAAGATAGCCTCGAAGTTAGTCTCGAAAATAAATCCGACCCAATAAACGCGAGGCTAATTTTGGCCACAAAAATTAGCCTCGAAATTATGATTCAATGCTAATACCCTCGAAGAATTTCGAGGCTAAATTCGATGTCAACGGCCACAAACACCCCCAAAACAATTTCGATGTCGGATTCGAGGCAAGATATTTCCGAGGCTAATAGGATCGATTTTTTGCCTTGAAATTTTCGAAGGGTAATTTTTAGGGTAATTGACCTCGAATTTTATCCTTGAAAGTGAATTCGAGACTAACTTTACCTTCGAATGTAACTTCAATACTAGCCATGAATCTTGTTGAACCTAATATTTATGATCGCAATTGACCAAAACTTAACCTCAAATTTTTTTTGTTACTAATTTTGTGACTCAAATTCACCCAAATTGGCTTCCTCAAATTAGGCCAACACGAACCAAAATTTGCTCATTCAATTTTCTCAATAAAATTGAATTTCATTGAAACGGGATACAAGGAGCTTATTGATAGGAAGGAAAGAATGTTACAATTTTACAAAGCTGTAATAAGTATACATTGATGGCATTAGAGCTTTAGAACAAGCTATTCAAGTGTTAGCTACTAATCCAATATGACATTATAACGAAAAAAAATGAGAGTAACATTTACTCACGCCCAGCAAGAGTCCTTGTGCAACCCATCTTGAGTTCAAACCATGTATCATGCTTGTTTAGACTGCTGCTTGTGCACATGACTGCAACTCCATCAAGTCTAGCATACTTTCTCTTCACATCTGTGCTTAAATTGAGCCTGAGATCAATGCGTGTGTATTAGTAAAGATAAAGATGGGAGAGCAAATAAGAATTACAACCTCAAACCAAATAATAAATCTTTCAAACCAAAACATTTGACAGAGTTACAAATCAAAATGCCACACAAACACCACGCAACTCAGAGATGACACAACCAAACCTTCAATTCACAAATTATAACTTTCTTAAAACAACCCAAGACATTTCAAATACTAAGTATGAAGACCCAAAACAGCCGAAAAAGAGGGCCTTTCTAACTATGGCAGACCTTAATTTCAAATTCTACCAATAAACCCTAAAACTCTAATTTGCAATTTATCGTCATAAATTACCAAAATTGAACACGGTTTGTTGAATTAAAACCCAAAATCATGAAGCCAATAGAAAAGAGAAAAGAGATGAAGCAGAAGAAACCATTGAGAAGCAAGAAGACAACCGAAATAGGGGTTTACTTACCTACCGATAGAAAAAAAAAATGAGAAAGAAGAAGAAGGAACCCAAGGAGAAGTTCATAAGTCATAACAATAAAGAAGCAGGTAGGTGTCGGATAATATGGGAGGTGTTGAGGAGAAGTCGACACATGAGAAGGGTTGCCTGAGAGAACTCCATGAGAGATGAGTTGAAGAGGAGTGGGAGGAGCGGCGCTGCTTCTCAAAATGAAGAGATAAGAAGCAAGAAAAAGAGTTTAGGGTTTTTTAAATCAAAGTTGAAATTTCATGGAGCCGGGAAATTTTAATAAAGCCCGCTCTTTTTTTTATCTTTCAAGAACTCAACCCACTCTTGTGAAATTTCAAGGAATGAATCGATACTCATTACTCAATGCTAAAGCCCGCTTCTTCTTTTTTTTCACTAATCATCACCTTTTCTTTTCTTTTTTTTAACAAAGTACATATATGTGTTACTCAGTTAATTAAAAAATTTATTTAAACTACTAGATTTAAATAAAGAGTGACGATTTTTGGTGACAATCGTATCATATGTAGAGTCATAAAAAAAACTTTTATATTTAAAAAAAATATACTTGCCTTCAAGATTTTACAATTTTTGTTTTGATGTCTTAATTCCCTTAAACTTATAGTCACAAACCTTATATCAATAAATAAAAACTAATACAAATCATGAAATTTTGACTGAAATTAATACAAACTAGTACAATTCTCACGTCATGACGTGATTGTTTCAAAAACTCTTTTTGTTGGGCTAATTTTTGGGATTTTTGGAAACTGAAAAAAAGGATATGTGGAGCAAGATTCGCATGTTTCTCACCCTTGAATCCCCTACACTCGATCTCAATCCTCTCGGAATCGCACTCTGAGGATCTCGACCCTTTGACACATTCGCCTCTCACTAGGGTGTCACCCTCGGCATCTCACCAAAGGGTTCGCTCCTAGCCTCTCACAGAGAACTCGATCCTTAACCTGAAATGATAGGAAGCTATTACTGGCTTAACCTTTAAATCAACTCAACTTGACTTGATTTAAAATGAAGGTTTTACAAGCAATATATAGGATGAAGATATAAGCCCCAAACATCTTTAAGCGATGTAAAATTTGTAATATACGTACCTTTCAAATATCGTTATCTTCCTTTTCATCTTCATCTTCGTTTCGTTGTTATCTTCATCTTTCAAGTCTCAAAGCAACCTTTTAGAGTTAGTTTGGTAACACGGAGCTGATGGAGTAGCTGAAGTTGATAGGGTAGCTGAAGTTGATGGATTAAGTGTGTTAAATATATGTTAAATTAGAGTTTTCATAAGCTAGTAAGGTGTTTGGTAACCCAGCTGATAGATATTCATTTCTATGGACAAAAGATGTTGTTGCGCGCTTGCAGTCCAACTGAGTTGCAAGGTTTTCATAAGCTAGTAAGGTGTTCGACGAACGTCGTCTTCAAGGATATAGCAAAGATCATACACAAGAAGCTCGGATGAAGCTTCTTCAATGGCGGATTCTCTTCGACTCTCTCTCTCTCTCTCTCTCTCTCTCTCTCTCTCTCGGACTTACCAAAGCAAGTGAGCTGGACTGGGCTTAAAGGCCCATTTACAAAGCCCGAATCCTAATATAACTTATACGCCTAAGCTACCATATAAGAGTTTTATAACATATAGTTTATACATCTTTATTCGTTACATGCCATCCTATAATTATATAAGACATTTAGATTATTTAGCATAACACATAATATTGCCACCAAAACCTTTTCAATATAGATGACAACGAACATTATCCTCGATCAGTCTCAAATTTTCCATTCTTACACTTCACACTAGGGCATTTTATCTTCTCCCCATCCATCAAATGCACTTGTGAAGTCGTAAATTTGATGAATTTTTCAACACCATCAAGAAATTCTAGAGACCATTCGCCCCTATGCGATAGATGTCTATTGTATATCCAATTGCGATTATACATGTGGCCTCCAAAAAAGAAAATATATATTTTATAAATTATATCAATGAAAATAATTTAAAAGATTTGAATTAGATAGAAATAAGCTTTCAAGTCGCCCTAACATATGGTTTAAAGTTAACAAGCTTTGATTTCAGCATTAAAGATGACGAAAATATTGACCTCGAATTGTCCCTCAAATTTGACATCAAAATAGCTATAAATTCTTGCATAGCCTCGAAACAAAGAACTCGAGGCTATATTCGATACCAATACCTTCAAATATACCCTCGAGTTCGCACTTTCAAGGCTATTAGTATAGCCTTGAAACAAAGAACTCAAGGCTATATTCGATGCTAATATCTTCCGAATTGGTACTTTCAAGGCTATTAATCAATTTTTTTCTCAGGCATTTCAGTTTTCTTCATTTTTTATAATTTTAATTCAAGATGTTTTGGATTTTGAAAATCATATCACAAATACTCAACACTTCATTTTACATTAGATCAAACTAAATTTACAAAATGTATTTAATTACTAGGCATGATAAATAAATTACATGTATATATGATTAAATATTGTAAATAATTGAAGAATAGGATTGATACACTTACCGATTAATATAGTTGACTGATTTTCACCAAACTCAAACAAGCAGAAGATTTAAATATCTCCCTAACCAAGTGAAGGCAAAATAGTGAAATCTCACATTTGAGAAGTTGAACAAAAAGGAGAATGAATAATGTGTGGATTGACGAGTTTGGATTTTGGTTTCCTTGTTGAAGATGTATAGTAAAGTTGTTATAGTAAATGCGGTTGGTGAAAGTGCTCAATAATATTAAAATGTTATTGGTACACATTAGCCTCGAAGACGGCCTCAAAGATGCTCACAACAAATATATATACTGCATGTTTGTCTCGAAAATGGCATCGACTTTACCTTCAGATACTTTATCAAGTATTAACCTTGAATTTAACCTCGAACATCAATTTGGTAGCCACACTACACGCGAATATAGCATCGAAAATAGCCTCCATCTTAGTCTGAGGCTAATTGGCCTCGAATAAGGCCTCAAGTTTGGCCGTAAATATTTGTCATAGCTATACGGCCACAAAATGGGCGTCGAAATTTGTTTCGTTACCGATTAGCCTCAAATATTAGCTTCAACAATATTTCGATCTTATTTTGGCATCGAAAGAAATGTTCGAGAGTAAAATCGAGGGTAATGACATCGAAATTAACCTCGAATTATTCTGAGGCCAGTACTTCGAGGCAATCACGCGTGTTTCTAGCAGTGTTAAATTACGGTGGGTAATATACGACGTGGGGGGGGGCACGCACGCCCAAGCACAATACGCGCGACCAACCAAGCCGAGCACACAAGCCGAGTGGGGTTCCATCCTAAAACCAATTGGTGTTAGGTGGGGTAGCCCACCGGCTTATAATCCTTATATGCAAGGCTTGAATTCAATTTTTAATCAATGTGGGATCCTTATCCCACAACTCAACTTATATTCTCAACATTGCTGCAGCCCACCCATTTTTAATACTACATAATGCATATAGTTTGCTAAAAATTTACAAATCTTTGTTAGCCCAGGAGGCAGAGGTTGTTAGCAAACTCCCATTGTAAAATTAGTAATACAAATAAGTTAAATTAGTAATACAAGACCTTAATACGTTAAAATTGCGTGTTATATATGTAAAAAAAAATTATTCCATGTTACATTATATAGTTAAACAGTTAAAGTGTGAATTATATACTTATTTATAAAAAAATAATACAATTACTGTGAGCTATATGACCTATAATAATTTTGTTTATTGTGTAAGGTAAATTTAGCTCACCCATATTTTAATTTATGATTCTGTGCTTGTGTATTAGGTTAGATGTATGAGGTGTGTTTTGTTTATTTTGTGTTTGCAATGTAATGTCATAGCAAGCTAGATTGGTTTTCTGTTTCAATTGGTTTTGTTTCTTTGATTTTTTTTCTTTTTTAGTTGAATCTGATTGATTGTATTGTAAATATAACTAAATGAAGAGTGGTGGTGCATTGAGGCATAGTGTGTACCAGGGAAGCAACAGATCGATGAACCCAGATCTGGAAGATGAAGCTAGATTTTGGTTGCGTATTTAAAATTTGAGACGTTATATCCCGGTCTTGGGATATTGAGGTTTGAAAGTTAGTTTTATTTTTTACAATGTATTCTTTTATATTACACTTACCTGAAGCCCGGGCATGAAATGTTCGTGATGAAATCAATCTTTTTGTAGTAGTGAAAGACCAAAATTTTATTTTCTACATCAGCTTGATGCAAAGGGGAAACATATTTGATGTAGCTTTATTCAACCATTTACCGTACTCCCTCAAATTATTTAATAAAAAAAATACATCTCTTCATAGGTACGGTAAATCTAAATAGAGGGATGATAACTATCAATATTTTCTTCCTACGTGTCATTGATGTCTTAACCCCGAAAAAAGTAAAGTCTCTTAACAAATATGGGAAAGTTACGAAGATATAAGTAAAAAATTATGCTCCTACTATTAATAGAGCTCCAATATTTTCAATGTGCCAAAATATGTAACAATCTCAAATGTGCTTAAGTACCTTTGTTTATCCAACAAGTTTCTTTTCCAGCATCTTATAGTTTGATAGTAATGGATCCCGATGTTTTCAATGTGCTCTACACTGTAACAAGATATTTTTATTTTTAAGTCACAATAGATGTATCTATTAATACTCAAACTATAACTAAATTTTAATTGTTTTATTACCGAAGCCTTGAAGTTTTAGTCATAGCAGATGTTACTCTGCTTAAAGATGGCATGCCCGGGAAAATGCATTCCTTCATAAAATCTACGCTTTGTTGGTCATGATCGTAGTGTTCATCTGGAAGTGCAATAAACTACAAAAACATTGACAATTATACTCATAAGACATAAAATACTTTATTTATTAGTAAGAAACGTCAAACTAAAGGAATGCCTACAATTAGTAATTTTACTAATTTAGCAATGACATGAAATGCATTACCTGTAGAACTAAGAGACCATCATTTGCAAGAACATAATCACAAAAGTGGAAGAAATCTTCAACATGTTCATTACCTGTAGCTTCTAACATCTCACTACAAGGATCGGATAATAAGATAATCAAACACACAACTATGCGATCAAAACTTTTTTCATTTAATTAAGGTCAAAATATCTTCAAGATATAGAGGCTGGAGTGATCTAACCAAGAAATAATTCGATCATATTTGTGCACATTAGGTAGTTGTCGATAATCGCAAAGAAGAAACTTGATCCGGTCCTACAATTTGATGAAAAGCACATAGATTAAACCAAATTTAGCAGGGTTATACACTTGCCCTTTCAAATGTTAAAAACTAGTGAACTAGTAAATAATATAAATTAAGTCAAAGATGTCAATTTAGTGTGACAATAGGATATATAAGAGGCAACTTGATAAACTAAATTTCATTGTAAAGTCAAATGTGCATTTATGCACCTCATTATCTAAAATTATGCGCTATGGGAGAAGATTCTTCATATTTTAATGAACAAATCAACATACCTAAAGGCCAGCTTTCTTTACCCTTTCCATGGAAAATCTTAGTTGCTCCTCTGATAAAGTAATCCCGGTGTATTTGCAACCAGTATGCCTTACAACTTCAATAGCTAGGCTTCCCCAACCACACCCAATCTCTAACACCTCATGGTTTTTTTCAATTTTTGCCTAATATATTTGATATAATCATACACATAAGCATTATTATGCATAAAAGATTATCAAAATTTTATAGAATTATCATGGAGACCCTAACCTTTTTAATCAGAAGATATAATTTTCTAAGTTGTGCATCCCTTAAATCTTCCTTTTTGGACTGTCCACCAATAATTTGTTAAGCGAGTAGACAAAAATATCTTATCTTCAATAATCATTGGATGTTGGCATACACAGAAGATGAAAGAGTTATCAATTCTCACCTTGAACACAGCACACGAGAATGTCATAGTCTCGTCCAAGAAAAGAGGAAACATCTCATTCCTCTGTCATTTAACCAATAATTAGTCAACATCACTCACTAATAAATTTGTATTATATTCTCTCAAATGAATAGTCAAGCATAGTGATTAACAATTATTTAATATCTAAATAGAAGCTTTTAAACAAGTTATACAACTAAGTTTTTCTGCAATTCTTTTGGTGCTTATTGCTTTTGTTTAGTTTTCCTTTCTAGTATGAGTATTTGAGGATACTGTGTACAACTTAAGTAATCACGTCTTAATGAAACTTTGGTGAATTGTTTAAACAATTATTAATTTGAAGTAAAAGCCATTCAATTAAACATATTATCAAGGAAGTTGTTTCGGCAACATAAATCCCATTGTCTTTATTCATTTTGTGCAGTGTACTTAGTTTCAAAGTGCAAGAATCCAAATTGAGAGATTATCATACCAGATTTTCATGGTGAAAAATGTTTTTATGAGCTTGAATTGGCTTGATCTTCCTCGAGAAATAACGATAAAAATATTTTGCTGAAGTTATTCCTGAAGTGAAAAGCATATGTGTCAACCAAGCCCTGTACAGATTCAATAAGAAAGCATCCAAATTAGATAAGCAGACGGTGATTCAACTTATTAGCTAGAGTGTGTTGGTATGATTGTACCTTTTCCTAGTATGTTGGGAAGCCAAAGATTTAAGCTCTCTGTTTGCAATAAAAATCTGCATGAGACAATTTGATGGGTTATGGCTTAGGAATAGATTATAAATCTTGATGTTGTAGAATGTTTCTTACCATGAAAAGGTTAAAGAGACCATCTTTTTTATCTATAAGTGAAAAATCGCCATTCATATATGCATCTGCAAGGCCTAAATCAGACTCTGTACTAACCTGTCAGAAATGAGGTCATTTGTTGTAATAAAGAAACATCATATTTAACTTATTAACTTGTTTTTTGTCAACACAAAATTTAATTTAAAAACTAACGAATGTAGACATAAATTGCGAAATCAAGGAGAAGTGTGCACCTTCCAATATAATTGGGGATTATGAACTTTGATTGTCACTTTTGGTAGGCATTTCTCACTTGTTCCTTGGAAGGTAAAAACTCTTCCCCCATACTCCAATATTCTGTAGGTACGTGTAAGATCAAATGCGTTTAGTTAGTAAGAGCAAATACATAATGAAAAACAACACAATGTATATGTATTATGCTTATAAAAGGGAGAATTGGAAAGTTGAAATTGGGAGGTCGATGCTAGGTAAAATGTAAAAGTTTTAAATATTTAAGTAAATGTATCAAGTAACAGAACTTATCCTCTCAAACGATATCTTATTGTAACTTATATAATTGAAAAAACATCATATTTTCTTTCATTACATTAAAATTTTTGCAAAGATTTTGGGAGAAAGTTGAAGAAACTTACATAAGACATCCTTCAGAGATAATACTTCTCAGATACCTACAAGTCAAAGTGCGTGCTGCAGTATCTATCCAAGAAGGTATCATTTGCTTTGGATTTTGCGAAAGATCATAGTTTCTTCCAAGAACCCCTTGTGCGACAACTAGGCCACCCTAAGATTATTTTTTGTTGAAAATTTGAGTACTTTGCAACAACATACAAAATGTGATATTAAAAGAATCAATATAAACTTTTACCTTTAGTCCATCCTCATGGAAGCCATAACCTAAAGGAATCATCAATTTAAAGTACAAGCAAATTGAGTAGGAAATTGTGGTAAAAAAAAATTCTTAAGTCACATTAAACCCGGTATGGAGATATCCATTTAAGGTTACCTTGATATGCCCCACAAAACCAAATTCTTCTTTTTCCTTGAATAATATTCATCTCAGATAAAGCTTTTGAAGCTGCAATAGAAGGAATAGGATGTCCAGTTGACCATTTGAACAATATGCTTTCAGGAACAATAGGTGGATTAACCGTAGCAAGAAAAGGTTGATCACCCTCTTCAATGTTCTGTTCACTCAAAATAAAATAACAAGAATATCATAATACTTATGTTATAAGAAATAGTATTAAACTTGTTATTGATCACGAACAAGATTATTCATTATTAATATAAAATATAAATTTTTTTTATTAATTTTCATCATGGGAGAATATGATATGAAATAAAAAACTATTTAGAAAACACTTTTTCAAAAAGAAACGGCATTACCATCCGTAGATTTACTAAATTTCAATAACAAACTCGAATAATTATAGCCATTTGTAAAAAGTGGCAATACTATGTGACTATGCTATATTTCTTCTTCAAAAACATGAAGTAATTTACAAATTGATATCATCTTGACATAAAGAACATGTAACCTACTTGAAGCACATTGAGCCAAAATGTTATAGACAACCCTTTACTTTTCGAACTTCCAATAAAATTCCACACACTCCATACTGTGGGATTTTGAGGCATCAAACGTTTGTCACGATGGAGGAAAATATCACTGTCCATAGGAGATTAAAAAAACGCCTTCAAGTATTAGTATCAAGTAAAACGACTAAACTTGTTCTATTTTCTAGTAGCTCATAGTCTACAAAGGATAGTTGAAAAAAAAGATCATATGCCACATGAGAATCTCACTATAGTGGATGTAAATTTATGAAGCAACACCAAAACAAGATTAATTATATGCCAATTAGAAAGAATGTATCTTGGTAAAGTTCAGACAAATTCCAAGCATACTAAAGCAATTGCAGTGTGAGTGCACGCACTCTTTGATCAATTAAATGCAATAAAGCTTCAAAAAATCTTTTAAGCTGGATAAAAAATAATATCTATGTGATATTTGATATGGTAGAGCTACATGCATCCTGTGGGAGGTAAAAATGAGGACAATAGAGCTTTTGATCAAATAAATACAAGGACAAAAAAAAAATACCAAGGATCACCACTCAAATTTTTTTAGGCATTATATGGAAAAGGCAAAAGGACATTCCTAATATGTAATCTTGTTAAGCCAATATGCATGAAGTGTTTAACTTAATTAATTAGAGAGAGGGGGGGGGCTACTTCAAGGCTTTATGAGATTTGATTATATGGTAGAAAGATTGATAATTTTTCTTCGATGAATTATTGTATACTATCATTTTGATTAGTAGTTTTGTAAGTATACGTATATTTATATCAAGGCACTAAAATCATTTAAATATCATCAAACTAAAACATGAGCACTTCAACCAAAATTGAAGAGATAGTATTTCGCGAACACAATACCTTTGTGCATACTGAAAAGCTCCGAGAATTTTTCTCTCGTCATGGGTTGCTTGCTGTCCTAATATTGTCAAGGCATCAGGAGCATGAATGGCCATTACACATTCATCATAAGCAACCTCTGAACCATCACCCAAAGACACTATACAACCTATAATAAATATTCAAAATTAAAGTTGAAGGAAACAAAAAAAACAAAGAGGAACATATATAAAAAGGAGAAAACCAATGTCAACAATCATAAATCAAAGCTCATCATTCTATTTAGAAAAATATTATTTAGTTTAAGAACATTTAAAAGACAACAAATGGAGATAAATAAGGATGAGATTTTCATATTTTATCATATAAAAATACTGCAATGAATTATCAATAGGAAAATAAATCTCTTAAATCTTAAGGCAAATAAATTAAAGTTGAACCATTAAATTGTCTTGCAATGGAGTGATAGTTGTGGACTCGATTATTATTTTTACTAAATTCAATTTATGGACTTATATTTGATAGTTGTAGAGTAACATGATGTCCACTTGGAACTGATGTGGTTTGATGATAACAAACTCTAGTGTATGATGTACATGTGTTTGTCTCTATGCTTTGCAAATTATTAAACATGGTTGAAGTGAGTTATAACATGTGGGAATGTATGAAGAAGTAATCATAAATGAAGATCGAAAGAGAAGAGCTAGTCTTTAGAGGACTCGGGAATCAGTCCAAGTGGACCTCAACAAAGCCTACATAAGATGATGGAGGAAATTCCCGAAGGACAAATGTATGTTGCTAGAAAAGGAGTAACTACTACCAGAAAGGTTGCCCATAAGGAATCAAAGAGGATTAAATCTGCAACAAACAAGTTGCATAGAAGCCGAAAATGTAATCTACATGGGGCCCTTGACATATCTTTTGAGAATATCATATGTTATTTCTTTATTTGGAGAGAACTTTGTATGTTGAGTATCTTGTGTTGAGAATTATTTATAGAGGTTGAAATTAGAAGGAAAGGGTGTCTTCCTCATGCAAAAAAAAGTGGTGAAATTCAAAGGAGAGTTCAGATAAGCAAGATGCTTTCATTGAGGATGATCAAATGAGAAGCAGAGTGTTGCGCAGGGAACTAAGTTTGTGATCGAGGGACTAGTCATCTTCTTGCTACGTGCCTAGTTGAAGCATTTGTGATTGTTCATAGGGTTAGAAGTATATCCTTAGAATGGTTTAATTTATCTAGCTAGATGGAATAAAACCAACACAAAAATATGAAGAAGTATAAAATTATTTTTGTAATCCATCCCGAAGCTAGCAAAGGGATGTGATAGTTTTCATCCTGCATAACCTATTGGTTATTAGTGAGTTTCCATCGATCTATAAATGTTTTCCCACATTAAGTTTTGTTCTTTATTGAACTACAACCGCTCACCGAGGTCCAACATTGTTATGTTCTTTCGCATGCCCAAGGAACATACTCTTCCAAATTTGGTAATAGGAGGGTAACCATTTAGAACTAGCTAGTGGGTTTAGCACCTCCTCCCATTCAAATGCAAACATTACAAGATCATTAGTAGCAAAAAAAGAGGAGGAACAAAAATCGCTAATCCAATTGGTTCGATGAGTAATATTGAGTATCCATGTTAACTTACTAATAAAGGATTGTACAATCAGATCGAGCATTTCTAAGTGTAATCTTATTATATACGTAGTATATTGTTAATGTATATAAACCATTTCGGAATGGTTCAGTCGAAAAGGACTTGCGGGCAGTACCAAAGGTCCCTGGTTCAAACCTCGGATGGCCGCTCTCTATTTACCAAAATAATCAAGGTTAATGTATATAAATTGATATTATGAATAAACTTACCATATTTATATGCTATCGTGAATGTATAAAGTGCAAACTATGATTATGATCATTGCAACAATAATTTAGTACTCTATGAAATACTCGTCACCTTCATTTGTAGTTGAAACAGAATGAACCTCACATCTAGTTCTTATTTCACAACCTCTAGCAACCAATTCCTTTGTGACCTTGATGTGACAATAGAAAACAAGAAAATAATCATTTATATGCAATTATTACACTTGAACAAATAAATGGACAATAGGTGATGATCATTGTCATATAAATCATAATAATAATATTTGAAAAAGTTAAACAACCTTGTCAACATAACAATGAGAACGCCCTTTAACTGTAAGCCATTGCGGACGTCCAAATAACTATTAGCAGCAATAACACGTACAAATAGTTTTATTATGTAAGCATAGACAATATGTTCCAAGTCAATAAATTTATGGAGTGAGAAAGAATAACCTGAAGCATAGAGTGATTGCGAAAACATGAAAGGATAAAAAATGCAGGAAAGGCAATTGCTTGTTCCAAGGAGCAAGACCAAGTTGAAGCACACAAAGGGATCTATACAAGGTAATTGAAAAATCAGATCACATATCCACCTATGCAAAAACTATATGAAAAGCACAATCAAGGATCGATACACCCTAGAAACCATCTTACAAGATAAGCTCTCTGAAATAGCTCAGAGTAACCCCTTGAATTGACAAAATTCCCGAGTGTTTCACATCGATCCATCTCTGGGTTATTTTCGTGAAGCATTTTCCAAAAGTGTGGATTCAACAGATTGCTCTTTTGTGCAAACAAACTTGACAAACCATTGCGGCTTCCCCATTCATATCCAAGCCCTTTGTCTAAACTCACAGAAAATGACATGTCGGAGTCCTCCATCTCAATTCCAAGACTCTCGAATAACTCCATCATATTCGGGTATGTTACCTTTTAAGTAAAAATAACTTGTCAGCAGTAACATTATTCATTGTTACCAAGTGATTATTCATATGTAGATACATATGAATAATCATTTGCTAAATACAAATAATTACATTATTATGCACGAATAATTAATTTCAATTTTCCTAGTTTACTTGCAATCTTATTCGAAGTACGTTCCAAATTTATTTACATATTAAAGTCGACCATAAGTATAAGATATCATGTTTAGACAAGATTGGTATATATGGATGAATACTTACACGATTAAAGACCATGAAAGCGAGGTCAAGATGGACACCATCAACGGTGACAGTCTTGGCGTGGCCACCGAGCTTCTCCTCCTTGTCGTACAAACACACCTTCACACCGGCCTTGGCAAGCTCGTAGGCAGCTCCCATCCCGCTGATGCCGCCTCCTATCACTGCTACTCTCTTCATCATCTTCCTCCTCTATTTTCGCAAAACTAACCCAAATCAGGATATATAGTTTCTCTCAATTAACATGCACGAGTTAGTTAAAATGCCATAGTACCGTCTTTCGATGTAATGCCTCAATTACATTAAAAATTAATTAAATTAAATCTCTTGACCTTTAGGGCATAATATATAGAAGCTAGCTAGCTAGCTTCTTTTAATTATCGACAAGCAATATAGAAAAATAAATATAGCATACGGATTATTGAATTGCTTAGGTAAAATAAGATACTGATTGTTATATATAAGGGTGTTTTTGCTAACTAGCTTATTTTGAACCTTTTATTAGGTGATTAGCACCCAAACTAAGTTAATTAGGTAAACTAGCACCCTTCCCAAATGGGGTCAACGTTGACCAACTCCTTCAGATTTTTTTTTTTTGACATATTTTGTGATGCCATTTTTTGCCGTTTTTATGCCACTTTTTATTACATTTTATTTTCGTTTTAATGCCACTTTTATAGTGAAATTGTTTGATGACACTTTTTAAATGCCACTTTTTTCAAACTTTGATGACATTTTTTGTTTAATGTGATGTCACGTTGACCATTGATGCCTTTTTTTTTACTGTTGACTATTGATGGCATTTTTTTATGTCAAGTGTTTGATGATATTTTTTTTTACTGTGATGCCATATTTTTTCAAAGTAGTGATGTCACGTTGACCATTGATGATATTTTTACCGTGATGACATTTTTTGTTCACGTTGACTATTGATGTCATTTTTTTCAAAGTAGTGTTTTGATGACAACTTTTTCTTTAATGTGATGCGACTTTTTCAAAGTAGTGTTTTGATGCAATTTTTTTCTTTAATGTGATGCGACTTTTTCAAAGTAGTGTTTTGATGCAATTTTTTCTAATGTAATTATTTGATGCCATTTTTTTAATTTAATACATTGTATATCAATATATTTTCATCGATTCTACTTTTATTCACTGATGACACATTATGATTACACTTCATTGATGCAATCACTTGTGGTGACATGTTTATTACATTTTTATATAAATGTAAAGAGCATAAAATGTAATTAAACTTGAGTGATGACATTTGTGATTACACTTCATTTATCTCACTTATTTATGATGACATTTTTATTACATTTTAATACAATTGGTGAAATAGGAGCATAAAATGTGATTTGTGATTACACTTCATTTATCTCACTTATTTATGATGACTATTATTCATTAATGACATTAGTTATTACACTTCATTTGATGCCATTTTTTTAATCAAATCGTTTGATGCCACTTTTTTTTTTTAATTTAATCAATTGTATATCGATATATTTTCATCGATTCTACTGTTATTCATTGATGACAAGTTTGTGATTACACTTCATTGATGACATTTGTTATTACACTTTATTGATCTCAATCATTTGTGATGACATTGTTTGATAATGACATTTTAATTTATTGATAACATTTTTTGTTTATAAGTCATTGGTGACATCTTTTTATTAATGACAATTTTATTGGTTACTTTTATTCATTGATGACATTTTTGTAAGTAAAATTTTTGTAAGTTCAAAAGGTGATATTCTACCAAAATTTCTCTTTAAAAAACGGATTTGCTATCCGTACGGCGCCATCTCGCCAGGCGCACGGTGCCAACCTCGACTGCCAGTGTCGGTGGACACAATGCCGACTCCGTCTTCAGGTGTCGGTGAACATGACCCAACTCTGATGCTGCCCACGTACTGCAAACTTGAAGCTAAATTGTATTACCGTATATAGATTGGGCTTTTGGCCCAGTTGTGTTGGATAGGCCCATATTTTGGGAGTCCAAATAAAATACATGTAAAACCGGATTGTGATTCAACAACAATAATTAGACATTTTCTTCTTTCCTCGATCTTGTTCCTCTTCCTCTGTTGCGTAACAGGTTAATTCAGTCTTCATCAAATTCTCAAGAACCTAAATTAATTTTGGCTCCTTGAACTCCTTTAAAATCTCCGTAGGGGTTAGAAAAACTCAATTGATGAGATTGTTTTGAAAATGCATACACCAATTCCCAATTGATGAAGAAGATAAATAAGCTAAGTGAAACACATAGGCTGCGAAATGCCTTGAGCAGCACAATCGATCACTCAAATTGCCTTAACTCAATGCCTCCAACGATCTCGGCTGCTGGTGTCGGTGGACAAAATGCCGACTCCACCTACAGGTGTCGGTGAAATGGTTGCCGCCTACGGAGGTCGGCATCGGGTCCGTGCGAATTGCGATAATATCACCATCTATATACAGCACCCTTAAAAAATGACATGAACTACTCCCTATTTGATTTTTTTTCCATCATCCTCGCCCAAATGGGACAAAGGAGATTTTTTCTCATCATCCTTTGGATTTGTAAAATCCCAATTTGATTTTTTTCCATCATCCTCTCCCAAATGGGACAAAGGAGAGGAGTATTACTCCCGCACCGCAGTAGCCGGGAGAGGTTGGAAACTCCGGCCAGCCACCGACGCAGCGGAGCACCCATAGCCCGGCGGAGCCAGCGGCAACAACAGAGCCAGGTGAGGCCAGCACGGACCAAAAGCCTTCGGCAGGGGCGCAACAGCCACAACCCGCTGAAGAAAAACTGACCCACACCGGCAGAGGGAGGCGAGGAGGTGCCAACGACGGACGACAACGCCGAGCGCAGTCGGAGGAGAAAGAAGCCAGAAAGCTCCTCAAACCCGACAACACAGCCCCAACCCAAAGGCCGTCGAACGAAATCGAACACAAAGATGACCCCAATATTGCACCACAACGCAAGGAGTGCGATTTTTGAAAAATTGAGACATGATAACCACCGAGATTGCCGACAATGGAGGTTTCCACATAGAATCGGAAGGTAAAAGCCCGATTACAGAGGATTTGTGAGGAGGGTGATGATGAACAGGTGGGCAATTAGGGATTTCGGGAGGCAGGTATTCGAAGGAAAGAGGGGCGCTTGTTGCCTGGTCCACCTAAACTCAATTACCTAATTAATTTTGAAGATGTGCTAGGAAGGCCAATAAATTTTTTAGAGGTGCTAAAGACTTAAATCAAAAGTTCAAAAGTGATATTCTAACAAAATTTCTCTATATATAATAAGTAAATAATAAAACCAAATTAAATAACATATGATCAATATATAGACCTTAATGAGTATGCTGGATATGTGTGGCCGCGCTATTCAGTGATTAGTGGATCGATAAGTGTAGTTATGGGAGTGTGAGGTGCTAAGTGCCTCCTTTAAATAGCCAAACCTAGTAACGTACCATAGGTCCTATAACCCTTCTTCCTGAATTTGTCCCTTTCTATTGTTTTAATCTATTTTGTATTTTTATTTTTATTTAATGTTTACGAGGAGGGATATATAGGAGATGAAATAAGGAGGGGGGCAGAGGATGTGAATCCGTCCGCTAACATTTTTGTAATAAAACTGAAAAGAAAAAACTTTTTTATAATGTGTATAATAAACTGAAAAATATAAATTGTTCGTTATACTAGTATGAATAGGGAAATGTAGTGGGGTGGAATCGTTATAGATGCATCAATTTCATAACGTTTAATTATATCGTCACGCATTATGTTTTATAGCGGACATCGTTTCTCCTGCAATCTGCAGAGATATAGTGTAACATAGGTACGTACTTTGTGCATACTTCAATGAGTTATTCTCTGTAGATATATAGTGTAAGATAGATATGCGCGTTGTGCATCCTTCAATGAGTTATTCAGTTACAGTGAATAGTTATTCGATTACAATAGTTATTTAGTTACATGTAGTGAAGATGGTAGGTTATACATTAGGTAGACAATGGCAAAAATTTTGGGAGAATGGAGAAGATATGCAAAAATTGCCTTGAGCCTGAAGAACAAGATTAGTTTTGTCAATATGGAAAGTTTCCAAAACCTAGCAACGATGATCCTAGAGCGCAGATCTGAAAATGTTGCAATGATATGGTGATTTTGTGACTTTTAATGGAATCAGTCCAGAAATACGGAGCAACGTGATTGATGGGGGAAAGTCTTGTTGGACCCGACCAGTTGGAATTGAGACCCACATCCAATGGGTTCGGTTAACCCGCTTGGAGTCCATCTCAATCTTCGGTGCAACCAGCCGGTCCAGCCCACCCCGAACCTGGCTTTGAGACCAGTCCATCTCAATCTTCGATACAACCGGATCACCCTAAACCTGGCTCTGATACTAATTTGTTGGGGGAAAGTCTTGTTGCGCTCGATCAAAAAGCACAACATATAAGCCAGACTGGGGGATCATCCCAAAACCAATTGACATCGGTGGACTAGCTCATCCACTAGGTTCATAATCTTCCCATTTTCGATGTGGGATTCACAAGTGTCCCGAAAAAATTCTGGTCAGATTGCACCAAAGAACGGCATGTAAGCGAATCGCACCAAAACCCGCCATATAGGATTTTCACGTCTTTGTTTGAGTATTATATATATCGATATTGATTCACCAAATC
Organism: Persicaria maculosa; assembly: GCA_963922045.1. Lineage (NCBI taxonomy): Eukaryota > Viridiplantae > Streptophyta > Magnoliopsida > Caryophyllales > Polygonaceae > Persicaria > Persicaria maculosa. The sequence continues at coordinate 68,461,404 of OY998258.1, read as the reverse complement.
AAATCAATTAAAACTGAATATAATATTGTGATTTCTAAAAATACATTTTTTAAATTTAATTTATAAAAATGGATAATGACATTATAATATATGATCGGAATGATATCCTAAAAACTAGTGATCGATATTAAAACGTACATGTCGGCCGAGCAAAATAGATCTCGATCCCATCGGAAATCTCTAGCATATCTCCCTGTATATTCTTCTTACGGCTAGATCCAATCTCCTGGTCCCTGCAGAAAGGAAAAAGAATTCAAAGTTCTTCCTTTCGGGAAGGGAGGATTAGGGAAATCCTCCCTGTATATGTCGTCGTCGTCTTCTTCAATCTTCCATCTTCTCCTTTAATGATTGTACGATTCAAATGCAGCATAAACTCGTCCTCTTGTTTGATGTGGATCGATTTCATCATTTCATCGGTAGCTAGCAAGGTAATAGTCGATCAATCACATCAGGAGAGAACCAAATAGTTTACATGGTATGAATAATCCGCGCCTGAAGGTGTACATGGAATGCAAATTATATATATGATTCAATATATGCAGCCAAGAAATCGTCGCCTAGCTATCGATGTGGGATTGATTTCATCAGTTAGCTAGCAAGGTAATAGTCGATCAATCACATGCTATCAGTGGTGGAGCAGGATTTATTTCCAGGGGTGCTAAAAAAAAATTAGTGAAATCCTTTTTTTTTTTTTTAATACTTTTTAAGAAGTTTTTTTCTAAAAAAATATTGAAAAAATACTAAAATTGTGATTTTTCAATTTAAATATAAATATGACATTTTTTTAACGAAATAGTTGATAGAAACAAAAAAAAATTCAAAGAGAAATCAATAGGAATATTTAATGATATAGTAAAACATAAATATGACATTTTTTTAATGAAAAAACACTAAAATTGTTATTTTTTTAATTTAAATATAAATATTACATTTTTTTTATTGAAATAGTCGATAGAAACAAAAAAAAGTTATAGAGAGAAATAAAAAAGAATTAATAATATAGTAAAACATAAATATGATATTTTTTTAATGAAATAATTGATAGAAACAAATATATATATATATATATATATATATATATATATATATATATATATATATATATATATATATATATATATATATATATATATATATATATATATATATATATATATATATATATATATATATATATGAAGAAGAAATAAATAGTGAAGCATTTGGGGATTTGAAACTTGAGCTTTGGTTCTCCTTCTTTCCCTTCCTTTACTACTTGAGCTAAACTGCACTCTTGTTTTAAATATCCTTTAAAAATGTTATATTACCTTTAAAATACTAAATATAGGTAAAAAAAATTTCCGAACTGGGGGCGCTCGATCACCCCCAAGGACCCCCTAGCTCCACCCCTGCATGCTACCTAAGATTTCGAAGACCATTAGATTGTGATCAAGATCGAATATGTACGTATGTCTCAAGCCGTAATACTTATGGATACCCTTTACGAATAAACCAAAGCTAGTCTGGCATGATCAACAGCGGAGCCAAAAAAAAAAATTCTAAGGGGCTCAACTTTGTTGTCCGGATTTTTTTGAATATATATATGTATAGATCGAGACAATAGATCATTTGTGAATACCTAAGTGTATTTTGTGAACAAATCTAGAGCGTTGGATTAATTAAGAAGATCACCGACTGAGATTTGATAAAATTATACAAATAATCATGTTACAACACATTTTGAATTCAATACCTCATAATTTAAATTTTCACCTCATACCTACTAAGCATAGTGATTTGTTACTGTTTTTAACTTTTTTTAATCCTTAAATTATCATCGCAACTAACATAAGCCACCGCAACTACCAATCAAATAAACAAAGTTATATTCTAACTTCCTAATAATAACGGGTGGGGTTTACGGTGCACTTATTACTAATTAAAAGGTTGAAACACAAGTCACAACACATAGAAGCCAATTGATGTAACCACAAAGTAAAATCTATAATTAAATAAGTTGTAATAAATAATTAATGTTTATGAGGATGGAAAACCAAACAAATGCTTCCAATATTAAACACAGTACAGATGCATAAGCACTTGTGAAATTGCAAGCTACATATTGTTGAAGATCTTGGTACCGATCGAGTTCCTTGCAATTCTGCATTAAACATTTAAAATAAACAAAATCAGAAACTATATATATAAAAAAGTTGAAATAATCAAATTGAATATTAATATAGATTATCAAGTCAGGAGAAACTATATATATATATATATACATATATATATATATATATATATATATATATATATATATATATATATATATATATATATATATATATATATATATATATATATATATATATATATATATATATATATATATATATATATATATACAAGTGTTGTCTATAACTTAAGCAATATATGTATTATCCCAATTTCTCTTATTTCTTAATGGATCCATTAGGAAAGAAGAGAATGATGGCATACCTTAATATAGATTATCAAGTCCACCATCATTTTCCAATCTTGAGAAGACACCCTGTTCATTTAAAAAAAAACCATTAAGGTGAGAAGTGAGGGATTAGAACAAGCATTTACAACTCTTTTAGCTTAAAAAACCTTAAATATTAATGATGTAAAAATATACATATATTTAGTTTAGTATATACCTGATAGTTTCCTACTGTACCAGACTTGAAACTTGCTGCACAATAGTCAAAACGATACTCCCATGTCCGAATGAACTTATCATCAAATCCAAGTGACATAATTTCTCTAAAAATCAAGAAAATCGGATTTCTTAGAATGAAAATCTAAACTTTTGCATTCCTTATTCCATTATATCAAATTATTGTAAAAATATAAAGATTCAGATCAATCATTTTTAACAATTTATCCAATGTCTAGAAGGAAAAAAAAAAACCCATTGTATATATTAATGTAGTTGAAATAATATTTCATTTGAAAATCCTTGATGTGATTACCCAATAAAATAAATAATATCTTTTAATAATTACCAAAATTAATGATACACTAAAGATTGAAGGGAAAAAAAACTATGTTCGTGATACTAAAATGTGCTAAAATACCTCTGTTTCTCCAAAAAGTTTCTTCTCCAGCAACGTAGAGTTTGAAAGTAATGGATCCCGATGTTTTCAATGTGCACTACACTGTAAAACACGTAAGCAATGCTTAAGTGATATACAAGAAGACATATATTAGGTTACTTGTTCCATAACTATAATTTGATTAGGGTATTACCCAAGCCTTGAAGCATTACTCATAGCAGAGGTTACTTTGCATAACGGCGAAATTCCAGGGAAAATGTATTTCTTCAAAAAATCTGAGCTTTGTCTATTCTCATCACAACATTCACCCGGAAGGGCAATAAACTATCAAAAAAAATAGAATAAAATAGTTATCAGCAAGAACCTTTAAGGTAAATAAATGTATAAGTCTAACCGTGACATAAAATGCATTACCTGTAGAACAAGCAGTCCATTGCTTTTTAAAACGGAATCACAAAAGTGGAAGAAATCTTCAGCATATTCATGATTCATAGTGTCTAACATCTCACTACAAGGATTAGATGTTAAAATAATTAGACAAGCAAAACAATGCATACTAAACAGTTTCATTTAAAGTCAAAATATTCTAGAGGATATGAAGAGATCTAACCATGAAATAATTCGATCATATTTCTCGATATGACGCAGTTGAGGATAATCGCATAACACAAACTTGATTCGATCCTAACCATATATATGATGAAAAACACATAATATAAATTAATTATTCGACAAATTTTTTTATTATACAAATAATATAATCCAAGAACCACCTTTATGAAGTAATGTCAATTCTAAAATCAAATTTAAATGTACATAATCATTTACCTGAAGGCCAGCTTTCTTCACCCTTTCTATGGCGGTTCTTAGTTGCTCCTCGGATCTAGTGATCCCAGTATATTTGCAACCAGTACGTCTAACAACTTCGATAGCCAGGCTTCCCCAACCACACCCAATCTCTAAGACCTCATGATTTTTATCAATTCTTGCCTATTGGATTAAACCATATGGGAAAAAGCATTTAAATATAGAATATCTATTTTTAATTAGAAGATCTATTTTTTTAAATGTAATGGAAAACCCTTACCTTTTTAATAAGAAGATCTATTTTTCTAAGTTGTGCATCCCTCAAATCTTCATTTATAGACTGTTATCCAATAATTAAGAGAGTAAATGAGTAAAACATAGTCTTTATGAATAAGATACATTTTTCCCCCTATAGAATAAACATTTTTTTTAGTTTTCACCTTGAACACGGCACAAGAAAAGGTCATAGTATCATCCAAGAACAGTGAATATCATTACTCTGTCATTCAAGTTAAACAATAATTAGTTAAAAGTATTCAAAATTATATGTAAGAAAGCAAAAGGTAAAATTACCATACCAGGTCATCATGGTGAGAAATTTTTCTATGAGCTTGAGTTGGTTTCATTTTGTTTGATAAATAATGGTAAATGTATTTTGCTGGAGTTATTCCTTGTGTGAAGAGTACAGATGTCCACCAACTGCTGCAACAAAATGAATAAGAAGAAGCTCTTGTATGATCTTACCAAGGCAATGGTTCATTTTACTAGATGGAATGTTTTTTTTATGATCTTACTTGTTTGTAGTACATAGTGAAGTAGAAGGCGTCGAAACCCTGTTGGCAATAAAGACCTACACAATATAATTAGATCAACATAAGGAAAAATACTTAGAAAAACATAGTATTTGAATACTAATGTTGTAAAGCATAATTGTTTCTTACCATGAAAAGGTTCAAAAAACCATCATTTTTATCTACCAATGAGAAATCTCCATTCATATATGCATCTGCGAGACCTAACTCTCCCATTGTAGTAACCTGACGCAATATAAAGACATATGTTCTAATATTCTTGATCCATATAACAAAAACATCACATTGAACTCAAATGCCAATCCTTTTTTCCATCCTTAACAAGTGAAGATGGCAAATAAAACTCATAATAGAAGTACCTTCATGTAGAACTGAGGATTATGAATTCTTATTGTTACTTTTGGTGCACATTTTTTGCTTGTGCCTTGGAAGTTAAAAACATTGCCCCCGTCTTCTAATATTCTGTAATTAATCGAAATTTTTGTTAATTAGGAAGAGTGTATTGACAAAGAAAGGAAAAACAATGAAATATTTTTGTGTTTATAAAAGGGAGAATGATTAAACAAGAAATGTGGAGGTTAATAGGAATTTATAAATATGTTATAGGTAAAATGCATAATTTAGCAAAGTAAATGAAAAAACTTAAAAGGGCCAAGAGAAAATACTTAATGATATAATAAGTGAACCACACGGATATATAATAGTTAAAACTATACAATCAAAAGAAATTCATCTTTTGATTTCATTCCACTACATGATTCTACAAAAAGTGTACTAGATTATAAGCTTATAAATATCATTATTGAAATTCCATGGCTAATAAAAAATCTAGTGAGAAAGATGATGAAGCTTACATAAGATAACCTTCCGAGATGATCCTTTTCATGTACCAACAAAATAGAGCACGTGATGCAGTCTCTGTATAAGATAATACCATTTGCTTTGGATTTTGCAATAGAATGCATTTTCTTCTAAGAATCCCATGGGCAACAACCAAGCCACCCTAAGAATCATCATCATCATCATTATTATTATTATTTTCAACAAATTTGAGTCTTTTGGGAATAGTTTACAAAATGTGATAATGAAAACTTTTACCTTCAATCCGTCTTCATGGAAGCCATACCCTAAAAGAAGCATTAATGAAATAAGTATGAAGTTTTGGTGAAAGAAAGAATATATATTTTCATTTGTAATGTGAAAATCTTGATTGTTTTAAAGATAACCTTGGTATGCCCCACAAAACCAAAATCCTCTTTTGCCTTGAATATTATGCATCTCAGAACAAGCCTTTGAAGCTGCAATAGATGGGACAGGATGTCCAGTTGACCATTTCAACAATGCATTTTCAGGAACTACATACGGATTAACAGTGGCAAGGAAGGGTTGATCTCTCTCTTCAATGTTCTATTCACTCAAACGAAATCAATAGAAACATAAGAATATTTAGGTTACAAGAAATAGTATAAAATTGCGTATCTTCTAGCAGCAAAAATGTTCATTACAGTAATTAATCAAATACGCAATTGTTGAATAATTATCACCATGAAAGAATATGAGATGAAATTTAGCATATATTTAGTTAATTTTTTTTTTTTTTAAATAATGTTTCTATTTGTTCATAACTCAAATATATAGTTATATCTATTTTTTTATAAGTGGTAACACTTTTTAAACATGTAGATACAAAAAGAATATGCCTGCACTCTACCTGGAGCACATTAAGCCAAAATGTTATAGACAACACTTTACTATTTGAACTTCCGATAAAATTCCATGCACTCCATGCTTCTGGATTTCGGGGCATCAAATTTGTGTCGCGGTGGAGGTAGATATCACTTTTCATAAGATATTAGAAAATGTATTAATATTAGTAAGAAGCAAAATAATATAACCAGCCTATTGAATTTCTAACACTTTATAATATATAAAGGATGTTTTGAAACAATAATTATATTCCACATATATATGAGTTTCAACATAATGAATATGTAAGTTTATGAAACAATCACTATGGTAAATTCATGTCAAATATCAAGTGTATTTAATTTCATAGGAAAAAAAAGTTCTTTGAAAGAGATGGTGATATATTGTCCTCTTTTATAGTGATAATGCGAAAAATTCTACTATATTTAGAGGCCCTAGGGCCAACTTTTTTAAACGTCCCTATTGTACCAAAAACATTATTACTATATTAAAAAAAAGTGACTTACATAAGCTCAAACTAACACGTACATTACTAAAATCTTAATTTGATATACAAAAATATTAACATATTAGTGCATTACATGCAAATGAATGGATTTTAAAATATATAAAATATGGCCACCGGTTTGATTAATGACTAAATGCTCAATACATTCTCTGTGTTTATTTATTTTCGATGCAACTAAATAAAGAATGAGTATTTAAATCTTCTAAGGGCTCGTTTGTTTAGATAACTAGGGAAAGGAAAGGTAAAGTATTAAATTTTACACATAAAATGTATATGATCACCAATTTTTGTGAACTTGGAGGAGAGGATGGGGAGGAATATTAGCCCATCCTAGAGGTATTAGTTACCCCCCTCAAAATTAGAGAATAGAAGGGTAACACATTTGTATGGAAAATGGGAGAATGAGGGGAATGATTAGAATAGTGATCAATGAATCTTAACTTAAATATTGACTATATTCATGAGGGTAAGGTAATCATTACTTTTCCCTACCAAAAAACAAACGGGGGCTAAATTCTTTTCATTTAATTGTTGGGCTCTTTTTTATTTACTTGTTGGGCTTTTTATAGTTGACACATTAAAACTTGTTTTTATGTTGGGCCTTTGAGTAATTTTTTTTTCCGGTGTCTTTTCATATTTAAAAAGAAAAACAAACAAATCCAAAAATAAAAATACATGTAAGTTTCAAATGGCCCCTATTTGGACTCAAAAAATTCTTAAGAATCCTCCCCTTTTTCGGCCCTTGGAGCAACACAAGAAATTTCCCATTTTCATTTTTTTTTGGAGAATGTTGAGATGGTTTTTGGTTCAAGAGTTTTCCCATTATATTCTCCAAAATAGAAAATTGAGAGAAAATATAGAGATCATTTCCTAAATTTGGAGAAAGCTCTGTATATTTTGGGGTTAATTCTATAATGGGGAAGCTATTGGAATGAGGCAAAAAAATATTCAGAATATTTGACTTATAATTCTCTATTTTGGAGATTATTTTAGAGAAGCTCTTGGACATGCTCTTATATATGTACTTACCAAATTTCAAGCGATAATACTTTACGAATAGAATACAATACCTATACGCATACTGAAAAGCTCCAAGAATCCTTCTTTCGTCAATGGTTGCTTGGTTTCCTAATATTTGCAAAACATCAGGAGCATGAATGGCGAATATGCATTCATCATAGGCCTCTTCTGAGCCATCACTCAAATGCATTATGCAACCTATAAGAAACATTTAAAAGATCGATCAAGAACCCTCCCAAAACCAATTACCATTAGGTGGAGTAGCTCATTCACTTATATGTTAGGTTCAAAATCATCTCACTTCCGATGTGGTATTCACAATTGTCACAACAAACCCTTATATATTGATAACAAAAACAATAATTTACTAATGCCCACCTTCGTTGCAAGTTGAAACTGAATTCACCTCACAATTAGTTCTTATTTCACAACCTCTATCCACCAATTCCTTAGTAACCTAGATTTTACACACCAAAAAAAAGAGTAAATAATTATTTATAATTACAATTGATTGAAAGACCATACATTGGTTAGTTAACGATTCATGTAAATGATACATTATAAATCAATTTTAGAAAGTTACAAAACCTTTTTCACATAACAATGAGAACGCCCTTTTACTGTAAGCCATTGTGGACGTCCAAATATCTGTTAACAAAAGTAATACAAATGGTGTAATTAAACATGCCTAATATGATTTCCAAGATCAGTAAACATATTTAATTAGTCGACATTTACAATGAGAAAGAATAATAACCTGAAGCATATGATGATTGCGAAGACATGAAAGGATTGTAAATGCAGGAAAGGCCATTGCTTGTTCCAAGGAACAAGACCAGGTTGAAGCACACAACGGAATCTACCAAAGTAAGTAGATTAACAAAATAACAGAGTTATATATTACAACATGTACAACTAATAAGAAGCTCAACATATACAAAGGATCGATATCTTACAAGATAAGCTCTCTCAAACATGTGAGAATAACCCCTTGAGTTGACGAAATTGCCAAGTGTTTCACTACGATCCATCTCTGGGTTATTTTCAAGCTCTTCGACAAACCTTTGAAGAAACAGAACAGGGTACATTAGCATTATACCATATATTGATCAATAGATTAGCATTGTAAGACAAGCAGCAAATTAAATGTGTTTCTTATAACTTACATGAGAGCATCATCCTTAAACTTGATAATTTCATGAAGCATTTTCCAAAAGTGTGGATTCAAGAGATTGCTCTTTTGTGCAAACAAACTAGATAAACCATTCCGACTTCCCCATTCACAATCAAGCCCTTTGTCTAAGCTCACAGAAAATGACATGTCCGAGTCTTCCATCTCAACTCCAAGGCTTTCAAATAACTCCATCATATTTGGATATGTAACCTGTACAGTAAGTGAGTGCACACTCAAGACAACTATATATTATACCATTAAAAAATAAAAGATTTATGATAGACCTATGCATTCATCCTTAGGTTTTTGAAATATATAACTCAAATGTTTGCATGCTAAGGGAAGTGACAGAAAACTATATTAGGATCATTAGAGATATGTATGATGGCACTTCGACGAGTGTTTGGACTCTAGTAGAAGACACGGACTACTTCCCAATACATGTAAGCCTATACCAAGGTTTGGCTCTAAGCCCTTTCCTCTTCATTGTGGTTATGGATGTGATCTCAAGACCTATTCAATAAGAGATTCAGTAGTGTATATATATGACTTTTTTGGATGATATTGTCTTGGTGGATAAAACAAGAGAAGATATTAACAACAAATTGGAACTTTGGAGAGAGACACTAGAAGCTCGAGGCTTTAGATTGAGGAGGACTAAAACGGAATAAATGGACTTCAACTTCAGAGGGACGAAAATAACGGCTAAAGATTTAATGCTACAAAGGAACTAGATTCCTAGGGAGGATAATTTCAAGTACTTGGGATCGATGTTGCAAAGTAATGAAGGAGCTCGAGGCTTTCTGCCACCCCCTCTGAAGCTGGTGCGCACCAGCTTCAGAGGGGGTGGCAGAAATGTGAGGTGGCCTCATGCGTCTTATGTGATAAGAAAGTGCCATTGAAATTAAAGGGTAAATTTTATAAGGTTGTGGTGAGGTCTTCTGTGTTGTACAAAGCAGAGTAAATTTTATAAGGGTAAAAAACATGCCGAAAAGTAAAAGCCCATGTATTTTGGAACAGATGTAGTAATTATTTGCCAGAAGATGATAATTACTTGTGTCGTGGATAGGGGTGTTATGTGAACATGAGTGTCGCTCGATAAAAACTCGACTTGAGCTCGTTCATTTTCTAAAACAGTCGAGTATGAGCACATTTTTAAGCTCAGCTCGTTCGAATTAAACCTAAATAGCTCGACTCAAGCTCGTATATTTCCTAAACGAACCGAGTATGAACACATTTTTTAGCTCGCGTCAAAATATAGGCTGATCGGCTTGAACTTGTTTATATCCTAAATGAACTGAATATGAACAAACAATACTCGGCTCCTTCGGCTTGAATAACAGCCCTAGTGGTGGATCATGATCGACTTCTTTCTAACTATTTTCTTGTTTCATTATTAAGTCAACTGTAGAGATAAAAATGTATACATCCTATATATTGTCTAAGTTGGGGGCTGGTCAAATTTAGAACATACAATCATTTAATAAAATAGCTAGAAAAACCCCATTTTTTTTCTAGCTGGATGGATTATACAATCATTTAATAAAATGATTGTAAACATACGTTTTTTTAATATAAAAAAAAAACCATTTTATTAGTTTTGTTTAGATAATTTTCTACGGTTTCTGAAACAATGATCACTGACACCATGTATTGTGCAAGATTTTCACCATGTTAATTGTAATTCACCGTCATTATTAGTTTCGCTCTAAAATACATACTGAAATGAAAAAAATCTTATATTTTAGATCAGATGAAGTAAACTTTGCTTACGCGATTGAAGACCATAAAAGCGAGGTCAAGATCGACGCCATCAACGGTGACGGTCTTGGCATGTCCGCCGAGCTTCTCCTCTTTCTCGTACAAACAGACCTTCACTCCAGCCTTGGCGAGCTCATAGGCGGCTCCCAACCCACTTATGCCCCCTCCTATCACTGCTACTCTCTTCATCTTCCTATATATTTCCCAAATCTGCAAAAGATTATTTTATTAAATAAAAAAATCATGATTTTTTTAATTTTAAATAAAGCTTAATAATAATTAAAAACTAATTTTTAACCCTGTATTTAAAAAATAATTAATATAAAGTGATTATTTTATATAATTTTTAACCTGTTTTTAAAATATGAGTTGAAAAGTAATAAATCTGTGTTAATTTTTAACCCTGTATTTAAAAAATAATTAATATAAAGTGAATATTTTATATAATTTTTAACCTGTTTTTAAAATATGAGTTGAAAAGTAATAAATCTGTGTTTTAGATTGGAGGAAGCTGGAAGTATAATATAGCTAGTGAGATGGGTGATAAAAGCGAGCTCGAGATCTATGTCATCAACAATGACAAAACTTAGCCAAATTTTTTTTATAAGGAAATAATTCAAGATAAGAGAAGTCTGATCGCTCTCTAGAAGCTGGTAAACCGAAAGACAAAAATATCGCTACAATCAAAGACAATCAAACAGGTAAAAAATCAAAATCCCAATAATTCGTAGTCAACTGAAAACGGATGTAAGAGATCTCATCAATTAAACTATGCGGAACCAGAGGCCAACACTTCGGCCAATAACGTTTGTGGAAGGCGAGTCAACCACTATCAAAGAATTTAAAGGTTTTTTTTTTAAATTAAAATATATGTCTATAGACATACCTTAGAAAAATCAATTTATAAAACTATTCTATTGCAAACCCTTAAAAAATACTTTGAATTGTGTTTTTTTAAATTAAAATTTTACTATATATCAAATTAAACTTAACCTCATAAAAATTTCTGTAAAAAAAATATATATATAACACGATAGGATCAGTTTAAGAAAGCAAAGGACTTGCAAATGGATACATAAACCGAATTAACATGCACAAATTAAAATAGCATAATAAATTCAAGTAAAACATTTTTCATTACAAATATATGTTAAAAATAACAGAATATATAAAATATAATCTATATATAGCATACTAAATAAGTAAATATAATAAATAGCATATTAATGAGATAGCTATAGCTGCTACTGTAGTTAATAAAAATACAAATTTTAGTAATAAATCAATGTACTTATAACACAATAAAACCAAATAATAAATTAAATACCTTAATCAGATGTATGGAGGCAAGCTGCAGGAGGGGTGAGATTGATACAAGTCGATAGAGAAGTGAAGATGAGAGTTGGCGAGTTGTGTGCTTTCTTTAAATAGCCAACTGGAGTGGAACGTACGTTGAAATCAACGGTACGATATCTTTTTTTCTTTTCTTTTTTTTTAATAAACTAAAGATTTGGGTGGGTTAGGTCTTGCTAGACTTTCGGATGATGACGCGCAATGCCGAATTAGCGAGGAGGTCATAGGAATATATGTTGTGTAAAGGGAAAAAAGAAGGATCGAGCCGGACTTTTATTGAGTCGAGCTCGAACTACTCGGCTCACATAACACCCCTACTGAGATGTGTCAAACTTACATCATAAACGTGCAATGCACATGGTTGACATATCTTCTTGAGATGAGATGATATGTCGACAAAGGTCATGGTTTCGATCCCCCAGGCAACAGCCTGCCTAGTGGGCATGTGATGAGCCTTCTGGGAGATGGGCATGTGTCGGGCACATGCTTGGACCTGATATGGGCTAGGTTGGAGTGTGTGGTCTCAAATCTAATGCTAGGCCTGATGTGGGTGAGCTTAAGATGGCCAAACTCGCATCACGGGGGCGAAATTTTTGTTTAAGAATTTTTTTTTAAAATATTGAAAGAAAGTCATAAATTGTGCTATAAATATGATATTTTATTACAAAAATTCATACAATAAAAGTTGATAATTTTTTCAAAAAAATATTGAAAGAAAATTATATTTTTTTAAAAAAAATAGTCATTTGTAAATGGAAAAATATTGATAGGATTCAGTGCTCATTTGGATTTGGTTTATAAAACCCAAGAAGTTGAATATCCCAGAAAGTTGGATAAAATATATGCGTTTGGTTAAAAAAAATTATCTTTAAAAACTCAGGAATTCAAATTCTCGTGAATTTGAATTCCTGTGAAATACATGAATTAGAATTACCAAGGGGGTACATGGTAAGACAATTTTCACCATTTTCTTACTAATAAAAATCTCTTATTTATCTCACTATATCAAATCCACCATTATTTCATTTTTCAACCAAACATGTTTCATAAAATCTCAGAAAGTGTAATTCATGAAAAGTAGACTTCCCAGGAATTAAATGCCTGAGAAGTAGACTTCCTACATTTATCCAAACAAGCACTGAAAAGTGTGGTAAAAAAAACCCGTAAATTGTTTTTTAAATTTTTTTCTCCTTATTTTACCAATTAAGGTAGACAACATTTGTGTTTTTTTTTCCACATTTTTTTTAATTATTTTTTACCTTATTTTTAAACATATATTTTTAAATTCTAGGTTCCGCGCCCATGCTTCATTCTTCATCGTCTAGTCGAGTTGTTGAATGTTGAAATAGCTTGAATTTATATAACTCGAAATTTGGTCAAAATATGAAAATGAAGGAACTCTATTTAATTAGATTTCAGTTCGGATCAAAACGTATTCAATTTACTTCGCCTGATTTAAATTGGGAAATTAACCTGACGTTATATTATATAGGGATGGAATTATATAATACCAATTAATTTTTATTTATATCATTTACCAGTTAATTATAACTGGTAATGATAAATCTTAAACCATTATCAAATATAAAAAACTTTTATATTAATTTAATTCATAACAAATATAATTCGTTGGTAATGATAAAATTCCATGTTTTAATATGCAAATCAAAATTTAAAGTGAAAATTATGTACCAAAAGAAACTCTTATCATTACGTACCAATATTCAAACTAGTACAGTTTCCACTAAATTAATATTATATAATTAAATAAAATATCAGTTTAATATTTTAAATTAAACTTATAAGAACAAACTCATAAGAAAATGTTGTGATAAACTTATTTAAGATTGACTGACAGTATATAAAGTGATCTTCCGTTCTGCGTGTGTGAGAGCAGCTCAAACAAAGAAAAGTATGATTTGGTTACAAATAGATATATGTTATATATTAATTTAATATTTTGAATGTCCGAAATAACCCGCGAGTGATTGGTCGGTCTAAATTCAACTATAAAGAGAAATTGCGTGGCGAAATCATCATGCTTAATTTGTTTATTCGGATTAGATTTTATTAAGTCAAAAGTCAACACGTAGTTGGATGTTTACTTGGCCCTGCATGCGTTGCTCATCAAATTTGGCTAAAGTGCTTAACCACATAGTACATCTGACCAAAAGGTGAGACGACGGTCTCCCTACGTTACTATGCTTAAGCGAAAACGTAACGCTACAAAACAACAAAGGGAGAAAATTGCTACTCCCTCACGTACGTCCCAACCAGAGGCGGACCTAGGGGGGTCATAGGGGGTCACGTGACCCCCTCCTCATCCGACAAATTATTTAGGTGTACTCTCCTTATCGATAGCTTCGTTTTGATATATAATACGACATAATCTGACATTTGATTAAAAAGTTATGAATGTTTGAAAATTACAGCAGTATTAATCACTTTAGTTTTATTTCAATATACTATAATACTTTAATATTTTACTTAAATTGACATTCACATATTATAATTCATCTCGAGAGCTTCGAAACCATATGTTATACTCCCTCCGTTAATTAAAACATGTCGTTTTAGACATTTGCACATGTTTTAAGAAAGCAAATAAAAGTAAACAAAAATACACTTATACCCCTAATTATTACTTTACTTTTTTCACTTTATTGAAAAGTACAACTAACAAATGTCTAATCATTACAAGGGTAATTTTGAAAAGTGAACACCAAAATACCTAAACGACATGTTTTTCTTAACAAGAGTTTACTTCTAAAACGACATATTTTTCTTAACGGATGGAGTATTACTTATTTTGAGAATATGGTAAGAAGTTATGCAAGTTTAAATTTTTTTATATCTAGTTATACATTATTACATGTTAATAATGCAATGTTTATTTACTGTGTTTTATATCTTTATTTTTTTTATCCTTATTTTCGTATTATATATTTGTAGTATTTTCGAAACCATAGGTTGACACTAGTTTGTATTATCGATCACGTTTTGTTTTGCGATTTTTTTCTCGATCTTATTGTCGACTACTATGGTGACCCCCCGCTAAAAACTTTTTGGGTCCGCCACTGGTCCCAACATTACATATCTTTGATTTTTTTTACACGGTTTTATCAAAAGATATAAAAAAATTTAAGGTAGAAAATTGCTACTCCCTCACGTACGTCTCCACCTTAATCAATTTTAAGATAATAATTTTCATAAGTTTTTAGACATAGATATATTTTGGAAAGATTTTACTCAATTTTGTAAGATTTTGATGATAATTATATCGGTTTTTCTATCCTATGCCAAAAGTTTGATAATACTTCAATATATTAATGAGAATCAATGATAATTTTATTTAAATTGTGTAATAATTCAAAAGTGTTGAAATAAATTAATTAGCTCTCTGAACGGGTATTTATATTAAATTTATTTAAATTGTAAAAAAACCGCACACGGTGCGGGTACTGAACTAGTTTTTACTTATTATTATAATCTTAAAACAAAAAAAAAAAAAAAGAGTTAACATTATATTTTAAACTATGATTTTTACACCTTTTTTATTAGTATATAAATGTAAATCGCCATGATCACCTACTGACGATTCATTAACGGAAAAATGGATGAAAGGACTAGTTTGCACATAATTCCAAAGTATAAGGACTTATTTGAAACAAATAAAAGGTTAGGAAGCAACATGAAAAAAGAATAAAAAGTTAGGGACTAGTGATGCAATTTATCCAACGCTACCCTCAAGTCACAATCACAACAAGCAGGTAATGGATGGTGCAAGCCGTACGTGGTCCTGCGGATACAAGACCGCCGTCATGTAGGAATTGAATGGAAAGATTTGAAAAAGAAAAGTAAAAACCAAACACTTTGGAAACTTCAAAGTCAAACTCATTTTCCTTTGTTTTTAAGCAACCTAGTCAAACTTTTCTGTATTGCTGAGAGATGTGAATAAGATCAAAAGAGTTCCGTTGTTAAAGGTTTTGAGAGTCTTCAAATATCTTGGACATTTCTCCAAGTTCAGTTTTTGTGTCTTGTATTTCTATAGTTTAATAGGCGAAGAGGGAGTCTTGATCGAAGATATATCCCAGAGAGGACTGTGTTTAGTGTCCAAACGACCTTTATAGAATGAGATCGAGTATCGTGAAAATATTCAGTTTCCATATTGATATAGAAGATCTGATTTTGGAATGAAGATATGAACGATTTGGGATCTATCGTGTATGGAAAGGGGGATATCTGCTCCAGTCGGGCTCACGGGTAGGGAGCAAGAGGGAAGTCAGGAGGTCTCGGGTTCGATCCCTGCCTCCGCCCCTTTCCTTGGGTTAAAATTCAAGGTTTGCCTTGCTCCTTATCAGTGGGTCGAGCCGGTCGGCGCAAGCCGGTTTACCTGGTATGTGGCTCTTGCCGGCTGGGTCACGTGGCCGGGGTTTGCCACCAAAGGTGGGTTCCTCGTCATAAAAAAAAAAGAGGGAGGGGGGATATCTGATTGATCGAAAATAAACTTGTATGAGAAGAAAATGTTTTGTTTCTCAGTATGGATAATATATATGGCGCGACTGAGAGAGGTAGTTGCGAGGATATATGGGAAGAAGCTAAGAAATTCGAGAGTGTGGAAGACAACGAGAAAGAGAGGACGACACATCAAGAAGGGATTGATATCGCTTAGCCTTGGGGCTCATCAGTGTAGATCGAACGACGCTTCCACGAGTTTAGGTTTGCGTGAGTTGCGTGTGTTCATCTTTTTGTTTGTTTCGATCGATATTGTGTGATAGGTGCGCTTTGGATTTATTAGTGGTTAACGGTTCTTCAGCTAGTGTTACGGGTTGCACTAGGGTGTGGTAGGTTTTCGCATTAATAAAATAAGGATATCTATTGAAAATCCTCCCTGGGTCAAAGGGTGGTGGTAATTTTTATCCCACACTAGCTACTTGGGTGTAGTTTGAGAGAATTTTTTTTTGTTAACCATATTATATTGTTTCTATCCTTATATATTTTGCTTTACTTGAAGTCAATTTGAGTTATTATTCTATCTTTTGTTAGCTAAACAAAATTTATCATTAGTCAATTGTTAGTTTTAGCTCATTTGAGAATTAGGAGGTACGTAATTGGTGAATATTTATATTGGTGGAATTGCATATATGCGGTTAGGTGATTCATTTGCATTTATTAAAATGGTTTGTGTACAGAGGATAAAATTCACTTGTAAGTAAAAGTTAGGAAAAATTTATAATCAAAGTTGAAAGAAACAAAGTCCTCAAAGAGAAGATAAAGAAGAAGGAATACGAGTTGAGTTTGGTTAATGAGAAGTTAAGATTGAGTTGAAAATGTGATGGCGTAATTGTCATTCGAAATGGTTTGTGAAGTTTGGTTGGTGCAGTGCTGTATTCTAAAGTGTATACAAAATGTATGTAATATGGGCAGGACTTTTATATGGCTATCACATAAGCTGCCTAACTATCTATACACCTAGCCCAATAAATTTATGGGTCAAAGAGACATCTGGATTGCCGGATGTAACACTTAAAGTGTTATAGGGGATTTCACCTGAGTTTTTGAAGGGCTGATAGTGAGCTAGGAAGATCATCTTCAGTCCGTCCATATACAAATCATTCAAGGAGACCTCCCGGTCGCCTTGTGTCCGGTACATTACTAGCCAGAGACAAGGCAAGCAATACAACTCTTTTATCGTTTAAATGGGCAATTCAAGGAACAAACGTCCATGCCCATGTGATCTTAAACCAAGCACTAGTACAAGAAAATCATCTAAATTAACAACAATTGTCTATTTGTCCAAATCAATAAGGTTTCTTGACAATAAATGTGCACAAGAACCAAACAAATTTTGTCAAATTGACTATATGTGACAGCAAGAGATGAAGACTCGGCATCTTAAATTGCGCATTATGTTGGGGATAAGCAGGGTACCGTGTGCAGCTTGCAATTCTTCTTTGAAGACACACGATCAATATAAAATCAAAACCGAGATGCTTGGGCAATCAAATTTACGACTAGGTCATCATGACCTAGTCATGGACGTAATGTAATATCCACCTGATCGTATTGTTTAAGTTGATTGATCATGTAAATGCTTCGTTCCAAAACAAGAGGACGATGGTATACCTTCGTACGGATTGTTGAATGTAGCAACATTTCCAGGCCGTGAAATGACCATCTGTTTCATTTTTAAGAAGGTGGTGAGAGTTAGTAACAAGCATTTGTGGCTCTTTCAACTAGAGCGCCTTCGATGGCATGAAGACAAAAATCTTTCTTCAAGATGTACCTGATAATTTCCTAGGGTTCTTGTTTTGAAACCAGCTCCACAGTAGTCAAAATAATACTCCCATGTCCGAATGAACTTCTCATTAAATCCAAGTAAGAGAATTTCTCTAAAATTTAGCAAAATGGAATACTAGTTAACACAGATATGGTAATAGCTAGCTTTGAATGTACAGCTCTGAGTTGCTCATTATTAAGAAAATGAAATTTCTTCTTAATGCACAAACATTGTCATATTTACATACCTTTGATGGTCCATGAAATTTTTCCTCCAACATTGAATAGTTTGATAATAGTGGAATCCAATATTTTCAATTTGCTCTACACTGCATAAACAAGCAAGAGTTGAAAATTTTATTGATGAGAAAAGTACGAGAGAGGTTACTCATACTAAAACTGCATTTTAATTGTGGTATTACCATAGCCTCAATGAGGCAGCCATAGCCGAGATTACTCGGCTTAAAGCAGGTAGGCATCCTCCAGGGAAATTAAATGTATTCCTTTATAAAATCCGAGCTTTGTCTGTATTCGTCATAACGTTCATCTGGAATGAAAGAAAACTACAAGAATAAAGGATGAACTAGTCAGCAAAATCCCTTCAAACTAAACGGAGAGATAACCTATTTTGCAATGACATGAAATTCATTACTTGTAGAACGAAAAGTCCATCATCTGCTAGAACAGAATCACAACAATGGAAAAATTCTTCCACATATTCATGGCCAACAGCCTCTAGCATCTCACTGCAAGGATGAGAGTTTAAACAGTTAAACTACCAAAATTTGGTTATCATAGCCTTTTCCACATAAGTGTCAAAATAATCTCGAACATGGAGAAACAAACCAAGAAATAATTCGATCATATTTGTGCAAATGTGGTATTTGGCGATAATCACAGAGAAGAAACCTGATGTGATCCTGAATGCATGAAAATAACAAAGATTATAGAAAGAACAATAGTACAAATCTACATTCATTGTTAAAAAATGTTGTTATAACAAAAATCAAAGTGCAATTTCAAATTGTGGACAATTGAATTAGTATGCAATAAAATTTTGTTGACATCCATTTAGGATTCAATTATTAACATTTGCAGCTTAATCTTATTCCTACCAATTCCTATACATATCAATAAATACATGCACAAAAAACCAAACATCATAGGGTAAATATGAGAAAATGGCGCATTATAAAATAAAGTTGAAATGCAAATTAGTACCTGAAGGCCAGCTTCCTTCACCTTTTGCTCTGCAAATCTTAGTTGTTCCTCTGACAGAGTAATCCCAGTGTATTTGCAACCAGTACGTCTTACAACTTCAATGGCTAACCTTCCCCAACCACACCCGATCTCTAAGAGTTCATGATTTTTGTTGATTTTTGCCTAATTGATTTAGCAGGTTATGCCATGTAAAAGACTATTGCAAGCAAAGTCATTGTATGATTTAGTAGGTTACACTACATAAAAGACAATCGCAACCACACCTTTTCAATGAGAAGATGTATTTTCCTAAGTTGTGCGTCCCTCAAATCTTCATCCACAGACTGCCATTGAATAAATAGGACAGTAAATTTCTAAAACATGCTATTTGCAACAAACACAATTGTTCGCATGCCAGAAGAAGAAAGAATCATCATTTCTGACCTTAAATATAGCGCAAGAGTACATCATAGTCTCATCCATGAATAGAGAAAACATGTCATTACTCTGCAGTTCAATCAAAGTAACAATTAATTCCATCTGTTCTACATGTCTCACCAATAAAAATGTAGTACCTCCCAAAAAAATTCCAAAAGGCACACCAACGAATTTCCGTGCATTTATTTTTTCAGCACATACAAATATAAGTTTTTAATCATCATATTCATGTGAATAGTTACAATAATTTGAAAAGGTAGTAAGGAAAAATATTGATTTGGGGACAATTTGTTTTATTGGGAACCAAAAATAACGTACCAAACCCAATTGATCCCCAAACTTTAGTTCAATAAATAATTTTATTTCATAACTAAAATAAAGTTTAAAAAACATAACATTAAACCCTAACAATTCCATTCATAGATCCACGTATTATAACCATGTGTTTGAATTGCGAGCCTTAAAATGTAAGCAACCCAATCATAAATTTAACATATATACCATGTCATAATGGCAAGAGATATTTCTACGTGTTTGAGTGAGTGTGTTTTTCCTTGAAAAATGACGGTAAAAATATTTTGCTGAAGCTATCCCTGCTGTGAAAAGCATAGGTGTCCACTGTCCACCATCCCCTAAAATTAATTAGAAGAGGAAAAACACATAAATGAGATAACAATGCAGTCTATTGTTTAGCTTGCTATGAAGGGCGGCCTGATACAAAGGGCCTTTGATGAGTCTTTACAAGTTAAAGATATGGATGTAGAAAATAGTGTTGATTCTCCTTTTGATGCAAATGGTGGCAGTAATTTGGCAATGACGGTGATGAGTGAAAAAAGTGTTGTGTGGGAACATGGCAACACATCGCATAATGTCCCCCTTTAACTTCTGTGAAGTGCTTGTGCAAATGTGTCACATTTCCTGTGATGGATCAAGGGGTGAATAAGGGAAGGCATTGCACATTAAAAGTATTTTCCCATCAATTTCACTGTCAAATGAGTATTATGCCGATCTAGAAAAGTTGCACATCATTCGAAACAAAGCTCCTCTTTTGAGCACTTTGGGTGAAGGCACCTTTCATTATTCCAATTACAATGTTTATTAGATGGAATTTCATGTAAGTTATGTAGTGGGAAAATATGCGCTACTTTCATCTATCGACATATAAATTTTTGTTTGTGTTGCTCCTCATTTGAGGCTTATACTCCTCATTTGCCTTAGTGTGTCTGAAAGAAGTCGAGAAAAATTCAATCTAACCAATTTCGTCCTTCACAACCCATTTGAATGTTGCTCAGGGTTAATCTTCCGTTAACTTCCTTTAAAACTTTAATACTTTAGTTATATAGAGTTTATGCAGTTATGCATTTAAACCTACATTATCTTTTTATCAAATAATTTAGATCAATAGGTGTAATATGATGTGTAATATAAAAGTGTACATCATAAAGGACTAAATTCGGTTTTTTTAGGCCAAGAACTACAATGTCAAGAGAAATGTGGAACATCTGATTTACTATTGTCAAATTCAAAGTACTAATTGTTGAGAAAAAAAAAACTTCATCATGTCAACTAAAGATTTTGAACAATGGCATAGTGAGGAGATTAAGCAAAATGGTATGTTAGTGGAAAATTGATTTGTATTTTTTTTTTTAGTTTTGGTAGAGGTTAAGTGAAAAATTGATATGTGTTGAGTATTTTGTGTGATGTGTCAAATTTGATCGAAAATATTCGGAAAACAAACCCGAACAAGGTTCGGAAAAAGTACTAGTTATTATTTATAGTTGGAGATATAATTTCACACGTACGTCTACCCCCATTTCAGTTGCTAGGGATTAAGCATTTTCAAATGTTGCTTCTAAATTATAGTTTCTCCCTTATCTTTTATGCACAATTAAGTGTTTCAAGTGTTTTTTTTATTATGACGAAGAACCCGCTTTCAGTAGTAACCCTGATCATGTGACCCTGACAAGAGTCACGTACCAGGTAAACTGGCTTGCGCCGACCGGCTCGACCCACTGGTACTTACAAGTGTTTTTTCTCCGTATGTTTTGCACAAGTGTTGAGAATCAGGCTAACGGATCCTATGGTAAATTATCAATATATTTGATTCTTTTATATTAATGTACAATAGCTTGTGATCCACCATATCCTCATGGGCATGCCCGTGCTTAGGCATGTTCAAGTGAATCCAGCGAAAAGCCGAAGAGGGTCCCCAAAATTTAAGGGTCAATATAAAAAACAGTTGTGTATATATATGTTTTATTTTCGTTGCAAAGCCACACAGGTGCGCTTCCAACTTACAATTTTGTGGTTCAAATCCTGATCGGAGCACAATTTTTCCATTTGCACACTAACTAGTTCTTTGGTTCGGGTTTTTTTATAATATTTTCGGTCAAATTTGAGGTATTAAACAAAATATTCGACACGTCAATTTTCTACTAACATATTGCCCATGCTTCTTGTCATTCGAAATTTTCTTTTCTTGAGATGATCGATACTTCAAATCTGACAAACAATGGTAAATCAGCCACTTTCACGCTTCTTCTAACATCCGTCACAATTGAAGGCAAATAAAAGAAACCTTATAGTTTTTGGTTTAAGAAAATTAAGATTGGATCCTCTTAAGATACTTTATCTATTTCACACATCCACTATTCTAAAAAAAACCCTTCAAGACCCGTCTAGACCCCTGCTTAAACCCATGAACTCGCCCCGCCGCCAAGGTCGTACGTCAAGGTCGTCAAACCCGCCTAGACTACAAAGACCCGCCATGAAATCCATCTACACCCCGCCTAGACCCGTGACCCTACCCTACCGCCAAGCACTCGCCAAACGCTTTTTAGAACATTGCACACATCATGTCACACCTCTTAAATTGGTCAAAGTTATAAACCGATTTGATAAAGATACCTTAAGTTGAAATGTATAAACCCTATTAGTGGCAGATCTAATCTTCCAAATCTAGGTGAGCGAAAATATTCACGGTAAAGACAAAATTTTACAAGCCAAAATTCAACTAAGGAGAACATAACTCCAAACCGGTATAACTCGTTTGGGATTAAAGTGCAACATTTCTTCACTGAACTATCATGTTCTTTGTTCATCTTTTGAGTTTTGGTTAACAATAAACTGAGATTATAATTATTCATGCCTAGCAAGATTATTATTTTTTAACTCCATCCAAAATTTTCTACCCAGCAGCAGCTGGGTTTGCTTACATTGAGATCCGCCTCTGAACCCTATATAGCTAAAGAATAAAAAAAAATAGTGTGTGTTTTTTATAATGTATTAGGCATTTAATTAGAAAGAGGTACTCTATATTTAAGTATGAACCCTAAGAGGCCAAAATATTAAAAAAAAAAACGATATACCTCTCAAATTCGCGTAAATTATAAATCAATTTCAATACAACCCACTTTAAAAATTAATTTTAAATTCATTTCCATATTTAAAATATTAAATACTTACATGCATTTCATTGAAAACCTTATGGACGATGATTAAACACATCAAGTTGCAATTTATAACATTCTATTTCACTTGAATAGCACCAATATCTTATGATAAATTTGATCAATAATTTATAATCTTCCATTTCAAAATTTTTATCAATGGAGTAAACATTTTATGCATTGCTATTTGAATATTTTGCCCAAAACATATTTCAACGAAAATATCTTGGAACCTTTGTCAAAGCTTCAGACTTAAATATATGATAGGTTGAGCATCAAATATTATTTTTGGGTTTTTTTTCTCATTGTATTTAATATTGAAAATCAATTTTCATAACCATAATAAATTTCACACTATATTTGTGAAATGGGCTGCAGAAAATGAATGATTTATGTTTTTACAATTTAATATTGAAAATCAATTTTCATACCCATAATAAATTTCACACTATATTTGTGAAATGGGCTGCAGAAAATGAATGATTTATGTTTTTACCCATTTTAGGTGGTGTGTATTTTAATCGAAACCCAATTACTCCATTATACCCTCTCATAGACTATTAATATTTTTTTTAGATTTTTTTAATATTTATTATTCCTATTGTATTTAATATTGAAAACTAATTTCCTTTCACTTTTATCCTAGATTTAGTATCAACGAATCATTCATACTATAAAATCATTCCATCTGAACAGGTAAATATTTTTTTTTGAAATCAAACAGGTAAATATATAGATAGAGCAAAAGTCATGGTACAAAAAAGGTAAGACCAAACACAAGAAAAACTAAACTAAGCCTATAACTCAGCGCACAACTCAAGCTACTACCTTAAAAATATATAAATTTGTATATATATATATATATATATATATATATATATATATATATATATATATATTTATGGTGGAAACTTCTAATCTCAACCCTTCATTTCTTGATCAATGGCTAATAGTGGGGCGGTGGCAATTTTGAAATATTTATGAACTTTGAGCCTTTTTTTTATCAAAATGAATAGAAACACGTTTAGGTCAAATCTCCTCCCTTCTCTTCTCCACCAGATCGGGCGACTCTCCCTTCCTCAAAAGCGCTGGCCTCGCCTCCTCCTCTTCCTTCCGGTCACTGCAGTCGGCGCCTCGCCTCCTCTTCCTTCCGGTCACTACTGCAGGCGCCGCATCCTCTTCCTTCCTCACATAGCGCCGACGCCGCCTCCTTGGCCTCTTCCTTCCGGCCACTGCAGTCGCTTCCCATCGCCGGTCGTGTCCGCCTCCCCCTCGCTAGTCGTCGCGGCCTCCCCCTCGCCGGTCGTTGCCGCCTCCCCCTCGCCGGCCCTTGTCTCCGAGGAATTGAGAGGTGAAACCCTCTCCCTTCTCTTCTCTGTCAGACAGGATCTATCAGACGGGATTTGTTATTTGCGTTGGTTTTGGAATTTGTTATAGTTGTAGGGTTTAAAATTGATGCTTTAGTAGAACTTAGAAATAATTGGAGATTTAGAGTTTTGATCTGAGTTGCTGCGGTTTTGGATGATCCAATTGTGTTACGGTTTTGGATGGGAATTAAGGGTGATGAAATTCCTTATAGAGGATGATGACAATTTTGCAATGTTAGCATTTGCAAGGTGATTAAAATCCTTTTAAGTTGAAGACAATTTTGTTAGTAGAGGATGAAGACAATTTTACAAATTTTCCCACTTGTTAGGTTTGGATTTTGAGTTCAGTTTTGCAATGTTAGCAGACTATGTTGTTGTCTATTTGCTGGCGAAATTGACTTATTATTGGCAACTACTCAGATCTGTCTATTTGTTTTGCACCAATTTATTGGCTACTTTTTAGATTGTTGTTGTCCCTCTGTTTGTCAGATATTAGTTTTGATTGTTGCTGTCCTTTTAGATTGGCCATCTTTTGAGATTTTAGATTGGCCATCTTTTGAGATTGTTGTTGTCCTGTTTAGGTTGTTGTTTGTTTGTTTCTCATATATTAGTCTATTAGCTCAAATGGTAGAGCAATGTGTTATTATACACATGATGTGGGTTCGAATCCCATATAGACTCTCTATACACAGCATGTCTGAGAAACAAATAGACAATAAACATCTGAAATTTGACAATATAAACAAACATTGAGAGCAATCTGAAATCTGAGATCATATGAACAGCAGCACATAGGAAACAAAAACCAATAGTCAGAGCAATCTCAAACAGAAGCAACAATCTGAAACTTTATGTAGCAATGAATATAGACAGCAAACTGAGATAGACAACAAACTTCTGAAATATGATTTTTTTTTGAGAAACAACATCACAACCATATCACAGTAGCTGAAATTTGAGATAATATGTAAAAGAAGCAATCTGTTTTTTATATTATTGCTGTCTTTTTTTTCTGATTATTGCAGGAGTAATTTTTAGATTATTGCTGTTTGTTTCAGAGTATTGCTTCTGTTTCAGATTATTGTTGTAGATCTATTGTGTAGAGAAAGTCTATATGGGATTCGAACCCATATCATGTGTATAATAACACATAGCTCTTCCATTGAGCTAATAGACTTAAAAAGACATTCATAAACCTATATCTCAGCTTGCATTTAACTTCACAATCTTCTCACCTTTAACTTCACAATCTTCCTCAATTTCACTTCTCAATAGCAACAATAGCAACTTCCATCTCATCAGTTCTGGTGTCGTACATTTATCGATTCCAGCTTGCCCCTCTATTCATCGAGATTCTCGAGACCGCTGCCCAAGAGGAAGCAACCATTCGAGTGCACACTAACGATGTTACATGGTTAACCTCCTCATCTACAGCTGCGTCATCAGCCCCATCATCCGTTTGTGCCCCCATGTGGACCGCACCAGCAACAACTGTTGCATTCATCCCTGCCTCCACATTAGCAGCTTCTCCCATCTCTTGTTCCACTCCCTCTCCATTTCCCATGTCCTTACCTCCTACCTTTGTTGTTAGAATTTCATTTTCGTTCCCATCCTTACAATTAGAACAATGGCCACCTGTTTCTATAGGACCCATCCACAGGACCGTGCCCCATCCGCAACAACTGCAACAACATTAACAACAATCCATTACACCAGTTGAATCAGAACTACCTGTCAATTTCACGTCTAGGCTGGCCCTCGGGCAAGAATGCAAGATGAGTCCGTATGCCCAAAACAATTACATTTCACACAATTCCAATGGAGCAATTCAAATATAACCTTGGTTGCACATTCCACTCCCTTATCGCTCACAACCTTAGTTTCAACATTCTATATAATCAAAGCATTGAGAAAGGATGGTTCATAGTTTATATACTAACCACGATGTAAAGTATAAAACATTTACACTTGTTAAACAATAAAAAGGGCCTATAAGCAAACAAACTTTATTCCTGAAGCTTGAAAATTTTGTACTCTCATCAAACACGCAATCAAACATTACAAAAGATAAAAGTGAAAGGAAACTTCACAAGAACTGATGAAAACTGGCAGACCTGATCAACTTATCTTATTGTGAGCATTTGATTGACAATTTTGTAAGAAAAACATGTTCAAACTACAGCCTATAGGTGAGAGATTGTGCACAAAAACAATACCACCTCCATGTGTAAGAAGTAGGAACTCTAGATTCAATCTTTAAGCCTACATCTGAGAAATTGTATAGAAAATAATGTCTGGATGCGAATCATTTGGCATAACTGATGGAACATAGGTTATATTAGTATTGTTGTTTATCTGTAAATTTTTACCGGTGAATATACATAGTGAAACCACATCACCCAAAGTGGAGAGGGGAATTAATCATCAATTCTTTCAATAATCTCTGTGAAGATTTATATCCAATATACTAAAACCAGTATAACCTCTTCATAAACTCAACAATAACACCTAAAATGAGAAATGCAATATAGTGAAGGGAAAAACAAAGGAATCCATAGCATGAAGATAGGCAATTCCTAAAACATATGAATAGAGATTGAAAGAACTATTACTGATACATAAATGACAAACCATGTACATCAGCATTGGCATTCAACTCGTGAGCTTTCCCAACCAATTCAGCTTCAGAGACTTGCTCGGGTAGATCTATATTGAAGGACTTTATCCCCACTTCAGTGCACTCTTTTCTCTTCATATTCACATAGGTATGAGAATCCTTCCTATCGCCAACAATTACCACAACCAATCCAGGTACCTACGCACATGAGTATGTGGGTAGGTACTCATTGTGATCAACTGCCAAAAAAATATAACCTTGGCGTTGGATATCACTTGCCTTCTTACTTGAATATCCTCCTGAGTATGTGTTCTCAAAGTAAACCCCTCTCTTACATCATTTCATTGACATTACAATAAACACCGACAAGCAATAAATTCGTTCATTCATTTAGATTAAACAAACACAGACAACTCCAGTAAATCACAATGAAAAATCAATAGAAGAAGTTAGGGGAGATACGTAGAGGGAGAGGAACAAACCGAAATAGCAACTTTGATAACAGAAAGATTCAATCTAAATGGCAATTCATCTGAAAAATCAATAGCAATCAAATTCACCTGATAAAAAAAGATCAATTAGCACAACACCAAATCGTAGGTCCACGTACCTCTTCAAGATTGGGAAGCCTATGGGAGAGGTGACCTCCTCTAGCGCGCAGACAACGTCGAGGAGGCTGGCTTGGGTACGGTCAGCAACGGCGGCGCACGAGGCGGCCGAACGCACAATGGATTGGAGGTACAAGGAGGAGATTAGGGTTTGGGCATTGAGGATGGAAGGATTGCAGCGTTTGCAGCCTATGAAGCAGCAAATCTGAACGACGACGACCTTGGAAGCCATGAGAAAACTGGGATTCGGTGGTCGGAAGGATTGCGGCGTTTGCAGCGATTGAGAATCTGCCTGCTTGAATATTTGGCTTCGCACTGTCGTCGCCCTGGCTTGTCAATTTATAATAAGGGAAGGGATAACATGGATGTTCCGCATTTGCAGAGAGACAAAGTCGGTGCTTTGATTTTACAGAGAAAGGAGGAGGAAACAGTTCAGTCGACAACGAAGAGAGGTAAAAGAGGCAGTTTTGAGATCTATGGAGAACGTGGATTTGTAGAAACTACCATCGGGAGGAAGGGGAAAGACAGTTTCTTAATTTTGTGAAAAGAGGGACACGTGGCTCAATCTTTTACAAAGACCTTGCTTCTAAAATTATAAGTATAAGGGGTGGATTTTCTTTCTTTTCTTTTTATTCATTGATTGCTTTTTTCTATTAATAAACTTTTTTTTACAAATGACGTACTTAATTAGACAAATACACAAAATGATAAATATTTTTATGGGTGATTTAAACTTTGATAAATACAATAGTATTTAAATATTTTTCAACACATTTTGTAAGTATAAAAAAAGTATTTTTCTCAAATTTTGCAAGAAAAGCATATACTTATGTGTTGTTATTAATAATATTCAAATTTGATATTATTTACTTTGGATCTATAGGTAATTGTGTGATTCATCATTTTTGCAAAAAAAGTATACTTTTGATCTAACACGTTATGTAGGCGAAAAAAATATTTAAATACTATTGTATTAGAAGGACCAACAATATGCCAGTAAGATCTGAAGAAACCAGTAGGCCGGGAGGCCGTCGGGTCCCGTTGATCTGTCCCTCGTAAGGCTGAAGACTGCTAATTTGATTTCGTTATTGGAGATTAATAATTTAATATTATAAAATTTCCCGGGTCTTTACAGGGTGTAGATATAGATATATAGATATTCAATTTGAAACAAAAAAAATAACAATTACAATACACCATTTCTCATGATTTATAGAAATTCTCAATCAGATTGAGTACAACTGTACAACATATTAGAATCATCCAACTTAGGGCATGTTTGTTTGACAGAAGTAAAAAGAAAGGATTCATTGGAGGTGAAAGGAAAGGTAAGTAAATAGAATAGGTTAAATACTAATTTTGTTTGGTTGGTTTTTAAAAAGGAATCATTTCATTTACAAAATGTTCACACAAATAATTGCAGGCAACAACCGAACACCAGGCCGCCGGGAGGTCGAGCGCCAGACGAACAGCTAGACAGCGGCCTATGATGGAAACGCGATCGGCGCCGGCCAAGAATAATGCGACGGCGAAGCCAACCAAACGAGACCAGGCAGCAGATAGGCGATGGAGGTGGAGATACAATCAGAAGGAGATGCGAAGATGGAATCAGCAGCGAGACGGCGATCGGCAACAGAGGCGGTGTGAGAACCAAACCGGACCACCGACCGGCAGACCTCCGACGGAAGAACCGGCCAACCCACACCACGCCGATAGACAAGGAACCACCAAGGAGGACGAAGCCCGACAAGGCGACAACACTAAACGAGACTCCAAGGGGGAGATTTGTCACCATAGAATCAAACAAACCCCAAAAACTAGTGAGAATCTCACAAAGGAAGTTGATAAGGGAAGAAGCCCCAATTTAACTTCAGCAAACGTTACACGAACAAGGAGATTAGAGAGGGCGAACCCTAGGTTTTACAAGGCTGTTTTCATGAGAATCGGTACTCCTCAAAAAAATTGCAGGCAACAGATTCACCAAATTAACCCAGCAAACCTTAATTAGTACAAAAATTCATCAAATTCAAGCGCTGATTTTCAGAATTTGTGAGATAAAATCACCATGAATGATTCCTCGCAAGGGGAGAGAGATCTGACCACCATTGATGAGTTCGAAGATCGAGAAAAGTCACGGTACCGGAGATCGACTAGGAGAATCGAAAAGGAAGAGAGAGCATACAAAAGTCGAGAGATCGAAGAAGAAATCAGAGAGTCGCCATGGAAGCTTTGAGAGGTCGGTTGCTGAACGGTGATGTGCGCTTGAAAGCGAGGTCGGGGTAATTTGATAACATAAAAGTGATTTCTTAATTTTTTGGGGGGTAACAATTTGCCTTAATCGTTTGACCTGTGAAAAGTAAATATTCCTTTCAAAATACAAAACAAACATGACAGGAAGGTAACGAGCTTAATGATTCCTTTCTTTACTCATTTTTTGGCAAAACAAACAAGCCCTTAATGAATTTATGATGATTGACATAAACTAATCCAATTTAATGAATTTATGATGATTTATAAGGACAGGAAGTTATTTATGATGATTTATAAGGACATGAATTAGTCAAGTGTGATAACATATATAGTACATTGTAGTATTTTATAGACACCATGCATTACAATATGTGAAATAACCGGCTATGGATTTTCTGTAGATTTGACTTCATATATCCAAGCGATCGATCTCTTTGTAGCTTCCTTCATAGCAGATTATAATTTGTATGTCTTCAGCTGTGGAACTTGAAATGGTCTTATTTAAGATCAGAAGAAGAGGAATGACCGCATATATAGCAGTAGACTTAAAGCCGATTAATATATCCTGCATAACATTAGATCGATTTAAAGCTTATTAATAACTAGTATACAAATCGACTAAACAGTAGGTGAAAATTAATGACCTGTTTAATTATGTATCTTAATCTTAGCAGCTGCATTCACATAGTATGGATGGAAAGATGAATGCAACTTTAGAAAGAAGTTTATCATGATTTATACTGTGGTAAAGCCAAAAAATGGTACTTACCAGTAGCATCACAACCTCCGATCATAACCCCAATGTACTCTTCGATCTGCAACTGTTGATATCCGCACACCCTATCGACTGAATTAACCATATCTATTTGATAATGTTGTTAAAATACATCAACTTGTACTGGTTCCATGACCATTTGGCGTGCCTGTCTTGAAGAGCCCTTTGCTTCGGTTATATGCAAATGGGAGTACAACTATATGTAATTAGAGAGGTTTACAAAATGAAATGGAACAATTAGGTTAAATTCAGCAACACATACCACATATATTGTTTTATGCACAAGAGTCATGGAGCCACCACATCAGCTTCAATCGCCATCCACTTTTTTTGAAGAAGGGGCACGTGTTGTACTTTTCAATACCCTTGATACATGGCTTATAACACTCAATGTCAATGGAGTCTGGCAGGCCTTCAGGGAGCTTCTTCAACTTCTCGCATTTGTACAACTTCAGGTATTGGAGAGTAGGAAGGGCTCCATCCCCTACCTCCCACTCCTCCAATTCCGTTGTCCATAAGATATGGAGTTTTCTTAGTTGGGGAAAGCTACCAGGGGAGAAGCTCAATTTGTTGCCTCCTTCGAGCCACTTTATTTCTAGTGTTTGCAGGTTAGGAAGCCTCTCCAAGCAGCCTAATAAAGAATCACATCCATCCTCAATTTTACAAGACGAGAGTTCCACATGTGTCAAGCCGTTAGGGAGCTCATTTATGACGACCTTCTTCGAATTCGCTAAGAACTCCAACTTTAAGCTTAGAAGATTAGCAAGGGCTCCATCCCCAACCTCCCATTCCTCCAATTGAGTTTGGTCACAGAGACAGAGTTTGATTAGTTGGGGAAAACTATCATGGGAGAAACTCCATTTGTTGCCGCCTCCTCCATGGATGGTGAGCTTTTGCAACATAGGAAGCCTTTCCAAGCAGCCTAATAAAGAAACATCTCCTCCCCCAATTTCACAATCCCAGAGTTCCGCCTGTGTCAAGCTATTAGGGAGCTCGTTCATCACCACCTTCTTCAACTTGTGCCACCCCTTTAACTCCAAGCTTTGGAGATTAGCAAGTGCTCCTTCCTCGACCTCCCACTCCTCCAATTCAGTTTGCCCACTGATGAGGAGTTCAGTTAGCTGGGGAAAACTACCATGGGAGAAACTCAGTTTGTTGCCTCCTCCTCCTTTGATGGTGAGTTTCTGTAGGCGTGGAAGCTTCTCCAACCAGCCTAATAAAGAAACACCTCCTTCCCCAACTTCACAATTGGCGAGTTGCACCTGTGTCAAGCTGTCAGGGAGCTCATTTATCACCACCTTCTTTAAGTTGTTCCACCCCCCTAACTTCAAGCTTTCGAGATTAGCAAATGCTCCTTTCCCGACCTCCCACTCCTCCCATTCCATTTTCCCTTCGACACTAAGTTCAGTCAGCTGAAGAAAGCTACCAACAGAGAAGCTCAATAATTTGCTACCTACTTGTCTTCCTGCTACATTGAGGGATTTGAGGCAAGGAAGCATCTCCAAATCTAATAATACATCTCCAATGGCATCACAGTCATCGAGCTCCACCCGTGTCAAGCTGTCCGGAAATATCACATTATTACCCTTCTTCTTCAGGTTCTCCCCCCTACCCTCTATTCTTAGTCCCTTAAAGCTGGGATGACCTGCTACTGGGCTTAAAATTCCAGGGTATTTCTCTATTACATCCCCATCTATTGTTAGATGCAGGTTGTTAATGAGTTGTCCTGTTTTCTTGATCACTGGTGCCTCCAATACCATCTTTAACTTCTTAGCCTTCTTAAAAGTATACCCTTTTCTGATTGAAAAAACCCTCAGGTTCGTCATCTGCATTAGCTCCTCTATTTCACATCTTTCGGGATCAAAGTTTTTTATTGTTTCCATCTGGCCATCTCTTGGGAATGTTAGTTTCTTACCACCTTCAACCACGAAATCTACAGGAAGATACAAGTGTCTCAATCTTTTCATCTTGCTAAACTCGCTATTCCTCATCACATGCTTTTCTAGAGGACATCTAAGATGACGAAAAAAATGAAGCACCTTATCAATACTGCTGTGGAAAATATGTACTCGCAAATCTAGAGTTTCCAAATATTGTAAATCAAACATCCATGACGGTGTTTCTTCAACTGATGATCCTCTCAAGCTTAAGTATCTCAAATGAATGAGACATTTTATTCCATAAAGTCTATCGAGTTTACGATTTCCTTCAAGATCCAACGCTCGGAGCAACGGACATGATTTCCATATATTTCTTCCAGGGTTAAACCATTTTTTGAACACCAAAAGAGACCTAAGCCATATAGCCTTGTCTCTAAGCAGCTGTCGTTTTTCATCAACCACACCTTCTTGCATTAGAGCACATCGTCGCAATTTATTGATTTCAGTTGAAAAAGGAGGCAACCCATGTACCATTCCTGACTTCGTGCATTCTATATGAGATAAGAAACCCACATTCTCACACTGTCTAAGACACATATCTCGTATGACATCATGAACCTGACATATTTTTATTCTCCCACTTGACCAACATTTTCTCACTAAAACCATAGACCTTTGTACCAACTCATTCAGATATCTTTCTCCAATATCATAAGATGTTCCTCCTTTCTTTTTAACTTCATCTTCTAGCACAAGAAAACCTTCAGCTTCCCATAAATGGTATAATTTGTGAGTGGATATTTCATAATCTTCTGGAAAGATACCCAAATACAAAAAGCATGGCTTTAAGTAATAAGGTAACTCATTGTAGCTTAACTCCAATATTTCCAAGAGACGATTATTCGTAATTTCTGGCTCCATGCTGCCCATCAAGTAAGATGATATATTTCTTTGTACATCATTCCACTCTGAAAGTGTCGTTTTCGTCGATAAAATTCCTCCCATGGCTATAATTGCTATAGGAAGGCCACCACAATGCTTCAATATTTCCTTCCCCGATTCCTCCATAAGAAGATCAGCATCTAATAACATTGCAAATAGTGATGTAATGTTAACAATACGTTATC
Organism: Persicaria maculosa; assembly: GCA_963922045.1. NCBI lineage: Eukaryota > Viridiplantae > Streptophyta > Magnoliopsida > Caryophyllales > Polygonaceae > Persicaria > Persicaria maculosa. The sequence continues at coordinate 68,427,213 of OY998258.1, read as the reverse complement.
ATATGTATATAAATGCTTGCATGCTAACTTATATTTGATGATATTGATAAGCTAACTTTATAATTTTAACTGAAATAATATATACGGTCCGTACGGTCACATGCATTGGAGAAAGTTTATAAACTAGCTACTATTTACTCCCTCTGTTAATTAAAATATATCCTTTATCCACGCTTTTTTAGAATGATAAAAACTATATAAAATATTAACTTTTTGTTATATTTATTTTTATAAATTCATTCTTAACGGTAATAAGTATGAAAGTATTTTTAAAAAATTGTTTAAAATGTTAATATTTTATATAGTTGTTAACACCTAAAAAACGTATATAAATAATAAAACGTCAAGTTTTAATTAATAGAAGCGAAATTCATTTTGTCTAGTAGTTAGTTGCATGTTCTCCAACCAAAAGATTAAGTAATATTTGTTTGTAATTTTTAGGATAGTAAATTTGAGGTTGTATTTTAACAAATTAGACATACTCCATCCGTCTCAAAATATAGATTGTTTGATTTTTCAACACATTTTTTTAAAAGTTAAAATAATATATAAAATATCGACTTTTTTTTATCAAGTTTTTTAAAATAATTTCATATTTATTACTAATAAGTATAAATATATTAAAATTTTAATACTTTATAGAATTTTTAACATCTTATAAAATACTTGTTAAAAAATTAAATCCCCTATATTTTGAGATGATTTTACTAACATTTTATTATGTTTGTGCTATTCGCACGACGGGATTTCGCAATCCGTACGGTGCCGATCTCGAAAATCGGCACTGGCGGTCTGCCAACTTGGGAAGTCAGCATCAGCAGAAGTGCCGACTTGATCCAACGGTGATCTCCCACTCAATAAAGGGATGCCGACCAATGCAATGTTGCCGACTCCTTGCCGACTCGAGAACTCGACTTTTGCACCGTGCAAATAGACAATAAATGACCGTGAATAACAGAACCCTTTTATTATTGTATACTAATTCATAAAATTTTAGAGTGGCTAGCTAATGCGTTCAATCATAATGGTAGTTAATACGGAGTAAAGTTTATTCTGCTGGGATGTGCCGGAGTGTGAAGTGCCCCAGTTTTTTCTTAAGACAAAATATTACAGGTTATGAATATCTAATATATTTTTTTTATGAATAATAGTGAAATTAAAATATGAGAATATTTTGTACATTATTATTATTATAATATATATATAGAATAATTTTTTTTTAATGTATTCACTTCTTACAATGCATTCATTAGACTAATTTTTAGCCATATGATTAAATTGGAATGAATGTATAAGATTGATGGTAACTATTAATATTTATGGATATTAATAAATTTTTATTTTAAAATATATTTATTAACAATTTAATGAATTAAATAAAAAATCAAGACTTTTCTCTCCCCAAATCTCTTTCTTCCATCATTCTTGCTAAGTGACTAATTTTTCTCTCCCCAAATCAAAATTACGTAACTAATTTTGTCTATTCATCATATGAATATGTGTATAAATATATTCATATTCATATATGAATATGCATAGATTCATATTTCATATGTGAGTAATGAAGTACAAAAAACTATACATTGATAATAATTTAGTGACTAAATAGATGTACTATTAATTTAGAAGCATTTACTAATTGTTGAGAAGGAATTTAGTTAATGAACTTTTGGGCAAAAAAAATATCTCTTTTTTATAAGTTAATTATTACTACCTCAGTACCTCCTATCCATAGTATATGTCGTTTGACTTTTCAACACGTATTTTAAGAAGGTAAAAACTATATAAAATATCAACTTTTTTTAAATTATTTTTTTACAACTTAATATTTGTTGGTAATAAGTATTAAATTATAAAAAAATTATATATTATATAGTTTTTAGCTCCTTAAAATACGTGTTAAAAAGTCAAACGACATGTATTTTGGATATTTATAATTTTTGGGTTTCAAATAAATGCAAATGGTGAAGTTAAAAAATTTTAGAGCATGGTAAATTTTAAGAATTAATTAGGCATGGAGTTAGAGCATTAAGTGGGTAAAGAGCTTCTTTTATATAGTTAATAGTGAGCATGTCCGTGCTACGCACGGGACTTATTTTTAATATATTTTTTAATTAATATATTATTATTGTAATTTTAATACTTTTGAAATTCGACAAATATATTAACTTGGCTCTATTTATCTTCTTATTCACTTCTACATGCAATTCAATTATATAAGCAAAAAGATGATAATTGCTTTAGAAAAGCATGTGTACAGGTTTAAAACAACTAAAAAAACAATATAGTATAAACTTAATTGAAAAATATTGTAGTTATAGAGGACTTATTTTAAATATATATATTTTAATTAATATATATATCATTGTAATTTTATTAATAATAATTTTTATCTCTAAAATTTTTAATAAGTTTAATTATTTATCTTTGAAATTCGATAAATATATTAACTTGTGTCTATATTTCTCTTCTTACTCACTTATATATACATGCAATTCAACTATATACACAAAAACAAATGCTTTAGAAATGCATGTGTATAGGTTTAAAACAAATAAAATGAATATTTTCCTAAAAAAATATTCATTTTTTCAAAAGAATTTATATAATGAATTTTAACTAAAATAGTGCAAATATGAAGAATTTATTTGTTATCATTTAATTAGTGCAATTAATTGCGTTTTCACCCAACTTTATATATATATATATATATATATATATATATATATATATATATATATATATATATATATATATATATATATATATATATATATATATATATATATATATATATATATATATATTATCTATGTATATATATATACATATACTAAAACCGGTGCATAGCGTCCTATGTGGCGCGCTGTGGTTGATTATGTGAAAAAAAATCCTATGTGGCGCGTTGTGATTGATTCTAGGGGAAAAAATTAATAAAATAATATGTTATCTTAGTTTATAGAAAGTTATATAAGCCATAATCTATCTATATATATTTATATTTTAGTTAATTGACATAAATATAAAAAAAAAAAATTTCATAGTCATACTTACTAAAATATTAATAGATAAATATGTAGTATTTGATAAATGCTATTTTATTTATATATAGATTATTTTTTGGTGGAAAAAATCAATCCGTGGATAGATATTTTAGTAAACTAACGTAATAAATCTATACTATATATTTAATAAAAAAGAATATTAAAATCCTTTTATAAAACAGTTATCTATTAAATTACATGAGATTCAATTAATGGTAGGTTTGAAAAAAAAACCTTATGAATGAGAATTTTATTTATATTTTGAGAGAATCTAAAATCTAAATAAAAGATATTTAGATTTTTTATAATCCATTGAACTAATTATATTTATATCTATATTATTTTTTTGATGGAAAAATGATTTATATTTAGATGATTATTTATTTATTTATTGAAAACTACCTAAATTATTTATAATATTTTATTAATGTATTCTTCGTACACGGGACGAGACTTACACTAGTTATGGATATAGAAAAGAGAAGAAAAGAAGAAACTAAAACAAATTAGCATTTAATGTGGTTCAAAATAACAAAACGCTTTGCCATTAATGGGGGCAAAAAACTATCTTTATTCTTTATATTTATATTATATAGATAGATAGAAAGAAGATAGATAGATAGATATTCAGCTATGATTTTCTAAAAAGGCCAAACTTTATTCGCAGTTAATTAACCCTGCATTATTGTATGACTATAAATCGAAATATTATAAAGGGAAATTTACAGAAAACCACCTGTTAAATATGTGTGTTTTCATTTAACCACCCTTTAAATTCAAAATTACAGAAAATCATCCTTTAAATGCTTTTTACTTACAACTCACCACCCCTTCATCTATTTTTATTAATTAATTTATCATTACATATATTATATTTTAATATTTTTAAACTTAAATTTGATTATAAATATATTCAAAATTTTAATTTAAGGGCTCAATTATATTTTAGGGATAATTTTATTTATTTTTAAAAAACAATAATAAATATAGCCTACAATTATTATCTTAATAATTATATTTAAGTTATATGATTAATTGACAACCTAATTTTTTAAATTTTAGGTAAATTTAAAGAAAAAAGGTACATATAACAAATAAAATGGATCAAACTCATATTTTAAGTTGAAAATTATTAACTATTTATCTTTATTTTTTAAAAATAAATAAAATGACTACTAAAATATAATCGAGCCCTTAAATTCAAATTTTGAATATATCTATAATCAAAGCTGAGTTTAAAGATATTAAAATATAATATATTTAATGATAAATTAATGAAAATAGATGAAGGGGTAGTGAGTTGTAAGTAAAAACTATTTAAAGGGTGGTTTTCTGTTATTTTGAATTTAAGGGGTGGTTAAGTGAAAACACCCACATTTAAGGGGTAGTTTTATGTAAATTTCCCTATTATTAAATGTAATCTTAAATCTATTTAATGATAGCTATCTAATTAATTTTGAGGTAGTACGTACGTACCTGTACTCGCATGTATTACAAATGCCTTCCGTTTTAGCAGTTCCCAACTAGCATTATCACTCAGAGGTTGTTGGAGATGAAGATATCCAGATGGATCAGCATATTGTAATAACCCTTTATTTCGTGTGGTAAGCAGTATCTTGCTAGACGACGAAGAAGTTGTAAATATTGATTCAAAAGCGGGTTTAAGTCTATCCCAAGCTTTTTCGGTCCAAATATCGTCCAACACCACTAAGCATTTCTTTCCTTGTAAGAGTTTGCTTATCTCTCTAGGAAACTGCTCAGGTTTTGAGTGGTTTCTAATCCTATTTCTTGCTTCCTCGCTCTCTTCGAGTTCAAGTAAGATCTCTTTAAAAATAGTCATGTGATCAAACTCCTTTGATATGTAAACCCAAGCACAATTATCGCCGAAATGATCTTTGATATCTTTGTGCTTGTACACTTTCCTTGCAAGTGTTGTTTTCCCCAAACCACCGGTACCGCTTATTGCTACAACCTTGACATCAGTTTTCATTACTAGTTGTTCCACCACTAGTTGTATTTCTTCCTTCAATCCAACAACATCTTGATCTTCAGTGTGGGCGTAAGTCCTCCTGTCCTCCCTACTCATGCTATTGTATTCCATACTCCTCGTTGTCTTGATAATTTGGATACCATACCTCTGCAACCTAGAGGTAAGCTCGGCTATTTTGACTGTAAAACTATCAATTTCTGAACCAAGCTTATGGAGAGTCCTAGCGTCACTGCTACAAAGTATACCAGAAAACCATTTGAGAGTGCTCCTGACACCATCGTGTCGGTGGTGACGGACACCATGGAGGTACCTCTCAATGATGTCTTCAGCTTCATAAGCGAGATCTCGCACATGAGAGACCCACATGCACACCACTTTCTCTTGGTGTTGCTGGGTGTCTGCATCTCTTAGAAAACACTCCATCCAAGCAAGCTCCATTTGCAAACTCTCGATCTTGTCTCTCACATTGTACAAATATTTGGCTTCCTCCACCACCACCTTTCCCAGCTGTTGTGCAGCTGATTTCACGACTGAAGACGCCATTTCAATCTGTTAAAATATGACACTCGCCCGCACGTGCGTGTTGTTTCCAATTCCAAATTATCTGTATATATATATTCAACACAGCAGAGCCACAATTAATATCCTCGTGTACACAAAGTATATGCGCATACTGTATATAGGGGCACAACCAGAAAAAAAAATCGAGGGGCTCAACTTTATTGTCTGAATTTATAGTTATTTTAAGTTTAAAAAGCTATGAGTGAAAAAAAAATCCATAAAATAAAGTTATAGGGATTTCACACCCCATACCAACTAACCTAAGCTTACTTCCTTTTTTTTGGTAGGCTCTAAGTTTACTTCCTAATCATATGGATTATTCTTTTCAATTCAACTATATACACAAAAACTATCAATTTTTTTACCCTTAAAGCTTACTTCCTTTTTTTTGGTAGGCTCAATTTTTTTTGGTAGGCTCTAAGTTTACTTCCTAATCATAGGGATTTCACACCCCATATGGATTATTCTTTTCATATGGGCGAGTCGGGTTGAATTCGGTCATTCGGGTTTCGGGTAATGTCTAATAATTTGATCATTCGGTTGGGTCGGGTTTGGGTTTCGGTTGTATCAGGTTTCGATTGTCTCGGATTTCAGTTATTTCGGGTTTCGATTGTCTCAAGTTTTCATTATTTCAATATTCATTTTAATTTTTTTTACTAGAATCTATCTTAAAATTCGGGTTATATCGAGTTTCGGTTATAAAGGGTTCGAGTCTTAATGGATTTCGGTTGAATCGAGTTTGGTTCATTCGGATTTGGGTGAGTTTCGATTATCGGTTATTCGAATTTCGAGCCCAAAATGAGCCGGGTTGGGTCGGTGTTAAGGACAATCGGTTCCAAAATACATACAATAAACCTAGAGTTGGCAAAACATGACCCGAACCCGAAAACCCGACCCGGTCGATCCGAAACTGATTGTCTTGAACACTGACCCAAATCGGCCCATTCTGGACCCGAAATTCGAATAACCGATAACCGAAAATCAACCAAATCTGAATGAACCGAACCCGATTCAACCGAAACTAGGGCCGGAAATGGGTGACGGATATCCATTTCACCCGCTCCACCCGCAATATTTTTGCGGATGAAAACCCGCAAAAAACGGGTGACGGATGATGCGGGTGATGGGTGAAGTGGATGACGGAGCGGGTATGGATGATGATTTTTCACCCAATACCCGCTCCAATAACCCGCTCCATAACCCGCCCCAATAACCACCCAATAAGAATCCATTAACCCAATTAAATATGTAATTTTACTTTTTTATCCCTTAAAAAAACCCTAAAAAAGTGTTGTCTCTTATCTTTTGTTTTGACTCTTTTCTTTTCCTCCAACAGTTTATTCTATTCTATCAATCCTAATCACGCAGTGACGTTTACAATTCTGCAGACTCGACCTTCCAAACTACGACCAAGGTGTTAACTTCAAGTTTTCGCCTTCATCATCTTGCATCGTTCGACCTACAACAAACCAGTGACCACGTCTTGCTGGATAGAGATTGACAAACAACTTGGAACCTGCGATCTTCAAGAAACAAACTAGTGAGCAAGGTATTGCATCAGTCGCCTTCTTCCTCTCCTTGTCTTTGTAGATTTCTTGACCAACTTCCCTTCTTCCTCTCTCTTTCATTGAGATATTTTAATTAGAAGACGTTCTCTTTGCCTTGTAGGTTCTTGTTAGTTCAAAACAATGATAGTTGAATCAGTTGATAACCAAGAAGTTAATCCGTCAATGAATTCGGGGTCATCGCCCACCCCACAAATTCCACCATCAACACAATCTGCAGATCCTATTCCATCCATTGGTGGTAATTCTGCAGATCCGAACGTGTCTCAATCAGTTGGTGGTGATTTGAGTAAGCCTTCCGTTCCTGAGAACGAGATTTCTGCTATTACATCACGCAAGACTCGACAGGTTAGATCTAAAGTATGGATTCATTTTGAAAAGGTTATCGTTAATGGCGAAGAGAAAGCAAAATGTTTGCAATGTGGACAAATGTTAGTAGCCGGAAGGAATAGTGGGACATCACACCTCAAGGATCATCTTGATAATAGGTGTAGTAAAAGGCACGGTAAGGTCGATTTGCGTCAGAAGGTGCTAAACTTCAATAGAAAATCAGATGGCACAGCAAGGTTGGAAAACCACAACTTTGACCAAGAGGTGTCGAGGAAAGAGTTAGCAAATATGGTCATTATGCACGAGTATCCTTTGAGCATAGTGGATCATATTGGGTTCAAGAGATACACAACCAGTCTGAATCCGAACTTCAAGCTGATAAGTCGGCCTACTTTGAGAAGTGATATAATGAAGATGTATGAATGTGAAAAGGCAGTGCTTAAAAAGACGTTTGAAGATCATAATGGAAGAATTGCAATCACCACTGACATGTGGACTGCCTCTCACCAGAAAAAGGGTTATATGGCAGTTACTGCACACTTTATTGACAAAAAATGGAATCTCCAAAACAAGACTATAAGGTAATAACTAACTTGTCGTTTAGTTTTCTTATTTTTCGGTTAATCAGAACATGCTACTTGATGCGGAGTTGCTGTTTAGTTTGTTGTTTGATCATGGTGGAGGAATTTGTTGTTTTGTTTGTTTGATGCAAATTTTTTTTAGCTTACTGTTTTTTTTTCTAAGTGAACTTGCTGATTTTTGTTGTTTGATTTGTTTCTTTATCTTGCTGGTTTTTTTTCCACCAGAATCTGCTGCATATTTCAGCTGTTTGCTTGCTTTTTTTGTTGTTGTTTGCTGTTTTTTTTTTGCTGTTTGCTTGCTGTTTGCTGTTTTTCTTCTTTGTGAACTTGCTGTTTTTTCTGTAGCCAGCACATTTTGCTGTTTTTTCTGTAGCCAGCACATTTTGCTGTTTTTTCTGTAGCAAACACATTTTACTGTTTTTTTTTATCTTTGCTGTTTTTTTAATATAGGCTGTGCATTTTTTTTATTGCTGAATTTTTTTGCTAAGTTCTTATTTGATTTTTAATTGCTCTATAATTTACTATATAGGTTTGCTTATATACCTTGTCCACACACACATGACGTCCTTGCTGGAGCCGTGCTTCAAAGTCTCTATATGTTCAATATTCATGAAAAGGTGTCTTGTGTTGTCGTGGATAATTGTTCTACAAATGATAAGATGATAGCAACAATGCGTGAGCGTTTTGATTCAAGTAATATGTTGCTAGGTGGAGATTTTCTACAAGTTCGTTGTAGTGCACATGTCTTGAATATAGTTGTCCAAGATGGGTTGGAAGTGATAGCTTCTGGAATTGAAAAAATCCGTGATTGTGTTTCTTTTTGGAATGCAACTCCTAAACGAATGCAGATTTTTGAGGATAAGGCTAGGATCTTAAAACTTGATGTCTCTAGGAAGTTGGTTCTTGATTGTAAGACTAGATGGAACTCCACTTATCTCATGCTTCAGATTGCTATCCAATATAAGGATGTTTTTGCTAAGTTGAAGATACAACATCCTCGTTTTAAGTTTGGTGTTCCTACGGAAGATGAATGGAAGTGGGCTGCAAAAATTTGTGATAAGTTGTCTAAGTTTCACAAGGCGACTGAGATTTTTTCTGGGAGAGCCTATCATACAGCTAACTTGTTCTTTCGGAGGATGTGTCAGATTAAGATTGCTTTGAATAATTGGCTTTCTAGTGATGATTTGATCATTCATTGCATGGCTGAAAAAATGATGGTAAAATTTGATAAGTATTGGTCAAGTATCACTGGGATATTGTCTATTGCTGCAATTTTAGACCCTAGAGACAAGATGGAGTGTGTAGAATGGTATTTCAATAAGATTTATGGGGACATGGCTTCACTTGAAATTGAGAAGGTGAAGAAGTTGATGGATGATCTTCTCTCTGAGTATCAAGAAGATACTAATATTGAGAATCAAGATCAAGAATATGTTTCTCCTACTTCTTCGGTGCTTGGCAAACGTCGGGTAGGTTCGGATGATGATGATGATGACGACTTCAGTGTGGCTAAGAAAAGTAGGAAGAAGAAGACCAATGTGAGATCCGAGCTGCAATTTTATCTTGAGGAAGCTACTTATCCGGATAGTGATCAGTTTGATATACTTACCTACTGGAAAGGTAATCCCAAGTATCCAACCTTGCGTAAGATTGCTCGGGATATTTTGGCTATTCCGGTATCTACAGTTGCCTCCGAAAGTGCTTTTAGTATGGGTGGTAGAGTGGTGAGTCCTCATCGATCTTCACTTCATGTGAACACCGTGGAGGCATTGATGTGCTTGCAAAATTGGGTTCATGGAGGAGATGATGTCGGTTAGTAAATATTATTAGAAAATTCAAGTACCTAATGCTCTAACATTGAATTTATATTGTGAATACGTGATTTAAGCTAATGTTGGTCTGTTTATATGTTGTGAATATATGATTTTAGGTCTTTATAATGATCCACAACTTACAATTGCTCATACCGTGCTCGAGGACGTGGATGCTCCAGATCCAAGTTCTATTAATGTATGTTCATCTTCTCTTGATCTCTTCCACTATATTTTATATAAGTCTTATATATTATTTAACATATAACTAATTTTTTGTAAATGCCGTTGTTGATATGACAGGATGACCAAGAGGATCCCCATCTCAGTATCGCATATTGAAGATATATTTTATTTAGATTGAATATATATGTATTTTCCAATTTCTACGTATTATTGAATTGATTTATAAGTTATACATTTTTCACGTATTGTTGAAATATTAGAATGCTTTAATTTATAAGACATATTTTATTTAATGTTTCAAATTTAAAATCATTAATAATTCTTATTGGATATCCAATAATCACCCGCATAACCCGCTCACCCGTACGGGTTGGATACGGGTGAAGAATTTGCGGGTGATGGAGCGGGGCGGGTGGAGATTAAAACCTGCGGGGCGGGTGATGGATTGATGATTTTCACCCAACACCCGCCCCATTTCCACCCCTAACCGAAACTCATTAAGACTCAAACCCGTTATAACCGAAACCCGATATAACCCAAATTTTAAGATAGATTCTAGTAAAAAATTTAAAATGAATATTGAAAATAATGAAAACTTGAGACAATCCAATCCCGAAATAACTGAAACCCGAGACAATCGAAACCCGATATAACCGAAACCTGAACCCGACCCAACCAAATGATCAAATTACTAGACATTACCCGAAACCCGACTTACCGAATCCGACCCGACTCGTCTAATTGCCACCTCAGACTTTCCTTTAAAAAATAAGTTTAAATTATGGGTATTTTAGTCTTTTCAAACAAAGCAAATAGATGTTTAATGAATGAGTGGTCTTTTGAAAATAAATGTAATTTATGAGTGATTTTCTATAATTTATAATTTTATGGGTAGTTATGTAAAACTAGCCTAATTTAAGGGTAGTTATGTGTAATTTACTCTATATATAAATTTAACTGGTTGCCTTTGGGCCAAAAAGAGGAAAATTGGGCCCAAAGCACACCAATGGGCTCATATCTAAACTACACCAGGCCACCAAACGCCCAAAAAAGCCCAAGGCACAACCCACGGGAACCAATGGGGAGAAGGGACGCCAACACACACAAAAAAAAAAGAAGGCAGACTTTACTGAAAGAGTAAATCACCACCTCATCATCATCATCCTGACGGATGATTTTACAAAAATTCCTATAAGGAGGGCCGACACTTGAAATTTTGGGGTCTTAGGCAATATAAGAAAATTAGGCCCCTTTAATAATATTAAAAAAAATGTAGTAGCATTTTTTTTTATTTTAAGAAAGAAAGACGCTAAAAATTCATTCAGACAAAATATTATAATTATTGAAAAAAGCATCAAATCACATAAATATGTAATGTTCTTATTGAAAAATCACCCTTCTTGCATTATTGAATGTAAAAGTGTCAATTAACAAAAGAAATTCAAGAATCGGCTACAACAATACGAAGGCAATAAACAATTGGAATTTAGTGATAATCACAATTCACAACAACAAATTTCAATAATTTAAGAATCGATAAAAGTAGCTAATTATGGGAAAATAAAATTGAGTAATTGAGCAATTGATCCACGGTACGTTCTTCAATTCAATTTTGGTTAAATGATGTGGCTAGAGGTGGCAATCGGGCTGGTCGGGTTGGGTTTGGGTTCGGTTAGTCGGGTTTCGGGTAATGTCTAATAATTTGGTCAATCGGTTGGGTCGGGTTCGGGTTTCGGTTGTATCGGGTTTCGGTTGTCTCGGGTTTTCATTATTTCAATATTCAGTTTTAAAAAATTTACTAGATTGTAGCTTAAAGTTCGGGTTATTTCGGGTTTCAGATATAACGGGTTCGGGTCTTAATGGGTTTCGGGTTAATCGGGTTCGGTTTATTCGGATTTCGGGTCCAAAATGGATGGGTTGTGTCGGTGTTTAGAATAATCGGTTTCGAGTCGACCGGGTCGGGTTTTCGGGTTTGGGTCGGGTTTTGCCAGCTCTAGATGTGGCTCATGTGGGCTTTTTTGATGGGCTTTTTAAAAAGTTATACTTTAGATTAATATGTGGGCTTTATATTATATATATACTATTATTATTTGTGTATGAATAATAATAGTCATATAAAAAAACCGCGAAGATCGCGGTTAGTCGATGTTATACCGGTACTAAAGAGAAGTATTCCTTCTTCTTCCCCGGGAACTCATACTCCTGTAAGGTAAAGCAAGCACAATATTCGTCCTTGTCCTTTTGAGGTTAATGCTCTCAATGTTGAATCGATCATTCGATATCCTTTTCCTTATCATAGGAGGGAATGGAAGAAAAGTAATGAAACCTGTGATGGCTACTGAATAACCTCTTTTTACTTTCCTAATAAGGAAGCATTATATAAAATATTATTTTTAACTTTTTAATTTCCAAATTATTACCAATTTATTATTGGTGATAATTTTTATGAATGACTAACTTTAATCGCTAAAATATTATAAAATACATACTTTCTCTTGCTCAACTTCATTATTCTTTTCCTAATTTTTTTTCATAAAACAAAATTATTTTATCGCTAAACAAATTAAACAATATGTATAAATTATAATGGATCTAATTGTATGCAGGGGCGGCCCTAGGGTGGGGCGCGCGTACGCGGCCGCCCCACCTTTCGACCCACGAGCCTCCGGAGTTTAGAGAAAAAAATAATTTATTTACATGTATGATATTTTTGTAATAAGTAATATTAGAATGGATATTAGATCAATAAATCCACTTAGCTAAGTTGGTAAATGGTAAGGAGGGAAAATTAAATGATATCTAAAGGGTTTTGGGTTCGAATCCCCATTGCTCCTCTTTTTATTTCTTGTTTGAATTTTTTACCTCCCCTTTTATTTCTTGTTTGAATTTTTTGTCCTACCTTTTTTTTTCCTTGTGTTGTTCTTCCTCGAACGTTATCCTTTTCTTTATTTCAATTTGTTTTTTTATTAGTTTCATTTTTCCTTTCGTAAATAATTATAGTGAATTTAGGCATATTACCTCTTCTATCTTATTAGTTATGTCGATGGTAAATAATTTATTTATATTAAAAAAAAATTATATCTTCTTATTTAGCATATCTTAGATGTTTTAGTTTTTCCTAAAAGACTCAATTATAGGATGACGACATTTCAAATTATTTTTCTCAACTTTAGTAATATATAAGATTTCATAAATATTTTATACTTTAAAAAAATAAAACATCCAAAATTTTAACATCCTATTAAACAAATTAAATTTACTTAAAATTAATTAGAACCCATAAAATAGGCAAATTAAAAAAATTAAAATGAAAAGAGACTTATAATTCATTGAAACCTTTGTAGAAAAAAATAATTCATATTGTATAATGATCTATAATATTTGTACTATATCATATGACATAAATATAAACTTTTTAGTGTAAAAAATCTCCACAATAAACTTTATAGCTGGAAATATTTTAAAGTTATGAGAATTAATTTAGTGTTGTAAGAATTCCGATACCCTTACATATATAATAATATTAATTTGCATAAGAATTCAAGTGCCCTTTTGTAAATAATAATATTCATTTGTAAGAATAACTATAATATCATAGACCTCATTTTAATAATTGTACATGGTTTCCAAAATTGATTGAACAACCTTGCAAATCTCAAGTATGTAACTTCGCCCCACCTTTCAGAGAGTTCTGCGGCCGCCACTGATTGTATGTGATCATTTGAATTCACAAAAGATTATAGCTTACTAAAAATTGCTGTCGGTGGAAAAAAAATGTGGAGAGTTAGATTTGATCAAACGGTAAATTAGATCAAATTGGTCTATATATGTTTATTATGAATTTGAAAAGGTACGTATAACAATATATAAATGTACGGTTTTTTGGGGCATAGGATAAGACTAAAATTTAAAAAAAAAAAAAATTTAGGATCTTATCCTATGCCCTTGTATCATAGGATATATAGAAAAATTGATTCAATTATATTTTAATCCATCTCATCTTAAATCATAATATACGTCCACGATAGACTATACTGGAAACCTAGTAAAAATGGATGGTTCTCCACTGCCAGTGCCCTAGACAACATCACACGAGCGAGAAGGACGAACTCGGATAGACTAGAATGGATATGGAAAATCGATTGCCCACCAAAGATAAAAAATTTCCTTTGAAAGAATCTATTAAATGGTACGCCCACGAAGGTCAGACTGAGAAACAAAGGAGTGCATATTCCTCTGGACTGCCCGCTCTGTAACCATAGTGAAGAAGACTCGACTCATTTATTTACCGAATGTCAGGTTACTATGAGAATTGTGGGAAGAATGGATAAGCAGATCGAGCGAATAGTGCGAAACACAGATAAAATAGACAAAACATACAAAGATATAATTTCAGAAATCTTTGCCAAGCTATCTCCTGAGCAGAGCTCAACTTTGGCTTTCTCCCTTTGGGGAGTATGGTCCTTCAGAAACAAAATCGTGTTTGACAACAACGACACCAGAGATTCAGATGATTGGATCAAACACATTGAACAACTACGAAAAAGCTGGAAAAAAGCTCAAAGTGAGATTCTTGATGAAGATATGGCTACCGAAAAACCACCCACCCACCAGATAAACAGAAGAAAACAAAAGCTTGTGAAATGGAAAAAACCTAAAGATGGTTTTGTGAAGCTTAATTTTGATGGAGCAAAAGTCGACTCTGGCCTTGCTGCCTCGGGTTTTGTCATCCGTGACTGCCTTGGTAGAGTTCTTGCTTGTGGAGCTCAAGGTCATGGCAAGGCCTCGGTCTTACAGGCCGAGTGCTTCGGTCTCCATGCCGGTCTTCGTGAAGCCATTAGGATGGGCTGCTCGCACTTGGAAGTGGAGGGTGACTCTTTGTCGATTATCAACGCTTGCAAAGGAATATGGAAGGTTCCATGGGAGATCGAGATGTTGGTTTCGGACGCCCTTGGATTATGCAGGTCCTTCGCCGATGTCTCATTTTCTCACATTTACAGGGAAGGAAACAGTGTGGCTGATAGGATGGCTCACATCGGACTTACATCTACACTTTTCGCTTCGTCCCCTCCTGTTGAGATCGACTCTCTCGTCCGTCAGGACGCCCTTGGGCTTTGGTTCAACCGAGGTTGACCAAGCCCAAATATTCGCCTTGTATCAAAAAAAAATATATATACGTTTATCGATTTTTCTATCTTATGTCCTTGGTCCTTGGGACATATGATAAGACCCTAAATTTGAAATAAAAATAAAAAAATTTAATTAGTTTAGCATTTTTTTAAATTAAAATTTTAGGATCGCTTGCTTCTTTTTTTTTAAGGAAATCTTTTTCAATTTAGAGTCTTATCCTATGACCTAAGGATATAGGATCCTTAATTGAAAATATCAAAAGTTTAATGTTGCATTAGTTGATATAGATTTTTAAAAAAGGTGATTGGATCAGTACATATATATCATAAATTTATACTACGTATATGATTGCAGAATTTCGTATGGAAAAGCATGTAGATTATTAATGGAGCATTATTTGCTTTACGTAACATTATATTAACGGGGCATTATATTAAAATATTATAAATATAGTCCATAGATATTATAAATATTAACGGAACAACGTACGCTTATTGTTTATATGTGTATTCTATATAATTTAATTAAAATGCCCCATTAATTGAAATATGCCCCATTAAAATGCCCCATTAACGGGGCTTTTTGTAAGTGATAAAACTAATCTAACATTTTTGTAAGTTTGATAAAATATTTATAAAATAATTTAAGGTAATATGATAAGATTTGTAATACTTAAGATATGATGTTGAATATTTATACTAAAAACTTATTTAATTATTAATTAAAATGGACACATAGGATGACACATGTATAAATAGATTGGGTTATCGTCTAACGTGGCTTAAATTTATTGGATTACCCCATTAATTGATGTGGCACAAAATTCAACCCAGATAGCACCAGAGAACGACACGTAGGTGAATCGCACCAGAGCCCCGCCACATAGGATTTCCACGTCTCTGTTTTAGTATTATACTAGCGTAGTGCCCGTGCGTAACACACGGGATTTGTAAAATATATTATATTTTATAGAAGATATTACCATAATTTATTTACATTATATATTAGATATATTATACTGTTATAATAATATGGAAACGATATAGAAAAATAATATAAATTTGGATAAAAAATATAATGCTTATATTATATCAATATATAATATATGTGACAAAATGTCAATGTCTCACCTTCCTAGCAGGGTCGGGTTTGAGATTTGAAATGCCCAGGACATGATATAAAAATGTGGCCCTCTACTATTATTTTTTGTTGTGTTAATGGATTGAAAAGTAAGACTAAATAATTTGATAGTTCGACTACAAAGTTTAGGTGAATAGGATTTTAAAAACTTTTGGATGGAGAGCACGTAAAATGTCGAATACATCAACAGATGAACTGCATGTACAAATGGACGCTGTAAAATGTAAATATAAATGGATTAAATTGGATGAGTATGAAGTATGAACTATGGACCACTTTGTAATTGGATCGGTATTTCAAGGTTTTGAAAATTTAAAAAAAAAAGAAAAAGAAAAAAAGAGGAGAAAACGATGAAAAGGCCGCACCAGTGCGACGACTCCTTTCTTCCCCCTTTCCCCAGTTCCAATTTAGTCATCCTCTTCCTTTCAATTTCTATCTGAAAAGTGAAATAGACCCTTCCTCAATTTCGATTTGAAATCGATCCTTCCGATATGCCGATCTGAAAAATCAAAGAGAGACGACTCCTTTCTCCCGAGCCCCAATTCAGTCATCCTCTTCCTTTCGAAACTCTAAAATCAATTTCTATGGTTTGTCCTCCAATGCTTTCATAAAATCCAAAGATTCGACGTTATTCTTGCAATTAACCTTTGTCAATTTCGATTTGAAAAAGATCCTTCCTCAATTTCGATCTGAAAAATTAAACAGAGACAAAAATCGAACACCGACATTACACTATGGGATGAAGGTAACGATTCTTATTTATTTGTTTCCTTCTTAACTTTACCAAAGATTCATACCATGCTCGAACAATTCATGTCTTTGCATTTTATTTTGTCGAAGCATCACCCCTCTTATAACCGATTTGAAGGAAATTGCATAATTGGGTGGATTTGGAGTAGTTTTGCTGTCACTAAGGAACTTGATTAGATTCGTATGGTAGGTAGTAGATTATTAGTTATGAGGTTTTGGGGGTTAAGATTGGTAATAGTTTATAAAATTCATCTAAACTTGCTTCATCTATACATGTATGATTGAATTAAAGAAGATTAGATTAATTTTCTAATTGAAGAATAAAATCGATAAAAATTGGACATGAAGATGAATCAAAGAAGTTGGTTGTTCTGGATCACCAGAGAGAACTTTCTTCCGACTTTCAAGAAGCAATTCAGGGAAAAAGACCCTCATGGATGAATACTCGATCCGGTATGAACTTGTGTACCTATAATAATTCTTAGTTTTGGTTGCTTTTAGTTTTTAGACTACTTGAGATTTGATGAATAATGATCATGTATGCATTCTCTTGATGCTACTGATGCAAAGTGGGAAACTATGAGCGAGGCTAAAAGAGCAAAGATGCAAGAAGAATTATTGAATAAGCTCCCTGAGATTATTTTTTGTAATTCATATGCAATATTTATTTTTTGTAATTCGTTGTTTATAAAATCATCAAATATCTCAGGGAGTTGTGTGGAATAACATCATCAAATATCTAATAAAAAAGTATTAAAAATTAGCAAAATAAATTTCACGTGACAATCATTCAAAGGAGTTTAGTGAAATTTATTTATTAGTAACATATTGATTTATTATTTTTTGGATTTAAAAAATCTTGGATAAATAATAATCTGTAAATTTGGAGAAGTTGTTATGATTTGGTCAACAAATTCAAAAATTTTTTATTAATAAAAATGATTTTAAGTATATTTTTTTTAAATATATATGGGAGTACGTTAAGCGAATGGCTGCCATGTGGCACTTTCAATGCGAAGCCGCCACGTGTATCCTTCGCATCTGTTTTAGTATTATCTGTTTTAGTATTATATTAGATATTAGATATTAGATATATTGATTGATTGATTGAAATATTGATATTGATGATATGTTAATAGTATGCATCATTTTAAAACTTTTTTTTTTTTGTAATTTGTTTATTCATATCTAACAATAGGTGTTATTTTAAGTCATTTTCTTACTTCTAAAATAAATGAATGAAAAAATGAATGAAGCATAAAAATATGTCAAAGAATATTATAGTCTCTTACATAAATGCTAACTTAAATTTTATCTTTTAAAAAGTATATGCAACATTTCAAATACATCTCAACTTTGGATTTATTATTTTCTGGATTTAAAAAATCTTGGATAAATAATAATCTGTAAATTTGGAGAAGTTGTTATGATTTGGTCAACAAATTCAAAATATTTTTATTAATAAAAATGATTTTAAGTATATTTTTTTTAAATATATATGGGAGTAGGTTAAGCGAATGGCTGCCACGTGGCACTTTCAATGTGAGGCCGCCACGTGTATCCTTCGCATCTGTTTTAGTATTATCTGTTTTAGTATTATATTAGATATTAGATATTAGATACTATTAGATATTAGATATATTGATTGATTGATTGATTGATATATTGATTGATTGATTGAAATATTGATAAATAATAATCTGTAAATTTGGAGAAGTTGTTATGATTTGGTCAACAAATTCAAAATATTTTTATTAATAAAAATGATTTTAAGTATATTTTTTTTAAATATATATGGGAGTAGGTTAAGCGAATGGCTGCCACGTGGCACTTTCAATGTGAGGCCGCCACGTGTATCCTTCGCATCTGTTTTAGTATTATCTGTTTTAGTATTATATTAGATATTAGATATTAGATACTATTAGATATTAGATATATTGATTGATTGATTGATTGATATATTGATTGATTGATTGAAATATTGATAAATAATAATCTGTAAATTTGGAGAAGTTGTTATGATTTGGTCAACAAATTCAAAATATTTTTATTAATAAAAATGATTTTAAGTATATTTTTTTTAAATATATATGGGAGTAGGTTAAGCGAATGGCTGCCACGTGGCACTTTCAATGTGAGGCCGCCACGTGTATCCTTCGCATCTGTTTTAGTATTATCTGTTTTAGTATTATATTAGATATTAGATATTAGATACTATTAGATATTAGATATATTGATTGATATATTGATTGATTGATTGAAATATTGATATTGATGATATGTTAATAGTATGCATCATTTTAAAACTTTTTTTTTGTAATTTGTTTATTCATATCTAACAATAGGTATTATTTTAAGTCATTTTCTTACTTCTAAAATAAATGAATGAAAAAATGAATGAAGCATAAAAATATGTCAAAGAATAGTATAGTCTCTTACATAAATGCTAACTTAAATTTTATCTTTTAAAAAGTATATGCAACATTTCAAATACATCTTAACTTTGGATTTATTATTTTCTGGATTTAAAAAATCTTGGATAAATAATAATCTGTAAATTTGGAGAAGTTGTTATGATTTGGTTAACAAATTCAAAATATTTTTATTAATAAAAATGATTTTAAGTAAAAAATTTTTAAATATATATGGGAGTAGGTTAATTAAGCGAATGGCTGCCACGTGGCACTTTCAATGTGAGGTCGCCACGTGTATCATTCGCATCTATTTTAGTATTATATTAGATATATTAAATTGATTGATTGATTGATGATTGATATGATTTTTTAAAATTGGGGCCCATATATTTTGGGGCCCTAAGCCCAAAGCTTACTTGGTCAGAGTAAAGCACCACTCTTGAAGCGACGCCGGCTCTTCAAGAGAGCGAATTATATATATATATATATATGTAAGAGTTCGTTTGGTTCAGTGTGGGAATTGAAATTCCCGGGAAGTTACTTCATGGGAATTGAATTCCCGGGAAATCCAATTGACGGAAATTTTAAAAATATGTTTGGTTGATTTTTTATTCTAGGAGATTAAATGAAGGAAATGAAAATTTCCAGATTAAAAATGGGGGAAGTTGTACTTACCTAGGTGGACTACGTAAGTGAACTTCCTCTATTTGGGGGGAATTCAACTTCCCGGGAAGTTGAATTCCTGCATTTTATAATTTCAAAAATACCAACCAAACACCTGAATTTCTCATACTTCCTGGGAAGTTCTACTTCCTAGGTTTTTGGGTTGCCAACCAAACGAGCTCTAAGTATAAAGTTAGGGTTAGTACATTTCTAGGTATTTAATTAGAAGTTTTGTCGGTATTTTCTTGTAAAAAGCTCTCCATTAATTATAAAATGCTACCCAAACAATTTTTAAACTCAAAACACCATAAAGATTCTCAAAACTATTTTCTTTCAACATGTTTTAAATAAATAAATTTTAATTTAAACCTCCAAGAATGATAAAAGCACTCAATATATTTAAATTAGAATCCCCTAAAATCATTTTCTCTATTTTCATCCAACCCAATAATAACGAAAATGACATTTCCTCGCTGATTGATAACAAAAACATTGGGATTTATAGTTTTTTCTGATACACATATCGACGAATGTGACATTTTCTCGCTAAATGTGTGTTTCAACGACAAAAATATTCCTTGCATAACACAAAGATATGGAAAGGGATTAAATTTTTCTCATTAATGATTTTGAGCAATTTTCTCATTATAACTTTTCGCGACCAAACCAATAACAACAAATATACTAAAATGGAATTTTCTTGTCGATTACTATGTTTAGCAATAAATTCTTTCCTTGATAAACACATACATTTAGCGAGAAATTATAATCTTTATCGCTAATAAATATCATGGGTTTCACATAATTCAAACTGAATGTATAATTAAAAAATTGAAAATTCATCAATAAGTATATTTTTAGCAATGAAAACATTTTATAATAAAAATCCTTGAATTCTTCACTATAATCTTTATGGTTTAGGTGACTGCATTATGATAATAATTAGCGAAGAGCCAAAAAAAGTTATCATTGAATGCCACTTTTAGTGAGGAATATAAGGTTCTCACTAAAGTTCACCTACCCTTATACGACGAGCGGCTACGCTAGTTCCCAAAAGGCCACATTTACCGAGGAAAAATAAATTTTCGCTAAAAAGCCTTTCTATTAATCTAAATCAATTAGATTCAAGATGTTTTAAAAGTCGAACCTCAATTTGAATCAAATTTAAAAATGTGCTCATATATACTCGGCTTGTTTAGTAAACAATCGAACCCGAATCGAACTTTTTTCGAGCCTACATACTCACCCATATAACCGCCCTAGTTTCGATCTTAAGTGAATCTATATTCAAGCCTAAAGCGATAATTAATACAACAACACAACTATAATAAAAGAATTATGGCCAATTTGGTAAACACATAATTGGTGGGGGTAACTGAAACCGATCGATAGGGTAGCTAAAGCTGATGAATTATGGTGTTAAACATATGTTACATTCAATTTTTTAAAAGCTAGTAACATGTTTGGTAACCCTAGTTGATAAGGTAGCTGATACAAATTAGTTGATGAAAAACAAGAAGACGAATAAGTTTGTGAATAGAAAAAGGAAAACTATGATAAACTTTAGGTGAATAGTTTTTAAAAATTCAATTTCAAAGCTAATTAAACTACAATAAAATCTTATATTGATCTCATTGAAAACTTTATAATATTAAAATGAAAATCTTTAAAAAAAAAACTACTTAGTTGTCAAATGAACCCCAATATATATTCTATCTGTGAGAATTTTTTGCTAAGAACACAAACATAATATGTCCCCAAAATAAAATGAATTAAAATAACACAAATGAAAGTGTATACATATATATATATATATGAGTACAAAATCATTTACCCTTTACGAATAGCCGGTCTTCAAATATGAGAAGCCAACAAATGTAACTTGTTATGCCGGCCGCCAACGTTCCAACGTCTCTCTCTCTCTCTCAACTTAACGACCAAAATAAGTGAAATATGAGAAATTTGAGTGAAATGAAGAGATTATATAGGTTCCATTTCCATTTTCATACTACTAATAAATAGCTTGAAAGGGCAATTTGGTAACTGCAGTTTATAGTTCCAAACCGATAGCTGGCTCCACCGAGACACGGACATCATACCAACTACAAGACACAAGTTGACTTGCGAATTCAACTTTAAAAAACAATTATACTCCGTATAAATTTACCGCAAAATAATTAAAAAAAATACAGGGACTTTATTAATCTAATACTCCGTATATCAGTCTAATAAAATTTAAATCTTTCGATACAAAAAATAAAATTTAAATCTCTAAAATCAATTGATAATATGAAAAGTTGATTATCTATTTATATATATTAGCCTTATTTAATTGATAATTTTTATGTGTGATTATTTTGATCATGTGCTCGTACCCGGCTCATTTATGATATGAAACAAAGCTCGAGCTGAGCTTTTTTTTTGCAGTTCTGCTTGCTCATTATACAATAACTTAGAAGAAAATTTTAAAATTCCATAAAATTCGAGCTTAATTCGAACGAGTCGAGCTTTGGACTATTTTAAAAATGTGTGTGGAAAGATGTGAAATAACATCCACATTGATAAAAATATGAATCCAAGCCTTGTATATAAACCGGTGGGCTACCCCACCTAACACCAATTGGTTTTAGGATGGAACCCCACTCGCGGCTTGTGTGCTCGGCTTGGTTAGCGCGTGTGGACGCTTGGGCGGTTGACCCCCCGACGTCGTATGACCCGCCATGATTTAACAATGTGCTCATACTCGGCCCGTTTAGAAAATGAACTATTTCGAGCCGAATTTTTATTGAGCGAGTACGAGTCACGTATCACCCCGGCCTACCGCCTCATGGAGCATGGGTATTTTAATGAAACCTTGACCTTTCAAAGATGGAACATGCATCAACATTATTCGCGGTTACAAGGTGACTTGTGAGTTCAACCAAACAAAAATAAACTCTTAAAAAAAGACGTATGAATATGAACACCAACACGATGTCGCAAATACAAATCGTGGTTCCCATTATTAGATTTATTTTTCATAAATATAGCAACAAAAAAAAATCTCTTAATTTTATTTCGTTTGGAAAATTAAAGTATATTATAATAATTTTTGTCTTGTTATCAAAATACAAAAGAGTATGATGAGTAGCGTACTAGCGTTGGTTAGATCACATTCAATAACTTTTCTATTTTTAGAATTTTGCGAGTGTTTTTTTTAAGAATTTCAACTTTTTTTTGCCACACAGATTTCTTATCTCATTCTTTAAAATAAAAAATCAATAAAAAAATATATAACGGTCCGGAATTATAATTCTCGTGTTACGTTTCGAGAGATGAAACCCTTCGTTGGGATCTTACGCCCCGAATACAGATTGAAGGTTTGAAATCAACAATTGCGTTTTAAATGTGGGAATTTTCACCCAAAAACCGAGAGGGGCTGTTGGAATCCCCGGGATCAGTCCCTTGTACCTGCCCTATGGCCTAAGTCGTAAAACCCTTTTATCATACAAACTAGTGAATTTTCCAAAATCATACATAAGATTGCCACGGCGGAGCCGGGTCAAAACATGATCCAAATATTAAGTCCAAACCGTTATTATTTCAGTATAGTCAGAGTTTCAACTCTCTCTTTCCGCCATGTAAATACCCCACGGTCATGGAGCCAAATCAGCATCAATAGTAGTAAGCATAATGGATACCTAAAAACATTGATAGTGAGCGGGATCAGATGATGCACACTTGACTCTTTCCCCACCCTAAGTACACACATACGTTATACCTAATAATCATGCTTCTAGATGCAATGTGGAATATTAACACACTAGCATGTCCCTAATTTGCAAGTGCAGAATAATAATTAAGGTCTTAGCAAAGAATGTCATGTGGCATATACATACATACATACATACATACATACATAGAAACATATATATATATATATATATATATTGAAGAGAAGGTGGTGGTGACCGGAGAGGAAGGTGCTACACGGGAGACGACGGTGACCGGAGACGTCCGAACTATTGAAGACTCTAGAGGCGCTCGCTCATCTCAGACGACGGCAGAGAGGAACATTGAAGAGAAGAAATGAAGAATCAACTCACTGGAAAGCGTTTGATAGGGTTTGGGGGTATAGTAGTAATTTTACATATAAAATACAATTATATAATATAAATCGAGTAACAGGTCGGGTGACGGATGAGGAATGTCTTCACCCGAATCCGACCCGATCTATCACCCGTTCACCCATCACCCATTTAATATCCGCTTTATTTCATATTTCGGTCGCTTTTTCGGGTCGGGTGAGACGGATATCTATCGAGTGCGGGTGAAATTGTCATCCCTAGTAATTATATTGAAGAACGGAGTAGGAGATATAAATAGGGTCGAAATATTCTAGAGGGGGGTGAATAGAGTATGGAAAATTTTCGCAGTAGTAGTGTCAAGGCCTTGGGAATGAATATCAAAATCTTGAAACGGAACTCAAGATCTTGACTAATCTCATAAACCTATTGAATTGTATATGAAAATTTAAAAACGTTAATGTAAAATGTGGAAATTAAAGCACAATGGACACACGATATGTTTACGAAGTTCGGCCAAATTGTGTGGAAAATTTGGCCCCCCAGACTCTGCTCCGGTGGGACAAACTGGGAATGTTGTTGTTGTTGTTGTTTTTGTTGTTGTTGTTTGCCTCTTAATCAGTCTACGTCTTCGCCTAGGGTTATCCAGCCCGTAGGATTTAACTCACTATTATTTCACTTCTTTAGAGTTCTAGATACAACCTAGAAGAACTTCCCTTCTTCTAACACCTTATAGTCTACCCTACTACTATCTAGTTAATTCAGATCCTAGTGAAACAATAGCCTAATTACACCGTAATGTAGATATGTTTGAGTATAGGAATACTCTTAGTATAACACTTATAATTTTATCCTATATCACTCTTTTGTTTTTCTTACTCTCTCACTTAGAAGTAAAGCACAATTACAATCAATGAGAGACAGAAAAAAGCCAACAGGAAGATTGATTGCAATGATGAACGCTTTTGCTTGCAGATAAATGCTTGACTTGTATCTTCCTTTTTATAGGCTGCAGGGGCTGAATTTTGACCGCTTGAATTCCAACCGTTTGAATTCAAGTCTTCAATTCTATTCTTCCACAAAATCAGATTTTAGGTTGCACAGAGTCTGCAACAACCCTACCACCCTTGTCTAGGCATTTGAAGTTTAAATTCATTCCACCAAATCTCCATATAATCTTCAACAAACTCTATCCAAACAAATCCATCTATATCCAAGCAATATCTAGATAACTAAGGAAACCTATATGTTTAGCACCCCTGACCGAAAATTCTGGCTCCGCCACTACACCAAGGTAAGGGATTATTTGAAGCACTATATTCATAAGGATAATCATTACTTTTCCCTACCAAAAAACAAACGGAGGGTTAGGGCTCATTTGTTTAGATAACTAGGGAATGGAAAGGTAAGGTATTAAATTTTATACATAAAATATATATGATCACCATTTTTTGTGAGCTTGGAGGAGAGGATGGGGGTGATTATTAGCCCATCCTAGAGGTATTAGTTACCCCCTCCAAATTAGGGAATAGAAGGGTAACACATTTGTATGAAAAATGGGAGAAGAAGGGGATTGATTAGAATAGTGATCAATGAATCTTAACTTAAATATGGACTATATTCATAAGGGTAATCATTACTTTTCCCTACCAAAAAACAAACGGGGGGTTAATTCTTTCTTCCATTGTGGTTTATGTGTGATTTTCTTACTTTGTCTCTAATCCTTTCCAATTTTATCCTCTTAATCTGTCTAATTTATACCGGTTCCATTTTACTACATGAGTTTTGGCAAAATTAGCAAAGTTAATTTTCAATTGCGCTTGCGTCTTTGTTGAAGATATATGGAACAAAGAAGATATATGGCTTCCTAAAAAGAAAACACCACCAATTTGTGGTCAGAGTATTAAATTATGTGGTCCACATGTGTTGTATAATTTTAGAGGTGGCAATCAGGTTGTTCGGGTCGGATTCTATGGAAACCGAGATCGATTTGGGAATTTCTTATGTATTGAAAACTTAACCAGAGTAATGGAGATACAAGTATATATATACACAACTAACAACATCTTAAGCTAAACTAACAACTTAACTAACTAATCTTCTAACAAACCCGAAACCATCAACCATTGGGCCGGACAACCGGTTGATGAAGATTCCATCCTTTAGCAGCAGCAAGAGCAAGGATAACACGAACAGTTGAGAGTTTAGCAACTGGGGAGAAGGTGTGTTTATAATCTTTGTCCTTCACTTGGTTGAACCCCTTTGCTACCAGCCTTGCCTTATGCCTTTCAACAATCCCATCAGCTCTATACTTGACCTTGAAAACCCACTTACAACCTATAGCCTTTTTCCCTGGAGGCAAAGAAGTGAGTTCCCAAGTGTGATTGTGATCCAGAGCATGGAGTTCTTTAGCCATAGCTTCTTCCCACTCAGGCTTCCCTTTAGCTTGATTGTAGGTGTGAGGCTCAAAAGTATGAAGCATGAGAGCCAGGGAATGGACATAGGAAGGGGATAAATGAGTGAGATTCTGAGCAGAGAAAACTCCAATGGTTTGGGAAGGGGAGCTGTCTGTTCCAGAAACATGATCTCTAGCAGGCAGATAGGAACAAATAAAGTCATTGAATCTGGTAGGATGAGTAACTTGCCTGGAAGATCTTCGAGGATGAATGGACTCAATTCCATTGTCCTAAGGCATAGGGTTGTGACCAACAACACCATTATTATGATCAACAACAGATGATGGGAGAGGAGTGACCCTATCAGGATCATGAGGTTCAGTAGGGAAGAGTCTTTCAGGATGAGGAGAATCGGTAGGCGGATTTATATGATCAGTATGAGGGATAACCAGATCATCATCACCACAGTCAGAGTGTGTTGGAAACACATGATCAGGTGGAAGAGGTTGTGAACCACTGGACTTGAAAGGAAATACTTTTTCCTGAAACACCACATGTCTTGCAACAAAAACAGTCCTGTTGGAAAGATCATAAACTCTATAACCCTTTTGACCATTAGCATAACCCAGCAAAACACACCTCACAGCAGTAGGAGCAAACTTATCTCTGAGAACCTTGCTCTTAGAGGCATAGCATAAACAACCAATGACTCTAAGATCATCATAAGAAGGAGGAGTATGATGTAAGGCTTCAAAAGGAGTAGTCCATCCAATGATAGGGGAAAGCAGTTTATTAATGATATAGGTTGCACTAAGGATGCACTCACCCCAAAATCGACTAGGAAGATTAGCATGGAGAAGTAAAGATCTGGCAGTCTCAACTAAATGTCTTTGTTTCCTTTCCACACGACCATTTTGTTGAGGAACTTCAGCCACATATCTTTGATGTAAAATCCCTTTGGAAGCAAAGAAATCCTTACATCTCTGCTGAGTAAACTCAGTGCCATTATCAGTTCGAAAGCACTTCACATGAGCATTGAACTGGTTCTCTACCATAGCAACAAAACTGACTATCACAGAAAAAACCTGGACCTTGTCTCTTAACAAAAAAGTCCAAGTCCATCTTGTATGATCATCCAAAACAGTAAGAAAATAACGAGCACCAGTAATTGAAGCAATTTTGTAAGGTCCCCACACATCCATGTGGACAAGATCAAAAGCATGCTCAGCAAGTGACATGCTCCTAGGAAAAGGAAGTCTATGATGCTTACTCATGGCACATACATCACAAAAATATGAATCCAAACTAGAACAATTGCAGAAAGGAAGTCTTTTCATCTTGGAAAGGGATGAGTGACCTAGACGAGCATGTAACAGATGCAAATCATTGACACCATTGTTTGATTTGCAATTATTGACAACTACCTTATTGTTGCAAGTAAACTGTAAAGGATCATCAGCAATCAACTTGTATAGCCCTCCTTTAGCTTTACCTCTAGTGATAACATCCTTAGTTGTAAGGTCTTGAAGAATGCAAGCAACATCATTAAGTCTCAATTCCAACAATCCACCCGTCA
This sequence comes from Persicaria maculosa, assembly GCA_963922045.1. Taxonomy (NCBI): domain Eukaryota; kingdom Viridiplantae; phylum Streptophyta; class Magnoliopsida; order Caryophyllales; family Polygonaceae; genus Persicaria; species Persicaria maculosa. The sequence goes on along the minus strand of OY998258.1, from coordinate 68,399,012 downwards.
GTAGCTTGGACACAGACATCAGGTTGTGGTGAAAACCAGGTACATAGAGCACATGTCTCAACACAAAGCCTTTAGAAATCACTATAGTGCCAGAGTACCTTACAGTCTTGGTAGTACCATCGGGCAAACCAAGGATCACTAACTTCCTTAATGCATGTATCTCAGTGAAGATAGATGCATCAAAGGCAATGTGATCGGTAGCACCTGTGTCTATTATCCAAACAAACTTACTTCCTTTTGTATTCAACACAGACATAGGTGTGTGTATATTACCTACAAAGTTCACTGCATCATGGTTCAGATTAAACTCATTGCCATCAGCTGGTCCTTTTCCCTTCATCATGTGCATCACTTCCTGGTAGACAATAGCAATGATCTCTGGAGCAACTTTCTGAGTAGAAGATTCACAATCAAGAGGACTGTCACGGCTTGCCACCTCTTCAAACTGAGCCACAAAATTCCTTCCCTGAGGTTGCTTATCTTTCTCACTATCTCGAGGACCTGTATACCAGTATGGATATCCTATCAGCTTGAAGCAATCCTCCTTTAGGTGACCTTTAGCTCCACAGTAAGAACACTTTCGGTCATACTTGGCCCTCTTTTGCTCTCGCTTAGCTTGTTCATACTTGGACAGCTCCCCCTGGCCCTGACGTTGCTGAAAAGCTCTATTAGCAGCCATGGCACTGGACTTACCCTGCACATTCATACCAGAGGTGATCTCTTTCTGGCGCTCTATCTGCAGCACCATATGAAAGGCCTTGTTGACACTCGGCAGAGGTTCCATAGAAAGGACTATGTTCCTGATGTTCTCAAAGGCATCAGTAAGCCCCATGAGGAATTGCATCAATTTTGCTTTCACCTCCCTTTTGAGCATCCTTTTTATGACAGTACACCTGCACTGAGCAAGAGCTCCACATTCACAGTTTATAATTCCCTCAATCACAGTCAATTCATCCCACAGCTTCTTCAATTTTCCAAAATAGGTAGCAACACTTGCATTATCCTGCCTAATGTTGATAAGTTCTCGGTGCAGTTGATATACTAGAGGCACATTAGATTCAGAAAACCTTTCTGAGATCTCATCCCATAATTCCTTTGCCGATTCAACATACATAAAATTCTCGGCTACTTCCGATGTCATCGAGTTTATTATCCAGCACATCACCATATAGTCGGCTCTAGTCCATTTTTCTAATTCATCAGCATCATCTAAAGGTTTTATGCACGCACCTGAGATGAAACCGAGTTTCATCTTAGCTCCCAGGGCCATACGGATCCCTCTGCTTCAGCTGGAGAAGTTCAATCCATTGAACTTCGTCTCCACCAGCATCATCCCTGGATGATCAGATCCAGAGAGAAAGAAAGGATTGTAGGCGATGACTCCTTGATTCAGCATTTCTCCAATACGATTCCTGTCACCGTTTCGAAGATCATGAGCTCTTCCTTCATTTCGAAGATCCTGAACTCTCCCTTCATTTCCTTCCTCCATGATTGCAGATCCACAGAGCAATCAATCTCAGCTTCAAGCGAAGCACTCGATCAAGCCGAGATTGTAAAGACCGGGAAATTTTATAATATTAAATTATTAAAATAGTGATTTATAATCATTTCGATTTCTAAGATTTGGAAGGTTTGGAATTTCCGTCCTTGAGATATTGGTTTTATTCTAAGTATATCAAAACGAGTTCCGGCATTATTTAATTGGAAATTTAAAATATGTTATACTCTTCTTTTATATACCGAAAATTAGAAAATTGAGAAGTATTTTAAACACATCGGGATAAGGTCGAGTGAGCGGGTTTCAGATTTATATTCCGGGTATTTGACATTTGGAGTTTTGGGACCATCTTAAGTTGTATTCTTTTTCCCTTCCTACCTTGGATTTCTACAAAAGTAAAAGCTCACCCTTTTGTCCCCTTGCCTGCAACTCCCACGCCAACTGTGCACCTCCCTCAGTTGATTTCAGATTGCAGCAACACCCACTCCATCCTCTCCCTCTTGCCTCGCATTTCTGTCCCTTGCAAGGACACCCATCAGAAGAAACACCCTCCTCACCCTCACCTCTCCATCCCTTTCTTTTGAAGCACAGATCTGCAACCATCGAGCACCAAACCGAGCCATTCTTCTCTCTCTTTTCAACCAAGCCCGGATCCACTCCACCATCGCCTCTTTTGAACCTAGCGTCGCCCTTCACTGATGAAAGCCGCACCCTGTTCTCTGTCACCTTTGTCGCCGACGTCGCCACCAGTAACCACCCCATTGTTCTTCCCTCTTCCTCTCGACGAGCAGCAGCAAGAGCGCAGTGGACCCCTCCCCCGGAGCCTCCGTCGAGCAGCCGTCAGCAGCTCCCCAACCTTCCAGCCGAGCCCGGAGCGCCACCAGAGCACCACCATCGAGCCTCCCTCGCTCCTCGCTCCTCCTGTTTTCCGATTTCGAGGTCGTTCACGATTTCTTTCCGTTTCGATTCTAATCTTCGTCAAAACGCTCCTTACTCATCCCTCCCTATACCTAGGTTAAACGCGACGCCGTCCCTCCTGTGTTGCAGCCGGATTCGCAGTCGGAAAGCTACCAGTGGCGCTCGGAGATTCCCCGGAATCGCGATGTGAGTCTCCTCCTTCTCTCCACTTTTTCTGTGCGCGTTTCATCCTTTCGGTGTGGGTCACGGTCGAAAACTTGTGTCGGTTGACTGGGCTAAGTCTGGGCCGGAAAGGGAGTCTCCGGCGAGTCCTTTTTCTTCCTTCTTCCCTTCGGTCTTCCGTTCAACATTCCAGAGCTCTGTTTTGTGTTTTTGGGAGAGATAGTGTGAGCTGGGCCTAATTTTTGGGCCGGATCCGAGTTCGGTTTCGGGTTGGGGAGTGTGATATTTGGGCTTGATGGGTTTTGTTTTACAAATTGTTAAGTTGTTGTTGTGTTATATATTACATGTTATGACTATATGCTATGATTTATAATTAATTATTGTTAGATTATTGGATTATTACTATTATATGTTATTTTGAATTTTGTGATAATATATATTTTCTGAAAATATTATATGTTATTATTATTAGATATTGTTAAAAGATGTGATTTTTGGTTTTTGATCTATAAATGGGGTTTATAAGATGGATTTAATTTGATGATTATTTTAGACAAATATTATTGGTAATTTAATTTAAAAGGGGTTTTCAAGCTTATGGATTATCTCTCAAATGATTTATTGTTTGAAAACCAAAATGCCGGAATATTTTGATAAAACAAGATTTTGGGTTGACTTAGAAAATGTGATAATTCCTCTTGATTTGAACAAGTACGATTGGAGAAATTGTTTTGAATATGAGTTGACTTAGCTTGAGATTTAAGAATTGGAAAGTTTTTGGAAGAATGATTTTGGTTGATGTTGATCGTATCGGAAAGGTTTTGAAAAAATGGTTTCACCATCGATTGGTTTTGAGGATGTTGAGGACTTTGATTTTGTGCGTATGAATGTTGGTCCGGTGGCTTATGGAAATAGCTTGATGATAGGTGTGTATTGCTTTTGGATCACTTTGGACTTGCATTTGGGCTCTTGCTTGTGTTATATTGTTGTTCTGCATCTTCAGGTAAGTTCCCTAGGGACCTTACTCAGGTTGGACATTCATGCCTATTGTTGCATTTTATGTTAGGTGTTGCATATGCATAAAAGCATGCCATGTAGTATCCTGCTTAGGTTGCACAAATTGAATGAGCATCTGCTTACTTATTGCGTTTGAAACAGAACGGCCGTTATCTGTGATAGTCCTAGAGTCTTTGCTAGGGTCATAGGGTAGCCCAGCCTCATCGGGTACCCTGAGTCAATCGAGTCATGAACTTCCTTATATTATGAGATGCCTGCGGGCATTATTGTGGAGCGGGTTAGGCATGCGTGCCGCCCGATTATGATGGAATGCATTCACGAGCTGGCCAGTCTCCGCCCTATCGGAAGAGGGTGGAGGTAGGAGAGGGATATGCCACTTGGCATTGTCTTGGGCCCTTTACAGTATTTTTACACATTACTATAACTAGGAGAATGCTAGTGTGTTTGACTTTCGTACTGCATTAGAGCATCTTTATTAGGTATAGCACATACTATGTGGCCTCAACGAGGACTGCCGGTCCCGCATGAGTGGCTCGATCTGACTCCTTTCCCCGTTCTTTTTTTTAAGGTATTTTCTGCAGATTTTGATTGATCGATGTCTATATGACGGGGTTCCCTTTTTGCGAATCAAAGAGCCTGGCTAAATCTCTAACTCATTATAAATGGTAATCATCCACTTATGTTTTGGTTTTGACCCGGCTCTGCCGTGGCGCTTTGTATCTTAATTTTGCTTCCGTCTTGCTTTCGTTTGAAATGAATTTCGCGAGTTAGTCCCTAAGACAGGTTAAGGGTACCCAACAACCCTACGATATTTTCAGGGTTCGAAATCCCTCTTTATTACTAACCATAAAAATGAGTTTGAAACCTCGACCCGTACCTGGATTGTAAGATCCGAACAAAGGGTTTCATCCCTTGAAACGTAACCCGAAAATCATAATTCTGGGCCGTTACAGAGATCTGCACTCCAACCGATTCGCGCAAATCGATTAGTTTTCGAGCACCACAGGCTCTGATACCATATGGAAACCGAGATCAATTTGGGAATTTCTTATGTATTGAAAACTTAACCAGAGTAATGGAGATACAAGTATATATATACACAACTAAAAACATCTTAAGCTAAACTAACAACTTAACTAACTAATCTTCTAACAAACCCGGAACCATCAACCATTGGGTCGGACAACCGGTTGGGCCTTCGGCCCACTATATCCTTCTACAGATTCAGATATATCCATTCGGGTTTAGTTAGATGTCGGATCGGGTCCAGAGGTGGATGTTCCTAAGGCCAATAGGAACAGCTTTAGATCTGTAAAAAAATCGTATGCTATATTTTAGGATGGAGAATCACTGAATCAATATCTTAATTGAGGCAAATCCATGGCAGCTGGTGAATCCACATGCAACTGTGCACCTCCTTGAACGCGAGTGAACTTCTCCTCATGATGTGATCGGCGAAATTCTATCTTATCTACCAGTACCAGATTGAAATCTCGCAGCAATTCTCGATCGAACACCGGTCATCGAATACACAGGGCGAATATCGCCGTCCACGGGGACTAGAGAGATTAAACTCGAAATTGTTGTTGTCATCTTATTCCTAGCAATCAGATTCTAGATCTCCTCTGTGACTACGTCTTCGCTCCTAAATTGGGTTACTTTACTTCCCTAATTTCTCTCAAAGAATCAAAGTCAAAGCTGCCCCGCCGAGTGCCGAACTGGCGAACTTTCGACTTAGTAAGCTACTCGTCATGTACGACTGTACATGTTCAATTTTGTGCAGCCTAATTGTTTCAATTGAAATTTTCAGATCTGCGAGACTGCGAAAGTGAATATTATGAACATCAAGTAGATCGATCTAGGAGAGCATAATATAGATGATGTATTTTTTTTACAGCCTGTTTCAATTGAAATTTGTTCCATGAACTCAAAGTCTCAAATTTATGAACATCAATTTTTTGCAGCCTGATTCAATTGAAATTTCTGCCAACCCCCTCATTGTTTTGGTTGAGGACCCGTCGCTGGTCGAGTATATTATATGTTCAGTCGGGTTCGAATCGAGTTGGGTAAGTTTACGTCAAATGGATTTCAGGTTGGGTCGGGTTCAGGTTGATCGAGTCAAGTCACATTAAGTTTTATTATAAAATAATGATTTTTTCCTCTTAATTATTAACTATTAATTAAACTTCATTTGTTTAGTATATTAGGTCTCATTATATGTAACTCATGTTATTTGGGTACTAAAAAAGAAAAGAAAATTAAAGTAATTATAAGGATAAGTCGGGTCAAGGACGGATCGGGTATGGATCGGGTCGGGTTTGTCTATGTTCGTGTCAACTCGGGTATCGGATCAAAATGAATCGGGCTTAGCTTCGAGTTGCGCATGACGCGTACACTAGATTTTCGACTATCGATTAGATTTGGGTTTGGGTGGGTCGAGTCGAGTTTCCAGGTCGGATTAGATTTTGCTAGCTCTATATAATTTCTATAAAATATTATCGATGTGCATGTTTATTGTCCGTATTGATTTTTGCAATCTCTCTCGAGATAATAGGTTTTTTTTATTATATGTTTTGTTGTGGAAATTCAAATATCACAAGTTGAAGGTCCTTATAGTAGGTTGAATGGGTGATCATATAAGACATATTGAAGCATTACTACAATATATTTTTCTTCAAGTCTAGCTTTAGTCAGTAAACAATGCTAGATTCGCACACAAGGGGAAGATGATGAACAGGGCCGTGCCGAATATTTTGAGGGCCATGTTAAAAAACTAAAAGCGATCATATTAATTAATTGATTACTATTTGATGGGAAAATGTTGATTTTATAATTATATTTATTATATTAAAATATTGCCATATTTATTAAATTTAAAAATAAAATAATCAAAATTTTTAAGAATAAGAACAACATCAAATGCCTTTAAACACTTTTTTCTCTATAGGGATTTCGGTGGTTCTAAAAAAAATAGGATATACTTTTTACTTTTCATATATGTATTCTTCTTATTCCATTTATAAAATTTAAATAATTTTATTTAAAAAAAGTGGGCTTTGCAAGTGTAGTTAATCTTATAAAATATTGTAATTTTTAGTTTCACATCAAATGTAAAAATAAATAAATGAAATGAAAGAGTAAAAAATGACATATAAAAAAACTTTGCTAGTCTGGCAGTTCGGTGGAAATCGAACAAAAGTGCGTTTCGGTGGGAACGAACACGCGTTTGAGAGGTAAAACCCACATGTCCGAACCGCTAGGCTATCCGGTAGTTCACGTATGTACAGGGAAGAAAGTTATTTATATATAAATACTAGCTAGTCAGAATACTATAATGGGCCCCAAAAATTTGGGAGCCCTGTTCGATAGATCCACCTGAACATGCTTGTGCACGGGCCTGATGATGAAGGATCATCCCAATCCTGAAGAATGTTTTTGATCTAAATTGCAAATAACAACCAAATTCAGTATTTTTGAGAAGCAAACTCGTCTGCAGTTATGGAAGGTTTTTGAGGTTTTCAAGTGGGAGAATGGAGAAATAGTCTTACATGAACATTGTAAAAGACTTTAAGGGCTACAATTCATGTGAGGAACTCAAGGTCATATTCCGGGATTACGGAATAGAAAAAGTGGTTGAAAGCAAGGCTGCAGAATTCGTTCTTGTTTTGAATTTGTTCAGTATTTGGGCCATAACTTGGGTTTTACAAGCCCGATTTTGATGATTCAAGAACCCGAATTCATATACTCGTCAAGAACTAAAGGTTTGATGAAGAGATCAAGCCCAATTTTGTTAATGAGAAGATCAAGAATTGCCCCACGGGATCAATAGTCCCCAATAAGCCACGAAGCCTATCGATGAAGGAGCTTCCGGGCGAAGCTGCTGCAATCACCTCCGGAGGCGACGATAGCACCACCGGCCACACACCTGCCGCCACAGCAGCAGCAACCTCCTTGTCCTAGGGCGATAGTGCAAGAACTCACCGGAAGTAGAAAATCTCATAAAGTAAGGGAAAAATATGCATTTGGTTGGTATTTTTAAAATCTAAAAACTCAAGAATCTAGAAAGTTAAATTCATTCAATTTGGAAAAAGTTCACTTATCTAATCTCTAAGTTCAACTTCCACCCTTTTTAATATGAAAATTCTCAATTCCTTCATTTAAAAAACCAATCAAACATATTTTTAACATTCCCACATTCCCATGATCTGAACTTTATGAGAATTCAATTCTCATGAAATAAGTTCTCGGGAATTTAAATTCCCACATCAAACCAAACGAGCCCTTATATTGTCACACAATTTCACATTCAACCCTCTAAATTCATAGAGGGTAAAGGTTTGTCAAGCACTCGTAGAAGAAAATCATTTAAATTGCCAATGATTATCTACTTGTCCTAATAAAATAAAAGTGCACAAGAATCAAACAAATTTATCAAGACATTATACGGCAGCAAAAGAACACTCGGCATCTCAATTTGTGCAGCTTGCAATTCTTCTTTGAAGACACGACCAATATAAACTCCAAACCCGGCCTCATCATATTGTTAACTTGATTTAATATGTAAATCCTTTGTCAAGAAACAAGAGGACGATGGTATGCTTTCGTATGGATTGTTGAATGTAGCGACATTTCCAGGCCGTGAGAAGACAATCTGATTCGTTTTGAAGAAACACAAGAGGATCAGGTGGTGAGAGCAAGGAACAAGCATTTGTTGCCCTTTCAACTAGAGCGCCTCGAGTGGAATGAGAACAAACATATATTTTTAAGAGATACCTGATAATTTTCTAGGGTTCTTGATTTGAACCCAGCTCCACAGTAGTCGAAATAATACTCCCATGTCCGAATGAACTTCTCATTAAATCCAAGTGAGAGAATTTCTCTGAAATTGAACAAAATGGAATACTAGTTAACAATTAACATGGAGTATATGATAAAAACTTTGCATGAGTTTCTCATTATCAAGAAAATGAAGTTTCTTTTTAATCTACTGCAGAATTATACACTGTTATGTTTCTTCCACCGCAAAAAAAAAAAAAAAAATAAGTAAATAAAAATATGTTATATTTACACACCTCTGGTGCTCCAAAAAGTTCTTCCTCCAGCAACGTAGAGTTTGATAGTAATGGATTCCAATGTTTTCAATTTGCTCTACACTGCATAAACAAGCAAGAGTTGAAACTTTTAGTGATAAGAGAGTATGAGAGGTTACTCACACTGCAGCTGCATTTTGATTGTGGTATTACCATAGCCTCGATGAGGCTGCCATAGCCGAGGTTACTCTGCTCAAAGCAGGCAGGCATCCTCCAGGGAAAATGTATTCTTTTATGAAATCTGAGCTTTGTCTGTACTCGTCATAACGCTGATCTGGAATTGAAATGAACTACAAGAATGAAGACTGAACTAGTCAGCAAAATCCTTTCAAACTAACTGAAGAGATAAAGTTGTTTTGCAATGACATGAAATCCATTACCTGTAGAACAAGAAGTCCATTATCCGATAGAACAGAATCACAACAATGGAAAAAATCTTCCATATATTCATGGCCAACAGCCTCCAACATCTCACTGTAAAGATGAGTTTAAACAGTTAAACCACCAAAATTAGGTTACAATAGCCTTTTCCATCTAAGCTCAAAATAATCTCAGTGGAGAGAGGTCTAACCAAGAAATAATTCGATCATATTTGCGCATATGAGGTAGTTGACGATAATCACAAAGAAGAAATTTGATGCGATCCTGAAGGCATGAAAATAACAAAAATTATAGCAAGGAAAATAATACAAATATGTACTCATTGTTGAAATAAGGTTGTGGAAAGAAAAAAAAAATCAAAGTGCACTTTCAAATTTTAGAAATTGAATTAGTGTGGATTAAAATTCTGTTGACATCCATTTAGCATTCAAATATTATAATGTGCAGCTTAATCTTAGTCCTATCAATTTTTTCCTATACACATCAATTTATTATGCATTAAAAAGCAAACGTCATATAATAAATATGAGAAAATGGCGCATTATAAAATTAAGTTGACCTGCAAACTAGTAACAAAGATTTGAGGAGCTACAGGAGAGCTCATAACCCAATCAATAAATCAACAATACCTGAAGGCCAGCTTCCTTCACCCTTTGCTTTGCAAATCTTAGTTGTTCCTCGGACAGAGTAATCCCAGTGTATTTGCAACCAGTACGTCTTACAGCTTCGATGGCTAAGCTTCCCCAACCACAGCCTATCTCTAAGAGTTCGTGGTTTTTGTCGATTTTCGCCTAATTGATTTAGCAGGTTATACTATGTACAAGATGATCGCAAACAAAGCCATCGCATGATTTAGCAGGTAAAAGATGATCGCAGACACACCTTTTCAATGAGAAGATGTATTTTCCTAAGTTGTGCGTCCCTCAAATCTTCGTCCGCAGACTGCCATCCAATAAATAAGACAGTAAATGTCTAAAACATACCATTTGCAACAAACATGTAATTGTACACATGCAAGGAAGAAGAAAGAATCATCATTTCTGACCTTAAATACAGCGCCAGAGTATGTCATAGTATCATCCAAGAATAGAGAAAACATGTCATTACTCTGCAATGGAATCAAAGTAATAATTAAATTCATCTATTCTACATGTCTCACCAAAAAAAGATGTAGTATCTCCCAGAGAAATTGCAAAAGGCACACCAGCAAATCTTGTGTTGCATATTTTTTTGCAGCACATACAAATAGAAGTTTATAAACAAAATATCAATGTGAATACTTATGGTAATTTGAAGAAGTTCTAAGGACTAGCATTGACCACATAGTGAAAACTATATCCATCATAACATGTGCCTACGGGAAAATACTGATTTGGGTACAATTTATTTGACTAGGAACCAAAAATAACCAAACCCAATTGATCCCCAAATTTCAGTTGAAACCAGGTTGGGTTGAATTCAACCCATTGGGTCAACCTTAAAAGAAACCATAATTTTATTTAATATCTAAAATAAAGGATTAAAAAGTATAAAATTAAACCCTAAAATTTCAGTTCATAGATCCACATATTATAAACATGTACTTGCAAGCCGTAAAAATTAAGTGACCAAATCATAGATTTACAATACCAGGTCATAATGGCGAGAGATATTCCTACGAGCTTGAGTGAGTGTGTTTCGCCTTGAAAAATGATGGTAAAAATATTTTGCTGAAGCTATTCCGGCTGTGAAAAGCATAGGTGTCCACCAACCCCTGAATTTAATCAGAAAAGGAAAAAATACACAAATGAGATAACAAGGCAATCCAATATTGTATAGATTTCTATGAAGGGTGGGCTCCATACAAAGGATAGACTTTCCTTTGTAGAAATTGACCAGATCTGCAACCTTAGAACTATTAATTTTTAAGTGCAACTTCTGTGGAACTGTATGGGAAAAGATTAAACTGTGGTTGGACTTGACAAGGGGAATGTCGAGTCTTTCTAGTGGGGCTAAATGGCTTAAGAAGGAAGGAAGAGGGTACCCATGACTAAACTAGACGAAGAAGATTGGGCTTGCTACAAATGGTTGTGCAGATTTCGGTTTATACCGGAACCGAATCGGTAAAACAGGACTTGAATCCGAACCGGATATTCCAGAATGGTTTTCAGTTGGTAGTTTGGGTGAATTCAGGTTCCGGTTCAGGTTTGGTAATAACTGGCAGTTTACCGGTTAATGCCAGAACGAACCGAAATGTTAATTGTTGTAAGAAAATGTTGTGCAATGTGTTTAAAGGTTGAATACAGTTAATTGATAATTTCTTTAGATACCCACTCTTACCATTCCAAATTTAAATAACAAAATATCAAGTGAATGGAGAAGGTAGATTTCATCACCTTACTCGTTATTTTATCTGCTATACTTATAGCTATAAATCACTTTAAATCCGTTGACATATACTATATCTCCTATCCTGATATACTATTACAGTATAATGCTATACTATTATTCAGTGATTTACAAGGGAGTCTGTTACATTTTCAAAAGCTTACAGAGTAGTAGGGGACAACACTAAGAGTTTAACTTCTACAGCACCTATCAAGGATTCTTTGTTTAATTGTAATTGTTAATTACCGGCTTATTGCTACTTTGCCGGGTTTTTTCATTCACAATTTACTTGTTGGATGTGATTATTAACATTTTCTGGATGCAGTATAATGATCTTTGTGAGTTTGCTTTGGTATTCACATTTGGTTTGCTTTCTAGAATTTTAAGCATATATATTGTTTATTTTTATAAATAATTATTTGAAAGATTTACTATGCATTATTTCATTACCGATTTAAATAAAAAACATGATATTATCAAAAATAAATTAAGGATAAAAATAACTTTATTTAATTCCGGTTGTTCCGAATCCAGATCAGTTGGAGATTTTCCAGGCCTGGTTGTAAACCGAACCGTTATCGGTCTGGTTATCGGTTGGAATAATTAGAATATTCTGGTTCTGGGTTTTCCGGTTTCGTGCCAGTTCTGGTCGGGTTTAAACTGATGCACATGCCTTTTAGAGTATTGATCCTTGCATTGACAGTACAGGATCAAGATACATGTGTATGGTAATGCTTGTCTTGTGCCCATGTAACTTAAAATACATGACTCACACTTACATGTTTTGGGTGCTTTGGGTAGCTTTCATTTTGGTCCCATGGTTCGGCCCTAGACTCTTTTATAAGTTACCACCAGTGTAAGGGCCGACAAGATATCATCTATAATATTTATACATTTGGATGTGTGTGTGTGTGTGTGTGTGTGTGTGTGAGAAAAGCAGAGCCTCCTCTTACAAGAGTAGCAAGCATGATCATACCTTTTACCAACAGGTCCTGAAGCAAATGAGTTTAAATCTCTATTGGCAATAAATACCTGCACAAGAGAATTTAGAGGTAAGGAACACATTTGAAAGATGGATGTTGCAGAATAAACATCTTTCTTACCATGAAAAGGTTTAAAAGACCTTCACTTTTATCTACAAGTGAAAAATCTCCATTGATGTATGCATCTGCAAGCCCTAAATCAGCCTCCATACTAACCTGTCATAAGACAAGTTCATAAGTTGCAACTTCATATTGGACCACAATCAAGTAAGCTGTTCACATTTGTCATCCATAAAATTCCAAAACTAACTTAGAGAAGATGTCATGTGACCCAGGTCAAATGCAAGTCAAGGAGTACCTTCTGGTAGAACTGGGGGTTATGAACTCTTAATGCCACCTTTGGTGCATATTTCTTAGCAGTACCTTGAAAGGTTATAATTCTGCCACCATCCTCAAATATGCTGTAGTTACCGAAACAATGCCTTCATTAGCAAGATCACGTAAAAAGGGAAAAGCAACGCATTTTGGACAACTAATGTCATAAGAGAGAACTAGGAAACATGAAAGTGCAAGTTGATTCATCCATATAAAGGAGAAAACAACATGACATTAATGGTTGATAAATTAAGATTAGTTGCAAGCATCAAATTAGCTGCTAGGAGAACTGGTAGATGTAATTTAAACAACCAAATCTCAAAATGAGACTTGTAATTATGATCAGAAGACAATCATCATTTATTTGGAATCACATTTTGAAAATTTACAAGGACGTATACCAGGCACTCAGGCAGCACACAAAATTTCCATGATATAGAAGATTAATCAGATTTAAGTTATTATTGAATACTCGAAAAATGGCATATCCAAAAAGAGCATGACCATAAAAGAACTAGGGACAATTCTAAAGAATCTAAACTTACATCAGACAGCCTGCAGAGATAAACCGTTTTAGGAACCTACTAATCAGAAGGCGTGAAGCACTCTCTGTCCAGGACGTTACCATTTGCTTTGGGTTTTGCAGAACAATACAGCTTCTTCCAAGCACCCCATGTGCAGAAGTAATGCCAGCCTAAGAATCAATGTTCAGCAGATATTAGTGTTTTGCAGCATCTTAATACATATAATCTGAAATCATCATGAAAAGCGGTGCAAACTTCTACCTTCAGTCCGTCCTCATGAAATCCATAACCTGAAAGAAGTAGAAAAGGTTAAAATTGAATAGAAAATGATGGAGAAGGAAGAATATGCTCATGTCACATTAAGACATGTTTTGCTTTTACGATTACCTTGATACGCCCCACAAAACCAAATTCCTCTTTTTCCTTGAATATTATCGATCTCAAGTGAAGCTTTTGATGCTGCAACAGAAGGGACAGGATGTCCAGCTGACCATTTAAGCAGTACGTTTTTGGGAACATTAGATGGATTTAGAGTTACAAGAAAAGGTTGATCTCCCTCGTCAAGGTTCTGTTCACATAAAAACCATAGGAAGGTTACACCCTTTTCAGTTGCAAAAGGCTATAAAAATTGAAATTCTGTAGTTTTTTGGAATCTTAAAAAGCTTTCATAATGGAAAAATACGAGATCAGTTTTTAGCATGAGTGTACATTAACTGATCAAAAATATTCAAGCTAAATTTATTTTACATAAACAAATGCAGTTATATAGCCATCAATGAAACCTGCGTTCGGCATGTAATGCACATGGACCACAGTTTTTTTTAGAACAAAATAGTTAGTAACAAATCCTATGCACAGAGGGAAAAAGTTATCTACCTGTAGCACATTAAGCCAGTATGTCAAGGTCACTTTACTCTCAGAACTTCCAAGAAAGTTCCATGCACTCCAAGCTGCTGGATTTTGGGGCATGAAACTTTTGTCATGATGGAGGAAAATATCACTGTCCAAGGAGATCCAAAGATGAATCTAAACTTCAGTAATTCAGTTATTAGAAAAAGGACTCAACCTATGCCTTTTTCTAACCTCATAATCTAGAAAAAAGAGTATGGAAAGATAACAATTCTGTCAACTACAGAAAATAGAAAATGCATCTTAGCACATTGATGCCAAGTACCAAGGGAATCAAGTTCCCAAGGGTAGAGCAATAGCAATGTGAATGTCTTCTTCTATGATCAAAATATAACAAACCCTGCATTTGGAAGGTATATTTAGATCGAAAACCATAACAATGACAGCTTTAATTTCACTAAGTGGATTTTCATCATGGTAAGGATTTAATTGGCAACAAATCCATAAAGTTATGCCCAAAAAACAATCACCTCAATAATTAGATAAAACAATATCCTTATATTATTGATTTTTTTTATTTAGTCAAAAAAAGGAATAGAAAAAAATAAGCACCACAACGCAACTCAAACGATCATCTTCTTTTACCACAATTATTGGCATTATCTATCAAACCATTAGTAATTAATGATTGTATCAAGAACTCTCATAAAACTAAAATATTAACAATCCAAAAAATTTAACAATATAATCAAACATCAAAATGTAAATCAGATGGCCACGAAAATTATACCTATAGACATACTGGAAAGCTCCCAGAATTCTTCTTTCATCATGTGTTGCTTGATCCCCAAGTAATTGCAAGGCATCAGGAGCATGAGCAGCCAAAATGCATCCATCATACACATCTTGTGTACCATCACTTAAAGAGATTGTGCAGCCTGCAATAAACTTCAAAGGGTCAAGGGGGGAGAGAAGTAAATTTCAACGAATATCTGAAATCAGAGTGAAGTCAGTTAACTGATGATTAAGCATATATATATCTCCATATGTGATGGAATTTAGCTTCAGAACATGTAAAATATAATTTTAATACAGCTTCTGAAAATTATCATAATGTGTGAAAGTGCTTATTTATTGCCCGTCTAAAAATATGGAATGCAATAATGGGCAAGAGATAATCAATTAAATGTCAGATTCTCCAATTCTTTCAAGTTTCAATGACACAAACACCGTAATTACCCCAGAAAATGCAATTATGAGCCAATCTGCTATTGCAAGAAAGCCTTTTCTTTATAATAATGTAAATAACCCAGAAAAAAGCAATTATGTGCCAATAATTTGGCATTGCTAAAGAACTTGCTGTCAATGAATGGTGATTTTAAGATTTCCTATTATCCGGAGATCAATAACATTTTATTAAGTACTAAAAGATCCACATGAGCCACCTCAGCCACACATACAGGCATACAGCACAAGAAGTTAGAATCATATAAATGATTATGTGTGGAAAGTTAGTAGTTGATCATTCAACTTTAGGTCAGTTCCAAATGACAAGACCAAATGATGGCCCATAGTATATAAAAGTTGCTATTGCAAATATAGTTAGCACTTACCTACTACCACTAAAATGTATACCTAAGTATGATAAGAAGTTAAGAACCATGATACCATATGTCCATAGTACTTTAAAGCAAAACTCACCTTCATCACCAGTTGATACAGAACGAACCTCACAACTAGTCCTTATTTGGCAACCTCTATCCACCAACTCCTTGATAACCTGGCTTTGATGGCCAAAATAAAAAAGAATCATTTACACCTGAATAGAAAATAGTCACAAGGAAGGTGTCATCAAGGATAAAGTATTCATTCATCACAAAAGAAGCTCAAAAACCTTGTCCACATAACAATGAGAGCGCCCCTTTACTGTAAGCCACTGTGGACGTCCAAATAACTGTAAATAGCAACAGCACAAACAGAACGAATAAGGATGGCCAGTATGATTTCTAAGATCAATAAAACTATGGAGTAACAAAAATGCACCTGGAGCAAATGATGATTGCGACAAAATGAAAGGATGGAGAATGCAGAAAAGGACATCACTTGTTGTGAGGGACAAGACCAAATTGAAGCACACATGGGAATCTACAAAAGATCAATGTCATAAATTATCCTCCTTTCAAAAAAGAAAATGAAATTCTCAAAAAGGGATAAAAAAGAATCATCTTACAAGATAAGCTGTCTGAAACAAATCAGAGTAACCCCTTGACTTGATGAAATTCCCAAGTGTTTCATTGCGATCCATCTCCAGGTTTTTTTCTAGCTCGTCAAGGTATCTTTAAAGAAGTGGGAAAAATATGTATTCAGTACCTAGTTAGACAGTTCTATGAAACAAAGATCCCAAAGCAAGAAGCAAATGTCTTACATGAGAACGTCGTCCTTAAACCTTATCACTTCATGAAGCATTTTCCAAAAGTAAGGATTCACGAGGTTGCTCTTTTGTGCAAACAAACCTGATAAACCATTCCGGCTGCCCCATTCCAATCCCTGTCCTTCGTCTAAGCTCACAGAGAACGACATGTCAGAGTCCTCGATATCAACTCCAAGACTCTCGAATAACTCCATCATATTTGGATAAGTTACCTGTTCAGTGATCCAGCAATTCACGGTTAATCAGCTTTAAACCATCAAAGAGTAGGACAGACTCATGAGTGATGCCATTCACGGATTCGCCCTCAGGTTCATAGTTCCAATCAAACATAAAAAAAAAATTCCAAATTCAAATCTAAAAATAAGACGGACCTCATCCGACTGTAAAGGCTAGGGTTTAATCATTTTTGAAATTCCAAATTCGTCCCTTTCGCTTCCCAATTAGCCTCCAGGCCAATAAGGCTAGAGACAACAACATCAACATCATCCATTATCTATAACACACCGGCGCGTTGTCGGATTTACGTGGCGCCAAAAGCCGGAATCAGAGGCGTTGATCTTAAAAAACGCATAACTGCGCTCAGATTTCTTCATACGGCCGGAGTAGTGGATAGAATCCACGGCGAATTTCGATCCCGAGGGGCGTGAAGCGAATTCGACACCCTCGATCATCCGCAAAACCTAGCTCCGACGATGGAGGCTCTAACTGTCAAGAGGCCCAAGACGCACTCGAACTCCGGTTCAGTTTGGTTTGTGACTTCACTCGGATTCCGGTTCATTTACTTTTTTTTTTTAATGGAAATAATTCAACGCACCGGAAGTCTAGTGGGTCGAGAGGTCAAAAATGACAGGCAGACTAACTGTCATAATACAACAATGAAGCCAGAAATATAATAAAACAAAAAAGAACATGCTCACAAACGATCACAAAAAATCAGTCCAACCAGCATGAAGTCGAGGAGACCCAAGAATAGACTGTGAATGCCGAGAGTACGGGAGAGTCTATGAACAAACATTGTGTCTTGACACACGATTTTGCCCATCACTAATCAAAACTCTAAATTTTAACTATTGATTTCGTAACATATCACAAACAAAATAACCCCCGTTTATTGTTGGTAGAGAAAGGTAATAGTTTGCCTAAATGAATTTTGTCCATATTTAAGTTAAGATTTATTAGTTACTATTTTAACAATTATCCTCCTTTTCCCATTTTTCATAAAAAAGATGTGGGTTTGGATTCGGCTGCACCCACAAATTAGTTTTCCTCTCACAAATTTTAATTTTAGAAAAAAATAATTAATTAGGTTGATGTGGACTCTACATGAGAGGGGCTCCACATTTTAATCGTTTTTTTTTTAAACTAATTAATATAATAAAATATAATATATTAAGAAACCGCACAAAAGTGTGGTAATAAGACTAGTACAAGTAAAAAGTTAGTTGGTCAAATTAGAACAAATTCAAAACGAAAATTGTTTTTCCATTAGGTAAAAAATATAAATAGCACTCAAATTTTAATTGGTGAAAGTAAAGATTAAAAAAATATAAAAATGCTTATTCATTGATAAATAGGATTATCAATTATCAATGAAAACCGAGTACATAACTATATATATAACTATTTTTTGTAAAGATATTCTGTAAAAAATAAAAGGATGACCGAGAGAGTATGATACAGAGTATTTTAGTGTGTATAAAAAATGGTTTTTCTATGATTGGAGCATAGTATAAGAAAGGTTAATTGAGAAATATCTTCTTAAATTAAATTATTTTAGAATTTTTGAAAATTATTTTTTATCCCTTCACATTGTCTCAAAATTATAGCGTTAAAAAATGAGATATTTTAGGGACCGAAAAGTAAAATGTGGAAACATGCAGGTACAATAGCTATCCCTTAACTTGGGCCAAACAAGTCGTTGTCTATGACAATTAATAGTCTTTTTTTTTGGCCGAACAATTAATAGTCTATTTAATACTGTATGGAGTGGATAACGAAAGCAAGGTCACGTTAATGTCCATCAAAATTCTACAACCTCCTTTGAATAAAATCTATCCTTGAATGTGATCGAAGTTAAAGTTAGTTAGTACTTGTCACTTTATTCAACCCGTATAAACTTTCGAATTGTAACGTACGTGTGCTTACCCTGTTACTCTGTTAGTGCAAAGATCCGATCAAAATGGGAATATTATTTAGCTGAATGAAGGCAACCAATCAGACCTCAACAATCAACAAACAATATACACATGGCCACATGGGATAAAGTTGAAATGTCAGAAAGCCCTCTTGAGAACCACCTACTTAGTACTTTCTTAATTTGGTTTGTTTAATGTTGGTGTTATTTTATTCTCTATATATAAGTCATAATCAAGATTCACTAATTTGCTTCTTGTAAATTAAACGAAAATGAAAAACCTAAGGGCTTGTTTGGATTGGTTTCAAGTTTTTAATTTCTAGCTTGGCCCATTTGGCAATACAGATAGTCTTAGTCCTTGAAATTGGATTTTCAACCGTTACTCACTCTATATATTTCATAACCTTTTTTTTAAAAAAATATACAAATCTATTTATTTTTCTCCTATCATATTAGCTACTCTATCAATTACCTTACTAGTTTATAAACACTCTAATTTAATCTATATTTAACCCACTTAATTTATCAATTTCAACTACCCTATCAGCTATGTCTATCGTCAACATGTTACCAAACAGACTCTACAAATAATGAAAAATGAATGAGAGAACTTACGCTATTGAAGACCATGAAACCGAGGTCGAGTTGGACGCCCTCGACGGTGACGGTCTTGGCATGGCCGCCGAGCTTCTCCTCTTTCTCGTACAAACACACATTGATCCCCGCCTTGGCGAGCTCGTACGCGGCTCCGAGCCCGCTGATGCCCGCTCCTACCACTGCTATCCTCATCTCGCTCTTCCTCCTTTGAAAAAGACGGTTTTACCCCTGCGTAACACTCCACACTACTCCATCTTATAAACTCATTTATTTGCAAAAATAAAAATAAAAAATTAATTGCAGCGGAGTGTGCATTAATCCTTGGTCCTCTCCGAAGACCAAGGGAAAGGAAACTGATTAGTTGTATAATTCAAAATTAATTAAGCCTACACAAGTTTGTTGCCTGGGATTTCTCCGCCGAGTATCTCCTGATTTTGAATTTGTGGTGTATATACGTTTTCGTAAATCATTCACAAAAATATATTTACAAAAAAAAAAAAAATTTACAATTTTAAATTGTTTCATGGCATGAAAATTTATAAATATTTACTCAACAACAACAACAACAACCTATCACAGAGATTGTCAGATATATTGTTATTACACTTGAAATCTATCACAAGGATATATTATCAGCCTGTCTCGACGAACAATAAACTCAAATCTACAACATACCGGGGCAATGAGGCGGCCAAGAAGGCAGTACAAATGCGAAATGTCGGTGTCAATGTCAATGAAAACGAAGAACAAGGCACAATGGGTCTAATTAGAGAGAATGTAGGTGGGGAAGTTAATGGAGGAATTTGAAGAGAGGAGGAGGAGGAAGAAGATGATGTGACATCACCATTGAAGGACAATACTAAGAAGATGCATTATATGTAAAAGAGTGTATAGGTAAGGGAGTAAGGAGGAAGAGAGAGTGTTTGGAGTTTATTGGGGAAAGTTAACGATTGATGGCCGGATAGATAGGGTGCCTCTTGCGGTCCTAGAATGTGTTACGTATGTGCCTTTTTTAAAATCCCTTTTTTTTTTTTTTTTGCCAATAAATAAATTAAAAATGATATCAAATATTTATTTTGATTCGGGGTTCAGTTGTGCATGTGATGTGAGCAAAATGTAATAATAGGCTGGCTGATACTCGATCATAAGTTTAGGAAAAAAATATATAAAATAATTCAACTGGTTGGCGATAGTCCAAAATTTTGGATTTATATGCATCGCATTTGTTATAAAATATCCAAAAACTAATAATAATGATTTATATATGTTGTTAGTATTATTACCCGCGTTCTTTGCGGTTTTTTAATAAATTATATTTTATTATATTAGTCACATTTTATTAATAAAAAAAGGATTGAATATTATCATTAAATGAAATTGGGTAAAATCTTGACTGATTAATTGATGTAACTTAAAAAGGATAATACCATATTAATCCAGAATATGACACGTATGTAAATTGCATCAGAAGTCCACATGTATGTGAATTGCGCGAGAAGCCGTTTCAGACCTCTGTTTTAGTATATTATATAGATAATTAAGTTATATATAGTTATATATGGATCGATATAACACTTCTAACCGTTTTAACTTCACACCTTTGATTATAAAATACTAAAAATGATGAATTATAAGAAAAAGTGAAATTCTACAAAATATCTTAAACTCGTGTGTTAAATTGATGGATCTCGATTCTCGACCTTATAATCACCAAAATAATAAAAATAAATCAATATAACAACACCTGTATATAGGGGGGCCGACGGGATTAAAAGATAATAATAAATAAATCTAAATTATATCCTAGAATAAAAGGTTAGATTATATCTAACATAATATACCATATAGAGATTTATATCTTATAAATTATATTCTATAATATACATGTATTAGACAAGAAGAACAATAACAAGAAGAGAATGCAATCTCTCTATTGCTTAACTCCTCTTTTAATTTATATATCTTTAATCTTCACAATCTTTATTTTTATATATAAACATATGTTATCTTGCTCTAATGATTGAAGAAAATATATATACATGAAGACCCATGAAACCAAGAGAGTTTAATTTTATTTCTTTTTATGTGAATTAACGTTTATGCAATTTGTTGATAGATTTCATTAACCTTACATTAATTTGTTGAGTAAAAGCTCCGATTCATATCTCCTTCTTCTTTGCTTAAACTGTCTATTTCAATTTTGCTAAGTTTCTCGTTTACATATTAATTAGCTTGTCATCGATCTCAACATACATACGCATATACACACATACAGACACACATACATCGTGGAGAGACAAAATCAATATCATCTGTCGATAAAAACCACGATGTGGACCATTAGGACCAATGTGGATAGATGTCTTAACATGTTGGTGACATATGAGAGTCAATTGGATATAGATCTAGTGGTTGAGCATTGAGAAGCTCACACTTGTAAAACTAGGAAGAAAGATTACATGGCATGGTATGCAATGTCTTTACATTCTGGATCCATGAATATTTTAAAAGTAAACTTGAAGTCCAACCGAACATTTACAAAGTGTAACTAATTAATAAGCTAAATTATGATAGAATGAAAGGTGCGAAGGAGAACGAAAGAGTCTCACATCGATAGTTTGAACAAACAAGTCTTTGTATATAAGCTAGTGGGTTACTCCTCCTAAGGTCAATTGGTATTAGGATGGAACCCCACTCGGCTTATGTACTAGGCTATTAGCGCAAGGGCGCACGTGTGCACACGACCCCCGATCCTGAGTCCCAACGGACTTCGGTATGGTATCAGAGCGGAAAAGCCAAACGGCCCGACTCTCGATCCTGAGCTAGCTAAAAAGAGAATGAGATGCTAGACCCGTTGTCCAAGTCTCAACTAGAGGGGAAAGACGACCCTAGTTGCACTTGCGGGGGCTTGTTGAGAGAATGAAAGATGTGAATGAGACCAAAAGAGTCTCACATCGATAGTTTGAACAACCAAGCCTTAGTATATAAGCAAGTGAGCTACTCCTCCTAAGGCCTATTGGTTTTATAGGATGTAACCCCGCTCTACTTATGTGCTAGGCTATTAGCGCAAGGACGCACGTGTGTACACGACCCCCGATCCCGAGTCCCAACGGACTTCAGTACTGATACATCTATTGATGCCAAGAAAGTAACTAAATTAAATCACACTTTAATCAAGCAAATCTAGATTGATTCAGTTTTCTCAATCAAAGTACATAGTTATCAAAGGATTGTGCTATATGCAACCGAGACAAGTGCTATATGTACTCCAAAGACAGTTGTAATTCTTTTTAAAAAAATACGGATGGATTCTAGATCCGTCGGTTATAAAAAAATTATATATGATATGTCCTAATAAATTAAAAAGCAAGAGAGAGAAGCTACAAAAACAGCTTTTTAAAATAAAGGTTTCGTCCTTCTTTTAGTTTCAAAAGCAAAAAAAAAGGAAAAAGCTGCAAATGCAGCTTCTTCCTCTCCCTCTCTCTATCTTTGCTTTTTAATTTATTAGGATGGATCAGTGATCATCCTTTCTATTAGATTTTATTTTATTTTATTTACAACGGACGGATTTAGGATCCGTTCGTATTTTTTTTAAACATGCAACGAGCGGATCTATGATCCATTCTAATGAGTGCATATATCACCTGTCATGGGTGCACATAGCCACCTCATTATTAAAAACGGTGACTTGATCTTTACATTATCGACCAAATGTCAATTTTTTCACTTAACCACCCCTTAAATTAGAAATTACACAAAATCACCTATTAAATACAATTTGTTAACAAATCACCACCATGATTTTATTTTTTTTTAAATTGTCAAGTTTTTCTGAAAAAATAGTGTAAATTAAATGGCCAATATTCCATTTTTTAGGGATTAAACATCCGCGTTTGTACGTACTAAAGGAATATTTACTGAAATTTTACAGATTGAAGGTCTTATAAGTGTATTAATTATGACGGTGGGATAAAGAAATACTTTTTATTTTATGTTAATTACAAGTTTGAGGTTTTTCATAGGTATAAAAAAGAAATTTTGATTAAAAAAGTTAGGGTAAATTAGTCATTTTTATTGATGTTTTGATGGATATTTTTACTTGGGTGGTGACTTGTAAATAAATCGTATTTAATGGGTGATTTTGTGTAATTTAAAATTTAGTGGGTAGTTATGTGAAAAAATTAATATGGGTGATTTTCGGTAATTTATTATTTACTCTATACCTTAAAATGCAAAATGTACCTTAAAATCTCGCTCTTTCGTTGTACATAAATGAGAACGGAGAGCTAGGCACACCATTTATGCTTTTAAGAGCATCCCTAACAGTTCATTTAAAAAATCTCTAAAATAGAGAATAAAATAATAAAATCTTTAAAAAATTTACACCACAACTCCAACAAATTCTCTATTATACAAATTGCTACATTTATTATACACTATAATAATAGATGCATAGATTTATAATTTAATAAATAAAATTCCAATAACTTCATTAAATCAATAGGCAACAACCAATGAACAAATAGGTACGCATTGAAATGGGGAAACACATTAAATTTTACAGATTCTAACCCTTTCTCTAAATTTAGAGATTGTTTCCTTCTCCCCATCCATTTCTCTATTTTAGAGATGAGTTTAGAGAAGTTGTTGGGGAGAAAAAATAGATTTTTTTTCTAAAATCTCCCATTTTTTTTTATTTTAAAGAAGTTGTTAGGCTTGCTCTAAGAGAGTGCACAGATGAGGGAAGTTAATGGAGGAATTTGTAGAGAGGAAGGGGAAGATATGGTTTCAACGCATCGTACCATTGATTGTGAGTAGACCTGTCAAAACACAACCCGATCTGGTGACCCGACCCGAAAAATTTCCGACCCGAACCCGGAAATTTTGACCCGATTTTTTTTCCGACCCGGACCCGAAAAACCCGAAATTTTCCGGGTAATCTGGGTTTCGACCCGGTAATTTTGACCCGATTTACCCGGTGACCCGATTTACCCGGTTAATTTATAATTATATATAATTAAATTTTATTATATATAATTAAAATTTATCACAAAATTATCAAATCTTGATTTTTTTAATTTAAAAAAGAAAAAATTGACAAACCCGAAATCAACACGAAATGACACGAAACCCGGTCAAACCCGGGTTCGAGTCAACCCGAAAATACCCGAAACCCATTTTACCCGGGATCCGTTTTACTCAAAACCCGAAGTGATCCGACCCGATCCGAATGACCCGTTTAAGTGTTTAACAAGTCTAATTGCGAGTAAATGAAAGTAATAAAGAGAAGCAAGTTGTGAGAGGAATGGAATCTGTATAGGTAAAGGGTGGCAGTGGCAGAGAGAGTGTGTTGGACTCTATTGGGGAAACTTAACGATCGATAGATAGATTGGGTAAGTCTTGCGGTCCTCCAATGTGTTACGTATGTGCCTTTTTTGAAGTCCCCACGACCACTACATCTTCTTTTTTTTTTCGGCAAATAGATCAAAATAATATTCTGTATCAACTAAAAAATTACGTGTTTCTCTTTTCAATACCTTCAATTTGATATATTATAGTCTAATTTTAAATTCAACACCCAAAAAGTTTTAAACGTGTACAAATTACTTCACACGTCATTTATCAAACTATAAGTTTTTATTTTTGCTAAACTTTATATTTTCACAATATATACAATTAAATACGAATTATTCGAATTAATTAGTAGGTTATATTGAAATATTTGACAATTGTGTAATACATTATACATGAACACGATTAATATTTTGATTCTAGTTTTACCCTTATAATTTTAAGGATGTCTTCCAATTATTTTAGTGTTTTATATTAAATGGACGCATTAAAATTCAATAATTTTCCATGGGTAGAGCAAGGTAAAAATATATTTTATTGCATTACGAAAATACCCTTATAATTTAACCAAATTACAACCCTATCCACCTCCACCCCACTTCTTTCTCATTCTCCATTCTAACCCCTGCCCTCCTACTCCCACCTAAAGAAAACTTATTTTTGTTGAAGCAAGATCATTCAAATAGAAGATCTAGTTAAAATAAGACATGTATGTTAATTTTTCCATTAAAATTTTAGATAGTCTCGACATTTTTGTGGGTTTTGAGTGGTTTGAGTTGATAATGTGATTAATTTACTTCAAAAGTTGTTGAAAGTTGAGTAATTAATCTTGTGCATTTGTCCTCATAATAGTAGTATATAAGCGTCTTTTATTGATCTATGAAAAAAGGGTCAAATTTTTCATTGTGGCCGGTTGAGATTTTGAGCGAACTGATTTTGGTGACAAAGTTAGGAGATAAACTTGTGGTCGCTGCAATCAGGGAGGGGATTGATTGCACCGACCACCGTCATTGCGACAGATGTCATATAGATTTCAACGACTATATTATCTCCAAGTAATTGTATCCGGGTGATCAACCCAAGCCACGATTTTATATGTACATGTTAATGCAAAAAGGTGTGCCTTTCATGTGTATGAACAATTCGGATATATAGTTGATGGTTTCATCGATCACCGGGCTAAAGCTTTGTCAAAGTCAATCCCCTCAAGCTATCTTGCCAAGAAATTATCAGCCATCAAGTGTGACAAAATATCCATTTTTTCCTTATCGCCGTAAGAAGTCCAAGCCATAATAAATATGAAGCTATATGAATTAACTTCAACACAATAACTCGGATATAGCTAATCCCTTTACTTTTAGATACTTGAACATTAATTTAATAATTGTTCTGTTGTGTAATTAGTCGACAAGTCGCGTGGGACTGGGAGGCAACACTTGTCATGGTTATGCTAAGCGTTAAGAATTGAGATCCACCTTCTAACCTAAAAACTTAATTAGTTAGTGTACAACCAGAGGCTCATATCCTCTTATAAATGAGCCATCATAGTGTTTTGTAACCAATATAAGCTATCTCGACAACAATGTTAGCATTTGACGGTCTAACTTCAAGTTTCAATGTTCTATTTTTCATTTTTTATCAGCATAAGGGATTCATCATGCAGTTTACCAAAAAAAAGGAAATTCATCACGCATTGCACTATGTCATTACATGGATCGTGGACGTTCAAATTAAAAAGAGGATTGACCCAGTTGGACCGCTGTTGTGGTGGTCTAGTGGTAAGAAATAAGGGAGATGCTGGGAGGTCCTGGGTTTGATTCATTCATTTGCCAATTGCCCTTTCACTTGAGTGAAAATCCAAGTATCTCACCTCACTTTCTACTCTTGAGTCTTGAGTCAAGCCAATTTATCTAGTTTATGATTTTACCGCCAAAAGTGCGTTCATATATATAAAAAAGAAATAGGATTTGGCTTTTTAATTTATGCTTTGCCTCGTATTTTGCTAGTTTTAGGTTTACTTAGATTCGTATTTTGTAGAGTGTGTGCTACTTGTTTTATTGAGCCTTTTTTCTGTATTTTTTATATGTTCGACGTCCTTCCTTCTGCTGATTTATCAGTCTATGGAGATTCAAATATGTTTAATATCTAATTTTTACTTTATTCAATAAAAAAAAAGTATTACCGTTTGGGTTCAATTTTTGGGTTGGTTTACAGGAGAGAGAGGTTGGTATTATTGGTAATGGGCTTTCAGTGGTGGAGCCCGTGGGCTGGCCGGGGTTGACGGGCTTGGAAATCAAAAGTCACAGGTGGAGACACTTTAATTTATGGGACAATTGGGCGTGTTTGATTCCGATTCTTAAACACTTTAAAATTGTCTAATTAACCTAATTTATAATTTGCTTAACATAAAATGAATTTAAAATAAAATAATTTATAAATTGTATTAAGTATTAACATTATCGATTGTGATATGCTCATTCGTGTACTTGAATAGGGGTTTAATCAAGTCTAACACTTTTCATATTCTTTTGTTATCAGAAAAATTAAACAACATTATAAGACAATACATTTTTAATAAAAAAAATTCAAAAATTAATATCAATATATGTGTGTGTACAACGAAGTATATTTTTAAAAAAATAAAAATAAAAGAAAAGAAAACTGTAAATATTTTATTTAAATATATTATTTTTAATTGAAAAAAATTGACAGGATCATGAATGGTTGCAAAAATGTAAATATTGATAATCTTACATTAATTATTTACCATCTAGACACTCATCATGTGTTATTCTCCTTTTATTTTTCGTCGAAGAGGGCTCCCTCACTCCTAGACCTGTCAATACACAATCCGGTCCGATGACCCGACCCAAACGACCCGAAAAATTTCCGACCCGATCCCGGAAATTTTGACCCGAATTTTTTTCCGACCCGAACCCGAAAAAACCCAAAATTTTTCGGGTAATATGAGTTTCGACCCGGTGACCCGATTGACCGTGTAATTTTGACTCGATTTACCCGATTGACCCGGTTGATTTATAATTATATATAAATAATTTTTTTTATATATAATTAAAATTTATAACAAAATTATCAAATCTTGATTTTTTTAATTTAAAAAAGAAAAAATTGGCAAATTCGAAATCGATCCGAAATGACCCGAAACCCGATCAAACCCGGGTTCGAGTCAACCCGAAAATACCCGAAACTCATTTTACCCGAGACCTGTTTTATCCGAAGTGACCCGACCCAAATGACCCGTTTGACAGGTCTACTAGTCACTCCCCCTTTGTGTCTGCCTCTAGATTAAGGGTCTAATTAAGTTGAGAAGATGTTTTTAACAGACCTACTTTTATGACCACCCCTAAATTGATATATACATCTATTCTCCGATTAGGTTATTCTCCGATTAGGTTGAGAAGATGTTTCTAACAAACCCCTAATAAGTAGAATAAAAACAAACTGAAAACTCATCTCATGCCAGTTCGATTCCTGATTTGTGGGAATATGAGTTTGTCACGCATTGAAAAGATTAAAATATAATAAACAACATAGTATAATATTGGCGGGCTACTCATCTTATTACTAATTGATTTTGAGATGGAACTTCGTTGGATTTATGTGTTGTTCGTTTCTCTGTACATGGGCCCGCACACGATCTCTCTCCACCTTGTCTTTAGCCCCACCGACCCAATCAGATTTTTTACACCGCTCGCTAACATATAAATGTAGGTGTGACGTGTGAGAGTGTATATGTTGCTTTCATTTTTTGGTGGGTGAAAAAAAAGGAATTAGGAGGATAGTGGGTGGGTTAATTTTGCTTGAAACATTGCCAAAGTATGATTTCAACATCATCAAGCATTAGGCCTTTAGGAGTACATTTTACTCAAAGCTCAACTTCAGCCACTCACACATTTTACATATACACTATATATGAATGATGCACTTTTCAACTTGAGCTAGATCTCTAAAATCTTTTCACTCTCTGTTGAGATGTGAAAGGATATGTATCGCACATCGAAAAGTACTGAAATCCAAGCCTATTATATAAGATCGGTGAGCTACTAGTAGGGCATTCGAAGCCAGTCATGAGTTTTGTCTTACTTTGATACTACTCTTTTAAGTCCTATACATATATGATGTATAGTTTGAAAGACAGTTGAGAGAGTTAGCAAACTAAGATGGCTTGCTGCATCAGAGATGCGGAGAGAAGATCAAAGATAGCTCATCTTTCCGAGATGGCGTCCCCTGGATTGAAAGAGATCCTCCTAAAACTCTATAGGTGAAACCACTGAAGCCCTATGTATATATTCATACATGTGAATTGTTTCCATTGATCAGTTATTTTTCAATCTAATGGTAGAGCTGAAAAACCAATGGAGATGGATCAGCATTTGTATGAATTTGGCTGCGTCGAGTACCACATCAAGGTACGTTTCCGAATGTATGTAATTGGTCATGAAGTAAGGTCACAAGCATATTTATAGTAGTTGAGTTTTGGCTTACACATTTTCTTGTTTGTGCTTGGATATATAGTCTTCAGTGTTGGATTCGGTACAGAATATCTACGTGTCAATAGCGACTCCAATCCTGTCCCGAGGGCCATTGACACCGAAACACACTTGCTCTAACGCGCTGCTAGACATGGTAGACGGGTTATGTCCGGGTGTGGTGGAGATAGTTGAGCCACCTATTGAAGGATATGACCTTACCTTACAACTAAACTTTGCAAATATACCACGAGGCAAAGGTATGATATAGGAATCCACATGAATATTTCACAATCTACCATCTCTTTTTGGGGTTTTCTAATCTATTAATCTTTGGTATGAAGCTTAAACAAACATTGAAATTTCTATCTGCACACTCACAAGGAAAATAAGGCATTGGCCACATAGAATACAACTACTAATTAGTTAAAGTCAGTGAAGTTAAGCTCTGTTTGACACAATCACTAGCTTTTCAGAGCTTTTAATTTTCATATTATATAGCTGTAAATGAATAAATATAAAATCTTAGTTTAATTAGCTTTTGAAATCTTAGCTTTTATCATCCAAGCTTTTCAAATCAAGGAATATCTAACTTTTCATAATGATAAAACTAATTACAAATTGTGGTCTTTCATGAAAATATATATAGGGACTCATGGAATGCTAATCAGACTATGGGTCATAAACCCAAAACAGATTATGATAAACCTATTACAATAAAACATAGTATACCGTTTCAGCGGGGTGGCACCGTCCCCCCTAGTCTCCGCCAGGGGCGCGTTGCCCACTGGACCCCCGACTCGCTGACCCGTCATGGGGCGCTACCCCCGAACCCCCTGTCATGGGGCTCCGTCCCTGGGAGTCTGGGACCCCTGGTGTCTACCGGTCAGCAACATATTTTAAGGCATATTAATAGGATATTTGGTGCAAAGTAGATCACACTAGTTTTGACCAAAAAAATCACCCAATCCCTACCCTTCAACACATCAGCAATATCTTCTTGTCTATAGAAACAAACAAAATCATCACTGGGTAAGCTCTTGTTACTTGTAAGTGTAAAGTGTTCATAACATATTAGCATGAATCATTCATCTAATTAATGTGCCAAAGCAATCTCCATAAACCAGCTAGTTACTTTTCAGACAGCACAAGGGTGATAACAACTATTGCTGCTGTACAATCTGTAATCGCAAGCTCTCGGCTGAAGGAAATCTTGCGCAACTTCAGCTCCGCGGACCATCAAGAGACGATGCCAAGACCAATCAAGCTTGTTTATCACCCAAGAGAGCCCTTCTTCATCACCAAGCAGGAAGATAAAATCACTGCCTTGCTTCCGATGCGTTTCAAAGAAGCCACAGACGTGGTTATTGCAGCATCTTTCTTCCAGGTTTCGTTTTGATCATACAAAATGATACCCCATAAGATCATATCATTACACTGAAGCAGTACTAAAGCTTCATTTTTTAGGAGCTGGTGGATGTCGGAAGCACGGAGGAGTGGGCTAAAGCACCGCGGTGCACATGGTCACCCATCCCTCCTCCGGAGCTGAGAGGCGAGTCAATGGAAGATTTGAGCACTAATGGTGGCTTCATCTCCTTTGATATATACCCGCGGCATGTGCACGAAAAGAGACTCGACAAGATGGTGTGGAACATATTGAACTTCTATGCACTTGTGAAGTCTCATGTGAAGGTATATGCATTTATGTTACTTGAATTATCTATCTTTCGAATCGAAGAATGTTTATGTTGAAGGCTAATAAGGTTGCAAAAACAGTCCACCAAGGGATTTGTACAAAGGAAGCTCAGAAAACGGTTGGAAGAACTGGTTAAGGTACATAACACAAGTAAATGAATGTACTTTAACTCGGCTTTGGTTACGTAGAGAAATATCGTTCGAAGATTAATATATGTGCGCGTAATGCAGTCACTGGATCAAACTATCGTAGAAGATGCACCGGATGAGGAAGATCCAGGTAATGTCGCGGTTTTAACAATGTAGACATGAGGATCAATGTATAAAAGAATGTATCATTCGAGGACTAAAGTAAGGTGTTCATATGCAGGTTGTGGGTATAGGATAAAGGTGAAAAGCTCTACGAAGCTGAAGAAGCTCAAGCGAAGATGCAGTGATGTCAACACGAAGATCAAGAGGATTCGCTATAGGATTAAAATCCGAGGATTTGGCTATTTAAGACGTCGTTGGTTTTCGTTGTCGCGACTTTCTTCAAACAAGTACATGAAATTAGATTTACCTCAAGGGTGAAGTTTGTAGGAGCAAAAACTAAGATGGTACATTCATTGTGTATTATCAGATTGGCAAGCGTCGTAGTTTGAAAAGCCAATTTCATGTCTAACTATTTAAGATCTTGCACAGATGCACATAAGTAATTTTCGATGTTTTGACCCAAAAAAAAAAAAGTAATTTTCGATGTGGGATAAAATTGGTTTACTGTAAATAAAATTATTGCTTCCTAGAAATCTCTATCGACACATGCTACTGAGCTTATTGAAATGACAAATTAAGGCAAAAAAAAACCTTATTCTCTTAATAGCTAATTTACACAAAGTAAGCGATTACCATTTGAAAGAGGGAATCATGAGCAACTCAGGCAAAGAGATGGAAAAGTTGATGGCAACAAAACTCCATTTGCCCCTTGTGGAACTCTCGCCATATATTGACATGCCTAAGAACACACTAAAAAAAAAAGTATGTTAAATTCTCCTCCTCTTTCTAGGTTCAGCTTCACTGTCATTTTGATCCTTATCAACCATCGTGATGGCCACAGAATCCTCCAGATTACAACCGCTAGTCTTGGGATTCTTCAGATTGCCAGAGATGGAGCTCAGCTGTTTCTGCAGCTGCTTCTCTTGCAATTTTTCTAAAGCTGCACGACGACAAGCTTGTTCATTCTCAATCTCTACTTCACAGGAATAATCCTGCCTGCTTAAATGTCCATCGCCAGTTCTGTCCCCGCCCATGGTTTTTTGAGGAGATGTACGCCCACATCCAGTTCCTTCTTCGATTTCAGCATTTTCTAACCTGCCATGTTTCTCAGGATTGTGTCTTTCTTCGCAGACTTCTCTCTCATGGTGACCTTCATCAGCAGTCACAACATGATCTTCTTCAACCTTGTTTTGATCCCACAAGCTTTCCTTTCTACCAGCGTGGATCCTCTCCGAGCCCTCTTCCTTGCCAAATGGTGTAACATGTGAACCAACTTCATCTTTTCTATGCCGTCTGGAGCTTCTCCTCTCATATTTATGACTCTTTTCCCTCTTTCTGTGTTTACTGCTTTCTCTCTTCCCATGTTTATTCTTACTCTCAGTCTCAAGGTTTGATCTTTCCTTTGTGAGTCTGTAATACTCATTTTCACGGCTATCATATCCATCTCCAACATCATCATCATCACTATCAGAGAAGCCCATCTCATTCTTCGACCCTCGTGAGGTTTTCCTTCTCTTCATATGGTATCCCTCTCTATGCTTGACCACTGAATCCTCATGAGAATCACTCCTGCAGGTGTCAAAATCATCACCTTGATGCTTCATACTTCTATGTACAGATTTACGGTGCTTTCCAAGGGTATCCGCATGATAAATACCCTCTGGATCATTTTGAAGAGTTTCGTCCTTGCTACCATGTTCATATTCAGTGTTGCCTGAATCTCTTTTCTTCTGTCTTGAGTGGGTCCTGTCCTCATGGTCTCTCTCCCATCCATCTTTAACTGACCTCTCTTTATCAGAATCACCTCCAGGACTTCTACCATTACTATGCTGTTTACTTTTCCTATGGGTTCTATAGTCCTCATGGTATCTCTCTCTTTTTTCTTTAGCTGTGCAACCTCTATCAGAATCACTTTCAGAACTATTTTTTCTAAGCCATCGACTTCTGCTATGACTTTTCTTGTGAGCGTAATATCTATCATGATCCATCCTTTTCAATTCCTTAATTGACTGTTCATCATCAGTATAGACATTAGGAGACTTGCCCCTAACGTAGTGATTCCCTTTTCTACACACCTCTTCATTTCTGTCTCTATCAAGAGAGCGTTCTCTTTCCTTGTGAATGTGTCTCCATTGTTGTCCTTTAGACCTACTGTCATCATCAGCATTATGGCTTCTAGTATGCCTGCTGTCTGGCTCCCTTGATCTGGATCTCCGGTGACGTCTGTTGCAGAAAACAAACAGCATCAGAAAGGCAACAACAAATTCAAATGACAAGTAATGCATCCGATAAGGGTCTTCAACTAATCATCATGTACATGTGATAACATGAGTAGCCAAAGAACATCAACTTTAATATTATTTTTACTAAACTCCAAATAGTCAGCATCGAAGTTTCATCTTCACTTAACCTAATATCTCACTCCCCCTCCATTAGGGAAGATTGCAACAGGATATAATTGGCAGCCTTGAGTATTGGGTAAACCATATTCTGTTAGAATCATTTTCTGTTAAGGGAGTTGTGAGGGTAGAGACTACAATGACGACTTGGTGACATTTTGGGGGAATAGAGACTACAAGGGATGCTTGTAGTCTGCCTAACACAACTTACAAGATAAGTACATCTATCAGATTTCCAACAGTTCTAACTCCTTACTCTATCACCCTTATGGATTCCAAACAGAGGCAGTCCTGATGCAAGCAGCAGATTCTTGTTGGGGAAAATAAGAGAGTAGGAGAGACAGTTGACATAAGACATGGGATCTCAAAACATGGAGTAAAGATTGAATACTCCGGTGATAGTACCTATTTGCCTCCATACGTATGCTTTCTGTAGCACTTCTTTCTTTACCATGATTCACTTCATCTAGCTTCTTGTTATAACCATCTTCGTATCCAAATAAAGCATCCATCTTTTCAATCCAGTATCTTGGTGGTGGTCTATCCCAGTCAGCCCATTCATAGTCCCCACCAGGATTTTGAAAACAGTGAATGAAGTTGCAAGCTGAACCACGAGAGCATCTCTGCTCAAATAAATCAACTGGTGTCAGACCTTTGTTACAAACTTACATTCCTTATACAATGTATAGAAATTTGCATCTACATAATTCCAAAATTTGGCAACTAAATGAACTAAAAGATCCAAGTCAGTTATGGAAGGAATATATCATCCTTATCAGTAAATGCCATGGCCCATGGAAAAGTTATTTAAGCACGAGATGATAAGCATACCTTGAGCCTTGATTTCATAAATTCCCCACATATAGCAACCTTCCACCTTGTCACATTAACAAACTCACATATTACCTGTTCAGAAGCATTAATGGATTCAGAAGAATGCACTTGCACCATATGAACAAGAAAAGATCAAATAACAAACACAACGGTAAGCATCAAAGAGGCCAAGAGGGAGAAAAGAAAGAAGTCCAGAATATAGTCCTGTGCTGCTAGGCTGGCTTTGAGGCTGATTCCAATCTAGCAACCGCGTAGGTTCATATGGGGTCAGTAAAATGGGTTACTCTAGCCTTGCTTGGCTTGGCAGAGAGAACAAGAGAAGTAAACTAGTTGAGGTGAAACCCCCACAATCAAATAGCAAATGTATCATGGAAATCTCACTGATCTAAGTGGACATGAACACAATGCAGGATGGGATAAGCCAGACCGGGTTGGCCAATGATAAAAAAAGTTACAACTGAACCCTTGATAGTTATGCTCAAGTGAGGGCCTCAGAAAGACAGTCAATAAATGATTCCTAGTGAAAATTTGGAAAATTTTAACAAACTTTACCTGTTTCCCAGCAAAATACCGACCATTTGTTGAATGGTAAGCGCGCGCAGCAGATTCCAAAGACTTGTAATGCACATAAACATTACCTCGCAGATGAGGAGAGCCATTTCTACAAACCTGAAAGAATGACGTTTATTATAGCAGGAAAAGAAACAAATGAAAAGCAAACAAAAAAAAACAAAAAAAAAAAAACAAAATTCAGCATATTCAAGGATATGGTTCCAGTTGTGGTACTGATAAGTCAAAAGAGAAAAAACTAATCAGTCAGAGAGAGAGCAGTTGTGGAAACCCCATCAGAAAGGACTATTAGGCTCAAATAACAGGATACACGGCAGTGTAGTTCATAAAGTAAGAATAGACACCAAAATTTCAAGCAGCAAGCCACCTTGAAGTTCACCATTTCTCCAAACTTCAAAAATTCTGTATGTACATCCTCATAGAACTCTTCAAAGCTGTGGTCAATCTCCTCATCAGTGTGCTGAGACATGAGCAGCAATTCATCATAATTGAAAAAAGATACTGAGCAACAGTAAAAAGGAGGTCCAGCAAGAGATATAAAAAACTGGAGTTGCAACACAAATTACAAGGAGGTATAAACTGGAATGTCTAGGCAAAGGACAACAATGAGAATCATATGTATCGGGCAAAATTTTAATTTGCCTCCAAGAAAAAGGGTATCCCCATAGGAAGAATCGAATTCCTGAATGTTGAGGGTTGAAGATCAAAAGGAAAGACAATGAAAAGGTAATATATGTTGAAGAACCCTTAACATTTTATTTATTTATTTTTAGAACCTATAACAATTTTAGAAACACCACCTCGATTTGCTCAGGGTAAGGCCGTAAGGCTGCGTACATCGCGACCCCAAGGCCCTGCTTTATGTAGGTTTAACATGGCACAACAATACCAACAGCCCAATGCAACCCACAATGGAGGGTCTAAAGGTCGGGATGTACACACCCTTCAAAACAGAGCACCTTTATCTGTTTCATAAGATAACTCTTTAGTATTAGCACATGCATGTAAATGTCGATGCAACATTATCACCTTAAATCCTTCATTTGCGAAGGGTTATTACCATCTTCGTCCTCAAAAACATGTCATTTACTATTCATGCATGCCTTTTTAGATGATAATACTCCATCCGACTGTAAATATAAGGCATTTGACTTTTGTGCACGTAGTTTAAGGAGCTAAAAACTACATAAAATATTGCTTTTTAAAATTTTTTTTTTACATTAAAATTATAATACTTATTAATAATAAATATTATGATGTAAAAAAATTTAATAAAAAAAATCAATATTTTATATAGTTTTTAGCTGTTTAATCTACATGCACAATAGTCAAATGCCTTATATTAAAAACTGGAGGGAGTAATAAGTATGAAATCATTAAAAAGATTAATAAGAAAGTTGATATTTTATAAAGTTTTTATCGTCCTAACAAAGTGTGTGTGAACAATAAATGACATGTTTTCCGGATAGAGGGAGTAAACTTAAAAACGAATGTGTACTTCAAATCTCAAATGAAAAAAACAATACTGTGGAAAAGTCTATGAAAAGAATAGTATGTGAGAAATTCAAAATACGATCAGATGGTTCATACTCATAGCACATAACATTATGAGTATGCAAGTTGACTAATGCAAGAACTCAAGGAGAGTGCCAGGGAACTGGACTGCATACAAGCTAGCATGTTGTATCATCCAACTCCCAAGATGAAAGTAAACCTCCAAAGCCTCGAAGCTTGAATCTGATACGCTAAGTTAAAGAATAGCAATGAACATTATACAAAAAATATATATATAAAAACAATCTACCCACCTAGAGTCTCAAAGTAGTTGGAATATACAGGAAAATAAACTATCAAAAGACAAGCTTCCAAATTTATCAATAAATCAGAAATCAGACCATCAAAGACCTACACGCAAAATGAAGGTCATTGCAATAATCATCATTTTTTTCTCATAGCATAGAACGAAAGAAATAATTCTACAACTGCACAATTAAACGCAAGTGTTCTGCTCTCACAAAATGAACTGAATAAAAAAAATATAGTGCCATAGCTATTTCACACATTTCCCCTACTTGAACACACAAAAAATACCCCAAATGTAATATAGTGCAAGTCAGCAAGTAGACAACAGAACAGAATGGTTTAAATTATTTTGCTCATAAACAATACCCATTGAAAATTTTGTTGTGTTATAAAAATAAAAATCTTCTCAATCATTTAGTTAAGCCCAAATAAAATTCCACAGATTGTAAAACTATTTGCCTATTATTATATGATGGGAAAACCTCGAGATAAAGTAAATCAGAATCGGCACTGCAGATACATGGGCAAATGGAACTAGCTAAATCTTACACAGAAGGAAGGTTTTCAGTAATATCAATATCTCATAAAGACCATTGAGAGATTGAAACCAGGGAACTAATGAACATAGGATACAAGAACCACATCAGGGCTTCAATTACAGACCTCAAGGCCCTCGTCTTGCTCCCATGCCAGTCCAGGACCACCATACATGTTCTTCATTAGCATTGTACATGACTTGTCAGGATAAAAATGGACTCTGCTACAGCGTGTTCCAAATCGACAAGCTCCAGTTTTTAGATGAAAAGGACAGTGAGCTTTATCCTGCAATTTCACAATGATTTACGTCTCAAGAATTGTAAGTCCCACGAAATGTGGTATAAATATTGATTAGGGCCTCCAAAAGTATCAATCTAAAGGAAACTGAATTGTATACTAACCATATTACAAATACTAAGCTGAGAGGTGTGAGACATCATGACTAGTAAAAGTATAGAAGCCAGTCTAGCGAGTTAGGAAGGCATACCTGCTCAGTTCCAAAATTGGGAACTTGTTGAGCCACAGTGTCAAGAATGTCCTGCGCACTCTTGTACGTTTCAAAGGATTCGGACTCTGGAGCAAGAGGATTTGATATTGGTCTAACGACACCCTTGAATGTAGAGATATTCAATTATTTTAATTTTGTATACTACTAACAAATACAAAATAAATTAAAGGTTACAAAGAATCATATTTCCTACCTCTTTCCTATTCTGTTGTTCCAAATTCTTCTTGGGAACCTTGACTCTTTTCTTTTTAACAATAATCTCATTCCCTTGCCAAATAATTTCTGCAGGCCCTTCTTCAATATACTCCCAGTCAGATCCATCATCCATTTCTTTTGAGTTCTCCTCATCAACCTACCATCCCCAGAGAGAAAGGAAAACGAATAATCATATAATAAAATTATACAAAAATTCCCTTTAGCACACCAATAGCCATAACCATCATAAAATCTGAAACTTGGCAACTTTGCATTTTATTCTTTTTCTTTTTCCTCTTTACTTTAAATATAAGTTCACGGTTTGAGAAACATAAACAAATACAGTTTTTAAAATAAGAAATTCTAATGGTTAAGAAACTGTGTACACTTCAGCCGATTTACCAGCTTATTAGCTAAGAGTATCAAGGATATAAACAAAGCCTGATCTATATACATCAAGCCAGGTTTACACTAGCTAAGCAACTCTATCCACTTTGAAATTCTCTGTTAACAGAGATTGTAACCACCTTCTCTAAGTCATTAAACTCTTGTAGCGAGCTGAGGTTTCCGCGCATAAGAAGGCTCAATATTCCAAATGAGTTTTGTGTAACATAAATCTTAGAAGTTATAT
The DNA here is from genome assembly GCA_963922045.1 of Persicaria maculosa. Lineage (NCBI taxonomy): Eukaryota > Viridiplantae > Streptophyta > Magnoliopsida > Caryophyllales > Polygonaceae > Persicaria > Persicaria maculosa. The sequence goes on along the minus strand of OY998258.1, from coordinate 68,360,420 downwards.
GCATCAGAAAATGATACACCACAAACTCCAATTGTTTAAATGTCTGCAATAGATTCCTATTTTAATCCCCTCAGCCCCTAATCCTAACATCATCTTTATCATGCTAGTGTAATAAATAAGCATAAGCTCTTTGCCCTTCTATTTTTTAGCAATTTCATTTGTAATAGGCAACCCATGATATGGGCAATTCCTAAGGCAGACTCCTTCAAAATCTCCTAACTCAATGGATAATGGACCTCGATTCCTCAAAAGCACCTTCACAATCCCCAAGAAGTCCATGTATACCCATCCACCACTGAGTGATTATTTTACTACCTTAATGGATACATTGCAACATGTAATAGATCTACAATCATCCTCAACTAAAGTGGGACTAGTTACCTTACAAAGCAAAGGCACCTGCAAATGTTGCAGAGCTATTCATTCATAAACTAATTTTGGGGAGTAACCTAACCATGCTCACCAGCAATTGCCAAAGGATTGGAAACACCGCATCCCTAAAAGCTGTGAAATTTTTTGGGGAGAATTTCGAACCCCATGAATAACCACATGAACCGAGCCCCCATCCACCACAATCTTTCAAACTCTAAGCATCACCCAGGTACCAAAACGGTTCACACACACCAACATAATTTACAAAATAAACAATAAAGTACCTAAATCAGGTTAAACAAAACCTAGATAATACAGTCAAAGGTTTTCAACTGTCACTCATTCAAACCCTAGTTCACCAAAAAACACAAGGAGAAGATCGGAAATGAAAGAAACGCATATGAACCTGTTTAGCGCCGGATTCTTCAGCAAGTTTTTGCCGATCCCGTTCTCTCTCTTCCTCTCGTTCGAATTCTTCCTGTTCTCGCTTCTTCTTTAACTCCAAAGCTTCGAGGAACCTCCGCTCTCTCTCCTCGAACTCCAATCGATCCCTCTCCATCCTCTCCAACTCCTCCTGCTCCAACTGTCTGAGCTTGCACTGCACCTCGGAATCGTTGCATCGGGATTCCTCCTCTTCTTTCTCTCTTACAGCGATCTCCTTCCTCACCTGCTTCCGCTTCTCCTTCTTCAACAGCTTCCTCTTCTCCTTTCGGCTCATCGCCGCTCTCGCCTCCCCTGAGTTACCGTCTGTCGCCATCCTTTTCTCTGAACAGGCGGCGTTCTCTCGCCCCTTCTAGGCTCTAGCCCCCTTCTGGTTTCTCTCTCCGTTTCGGCCTTCCGTAACTCCGTCTATAAGTTCAACCCGAAAACTCAACCCGAATATCCGGATTGTTTTTTCGACCCGAACCCGAACAATCAGTGTATTTCTGGATCCAACATGACCCGACCAGGTCACATTATGGTTTAAAACTTTAAATAATCTAATCAAGAGAGGATATCAAGGCCAATCAAACTTGCTTTTAAGTTTTAACCCTTCTTAATTAGTTTCACTACTACCTCCGATCCAAAAATGTTGTCGTTTGACTTTTTTAACACGTATTTTAAAGAGCTATAAACTACATAATATATTAACTTTTTTATTATTATTTTTTATAATCTAATACTTATTGCCAACAAATATTAAGTTGTAAAAAAATAATTTTAAAAAAGTTGATATTTTATATAGTTTTTAGCTCCTTAAAATACGTGTTAAAAAAGTCAAACGACATCATTTGTGGATCAGAGGGGTACTAATTAAGCAAATAAATTCCCTAAACTCTAAATTCTTAATTCTATCGGTGGGGTTCCATTATAAAACAAATTGGCAATAGGAAGAATAGTCACCAATTTATATTCGGGTTCCATTATACGCTTTCACGCACTCCCATCCCATGCGCGTGGTCTTAATCACCAGAGGCTACACAACCACCAAATATTCAAATAACTCCATTTTGTAGTTCCTCGACGCTTTCACCTTCATGCACTCTCATTCGCGAGAAATGAGAATGCGCTCCTATACACATTCAAGATGCATTTCAACTATCCGATAAAAATGTATAAAGAATCCTACAATCCTTGAAAGAATTTTCCGCATCTTTTCTCATTGATCAAACGTGTATAATTAAATACAATTGTGGATAAGATATTATCCAAAAATAGATCGATTTAGATGAATACTCCATACAAGATATAGTTGTACAAATGTACAAGTAATTAGCAACAACGTACATTTGAATTAGTCAAAAAGGCGAAAATTAATTCAACCATTTGAAAACTATCGGTCCATCGAGGAAGTATGCGCGTAGCCTCATTTTCTCCATCCACTTTCAACCAACTACATTAGCCCCACAGACACCACTCACGACTTGGTCAAACAAGCACTCCAAACCATTCAATATATGTACATCCAAATAAGCCAATATCATTATCAACATATACATCCACAAATTAATACATAAACCAGCAGAGAAATTAGTACATACCAAGCTGAAAGTCAGGTGATCGATCATCAGTAACTAGTAAGTCATGGCGCCTGCGAGCAGCACCAACAGCAGCTACTACTCGTCGAAATCGGTGGTTTTGTGTATGGTTTTGTTAGTGATTGTAGCCAACTTCGCCTTGGGTGCAGCTCGTGGAGGCTCCGGCGGCGGCCGGTTAAGGGGAGCAGGCGTGGTGGGCGGGGCGAGGGGCAGTTCTGCAAAAAGTAACTCCGCCCAGTCAGCAACCGCCACCGGTTCCCTTGCTCTGGCCTTTCTCTTGCCTTGTGTTGTTTCCTTCCTTTTCAATATCTCCCACAATTTTTGAGCAATTAATTATTAGAATCAGAGTTGTATATGTGTGTGGTGTTTTGATTAGTTAGTAGTTAGATTATTGTCTCTTTTTTTTTAATCAATCTGTCAAATATGTAATGAAAGATCTTAGTAATTGATTTGAACCCCCAAAAGTATGATTGGGTGGACTTGTTCAAACTTCAAATCCGTCAATTGACAAAGATTGTATATTTATTAGATTGGATACAAGTTCAAATTTGACTCAAACCCCAATTCAAATCACTTGATTGTTAATTCATCTAAAATCCGACTCAAGCAAATCAAACTCCATGAAAGTCTAATTCAGCTAAAACTGGATTCAACTTCAATCCAATCAACATTAATGCGAAAATCTGACTTAATCCAATTGAATTAGGTTCTTAGCTAGTCAAACAAAACAAAAAAAAAATGTACCGTCACCATCGCAAACATTTCCCAGACTAATATAACCCAAAATGAAACATCTCAATTATATCTATTCTTGATTTTTGTTTAGAGTTGATAATCACACGATCAATTTCTCGCCAAACACACCGTGACAACCACAGTTCTCGAAACCACAAAGATTATATAGTTCTCAAAACTGTGAAAATTTCTATGGTCATTGAGAAGATGCGTCGCAGGATATAGCTCTCTTACAGTTTTCAAAACTGTGGGTGAGCTGAGACCGTAAATATTTTTACGGTTTTCAACTCCATGACCATTTTGATTTCTACGGTTTTTAAAACTAAAACCATGAAAATTCCTATGATTTTCAAAGTTGTAACCGCTCCCATGTATTTGAAGATATTTTGTATCACAGTATCACACCGAGTGTCACAGAGCAAACTGTGCAATGCATGCAAAGAGCCAATGTCCACGTGTCAGCCCGAAGAACTCCCAACAAGCCACCGAAGCAGCGCCCGACGAAGCCCCAACCACCCACCGAAGCAGCGCTCCACGTTCTCCCCTTTATCTCCGATGCCCCCTTCAATCCCTTTCGTTCACTTCATTATCCGACCCGCCGATTCTAACACAGCGGCGACTCTCAGATATGGCGACGACAGCGATGGATTCGGCAAAGAGCTCCATGGCCACCGAGGCCCCTTGGGCCCCGGTCACTTCTGAGCGCCCCCTCCGCTCCGACCTCGAAGTTTCTCTCCCCAAACCCTGTGAGTTCTCATCATCTCCGCTCTTCCACATCCTCATCAGTATTGATAGACCTATTCTGAAATTCAAATGCAAATTAGTTTGAAAATTGAAATATTGTTCGAGAGAATTCGCCGACTCCTGATAATGTTCGCGTTTGTGCTTGAGAATTAGTTCTTCATTTGATCGTGTTTGTGAGGTTTAGGTTTAAGGATATTTGTTCGATTCTCTTAGTTGAAGCACAAAATCTGATCAGTGCAATGCCTAAAGCTATAATCTGGAAACGATCTTTCATCGTTTTTCAAATTCAAGTCAAATTGGCGTTGCTTGGTTTCTACTCTTAGTTTGAGCACAAAATCTGACCAATGATATGCCTAAATCTAGAATATTTAAGAGCCTGTTGTGAATGGTGATATTTCAGATTTCAAGAAATCGACATTGTTTTCATGTTTGCATCTACGGTGCTGTAATTAATGTAAAGAACAGAAGGAATGACCAATGATTGCAGAAGCTGGGGAGCTTGGTTTGCAGAGATTTCAAACGAATGTGTCAAATCTTTTTTGTTTGTTGAGAATTGAGATATTGTTAAGAGCACAACATATTAAGGGCTCGTTTGTTTAGATACCTAGGGAAAGGAAAGGTAAGGTATTAAATTTTACACATAAAATGTATATGATCACCAATTTTTGTGAGCTTGGAGGAGAGTATTAGATCATCCTAGAGGTATTAGTTACCCCCTCAAAATTAGGGAATAGAAGGGTAACACATTTGTATGGAAAATGGGAGAAGGAGGGAAATGATTAGAATAGGGATCAATGAATCTTAACTTAAATATGGACTATATTCATGAGGGTAATCATTACTTTTTCCTACCAAAAAACAAACGGGGGCTAAATCTCTTCAGTTATTTTCATTCAGGTCTTTGTACATGTTTAAGTTAACACTGATTCATCCTGCAATTGAATTGCTTGTATAGATCTTGCTCGAGCATTGATTGCACCTGATACGGATCACCCGCATGGTACCCCAGGCCATCAGGCGCGTGGTATGTCAGTCCTCCAGCAGCATGTGTCTTTCTTCGACCAAAACGACGACGGAATCATTTACCCTTGGGAGACTTACACTGGTATCTGCTTACCTCTACCTTAATCAGTAGTCATTCAGTTTCGGCATCTTTGTTGGATGGCGTTGTAATTGCCTTGAGATATCCTTGATTGCCATCTTAATTTGTCCCTAACCTTTGTTTTGTTTCTGCTTTTCGAGGTATGCGAGTCATTGGCTTTAATATAATCTTCTCTCTTATAACCACGGTTATAATCCATCTGACTTTGAGCTACCCCACACTCCCTGTAAGTTGCGATTTGTGAAATTTTTTCGCCCTGGAATTGATCAATGCAATATGCTTTTTTGGCTTGATGATTCTTCATTGCTTAGCTTCAAACATGATTGTCTAGTAGAATCTACTCATTAGGGAAAAAACAGTAAAGAAAAGACGAAATCCCACATCCCAGGGCTCACCACCCACTCTTTTAGGCATCTTGGATGAGGTAAACTCCTTAGTGAAGCAATGAACATCGGTTGTCTACCAGTGCCTACACAGGGCACAATTCCTGCCTTTTTGTAGGAATCGAACCCCCACCCCGACGACTCAACATTCACGTGTTTTTCAATCACTGAGTTTCACTGTGGACTCTATCCCCACTAGGAATGACATGCAATTAGATGTTTCAACGTATGTTGGAAACTTGCGCTTCGTCTTACTATACTAGATCCGAAAGAAAATGTTGCTTTGTACACCTGTTTGTGGTCATACCAAGTATTTGTCATTTTGTCAAAATAGCTTTGCTGAATAGTGCATTAATAAAGAACATCATGATTTCAAATATTGAAGTCTATTCTTAAGATCTACCATGGATGGTATTTTGGTAATTCCTTTCTCCTGGTGTCAAATTTGTCAATGAAAAAATAGGGGTGGTTTCCATCTCCCTTTTTTGCGATATACATACAGAACATACACAAGGCCAAGCATGGGAGCGACTCTGCAACTTATGACACCGAAGGAAGGTAAGAAAGAAATCTTGATAGTTTTTCAGTTGTTGGGATGATGCACATAAATCTGAAAGTTGAAGTGCAGGTATGTTCCTGCTAACCTGGAGAGCATGTTCAGCAAGTATGCCCGAACTTCTCCTGACAAATTAACAATCCGAGAGCTTTGGGACATGACAGAGGGGCAGCGTGTCTCATTCGACTTGTTTGGCTGGTGCATTTCCGTACAAGACTAGTGAGAGTTTCCCTTTTTTCCTAGAGGATGCAACATTTCATGTTTTCGTGCAACTTTTGCAGGGTTGCAACTAAGCTAGAGTGGGGAATTCTGTATATCCTTGCGAGGGACGACCAAGGGAACTTGTCGAAGGAAGCCATCAGGCGCTGCTTCGATGGAAGCTTGTTCGAGTACTGTGCCAGGATGAACACAGGTTATGATAGGAAGACGATATAGGAGAACATGTCCTCTTTCCCTTTCAGCGTGTAAATGAATATGAATCTCGATTCTGCTTCATCTTGGTATTGCTTTCAAAGTTGAACATAGGGTGGGCTCATGCATGTAAAGTTCAATAAGATCATAGGTAACGCATTATATCCTTTTAATCTACCAAATATAGTTCTTTTTTTTCCTGAAAAAAAAGACTTGAAATGCAATCTCACGTGTTCGGAACAATTATACAGATACCCAGCAAACATTGTTATTTTTCCTGTCAAGCAAATACAAACTTTATGTCCATCTTATATTATATGGCATAATTATAACCCATGGAATTCTTTTTCAATTGGGACATTAACACCCAGGGCGGATCCTAGACCGACATTCCGGGGATACTTGAAGGTAAATTTTTCATCATTCTGAGAATGTTTAAAGGTAGAAAAAAATTTCTTTCGTAATTTTTTTCCCGGGTTGGAGATGCTTGACGTAAAATATTAGAAAATTAACACTAAATTTTTTTTTAGGGGATGCTTGAGCATCCCCATTCATACAAGAGGTTCCACCCCTGTTAACACCTTTCTTCTTGTAGTCATCAATCATCATGTCTTGAAGTTATACAGATGTTTGTTCATTTGTAAAATGATGGAAATGGAAAGATGTATAATGTTTGTTCATTTGTATAATGATGGAAATGGAAAGACGTTATACAGATGTTTGTTCATTTGTAAAATGATGGAAATGGAAAGACGAAGTTAAAGGGTTCTTTAGACATTTTAACCTCAATATTCATTTTAAATCTTATAACCACCAAACATCCAATAAGATTTTTAACAATGTTTTTTTTACCTTTCACATCTCCTCCCTCTAAAAACAATCTCCAAGTCGTGAAAACATCTGCACCTTTGGCCAAACATGCGATGCTTAATTACTTGATGTGGGAGATTTCTTTGGGAGAAACAGATCACAAAAAAATGCTAAGCTGCAATATTAATTGCTATCATTGCAATTTTCTCGAATGAGGATACACCTTGGAAACTGGATTCGCTAGCGCCTGCAACCTACAAATCCTTGTACTCGAGCTACACAAATGCAACAACAGCCTTTCTCAACAGATAGAACAGAGAAGTCAGAAATATATGGACAGCTTCTCTGCAATCTTGTTCTGCATCATATTACATTCCTCTATCAACCGGGTTAACTTATCCGCTTCTCTAGCGAATCCGGAGGGAATAGCAAAGTCACTGCTAGAATCCTTTATGTTACTAGCTAAAGGAGAACCAAAATCTAGCCCTGACTGAATCTGTGGAGTGTGCTCGCGTACTTCGCGCAGAGGACTAGCTTCATTTGTCTCATTTGGATTGTTATGAAAAACTGTCCCCGTAGCAGGTACGTGTCGAGCAGCCTCTGGTGGCGGTCTTAAGCTCCAAGGAGCAGGTCTCGTCAGGCTGACTTCTAGCATTTCATCTAGAGATGGATGAGCAGCGCAACAAGGCTCAGAGATGACAGGGACGATATCTGGCTTTGCACGCGTAACTGAGAGGGGGTCATCTTTCTCCAGAATGTAAGTAGTGCTGCAACTGTTGCTGGTTAGTGCATTCAGCTGCCAGTTGAAGATCCGTCGAAAAATATGCACCCAGTTTGGAATCACATAGTAGCTTGTTTTATGAAGCTCAAGTCTGGCATTTTTCTGTAACATTATGCTGGCTTCTTTCATTGCCATTGTCAGATTCATCATCCTACTGGATTGGTTCAGGTAACTAATCAAACAATCTTGAAGGTGCAGTCTTTGTTCTTCTAACTCGTCGCCTGCCTTGGACCCTCTATTTAGAAATGACGTATCGTCTAAGAAGACAGGAAGCTTGCAATGCCTCAATGCAGATAAGAAAGGTTCGATTGCTTCTGCTGAACTCCAGCCTATACTAGGGAGCAACAACTTTGACACACGAAATTCATCAGCGTCATACAGCAATGATAACTCAGGACACGGCCAGCCAATAGGGTTCGCACTTGCAGCAGCGACAATATCTTGTACTGACTTATCCAATGCCTCATTGAAAGCTGAGATGCAATGATTTGGACCTACTATGTTAACCCCCTTGTGGTCAAGAGCATCTAGCGATGTATTCAAGTGTGACAGTACCAATGCCCTTGTTTTGACCGACCATAGAACAGGTTGCGGATGTGATTTACTGGCTAACCATTTCAGCCCTTCCCTTAACTGCTTGTCGCTGAAATATCCATCAAGCTTCTTTATGTCCTGGCTCTCGTGAAGGTGAACTATCAGAAAGCTAGAGATGCGTGATTTGTCAAGTTCATGGAGTCCAAGTTTATCGACAATGGCAGAAGTCTGATCACAGAGCCCCTTTGCACTTGAGCCGCACAAAATCAAAAGTGGCATGCATGATCTGCATGGTAAAGCTGCTATAAGGTTCTGAAGCTGTACCTTTTGACTATCCCATTCAATACCCTCGGACAAAAGAAATACAACACCATTTGCACCTGCTACATCCTGATTCAAATTGCTGAAATTGATACTCTTGATGACAGACAAACAAGAACTTTGAGATTGTTCACCGATCCACTTCCTCCATATTGCTACCCCAGGGGACGAAATTACCAGATCATCGTTGCATTCTTCTGTAGTAGAAGGCATAAATTTAGAATGCAACCATTGGTCTGCAGAATAATGAGTCACGTGATTAGTCAGCCCAGTGCCACTTGTCTTGATTGTATGATAACACAGAGCCACCTTCCAACATATACAACTTGAGCGAGGATTTCGTTCACAAAGTATGTCTGTGACAATGTCCGAGACACTAAACGTGGACCATGATTCCTCATGCTTCTTGTATCTCTTATTCATGACCTCATCAATATTGAATCTCTCGTAAGAGTTTTGCCTCTGGCAAAAAAAGAGCAAGGGTGACATTAAGAAAAAAAAAAAAACAAAATAGAAAGCATTATTTACAGAAGGCCAAAAGGTATCTAACATCTTGTTTTCGCTGAAGTGGTGGCCCCACTGAAAGTGAATTTAATGCTGCAATTGCAGCTAATTTGTTTTGTTCACGTTTCACTCTTTTGCTTGCACATCGCCTCCTCCAAAGTCTTATCAAAAAGAAAAACACAATTAGCAAAAGAAACAAAGACATTATATGGATACTCATACTGCATAGTGGGAAAGACATTAAGATCAACAATTAAATTCAACATAGTTCATATTGCACCACCTCAGGAATAGCTTGAGTTTTGCCTTGGCAACTTCTTCATCATAGCGATGGGTAACAACTTCCTCATTATCAAAGTCATGGGCAACAAGGAACTCTTCACCATTGGCTTTGTCAATAACCGTATCCTGCTGTACTGAATTGGCAATAACAGACTCAAGAGCAGAAGAATGCTCTTGTTCAACATGTCTAGTCACATTGACCAATGGCATTTGTTGGAGGTTTGATTGCACATCGTTCTTTGGTGGGGCTGGAGAAGGTAACACGGGGGTTTCTTCAGCCACTTTTTGAAAATGGACTTGCTGATTTTCAGAAAAGGCTTTCGGTGCAGAGAAATTCCAAGGTTGAAATTCTTTCACTGTATGTTGATCTCTGTCTTCTTTATTGTGTTGAAATTGTGGCACAAGAGGCACAGGCTCCATTTGCGTTCTAAATTTGGGTGAGCTAGCAAGGTTATTTGGATGATTTTCTTGATCTAATAAAATATTTCTAGCTCTTTTAAGCCCCTGCTGGAACTGCATGCCCCTTTCTGATGCCGGACTAGCATCTAAATTCCGCACTTTTTCTGCTGTAACTGTAAGATCACCAACTGTTGTTATAGAGTATACAGCTAAAGGCTTATCTGCAATAATCTTCATTGGTTTAGGTTCCTTTGAAGCTTGAGGTGGAATGGTTGTATCTTGATGTGGCGATAAAATATCTTCAAAAACGTGCCTGGACTTCTTTGAATGGACAAGTACTGAACATCTAGTGGGAAAATCCTTATCAATGTTAAGAAATGGACCATCTTTCACCATGTACAACTCCCCAAAATCCTTGAATGAGAATCCGTGATACTCCAGCAGACTTTCAACATCCTCATTCTGGTAAGAACATATATGCAAAAATTTATTCAACATCGACTGGCTAAAATAGCACAAGGAACTAAAGAAGTTTTAAGAGATTTACCTCCAGACCAAGCCATTTGGCTACATGTGCAATTGGCAGACCTTGGTTATTTTGCAGACCGGAGTGTAAAGAAGCGAGTGCCTGGGTTCGCAGCTGATAGAATTGAACGTGTGATGTTAGACCTCAATGCAGAGATGCGTTCATTTGATTAAAACACATATATTTTAGAGTAGCGCACTTCAAAATGCATACAGTTTTGAACATTTAAGACATGAGCAAAATGTTCAAGGCATGGCATTCATAATAGTTAGATTTTTGTAGGAAAAAGTAAACGGACATTTCAGGCACTAGAAAGTGGCCCTTGTAAGCAACTTAGAAAGTCACTTCAGACAAAGGCATTTTTAGTTTTCGTTGCATGCATACCCATTTTACTGTAATACACTGCCCAACAGCAGATGAATCTTAAAATCTCTTATGAATTCATCTCAAAAGAGAAAAAGATTGAAGAAAGAAACAGACTTTTATGATTGCAAGGCTATGGCTGCACAAATTTGACTCTCCCCAGGAACTTTTTGGCACTGGTTATCTTATATGCCATACCCTCAACCTTTGGCTCTTGTAGATAGAAATGTAAGGGAAAAAAGGAGAAAAACATCATAACCATAACGCGTCAAGAGTGTCATATGTGACATTGTTCACTTCCCCTTTTCCATATTCTTATCCTTTCAATGTTCTCCAAGCCCCTTCTGAAATCCATACATGCTTTAGCAAAATTTTCTTGTCAATTAAGGTCACTGGCTTATACTCATATGCCTCTCTCATCTAAAACACTACCAAGGTACAAGTCTGTTGATGAAGGTGGTGGGGACTTCGCTCCAAGACATGTGCCCCATTCAACTGGATGTCTTTCTTTTCTTGATGATTTTGCTTGACCAACTCCCTAATCATGTGCCCCATTCAACTGGATGTCTTTCTTTTCTTTAATCTCATATGCTTTAGACTTGCATTTATTACTTTGTGATGCTTTAGACAGTGTTCTTACTAGCTTACTACATAAAACTTGGTTTTATTACAATATTAATAGACAAGTTTTATAGTATTAAACTTGAAAGCAATCAAGGTTTTAAGGTGTTTTGAGATGTTTGGTGAAAAGGCGATCGCCTTAGCCTCTCAGGCGCACTTAAGCTATAGGCTTGTACATCGCCTTGGGTCACCTCTAGCTTTTTTAAACACTGCCACAGGCTCAAACTCAAATGCCAAATTTACAAACCTGTTGTCCAAAAATAGACATCTCATGAAAGGAAAGCATAAATGCTATAAAAAGGAAGCAAATACTAACCTATCAACCAAGTCAAGTCCTAGACCCCTTTTCAAACCTACTAGCCCCATACAGCTCAATCAAATAACATCCAAAAGCCCATTCTCTTTTCCAATTATAACATGGAGCAGGGTGATAACTGATAACTTATGGCTACAAAAATTGTTACAACAGAAATTTATCAATTACCAGACTAACATTAAAATTTCAAGATTAGTGTGTTGTGTGATGCTTTTCTTGTCAAGCTCTCTTGTGCTGGGATTATAATTTTCTTTCTGGGTTTATTTGAAGTCAGTCAAGACAAGTGTTTATCTCTCAACATTCATGTACAAATATTGCTGCAAATCCCATTTGCATAATCTCCACATCAGCTACTTTATCCCGTTTATTCCATCACTGTCATCAATAAGAAATTTACCAACAAGGCATCTCTCTAAGATCCTTCTCAGTGGGTGTGAGCAGAAAGTCAGAAAGATGTGTTCACCTTAGAATTATAAGTTAAATCAAACTTCCAAATCCAAATAACAGAACACCTTACAAAAGTTGGGACAGCCTGACATCTATATTTTCCAGGAGGAAGTTAACCTTGAAAGTATGAAGACTTGACCCCGTACAGGAGGCAATACTAGACAGTGTTAAGTCTTTAAAGTTTCATATATGTTCAACTTCCTTTTCCTGCCATATTTTGTCAAGAACATATTTTTATCAACCCTGTTGATGGAGTAAAACTAATTTATCAAAGGTCTAACTCATGAACACATAATGAAAGCATTAAAGGTTAAACAGAAAAGAAATAAAAAGTAAAGAAAACTGAGCAACTGCAACTGCAGCATCAAAAGGACCATAACTGTTAGATAGGAATAAAGTGGCATAATTCTTAAATAATATCAAACAATAAGCAACTATTCTCTATTATGATGATAGAAGACCTTTCCATACCTTAGAGAAGTGAGCATGCATTAGACATGCTTGAAGATAGCTTGCCTTCATTCCAAGGCGAAAGAACGATATAAAATTACCAGTTCTGCAAGACCTGGAGGAGGAATCTTGCATGTCAGGTTATATCCAAAATAGGTTTGCAATCAGGATTTAAGAGAATAAATACCTTGCTACATCACGAGCTAGTAGAACTTCCTTAGTTTGTCGGATCTCAGGTGTCATTTTTGCGAGATCAAGTGAGAGCTCTCCCGGTTCAACCTACCAAATATTTTTATTCTTATTAGAAAAAGATTTATAATGCAATATGCCAACATCACCAAGCAAAAACCAGCAAATACTTACTTTATACCCTGGATGTTTGTCCAATTTCAAGAGTGCATAATAACCACGAAATTCTTTTTCAGTTGGAACATGGACGCCTTTCTTCCTGTAGTCATCATACATCTGGAACAATTCTACGGATGTCTTGTTCATTTGTTCAATATTCAGATGGGCATCAAACCCCTCTGAGAAACCCTCTCCTTTTGTGTATTCACACAGTTCATGCATAGCGATGATGTGGAGCCGTATCTAGATAGTAGTTTAAGTCATGAATCAATGAAATCTGAGGCATCAACAGAAGTGCTGAAAAAAGGGTAAGCAAATAATACGATGATTCAAAACCAAAAGCAAGGGATAGTGAATGGGAAAAAAAAAAACAGAGAAATAGTAACGCCTGAATGACCAACACCGTCATCTATTGAACCAGACATCAATTTACCAACAAAAAGACAGTTTGTTTCACTGCATGTCATTTATTCATTATTAGGACCATAATCAGCGCAATAAAGTACTTATTTGGCACAAAAACAAACTCATAATAGATTTGATTGTTTCCGGTTGTATCATCTCAATGTACAAAAGAAAAAATATCAAGTCTTAACCAAATAATTAGATATTAAACATATTTCTTATGATAGTAATGCAGAATAACTTTGTTTCCATCACTCTCCAACAACGCTAGGGATGTTTGTTTGAAAATTGTTCTTGAACATTCCTAAATAATGTTCCACTTTGAAGTGGGTTAAGCTGGCACTTAATCCAATTGAGAAAAGACTATATAAAGTGATTCCTCAATTAAATCTTTTCCCCCCTATGAATCAATATACAACAAACAATTGACCAATGCTGAATCTCAATAAGAAAATGAAAACAATCAACAAACCACTAAATGAGGGCTTGCCTATGACGCTAATAAACCCAGCTTTGCCTTTAGACTTGTAGCAAATCATGGTTTGAAAAAGTGGCAAACTAAACTACTTTTTTAGAAACGATAACGAAAATTTATGAGCGAGCTTCCCTAGTAATTGGGAAGTTATTTGGATATAATAGTTATTAATAACGTAAGGAGAATATTGTCCAAAAAATGCAAGGAGAAATTCAACTAACCATCTGTTCCAGCATAGTTATCGCTTCAAGGTTAAATATGTGCTGCATCCTAAGATCCATCCGAATAGCCCTCATCCTATCCCACAGGAAATTATACAAGGCAAGGAAACTGTCGCTATAAGGCTGATCCAGCAAATTCAGAAGATAATCCATTGTCTTTTGCAGGATAGGCAATGGACGTATTAGCCTTGCTTCTCTCTCTGCTGTTCTGGTATACTGTTAAAAAATGGGTGAGAAGAAGTTTAGCACCATAATAACATACATCCATAGTTAAACAAGCTACACAAGGTAATACTAATCCAGGTATATTTTAATCAGAAACTACCTTCTTTACTGCAAGTTCCCTGCTGCTTTGGTTTCTATCACCATCCAAGCGCTCATAGTGGTCCAGATCTCCCTTCCTTTCTCTTTCTTCCCTCTCTGACCCTGAAATGCAGCAAGATAAGCCATCTTATCATTCAAATATAAGCACCATAACAGTATTTTGTGCAGTTTTCACTGTTGTGAAAAAAAAAAGTTGGGGGGAAAAGTCCAACTTCACACAACATGTTGTGACCGAAGTCTAGCACACTAGAAAATTCATTAAGGTAGTAAATTGGTAGGAATGAGAATAGCAGTTAAATATCATAACCATTCAATGGATTCACCCTTAAGACTGGAATTTTAATAAATAAATAAAATGTGCTGATCAAATTAGTCAAGTACCATAGTTTGTAGTACGACGGAGCTTAGTGGAATCAAATGAATAGAGAAACACAAATTAAGTGATGCGTCCCAGATTGATATCATTGATGACAAAAACTTGGGACATACATCAAAATATTTCCTTAAATTTTTTTTAGAGAACTTTGAGAATAGGTTTATTAATTCATTTAATCTAATCAAACAGACACTTGCACTTCCATTAAAAAGAATGGCATTGAATATTGAACCGAACATTCCCTGAGTTGGAACCTATCTTGCTCACATTTAATCCTTGGTTTAATAACCAGACCATCATAGATCTTATGGCATTAGTTCATAATGCAACCAAATGTTCCCGATTAAAAAATTAAGCTAATTGGATTTGGTATAGCATGTATCTAGTGGGTTCAAACCTGATACCATTGCTGTGGGTCATCTTAATACTTGACCTATAACAATCTAACAATTAAAAAAGAGAATTGTTTTAATTAGGCACCTTGACTTTTGATATAAACACGAGTAAGCTTTGGCAGTTTGAAAACTGCACTTGACTCCATTAACACGTGAAATTGTTTCAGCTTCAATCCATAATACTTGATTCATAATACGTGAAATTGTCAGTTTGATATAATACTTGATCCATCTATTAATGGAGCATGACAAAAACTTAAAATGATACAAAATTCAAATGTCATGGATGTGTGACATTTTTCAAATGACAACGTATCTGCCTAAAATTATGTCAAACGCTAAAAGTGCCTGATAGCAACTGTTCTGTTGAAAAATGTGAGACCCAATTTTAAGATTATTGATAATAGTTTCAATATTGACAAGATATCCACATAAGTGATATTTTTTAAAATTAATTCCACCTTTAAAATCTAGACAGCTACAGAAGTGATTGGTATATCATATAAAAACAAGTTACAATCTATACCAGGACACATGTCAGGACACAGCCCAATGATAACTCCAGGTGTTTGGGGACCTTCAATATCAACATCACCAGGGAAATTTTCTGCTGATTCCATATAATTGCCAATAACCCTTTGCTTCTCCAATTTGGGGCGATCATTTTTTGCAGTTAAACTAGAAATATTTGGAATGGGAGCACTTAGCTCAGTCTTGAAGCGTGCCAATCGCTTAGCTTTGGCTTCTAGTTCCCTGAAAAGGATTATATTTTCAAAATTTCAGAGTGTGTATCATCATTATAATTAATCAGTAATAACAATAGGCAATAGAACTCCAACTTTTGTACCGTTCGTTATCGCCTTCAGTTGAATGGGAATTTCCTTGAAAAACTTGGCTAGCAAGTGGTGGGGGTGATCTAGTTCTCTTGGGAACTGCATGGCCGAGATCTTTATTGATACCATTTTCAGCATTTGCACCATTCCCAGATGATAATGGAACCAAATGAGATGGAAAGTCAGGGATTCTGAGAACCTTTTTCTTAGGAATTGACCTCGGAAGAGGCACAGCTCTGGAGAGAAGAAAACAAATTTATCCAAGTGGAAAAGTGAGCATTCTGTCATGATTGAAACATATAAGATGAATTATAAGAAACAATTACATTCCTCTGTCACTGAATGAGCAGACAAAGATGCAGTACTCAAATCATAAACTGAAGTAGTTTGATCTTGTCACACCACTACCACTACTCTCAAACATCCCTAAGAGAAGGCTGAAAGTTGAGACTGACAGTCAACTTTAAGGCATACTGCAAACAATGGAGAAATAGACAATAATTCACAAAAGATCAACAGTTTTTTTTTTCCTTTTTTCTTCTCCGTTTTTTGTGTAAATCAATAGTAACATCACAGGCAAGAACAGCAAAGGCCTACAACCAGAACTGAACATTGCCTAAAGTGAGGAAAAAGTCGCTGGCTTCAATGCCAAAAAATAGATATTGAGAAGGATACTATGCAAGATCTAGAATTTGAGTTGCGCACCATCATAAAGGCCTGCCCTTTTCCATGATAAGAAGCATAACCACGGGTATTATAAGCCTGATGTGAAACCAAGGAAATCCTTCACTTTCAGATTCAACTTATAGACAAAGGCAAATAAAATTTCTGGAATAAGGTACCCCTAGCTTGGTTGAAGAGGCTTGGCAATTGCTTTTTATTTGCAAGAGAAGCTGAGTATACTTAAGCACCCATTTAGTGATCAGTTCTCACTCTTAAAGACCGTATTAATATGTAGTATATTATTAGTGAACTCAGTTCATCATACAATTTAGAGCTTCTAATTTAGTAATTTACAATTGGTTAAGATGCAGCCACATTTTAAGCCTATTTAAGGATATCAAGGTCTTCTGGTCATACCTATAATAAAACAATCCAAGCAGCAGCCATGCAATAATTTCTATGATAGAAACTAACTCCCGCACTTGTTACTGAGGATGGAAAGGTAATGGTCAAGAAAGTGAATCTAGTCAATTGTTAAGTTATGGTTCATTGATCAAGATTATTTCACTTCCTCTCATCTCAATGACTAATTTTATAATAGGGTAACCATATCCCCTTGCCTTCTCTGAATTCAAAAAAAAAAAAAAACATCCTTCACTTTGGTTCACTTTAATTAGGTTCTTCCATATAAAATTTGTTTCCTTTCCTTTCCTTTCCCTACTCTTAAAACAAAGAGGCCTTAAGTTATATCCTCATTTTTATTAACTATTAAGTAACATAAAACATTGCAGATTTTCATGGATGTACAGTAACCTAGAAAAATAATACAGTAAGAGGGGATAAATTCACAAAAGAAGATTTATAGAAAGAAAGGGAAAAAAAAGGTTCTTACATAAAGAAGCAGAAACAAAATTGTATCTACTGGCTTTTGTTCCATGAGCAAATGACTTGCATGATACAATATCTTAACAACTTTCATCCATCTAGAAAAGACAAAAGTAACATCTAGTGGAATCCCTTGGTGAACCTATCCACCAAACAGAGGAGCATGAAGGAGCCACAAGCTGAAGCTTAAGATCAATAGATGCGACTAGATGTTTCTAATAAAAACAGAAAGCATTCCATTACTGGCACAGAGAAATTTGTAGAAATTATATTTGGGATAATTGGAAATGCCCTCTCGACGCAGTAGAGGAAAGGGTGTGTTTCTAAAAGTAGTATTGTTGTTGTTGTCTAAGCTTATACATGTCAATATCGCAAATAACCAACGGAAAAGGGTGGGGGGAAGCCTTTGCAGCTTCAATAGAAAATGGAGTGCACTTAATCACTCACCCTCCAACAGCATCAACCTTGGAGTGCCTCGAAGAATCTTCATCGCCAAATGGAAAAAATGGTGTTTGTGCTTGTTGCAGATCTTGAGGGCGAGAAACAAGTAATTGAGTTCTAGGTTCAGCAGGCAATGCATCCACAGCAGAGGATTCTCTGCATGTTTCACAGTAAGTAAAACGTATAATTCATCCTCACTTGAATATCACAACATAGTCCTATTTATTTCTGAGAATTTGAAATTGCTAAGCTATATCTCAATGCACCATCATCAAACGAAATTGGTTTGATAAAAGCACAAACTAAACAAACAAGTAAAGTGAAGTATAGCCGCTAGAATCAAAAATTGAAAACCTAAAATCTCAAAACCCTAGGGAAAACCACCAGAGCAAGAATAATTTTTAAAAAATCACTACAGAAGTTGGATGCATATCTGACCTGTATGATCGAACAGCGGGAGGATTAGTGGGGAAAGGAGAAGGCGGAGAGAATTGGCCGAAGAGGGGCTGAGATTTGGGCGGTGCTGATGGCCCAGATTCCCTCCCAAATCCACCGGTGAACGCCATGAAAACCTAAATCCAACTTTCAATTTGTCGTTGGAGAGACTTTCAGGATTCGTTTGGACTCACAAGGAACCAAAGCAAGCGAGAGGCACCGAGTCCACCGACTAATGGCCTCTGCTTCACCGTGAACGGAGAAGATGAACAAGAGCCGTCGATCTATCGATTTTAACAATTGGCGTTGAACGGTCCGATAGTATCCTTCTACCGGCCTTTTTTTTTTTAAACACCGGCTCTTAAAAATCGTGCATGATTTAGGGTGTATATAGCGAACACGAAAAAAAAAATTTAATTTAACTTAATAAAACGAACTTGTATCAACCAATACAAAAAAAAAAAAATCATAAGCTGAGATATATCTCCATCTGATTTAATTTTGGATGAGATAACTCAACGATTATGCAATAATCAAACTAAAGAAGAATACTTGCCTAAAATATATGATCCTCTCTTAAACGGATCCTATCGTGGAATAATTAACAAATTTTTTTTACCTTCAATCCTAAATGAAACTTCAGTCAAAAATTCGATAGAGACAAATTTTATAAATAAACTCAATAGTACAAAACTATGATCACAAGGTATAGGACTACTTACATTGATAGACTTATCCACTTATTATAAAATGTTTATCTTCAAACAAGATATACAAATTTTATAACTCAAAAACCAAATCCAAAACGTACTATATCTCTTCTTACACGTATTTTATCTTAACCCCTTCAATCCTCTATAAATAACACACTTGATTCGGACCTCCAAAGCATCCAACACCAAAACACGTATATTTCTGCCAAGCATAATTTGCCCAGAGAAGCAGCTAAAGATGGCGCTTAGAGGCAATGCCCTTCTTCTTCTCGCGATTCTCGTCTCGTCGTTTGCGATAGGCTGGTGTGCGCAGGATGTCACTGTCACCCTACAAGGAGCGACATCCATTGTACTGAAGTCCGTTGGGACTCGGGACCGGGGGTCGTGTGTGCACACGTGCGCTCTTGCGCTAATAGCCTAGCACATAAGCCGAGCGGGGTTCCATCCTAAAACCAATTGGCATTTGGTGGGGTAACCCACTAGGTTATATGCTAAGGCTTTATGTTTCTCATATTCAATGTGGGACATTTTGTCTCTTCACATTGTTTCATTCTCAACACATTGCCAAGACCGACGACAACTTCATCTGCGCCACTCTCGACTGGTGGCCGCAAGACAAGTGTGACCACGGCCAGTGTCCTTGGGGCCAAGCCGGCCTCCTCAACCTCCTAAACTTCTATCCTATATACACTACTACATTATGTATTCTGTTCAAATATTTGTTACATATATCATACATTAGAGATGTGTTGTTTTTTTTATTGCAGGATTTGAGAAACGAGATGCTTTACAAAGCTATCAAGGGTAAGTTTAGTGTTTTAAACTTTTATTTATTTAACTAGTGATGCAATGCAATTTACTTATAAATTTGGAATATAAAAACAGCATTCAAGTCACTGAGAATAAGAATCGGAGGATCCCTGCAAGATCAAATTCTTTACAATGTCGGGAATGCGATTGAGAGCTGCTCGCAGATCCATAAAACGGCTAATGGAACCTTTGGGTTCAGCCATGGTTGCCTTGACATGAAAAGATGGGATCAGATCCACCGGTTGATGAATGATTCCGAGTAACCCATCTCAACTCCACTTAATTTCATCAATTGAAGTCAAAAGAAGTGATTTTGTTTTGGTTTAATATCGTCTTATGATTGTTTGCTTTGCAGTGCTTTGGTTACTTTTGGTATTAATACCCTCTTTGGGAAGATAAGACTCAATGGGGATGATGCCTATGTCGGAGCTTGGAACCCAAAGAACGCCGAAGACCTCATGAAGTACACCATCTCAAAGGGCTATAAGATCCATTCCTATGAACTTGGTACTGCTCTCTTACTCTTTTTGATATCTATGATCCTACATTGTCATGTATATATAGACATTCAATGGGGCTTTGTGATTGTGATCTTCAGGAAATGAGCTATGTGGCGAAGGAGTATCCGGGAGGGTGGATGCAGTTCAGTATGCAGAGGACATGAAAACACTCAGGCATTTAGTGACCAAACTCTACCCTGATTCGAAGCACCGGCCCAAGGTGGTTGGTCCAGCCGGCTTCTACGATGAGGAGTGGTTCAATACCTTCCTCCAGAAGTCTGGACCGAACGTTGTGGAGGGCTTATCCCACCATATCTACAACTTGGGTGCAGGAAGGGACCCTGATCTGATCAACAAGGTACAGGATCCCTATTTCTTGAGCCAAGTGGCTGAAACATACAAGGATATCTCGCAAAGTATCAAGAAGTTCGGGCCATGGACTGGGGCGTGGGTCGGAGAGGCAGGTGGTGCCTATAACAGCGGTGGCAAGGATGTGTCGCCCCCTACTTAAGATTCCATTCATTCATAAGGGTTTACGTCAAGTTGAGCTGAACTTTAAAGGTATAATCCGAAACAAAAGCAACCTTAAGTGGTATTACCAGCCATTCTGGAGGAGCTCTACTTATGACCACAAGGTTTACTGCAGACAGGCCTTGATTGGAGGCAACTATGGCCTCCTTAACACCACCACTTTCATCCCAAATCCTGACTACTATGGGGCCTTGTTGTGGCATAGACTCATGGGGAAGAAAGTGCTTTCGGTTAGCCACAACCGCTCTCCTTATCTCCGCACATACGCACATTGCTCAAAGACCACTCCTGGTGTGTCCTTGCTGTTCATCAACATGGACAAAACTAATGCATTCAATGTGTCGCTGACGAACGACCTCAACCTGATCCCGGGCCCTGGAGATGTGCTGACAAGATTCGAAGGGAACCAGCCCAGGGAAGAGTACCACTTGACACCACTCAACGGCAACATTCAGAGTGATGTGGTGCTTCTGAATGGGACGCCATTGAGGCCTAACAGGCGTAACTTCGACATTCCTCCCATGAGGCCGACTCTCGTCAATGCCACTACCCCGCTGCTCATTGCGCCTCAGTCTATCGTGTTCGTCACCATCAGAGACCTTAATGCCCCTGCCTGTGCTTAAGTCACAATATTTTCGCCTTTTTTAATTTCAGTTGGCTTTATAGGATTTTAGATTTACTTATAATGTAGTATAGTTAGGATTTTAGATTGGATACTAATAGTTTGGAATTACAACTTACATTTGTAAAAAGTTTTTTAGTCAGGTTTGAAAAACTTTATATTTTGAATCTTTGTTTCTCATATTCAATTATAGAAGTTATGTTTTTTTCTACAGTATGTCTATTTGAAATATAGTTTCTTAGATTCCGTTCAGTGTTCATTGTTGAATTATAGATTGAAAAGTGCTTACTCGCAATCCCGAAAACCTTTTGCTCTAGTCCATGAGTCCATCTATGGTGCTTATTCAGATAATCAGATCAGATTTAGTTAACTTCAGTAATCACACCACACCCACCCTCTGGTTTCAGCCTTAGATGAATACAGTTAGGCAAATTTCAATAGCAATGGCAATTTAACTGCAAAATTCCCTTTTTGTCAGTATTTCAGAATTTATGACCACCTGATTAAATGATGTGCCAGCAACATTAGTCTTGAATTTTAACTGCAAGATGAAAACTTATCCTGGATATTTTTCACAAAAGCATAATTATCTTCCCTATTGTGTTTGTTCTGTATCTCTTACTCGACCATAATTAATAGCCTCATAATCTACCCAATAATATTGTGAAGTATGAAATTCAAACTTGATATGACAATGCCATAAAGGGCAGTCTATTTATGCTGCATTATTATTGTTGAAATATGGACATTGTTGCAGTTCTTACATCCAAAGTTTGTTCTGTTAGAAACTGAATGAAGATGCGTCTGAAGGCGATTAGTCAGGGTGGTAGACCTTTGGACAGGTAGGAGCTATTTTTATTACCTACTGATTCCTTCTCATTCTTCAGAAAATAACTTCTTGAACAAAACTGATTTAATCATCTTCTTATTCTTATTTTTAGCTGTCATCAGCCCTTGTAGCTGATTGAATCTCCTTCCCCAACTCAACATTTTGGGTTCAAGTCTTATGCTGGCTATAGGCGATTTTCTTATGCACATTCTGATTTAGAGTCTTTTGTTGCTTTACAATGATGTTAGGAACGGAATGGTGCTTTCTGGAGACGGGCTGAGTCTCTATTGATAACACATCATTCTTGTCATGCTTTAACTGGATATTTATAACTTGTTACAAGTATCATTAAGTTGAAATCTTCTTGTATGTTATATATGTCGTATAGATTGAAATCTTCTTGGATGAGTTTCTCAATCAATACCCTGTCTTTTTTATGGTTGTGGATACGTGCTAACGAAACTCGTGTAATTCATGAGGTGTGATCTGATCTGAGGATTGTCCCAAGAACAGGACTCTGCTCAAAACGCTTGTGATTGTCCCAAGAACAGGACTCTTTTTTATTGTCATTCAGAGCAAATCCATCATTGATGTTTAAATTGTGATTTCCAAATCTATGTTGAGCTTTTGTGTTTTGGCGTATAGCTTTTGATATGTAATTAGAGAATCATATTAACCATGAGGCTTATAATGCTTCTATAGATGTTTTGTTGAAGAAGACTGACATTATATTATTGGTGACACACTTTGTTTTATATTAGCCTATTAGCTCAAATGGTAGAGCAATGTGTTTACACATCGATGTGGGTTCGAATCCCACATAGGCTACAAATTGTCAAATTCTACATGTGATTTCTCAAACCTAGCTGGCTTACAATTGAAAAAACCATCTTAAATAAGTTATCATATCAAAACTGATGCAATTTAATAAATTGATGATTGATTTTGCCCTTTTATTTATTAGAGAGAAAGAAATTGACTTATTTCATGATCACACTCGATCTTCCTCCTATGCCTTGAAGCATATGGCAACTGAACTGATGATGTTCTCCTTTGTAGTCCATGAGCTAGCAGCAACCTCTTATGACAGCTAAATTTTCTTCCTTTTTTGTAACAGATCTCAATTATCTCAAAGGTAATACTACTAATATATGACAACAGCAAAAAACTAGTAGCTAACAATGATCTCAAAGCAAGAGGCTAATACAATGTATGTGTGACTTATGTGGGATTTGAACCCACATCTTGTGCCTAAGCACAATGCTCTACCGTTTGAGCTAATAAGCCAAAAATTTCAAAGCAATAGGCTTATGTTCTATCTTCAACGAGGCATAAACATCTAGGGAACTTATTTTTCAACAGAGAAAAAATTCAGCCAAGAAACCTTTGTCTAACCTTGTCTAATTTGAAGCTTGCAATCGAATGGAAGCCTCAATTCAGTACCTTACGATCCCATTGTAAAGCAGCAAATGAATCAAGTCAATTCAGTTGCTTTAATCAAATTTTCTTGAGTAAAGCAGCAAAAGAATCACAAGTCAATTACCGTTGTAAAACTATCTAACTCAAATATTAGAGTTGAATCAAATCAAATAAACCACAAAATGCAAACCAAAATCAGCAATTCATAGCCAAACTTAAACTCAAACTCCAAATTCGAAACCCCAAATTTTGAAGAAATTAAGTAGAGAAAACAAAACCGTTCTTTGCATCTCAAATAATACAAGAAGAGATCGGTTACTTGCATTTGTGTTCCTATCAAGGGTCATAACACTGTTGAATGGTATTGCAGAGAAAATATGAACACAAAACAGAAGCCCCTATAATGTCCATTGTCCAAAGCTTCTCTCATAGATGAACACAAAACACCAAGACGATCGATCTTGTTCAGACAAATTAAGTGACAAAAATAGAATGCAAGTAGCAAGATGACATCAGAAAAGTTCATACCATCTGTGCTTGTATCAGGGCTATCTCTCCTCTCTAGTTTTCAATGGTTTCATAGCCAAACAACATGGATTTTGAAGATAGATATATGCAAATCAGCCAGGTCTAAGTCACTTTGGATATATTTACCTACAATCAGCCAGATCCAAGTCACTTTCCCTCAGCCAAGGCAACCGATAACATCTCCAATTTCTTAGCACAAGTCCAATGAATTAAAAAACGCCATAACTGGAGTTTCATACCCGAAATTCCCAATACAAACCCTAGATATCGAACCTCAAAACTAATTATCAAGATTCAAGACCATACAGTGCAACAGAGTAAATCCCTATTCAACCCAAATCCATCCCTAAAAATCCCCAATTCGAAAATCCCTAAAACTAAAAACCCTAATTTTCAAATTATAGTTTTCGGAAGAGGAGATTACCTCCACCACGAGTCCATGACCAATCGAGATCTCGCAATCACCGACGTCAAGCGGCACCTCCGACGACTACCTTGGTTGTCACCAAGGATGGGCCTCCTCCTCCAGGTCGGGCGTCGAACCCTCTTCTTCAAGTCCTTGGTTTTTTAGGTCGAGCCCTCTTCTCCAAGTTCTCCTCTAGGTCGGGTCGCTCTCCTTCTCCACTTCTCCTTGCGGTGGCCGGCGATTCGTGCCTCGGGCTCCAGTCGGCCTCTCCTCTCCTCTCTTCCCGTCCCTCCTGAGCGCGTCTTCAGATAGGATGTTGACTAACGGCACTGTTAGTTTTAACTTGCCAGGGGCACGGGGCAAAATACACCCAAACCACAAGGGTACCGGGCGAATTTAGTAAAGAGGAAATGGTATCAAATAGGTCAAAAAATGGGTCTATTTGCACAAATAGTCAAGAGGGCAAAAAATTGGCCCAAAATGGCCTGGCCATCTAATGCAAATATAACAGCCGGTTTTTTAGCACTGCTGGGAACCGGGTGTAGTAGGTGAGGAGAGGGATGGTGTAGCAGCGGAGAGGCGAGCGTCGGCGAAGAAGAAGAGAGGGGAGGGTGAGGCGGTGGGTGCGGGTGGGCCTAAGGGGAATCCCAGCGAGAGAAGCCGGGGCTGGGGCGGACGGCAGCCCCTCGAGGCTTCAATCCTCCCGACTAATCGCCGGACAGCAGCCCGAAAAACAGAAACGGCGAAGAAATTGGGAATACAGGGACTAAGCCGGCAGCGGCCAGAAGTGGGGGAAACAAGGTACGAGTCTACGAGAGGGGAGTGGGTTGCAACGACGCCGGTCATCAACGACCAGCACGCCACCGGGGCGGCGAAAGCCGAAGCGAGGGGAAGCAGGGTTGCAATGGGAGGAGGCGAGAAAACCAATCGCTCAGGGACAACGAAATCTGCCTTAGCAGACGATCGGAGAAAACGCCTGACTCACGAGAGGAGGCCGAATTCAGTCCAAATAGGGTGGTAGGCAAGAGTTTACGGCTTCAATTGAAGGAATCGACAACTTGGTGATGATTTGGGGCTGCAATCGCCACCTGTTGTTCTAGCCCCGAAGGGACTTTGTTCTTGTTGTTATATAATTAGATTACACCATTTCCTGATTTCAAAAAAAAAAAAAAAGATTACACCATTTCCTTTGCCTCTATGTGCTGTCATGAGAATTGGTTGAGCATGAGGACTTCACTTTTTTTTACTGCTTGAATTTGCTCAAATGTTTGTAGTGTTGAATGATTTAGCGTGTATCTTTTTTTCTTTTATTTTTTCAAAGTATTGGTTTTTCTGACCGATGTTAATGAACCGATGTTAAATAGCAGAATTCTAGTAGTGAAATATATACACTAATGACAGGACAAATTTGTGAATCTGGTACGACAAATTTATGAATTATCAATATCTCTGAACTTATAAAATTATGAACTTGGTAGGAAATATATAGACTAGTGCTTGGTAGGAAATATATAGACTAGTGGTAGGACAAATTTGTGAACCTAGTAGGATAAATATATGATATTGGTATGATAAAAATGTAATCACCGAAATTCTTAAGAGTATAACTTGACACTAATGGTAGAATAGATGTACACGAATGGTAAGATATATTTGTACTATTGGCAAAGAAGTAGAATTAATATTGACCAATCCACAAATCCCAGACTAGTAATCATTGAGGCGTGAATAGATGCACAAACATGGTAAGATAGATGAAAGCTATTTAAATTGGTAGAATAGATGCACAAATATGGTAGGATAGATGAAAACTAATGGTAGGATAAAACAACGATATTGGTAGGATCAGAATGGTAGAATTGATGGAAACTAATGGTAGGAGAAGGCAGGCTCCACAGGCATAAACTGAAGTTATATGAACCACAGATGCAAAAGCTATATATGGATATATCATGTGTGATGATGAATCTCAAGCTATGGTCCCTATCCTGGATAACGTTAGTGCTGCACTGAAAGACAAGATTCAAGTAGTGAAGATTGACACTCAGAAGTACCAATCCATAAATCCCAATCTCAATCCAATTTCTACCATTTAAAATTCACGAATCCAATCTAATTCAATGCTAGAACGACTGAATTAGAGCCTCTACCCTTGGATATAATGTTACTTAGGTTTCCTTCATCTTCTGTTGTAGGCTGGAAACCCTCTACCCTTGGTTGTTTTTCTGAAAAATGTGAAATATAATTTGCTACGGTTTATAGCTTGATTTTCCTTGAAAGCTATTTAAATTGGTATGATAGATGCACAAAAATGGTAGGATAGATGAAAACTAATGGTAGGAGAAAACAACAATATCGGTAGGATTAGAATGGTAGGATTGATGGAAACTAATGGTAGGAGAAAACAACGATATTGGTAGGATCATAATGGAAACCCAGTAATTTATGTATAACTTGACACTGATGGTAGGATAGATGCACACTGATGATACGATATATTTATACAATTTGAAAAATGTAAATGCATAATTGACTTTACGAAAAAAATTTACTTCCACATGAATCTCAGAAAAGCAAAAGGAGAAGGCAGGCTCCATAGGCAGATATGTTCTGTCATGTATGTTCGATCAGATTTTGCTTCAGTTGATAGTGTGTAATCATATTTCGAAGTTGTGTCCAATTGTCAATGTATTCCTCCATGGACACAGGTCGATTGGTGGATTATGAAGGGTCAACACCCTCCACCTGGTCAAAATGTGAAAGATCAAAGGAAAGTCTGTAATTCTCCCGCTCATCCTCCACTATCATATTATGCAAAATTATACACGCTTTCATTATTCTCCCCACCAGAGTAATATCTCAGACAAGTGTTGTGTTTTTTATTATGTCAAATCAAGCATGCAGGACTCCAAAAGCTTGTTCTACATCCTTTCTATTAGCCTCTTAGTATTGAACAAATAATTTAGCCTTCTCTTCTTATAGAAGTTTAATAGATGGTATGAAAGTCGTCTAATCAGGACAAATGCCATCAACTAGATAGTAACTTAAACGATATTGATGACCATTAACTTCGAAGTTAACTAGTGGAGATATATCTTGCAATACATCATCAAATACAGGAGAACGATCAAGAACATTGATATCATTACACGTACCTGGGATTCCAAATAATGCAAGCCAAATCCATAGATCATGTGATGCAACTGCCTCTAAAACGATGGTTGGTCTCCCGTCTTTACCTTCGAACTGGCATTTCCATGCAGTTGGACAATTCTTCCATTCAAAGTGCATGCAATCGATACTACCGATCATACCGGGGAATTCTCATTGTCCTCTGAAGGTTCGATAATGTAAAAACAATGTAATAAGAAATACTCTAGAAGGGGGGTTGAATAGAGTATGCCCGTTTTTCGCAGAAAGTCTCAAGACTTTTGGAGCTCGTACCAAAACCCTTGAGATTAACCTGGATCACAAAGTTAGACAATCGAACCAAGTGCGGAAATAAGGTAAAGCAATAAGTAAAGAACACGAGTAATTGTTTACGAGGTTCAGCACAACTGGCCTACGTCCCCGCCTAGGGTTCTTCCACAACCCTAGGATTCAAAGGCTTTATTGAATGCTTAGCTTAGGATCCTAATAGCTCACCGAGAAGCCTCTCTCCTATACAATTGCAATCTAGTCAACTCACGTTCCCTTGGAGTCCTAGACCAATCTAGAAGAGCCCCACCTCTCTCAGCTATCTAGTACAATCCTCTAACTCTCGCAAATCAATAGCCTAGTGTAACTTCCCGAGTTATAAACTCTCGAGTAACACTTGAAATGAATATATCCTATAAGCTCACAGTGACTCTCAAAGGCTTTGAAATAAACAACAAACTATTTGAGCGCTTAGCAGAGAGACACTTGGAAGACAGATCGCTTGAATGAATGAAGCTCGTGTGTAGCACCCCCGTTTTTCTGTCTTCTCCTTCCTTTCCTTTATATAATAGCATGGAGCGTGAGGATCTTCAACACCAGATCTCCAACGGCTCTTTCCAATCAGTCGTGATCTCCAATCTTCTATATATGGATACTTTGAAACGCCATGATCTAGTTTGAACCGATCTCTTCAACATGTAAAAGGAAGGATGTAATCTCGATTTATACTTCCTGAAATGGTTAGTCATTCATATATATATAATATAATGGAAGTATATAATAAGATAAAATAATATACGAATAATAAGATAGGTTTTGTATTTCATCAACTGTTAATGCTCCAAGGCCTTTGACACAAAAATCCTGTCAAAGCCTTTGGAACAACTATTCCGATTTTCATCAAGGGAGGGAGTTATCATCCTCCAACGTAAGGAAGGCGTATTATGTTTGAAGCATTTGGTCTTCGAAGATATGAATCACTAAATGAAGCTATGACACCATGCATCCACAAAGTTGGACAAGCATAGCTGGCTGTGCTTTCACCCAAACGAAGATATCCATCCACCGCGTGTGCACCCGCACCATAAGCCAACATGCGCATGGTCGCGATACAATTCTGTTGCGTAGATAGCCCAAGTCTCCCAGTGGCATCGAGCTTCTGTTTGAAAAATTCAACCTTACTTGCAAGTTCGTTCACAATGCGTAAGAACAATGATCTTCGCATTCTGAACCGTCTTCTAAAAATGGCATCTGGATACACCGGAGGGGGGTCTTCTGAAAAATAATACTCCCTCTATTCTTTTATATTTGACATTTCACTATTGAGGCACGTTTTTTAAGGTACTAAAAACACTATAAAATATTTATTTATTTTAATAATTTATTTTAATAATTTCATACTTATTAGTAATAAGTATAATATTATTAAAAAATTGAATAAAAAATTAATATTTTATAACCTTTCTAGAAAAATGTGCAACTTTAAAAATGACAAACATTAAGGAATGGAGGGAGTATGCGACAAGACGATCATGACCCTTCTCCTGTTCTCTATCGTCCTAAGATCGTGTCCTCCTTGGTCTAGAACTTTCAGCCTCGACTCTTGACTTATCTAGGGTAGATAGATACAACCACTTCGCGTAAGCTTTGTCAAGCTCATCAGAGGATGAACCTGAAGAATGGTTGAAGAATTCATACATTTCTTGAGGATCCATTAGAGGTTTATGTTTGGTAACTGAAGGAAGTTGAAAGGTATAATAGAAAATAGAGGATTTTATTTGTATTTAAACTACTTGGAAAATGATATTTGAAGAGCATGTAGACCATAAATTTCACATAACATCTTTGTAGAACATTGAGCATCTTCGCAAAGTATTAAAACCATAAATTTTGGATTTTTGTGGCAAGGAATCTATGTACATCATTGAGAAAATAAATTTTGAATTGTTGCGACAGGGAATCCTTGCAGAACATATATAACATAACTTGAGTAATGTGGAGCTAGTCTCCACTTTAGGGGAAAAGACGTGAAATGATAACAACAAACATACCATAATGTGAAGCGATGCTTCACTTAGGAAAATTTAATACATGCACCCACAATAACAAACATACAAATCTTAGTTATCATTGTCCGGGAACAACTCTTTGATGAGACCGTCCCTACATTTGATTTGCCAGTCTTCGAGGTTAGGCTCCATAATCAGCTTACTAAGCAACATAACCTTTTGTGCAACCATGTTATCACGAGCGGTTTTCACCTTATCTGCATCTGACTCCTTGTTCCTTTCACCGGTTTGCTCGAAAAAGAATTGCACTGCTTCTGCAGCATCTTTAGTGGCTTGATCACTTGAACTCCCAACAAGTTGTTTGCCCTTTCTTTTTGCTTCCTTTATGCCTTCGGGCCTCACTAGAGCACTCTCACTTCCAGAAGCACTCGACTGGGTGCCTGACCCTTCGCTGGATATGTAAGCTCCACATTCATTAACCTTGGTCCTCTTCGAGCCTCCTTCAACAGAGGCGGCATTTGATGCAACCTACCTGTGGAATTTTGCTTCAGTCCTGAGTTCACGTCATGCATGCTCAAATAGAAAATCATGGATGTGGCCGCCTTTGTAAATAGCGTGTGCGTTCCTCATGATATCACAATCATTTTTCTCACTGCCTTTGCGATTTTTGGC
The DNA here is from genome assembly GCA_963922045.1 of Persicaria maculosa. NCBI lineage: Eukaryota > Viridiplantae > Streptophyta > Magnoliopsida > Caryophyllales > Polygonaceae > Persicaria > Persicaria maculosa. The sequence continues at coordinate 68,329,488 of OY998258.1, read as the reverse complement.
ACTCGTGTAAGCTCCCACGAATTTGGACACAACGGATGAAATGTTATGCCATCTTTGTTTAATCGTGGAGAGCATCCTCTCAGGCCAATCTTCCCCCTTATTGGTGACATAATACTCTGCAACTCTCTCCCAAAAAGCCCCCGTCGTTTGTTGAGTATTTGTTATAGAATCAGTGGTGGTGTTAATCCAACCACCAATGATTAACAAATCTTCAGCTTTATTCTACTTGACTCGTGCTACCCTTTCAATTGTGGCTCTCCCAAGACTGCCTCTTCCACGAGTGCATCTCCCACGATTGGCTCTCCCTTGAGTAGCACGTTGGGATGGAACTTGAATCTCATCGAGACTTGGAACTTCTTCGCCTTGGCTCCATGTATTCATCCAGGAAAAGCTCCCATGAGATCCTGGGGTAATGAGAGATTGTGATGAAGACATTAGAGAGTATGGGTAAATTTAAGCTGAAGAGGGATGATGAACATTCAAGTTATCTTGATAATTTGAGAAGTTTGGATCATGTGTGTAGTTTTGAGGGGAGGAAAAATATTGAGGATTTAGGTTTGGAGATTTATTAATGTTTGACAAAAAATACTGGAAATTGTAGGGATGTTGTGGATCATTTGGATCCATCTCAAAGAGGAAGAGTGATGTAACGAAGGAGATGGAGATTGTGGAGATTGATGAAGATGTGGAGAGTGTGCTAGATTAACATATATGCTATTGGGGTGTTTGTTTAGATAAAACAAAATAAGTTTTATAATTTTTTTTTTAAATTTTGATTGAATACAACAATTCAATTGAGAATGTGTGTGCATGTGAATGTCAGATGCTACAATTTGTGCATGTGATGGGCCCATTTTCATGCATATAATGAGTTTGTGTTTTTAGGGGAGTTTCTACCTAAACAATAGTCACCATCATTTACTACCTCCAACCCCACCTCTCCCCAATAAAATATATATTTTTAGAGTTAAAGACCCCCTAGAAACGCTTGTTGTGGATGTTCTTAATGTATCCAATACAATAATTTGTATAGTCATATTCAACTTTTACCCAATAACATAATATGATAAATTAATTAAGAACCTAGTAAAGTTGCAAGTATTTCTAGAAATTTTGGACTTTTGGTCATTTTATAGTGGATGATTTTGTATACTTAAGTCGAATTTACCAATAATTTTTTTTAATCACTCACAAGTCACAAATATATGCCCTATAATATTTTTTTTAAAGAAATAAATTTGAATGAATTTAACTTGGTTTTAGCTCTTAGAGGTTAAAATATACTTCATCCGTTCCTTTTTAATTGACTTTTTACTGCTTATACACGTTATTTAAAGTGATAAAAAAAATATAAAAAATATTTATTTTTAATAATATCATACTTATTAGTAATAAGTATAATATGATTAAAAAAGATTGAATAAAAAATTGATATTCTATGTAGTTTTTACATTTATAAAAAAATGTGCATAACTTGAAAAAAGTCATTTCAGACGCACTGCTACATCTCGCCAAACACACGGTGGGGAGTGCCGACTTCGGGAGTTGGTGTCGTTGGTTGGTGGCTCTGGCTCGGCAAGGGATGCTCGTGTGTTGCTGGTGGCTTGATCGGAGTGTTGTGGAGAGTGCCGATTTCGAGAGTCGGTGGCGACGTACGGCCGGTGGCTCGGGCTTGACAAAGGGGTGCTCGTGTGCTGCTGGCTGTTTGAGTGAGAGTGTTATGGGCTGCGAACCGTTTGGCGATATTTTCGTCGTGTGAATAGAAGGGCAAATGTCCTAAATAAATTAGTCCATCCGTTCTAAAATACATGGGCTTTTGGTTTTTGGCACGCTTTTTAAGGAGCAAAAAAACTCTATAAAATATTATTTTTTGTTAATTTTTTATATATAATTTGATACTTATTACTAATAAGTATCAAATTATATAAAAATTTTAATTAAAAAAAATATTTTATAGAGTTTTCTACTCCTTAAAAAACGTGTCAAAAAGGAAAAACCTATGTATTTTGGAACAGAAGTAGTTGGTTGAAATCCCCTGTAACACTTTACGTGTTACACTCGGTGTTACACCCATTATTTCGGATATAAATTTATACTCATTATTATTTTTTTCAAAAAAAATTATATTTATACCTAATATACTTATATTAACATGTCTATAAACTTTTATTTTGAAAATATATGTTTTTGAAAAATAAAAAAATATTTTCTAAAATAATCAATTTTTTAATTATCACTAATTTTTAATAATCATTTTTCATAATAAAATTTTAAAAACATATTAATATAAGTGTATAAAATATAAATATAATTTTTTTAATATAAATTTATATATGAAATAATTAAGTGTAACACCGAGTATAACGCTTGGCCTGGGAGATAATCCCTCCGTCCAAAAATACGTTGCCTTTACTATTCACGCACGCTTTTTTAAGAAGGTAAAAACTATATAAAACTAGTCTCAATACCCGCGTGTTACGCGGTATTTTAATAAATATTAATTTATTATATATGTTATTTTTGATTTTTTGTAATTAAATTATGAAGATTAAAAATAACTTGATTGAAAACTTTATAGAAAATCAATATACAATCCATTAAAATATCTTAATTAAATAAATAATATTATTAACAAAAAATTTTAAGATAAAAATAAACAAAATTGTGTTGCAACTAATAAAAATGTATAAAGCTTAGTAAAATAAAATAATCTATCCTATTATATTATTATTTAATAATTCAGGTTTCGTCTATGACCCATTAATAAATTGACATTAAAAGCAAATGTTTTTTTTAAAGATATGGATAACTATTTATATTATTACCCGCGCTCTTGCGCGTTTTCTTAAACAGTTATATTTTATTATATATAACATGATAGTAAGTATTCTAATTTTCATACTCTTTATTATTTTATTACTTATATATCAAATAAAGGGTACATAATAAAATCAAAGATCTTTATTATTATTTAAAAATATAAAAATATAAAATCATAATAAAATATCATATATTTATCTTACCTATTTGATGAAATTTCCCGCATGTTATATTTTTTTCAGATTTTTTATTAGAAAACTATGGTCCTAGTTTGGGAATAAAAAATGAATTTATAACCCTATATTAATCTATCACATATTATGTATTATACATTATCTACCATACTCGTACTTAGATAAGGTTCTACATTACTTCTCAAATTGATATGGGTTGAGATTTCTCCTTTTTTTTTAATCTATTGATAGTAAATTTTTAATAATTCTATTTTATTTTTCATATGTCAATATTTTGACGACTAAGTTTGTTAACTTTATCCATTATTTTTTAATATTATGATTGTTTTCTCTTTCGATTATTTGTATCAAATCACGAAAATTTCATCGTGATCTCTAGATTCATTTTTAAAAAATTTGATAAAATACTTTGTACATTCATGTTATTATAAAATTAATGTTCTTATATCTTTTAACCACACCATATCAAACATGGATCCATATTTATTAATAATCTCACTCAATTTAAAAAATAAATTGTTATCGCATTTTGGTTAGTTACAATTTGATGAAATTTTATAACTTTTTAAAATAAATCTTAAGAACCATAAAATCACATAATGCAAAAAAAAAAAAAAAAAAGTGTGCATGTAAAAAGTGATAATAAAACACGTACACATATATAGAGAGTAGTATTTCAATTTGCACCTTGCACGTAAAATATACATAAATATAATGAATTTTTTTTTCCTCCGACTAATATAGGAGGCTAATATTTAAATTAAAGATGTATATATAGTTATAGTTATAGTTATATTTATATTGAAGATAAGATTTTGTAACCAATTAAGATATGAGATTAAATATTTATATTAAAAATTAAATTGTTTAATATATAATTAATTAATAATAAAATCTTATCATTACATATGATAAACTAACCTAACCAATCTTAATCTCTAAAGATAAAATAATTTATGGTCAAATATTTATAAAAATAATCAATTAAGTAGGGCAAATAAACTGATAAGATAGGGAAGATATGAGGTTGAATATTTATAATAAAATTAATTTAATCATTAATTAAAATGGACATATAGGATGACACATGTATAAATATATGACGTTATCGTCTAATGTGGCTTAAATTGATTGGATCATCATTAATTGACGTGGCAAAAAACCCGATCCATATTGCACCACAAAACGACACGTAAGCGAATCGCGTCAGAGCCCGCCACATAGGATTTCCACGCCTCTGTTTTAGTATTATATTGATATTAACTTTTTTATTAATTTTTTTTAATAATTACAAACTTATTGATAATAAGTTTGTAATTATTAAAAAAAATTAATAAAAAAGTTAATATTTTATATAGTTTTTACCTCCTAAAAAAGCGTGCATGAATAGTAAAAGTCCATGTATTTTTTGACGGAGGGAGTAGTATGTATCATTGTCAAATTCATTAATATCCCTCAGCGTGACAGAATGTACCCTGATTCTTCGCCCACGTTCATCTCACCCCCTTCTTCCGAAGTTCCGATCAATAAAAAACTTATCCCCCTGTCAGTAATCAGTACCACCATCTTCATCATCATCATTTCATATTATACCGCCGCCTTCTACAACCCAGCAAGGAACTCGGAAACTTCCATGGCTGCACCGCAACCAATCCACAAGTCAGATGAAGAATGGAGAGCTGTTCTCTCTCCTGAGCAATTCCGAATCCTCCGACAGAAGGGAACCGAGTACTACTACCTTTCTCCTCCCTCCTTTCCCCTTTCATCGCTTGATTTGGTTTCTGAATTTCGCTTTGAATAAGCGTTTGATTGATTTCAATCGACAGAATGGAGAAATGTAATCCCTTTCATCCCCCGATCACCGTTTTCTCTGATTCCGTCTCTCGCTCCAAGAGTCAAAATGTCGAATCACGGATGATCGATTAGAGTTTTATTTCTAATTAAACTGGAATAGCGTTTGATTTCGATGCCAGTGTGAAATTTTACAGCTCCAAATTCGAAAATTGAGTTAAATGCGATGATCGGCTAGGGTTTTGATTTGTACTTGCACTGAAATGGGGATCGCAGGTTGAAAGGCACCGGAGAGTACAACAAGTTCTACGAGGAAGGGGTTTACAGCTGCGCAGGGTGCGGGACTCCGCTCTACAAATCCGCCACCAAGTTCGACTCTGGCTGCGGCTGGCCCGCCTTCTTTGACGGCCTCCCGGGGGCCATTAATCGCTTTGTAAGTCCCTTATCAACCTTTTGTTCATTCTTGCTTCCTATCGGAAATATATGAATCCGATTGCAAATGCCAATAACCAATGTGGATCTGAAATGCACCTGTAAACTCCGCAATTGAAATGCAAATGCCAGTAGCAAGACTATCAATGTCGAAAGATGATTGTGGTTATGTACAATTTTCATTATGTAACGGATGATTATGTGCAAACCCGAATATGGCTATCACTTTCTGAAGGAAAAGGTGAAAATGTATCATGTGGTTGTTTTGTGGTGTGTGTGTGCAGCCTGACCCTGATGGGAGGAGGATAGAGATCACCTGCGCAGCTTGCGGTGGGCATCTTGGCCATGTCTTCAAAGGCGAAGGGTTCAAGACACCCACTGATGAACGACATTGTGTCAACAGCGTCTCTATCAAGTTTGCTCCCGACAGCTCTGCCTCTCTTTGATGCGCTAGCGGGATTGTTTACAGTTTGCTCACACTGATCTACTGTTGGATGGGAGTATCAAGTTTCCATGTGATCCTTGTTCTGGCTTTGTATGAATGTGGTGGCTTGAACTCGTTTTCTAGTAATAATAAACGCCTTCTGGTGTAAACTGACTGAATATATCCCAAGGGCTTGAGTTTTTCATACAGCTACTTTGATTTGTAACTTTTGTTTCTCATCCCACAAACATATAGTGTGTGTTCTTGAACACAACCCTCCATTGTTTGCGAACTGCTCCTCAATTCTGAGTTAAAGGGCCAACGATGGCCCCTCCAAGAAGCATACGTTTATTGGTTTCAGAGAAACTCTGTAATTCAGAGATTTATGTAATTTAAACTTACATATCCAAACAAAGCCAAATTCTAAAAAACCATCAATCGATTTCTAAAATTGTTCAAACTCATTGAAAATCAAAGTATAAAACTTATCTCAAAAAGCACAAATTGCTGTGGCGTGGTGTATATCCGAACCCACTGCCTTAGAAGCGATTTCGCCCCGACCATGGTGCAAGTCGGCTTCAGGCATCGCCCTCCAAGGTTACACAGCACCTCCGATCGCGTGCACTCGCCAAAGGAGGTTTGGAATCTTTCCAGGAACTCAGAACGTTTCTCAGAGAACGAAGAATGTGGAAAAAACCACGTCCCTCTTCTAAAACCTAAAAGCCCTTTATAAAGAGGAAGAGAACGTGTGTTAGAACACCTCCCACTCTCCCACCAAAACCTCGTTTGTTTAGGAAAATTCTCAAACCGGTTAAAATCTCTTTTTCCCTTTTTTCTTTTTAACTTGGATAAGAATGGAGAAAATAAAACCCTTTTTTATAAAACCTTTATTAAGCATTATTCCCAACAATCCCCCACAAATGCGAGGAAATAGGTTTTCTAAAACAACTTTAAAAACAACGTTCTGAGCTGGTTTTATGGAGAAGATACTTAAATGTTGGTGAACAAGTCTTGAACCAACACATAGTGAAGCTGAGTGCCTCGCTTGTCCTAGAAGTGAACGAATCTTGAACTTCCAAACTCACGAGTTGACCTCAACAGCACATACCTTCACCATGATCCTGGTGATTCCGCGATAAGATCCTCAAATATGTATATGGTCATCTCATACCTTGGGTGCTGAAGAGTGCTCTAGAAAGACCACCCTAGTCTTCCATAGAAGGTGACCAACCCCTTCACACTCTCGTAGGTAGCTCCATCAAGTCTATCTCACATAGACCACCCTTATTAGGGCTATGGAACCATTAAGAGCATTATGCTCATCCTCTTCCATATTCAGTGAATCCATCAAGTCCTTCTCAATAGGACCACCCAACTCTGGGCTATGGACTCATTAAGAGTACATGACTCAACCTTTCTCAATACACCTGTCATGGGAATGACACGTGGTGTATCTCTCCTCATATGGGTTTGAGTCTCATTCCTTTAGACAAATCAAGGACTATTCTCATGTTCCGTCCTTTTGTCAACAGACCATCAAGTTCCTCTCGGACCTCACATTCTCCAAATAGATAACACCATTTGCAATCAGCTATCTCAAAGCTTCATGTCAAATCCACGTGTGTCTCTTCTTGCCATTCTGTGTATTGCTACTAGCTACACAAATAGCAAATGTGAGCCACAATATAGAGAATTAGATAGAGCTTCATGCCCCCACAAAGGTAAGTAAGCCAGTAACATTCTCAACTACTCAATCTCTTGTCCAGCTAAATCTAGAACTATGATCTCACATTTCATAGTCGATCTAGCAAACATGACAATTTTCATGATTTTCACAGTATAGCACCACCACATAATGTCAAAACAAAACCACTAGTGGAGCTATAACATCATCATAATTAGAATGTTCGATCATACTGGCATAACGATAAAGTTATCAAACCTTCTCAACATTTCTCTACATAATGGAATGAAGCAATTTCTCTTTTCTAGTTTATTTAACACTTAGAAACACATCAACTTCACCCATATCTTTCATTTCAAAGCGAGAGGAAACAAATTTTTTAGTTTCATTTATCATGTGCATGCTAGTGCCAAATATCATCTCATCTCCACATAAAGGCACATAACCAATTTAACACATCTTAGCATAAAACATGCATTACATACACAAAATGAAAACTTCAACTCAGTTTGGTCACATTCTCATAACATTCCAAATATGCTTTGTTAAAGCCATATATTGATTTCTTAAGTGAACACAAAATTCTCTTTTCTTGGAACCAAATGCCCGTAGGCTGTTCCACATATCTCTTTCTCTAGATCGTCATTTAAAATACAGTTTAACATCCATTGATGCACTGCCAATTTATAATTAGATGCTAAAGCAAATAATAAATATAAATGACAATCTTAATCATTAGAGAATATGCATTAAAGAAATCAATTTCTTATTTTGTGTGAATTCTTTAACCACTAGTCTTGCCTTAAACCTTATAATAGAACCATCTGTTCTAAAAATTCCTTTTAGAGATCCATTTACACACAATGGTTTTGACACCTCTAGGCAAGTCAACTAGTTCCCAAGAAGGGATACACATAATAGATTCCACTTTACTGTCTATAGCATCTTTTGAAAGAAACTAGCATAAGTTGAACTCATAACCTCTTTGACTGTTCTAAATTCATCTACTATAACTTAAGAACATAAATAAGATGTAAATCTCTTTCAGTCACATTAGCGAGTTCATCCAACAGAGTTGTATCAAACTTAAACTCACAACTAGTTTCCCTTATATCTCACTTCCCTTATAAACCGTTAAAATTGGAGGTTGAAAATAAAAACCTTGTATGAGGTTTTTGATTAAAATTGGGGGTTAAAAAAAAGCTTATTTTTTGGGTTTTTTTGGATTTTGAGGGTTTATTTTATTTGAAAAGACAAGTATACCTCTAATAACAACCAAATAAACTCCACTTTTTACAAATAAACATTTTTTCGTCCCATACGGAGTTTATATTTTTTCATAAATTTTTAACTACTTTTTACCAACAGTTTATAAATTTTACCATGTTTATAATTTTAGTCAGTTTATTAACCCCGTCCCATACGAACCTAAGTGTATGATTAAACTAGGGTGGCATGCCCGTGCTACGCACGGGACAATTTTTGTATCAAATATGTCAGTTTAATCGGATTTAGTCTATAAATAACTGAAGAAATAACACGTGAGATTTAAAATGTTGAGATATTCATAGATTGCAGAAAAAACGACTTGAAGTAATCACCAAGGAAATACGAAATTGCGCAATGTCTTATAGTAGACCTTACTGAATTGTTATTATTATTATTATTATTATTATTATTATTATTATTATTATTATTATTATTATTATTATTATTATTATTATAGTGTAATTTCAATATATATACCACAATGTGTATTGAATTGGCCGGGGTACGAAAGGTGTAGATAATACACTATAAGTCCACACATATATACTACCACACTGTGTATTTTAATTTATAAGTCCATGAATCAACTTCAAACTTATTTGTGTTCATGAGATGCCACACATATATACTACTTTGTTTATAGCAAAAATCTATCATGTTCGACATCTATTATAATCTAATTATTGAATCAAGTAGTCAATTTGCACCACTTTCTCATCATGCTCTCTCCTCCCGAGCTCTCTCCGCGCGGCCTCCATCATCTTCCTCTGTTGCAATGTTAACTAAATTAAAATAGATCTCAACATATGTTTTAGATTGTACAATAACAATTATAAAAACAGAAAAGGAAGAAACATGTGATTGAGGGTACTATGACCAAATATATATTGTATATATGCGAACAAATTTGAGAAACTACTTAAATAATATTTAGATGAATAAACTTTAAAAAAATAGAGAATCTCACCAATTCGGTATATGATCACAAATCATTGTATAAAATATTAGAGTGTGGGCCTTTGATCTTTCTTCGAGCATTCTTACCTTGGTATAGGTTGATATGGTTTTGGCAATCAAATAGAACCGGTCTATAATTTACGAATAAATAAATAAAATCACTGTTTCAAAACCATTAATCCATCATATACATACAATTTAGTTACAAAATTGCTAAAAATATGATTAATTAAATCAAAATGGGTACCTGATGCTCGGTTTTTTCTGTTCACCATTCTCCTAAGCTTTTGTGTGTTTTTAATTTGTCCGTTCCACTAAAATAAATCATTCGATCACCTCCCTTGGACAAAGAGGTAGTCCCCAACAACTATTGTCATTGAGCTAAAGAATGCAAGTTGATCCAAATTGAATAAGAATACAAAAATAGTGTAAATTTTCATGAACTTATAGTATCAATAAATTGCCCTTGAACACAAATTTTTTTATGTATTATTATTATATTATTATATATATAGATAGATAGATAGATAGATAGATAGATAGATAGATAAAAAAATTAGTATAGAAGCATTTTTTAACACTACATCATTATAATCCCAACGAAGGCTTACTTTGTTTTCGAATTGCAATTAACAATGTTATAAATTTGTTTCTTTGAAATTGTAATAATAGGGGATTACAAATCAAAAGAAATTGTTATTTGGTATCTATTTTTCATTTCAACAGAATATATAGATATATATATATATATATATATACAATTAAACCTACACATTATTATAAATATATACAAATGCACATTTTAGCTTATTTTGAGGAATCATAAATTTAAAATGATACTTACAACTTAAACATCATGAATTAATCAACATTGATGTGCCCGGATTGGATCAATTCATCAATTCATTACTAAACAAAATTGAAGGAAGAAAAATGATATCATGAGAATGGTACGTACTAACCTATCTCTTAATTAGGTATGGTTCCCCTTATGTTTATAAAATTTATCCGCTTTCATGTTCAAGTGGTTAACACGTTTATAATTCGCGGTAAAAAAAATCATAGTTAATCATATAAAAGCATTATAAAAAAGTATTTAGTTCAAAATAACATACCTAAAAGTAATGAGTATAGAGATTGTACTTGACGTACATTTGAACTTGTGAAGCCATGGTTAGGAACAAATCCAAGGCTTTCTCGATTTACTTTGACAAATCTGGAGTTTTCTCTATACTTGATCTGTTGATCGATCATATCCCTTTCTCAATCTACATACTTGACAACGGCAAACATATATACTTATAGAACTCTATCAATGCACTTTTACTATTGTAATTTAAGTCTTATAACGTTTAGTATGAAGGTAGAGAGTTAGGTCAATTAATTATTTCATAACTCTTTGTTGGTATAAACTGATAGAAAGTCATGCATATGAGTAGTGACTATTTTATAACTCTTAGTTTTAACGTTTAGTATGAAGGTAGAGAGTTAGGTCAATTAATTATTTTTTTATAACGGTAGATCTCTTAATATTCGATAATCTTTTTTTTTAATTATTGCCCAATGCCTCAAATTTGTAACCGGGTGAAAATTACTATTCAAGACCTCAAATTTGATAAGTTAATTAGTAAATTGTTAGTTGTGATGTTTTGATAAAGTAAAACAAATAATGTGTTTTTTTTAAAAAGGCTTATAAAATATAACAAAATTCTAAACATAAAATAAATATATCCAAAACAACAGAGAAGTAAATTTATTGTTATTATTATATATAAATTAATTAGATTAGATTGTGATTAAGTAGAAAAATGACAAAGTAGGAAAATAAAATAAAAGATGTAGTTATTGAGGTTTGAACCTTGGATGATGGGATTCTCATCAACAACTACTACCATTGGGCCAAAGAAGTTATTTTGATCCAAATTGAGAATATAAGAAAAAATAGCAAAATTTTTGTGGAGTTAATAATGGCAATAAATTGCCCATCAACACAACTTTTAAGGTTTATATATAGATTCATACACCATCAATTAAATAGTGTATTTATTTTTAACAGAAAAGGATTAAGAAAATTCAAAAGTAGGATTTTTTTTTTTGTTTTAATTGATTAATTATATCACTATTTTTGTTCAAATATGTCCTTTTTTATTTTAAAAATAGGTTCATATCCATAAACCATTAATCTATGTATGTAACTTTTTTTTAAAAAAAAAATCAGAATATATGGAAATGGAATCATGGTTTTCCACTTCTCTTCTGTTTGCTTACTGCATGCATTATTCCAATACAGCTGTCCTCGATCTTCAGATCAAAATCCCTCTTCAGATTATTCTAATACAGTAGAAGATATCACTAACATTATATAAACAAAAAAAAAACATTTTAATAACAATAAACACCAATATTATATGCTTATTATTTCAACAACTAATTTGTTTAGAAATTTTAAATAAATAAAATTGAACTTTCAAATAAAATAAATACGGTTACTAAAAATATCCAAATAGAAGGCAGATGGAGTTAAACTCGATATTGACATATTAGTCACTAGTCTCACTCCATATCATCCTTATATCTAAGCTTATAACATTTATCATTATAGGCTGGATCCCACTAGTCCACCAAGCTACTACATATATTTGAAATTATATTTTAAAAATCATTATTTGGATTATTTTTGTCTTTTTTTCCCCTAAAAACACATGGCAAATTGTTATATATTGGAGGTACATCACTCTCCTCCAATCTCAGAACATATAGGTTCTTCAGAGGAAATCAGTTTTGGGGTTCGGCTTACAGTGAGAATAACGTCCAGGTATCGATCTCTGATCTCTCAATATTGCTTTGCAATCTTTGCTTTGATTAATTAGGTTATTTTGCTTCTATCATATCACATAGATCCGTACGTTTTGCTTCGATCGAATTGGGTTTAAACTTGTACTTAATTAAAGAAACACATCTGCAGGGTTTCTAACTACATTAGACGGTGTGCAGGTCTGAGATGCCGCCGGAATTCACAAAGCTTGAGCAACCAGTGATAATAGCAACGAAGGGGCTTCCCTGCACAGGCAAGTCAGAAATCGCTAGGCTTATAGGCCGGTGGGCGAAATGTCCGGTGTTATACATTGATCACTTTCTGGATACACTATCCTTGGAAAACGGCTACACTGCTGAGTTGTTGCCGTCCCCTGACCAAGCTGAGCGCCTCCACCGTCTCTCCTTCGGTGCACTCTGCAAAGCTGCATCCAACACCCTACAATGGGGTGTTGATAGCTACTGGGATTGCAAGTGCATCGTCCTCAAGTCCCGTCTATACTCCACTCAAGAGCTTGATAGACTGATACAATTCGCTGGGGAGCGTGGCTGTGGAAAGATCCTCATCATCGAGTTCCTGATGAGAAATGAGTACCGTTTCCGAGTTAGATTGGAGCATAAAGCGGAGTCAGGTGGCCAAAAGGAGTGGTATAAACCGAGGAGTTGGAAGGATATTGAGAAGGCCAAGGATGATTACGAAGCTGATGATTGGGATCTTCATCTTCGCGGTTTACTTGACAATGGTGACGGCCTTCCTCGGGTCATAAGGCTCGTGTTGGACCCCTTTGATCATCTCTACCTTGTTCCATATGCATCTCTTCCTAGTTTAAGTTACCCAATTATTGATTTTCTCTTGCGTAGTATCGAAGTAAGAGGCTTATTTCTCGAGGGTCGATATGCAGTCGTGCAGTATGAGGAAGTAGGACGGTATTTAAGGGAGAAGCAGTTAAGAGTACGTCGCTCTAGAGGAATTCATCATCACAAGTATCTTTGTTATGCGTGTAGTGAGGGATGTGTCTGTGCCATCAAATACTGGGAGGAGCTAAAAGACGAGGTCGATGATAAGGGCAACCCCTACTATTGTGGGGTTTGCGAAGAGCGTGTTATTTCAGGCCAATCTGCCTATGCTTGTCAAACCTGCACCCTCACGTTGCATAAATCATGCGGCGAGCTGGCTGATGATGCTGTTGCCTTTGCCTTTGACGGCTATCAAGATATGGAAACCCTAAGATTTTACCCTAAACGCCTTCAACAAGGGCGGCATGCTTGCAAGTCTTGCTTGGAAGGAGGTAAGCACTTCTCACTTGGATGCTTATCCTGTCATTTCGAAACGCATTTGAAATGTCGTGTGTTACCGACTATTCTTAAACATGATTGCCACGAGCACTCTCTCGTCATGAACATCTATAATATGTATAAATGCAACGTATGTGGAGTTGATCGTCGTCGATTTGGAGGCACATATGGCTGCTTTATCTGTTATGAGTACTATGACATCGAATGTCTTTCTCTGGTAAGACAAGGGGAGCATGAGCATGGCGGACACCAACATTTACTGAAACTCATATATTCGCGAGATGGAATGGAAGAGGAGGAAATGTATTGGTGTGACGTCTGCTATGAGGACATTGATCCACAAAATTGGTTTTATTCTTGTCAAGATTGTCCTTATTTTTCTGCTCATCCAAAGTGTGTAAGACATTCGATCAAGAGGGGATCGTTGCAAACTCATCCAAAAGCTCCTCGCTAGAGAGAAACAAGGTGATCGACCATGTAAATTCTATCATTTGCGTGTATTTGTCAAGTTTATTTAATTATTTTTTCATATATATGTATGCGAGAAAACTAATATCTATATCTAAAAAAATAATTTGTTTTTATAGAGGATCCTCACTGACCTTTCTTAGTTGAACTGAAATTAATGTGTGATTCCTTTCTTGCCAGGAAAACTCCTAAAAAGTTTTTTTTTAGAAAAAAAGTGCAAGAATGTTCACACCGGATTGTTGAGATGTAATTCAATTCCTAAGCTAAGTCTAAGTTAGATGGATAACTTGTTTGACCATCTCCAACAGCTTCGCTAAAGTTTTTCCAAAATGGGGAATAAAAATAGGGTGATTTTGATAGATAGCCTTTTTTTAATGTTCAATTGTATACTAAGACCTCAAACTAATTTAATTAGTTTTAATCAAATCGATTGATGCCACATGTTTTTAATTTAATCAATTGTATATCGATTTATTTTCATCGATTATACATTCATTCACTGATGACACGTTTGTGATTACACTTCATTGATGCAATCACTTGTGGTGACATGTTCATTAAATTTTTATTCATGGGTGACATTTGTTTATGGTGACAATTTTATATAATCGATGACATAAGAGCTTAAAACGTGGAATCAAAATATTGTCACCTTATTGCACATATAAAAATACAAAGTCTTTGAAACTACGACATTAATATTGGCTGTATACGTAAAAACACCTATTATAACATGTCATCAACTAAAAAAAATGCATCAAGGTAAGTAATATAATGTGGAATCAATAAAATCAATACAAGGTGACATAACCATCCAAGAATTATATACAACATTTCTAAAGACTCCACCTTCTCAAAAGTGGCATCAAAGTAGTTGGTAACAATTCCAACTTAGAACTAGCATGTGTAGATGACAAGGACTAGTGGAACTTGATCAAAGTCTGACCAGTGTACTACCCCATATAACTAGGTGCACTTATATGTAAAGTGAAGTGCCCATATCTGTGGACAGATAAAGAGTGGAGAAGTGGACCATAGACAACAACTACAAGAAAACGCAACGCAATAAATAAAATTGGCGTTTGGTTTCGAAACCAGGAGTAAACAATGGTGTTCAGAGAATTTTGTCCCCCTACCTCTTTTTCGCAACAAGAGGGCACATCAAATACAGCCCGGGTTTGAAATTATTAAATGGGGTCTTCCCTCAAAATACCATTACCAATCCAAAACTTTTAGCAGCTAGCATCAAATGTTTAGCTTAAATTGAAGGTCTTGCTTGCTATTGACCTACGCATCGATCACTTCAATGAGGGATGGCTCATAGTCGCCCGGGGCCTCTAATCCATGAAGGTTTATCACGGTTGAAGCTACGTTGGCAAGGCCACCGGTAGGAAGATCTTTGCGGAATCTGACGCCAGGTGCAAGACCGGGGCCACCAATTGCAATGGGGACCTGCAAGTCGCAATTTTAAGCGTTGGGTCAAAAAAAAGGAGGAATTTCACAACGCACAAGAGACTTGGTAATTGAGGTAAAGAGATGCTAACCGGTTGTAGGGTGTGAGATGTTAGAATTTGGAGCTCGCCATTTTTGTCCAAGAGTGGCTTCCCCTTCTTGTCTCTCTTGACCATACCTTCAGCATTTCCATGGTCAGCAGTGACAACGTAAATGCCTCCAACTTGCTCAATTGCATCAATGATCATCTGTAGCAATGGACTTGTCAGATTACTTCACAAACAAAAGCATTTCATCAACAAGGAAATACACATCTCCTGGGTTATATTCCTAATTGATGCAAGAGAAGCATGATTCTCATATTTATTGAGATTTGCAAGCCAAAAGCATTTATTAGATATCGAAAGACTTTAGTTGCAGTTCAGTAGTTCACACTAGCACCAAAATAAGGTATCACACAGGGAAATAAATCCACAAAACTAGGATGATAACGACTGCAAATAGACCCTAATCAGACAATAACACCTTCAAAAACTCAACGGGTACAAAGTTCAAGTGGAAATTGAAATTCATTAGAGATATAGACTGGCAGAAAGATTAACCTGGAACAACAAAACAAACTCAATTCATCTAGGCATTTCATCGAACATGCACCTATTACCTCACCCAATTCAAAGCTATTCAGCACCTTCAAATTTCCCCTAAATTCGAAAACCTAAAGATACATAAAGAGTACAACAGCAAAACTAAATAATCAGCAAAAAGAATACATAAACGATAAGAAAATGGAAGCAATTTCACAAAATTGGGGACGATTGCAGCCAACATCAAAACCTTAATCACAACCAAAAATCAAATACAAGTAGATTGGGAACAACTAAATGCCATCAAAATTCCGAGTAGCGAATTCCCAATTAGAACCCCGTCTAGTAAGTCCCGTCGATTCGGTGCCAGTGCCCGCCCGAAGATGGTTCCATGGTCGATCCAGGAGAAAGCGAATTCAACCCTAACCCGCAATCTCAGATCCAGGAGAAGAGAAGAAGAAGAAGAGTGTACCTGGAATCACAGAATCGAAATCGCGTGAAGAAGTAGAGAAGATGAGAGATGGAATCGCAAGGATGAAGACAGGAGGAACGACGATCGACGGGCGGCCAGGAGAACATGAGAGCGCTGGGAGAACGAAGAGGAAGAAGGAGCACCTGAGAATGAGCCGAGGAAGGGTCGGGAAAGCGAAAAAACAATTAAGAAGGTTTACGCATCTTAAAAAAACATTTAATGGGCCTATCTACCTAACTAAAGATGCTTAAAGGTCCATTTCAGCAAATTCCCTCATAAAAATACATATTATTGAAATTATTTTTGCTTCAACTCCAACAGCTTCTTCATTTCGAAGATTTGGAGAAGCATTTTTGTTTGGAGAATGCTGCAGATTTAAGGAATTCTCTCTATTTTTTTGCTGTTTCTCCATTTTGGAGAATGTGATGGGGAATCTGTAGTTTAGGAATCGGTTTATTTCCTTGTAAGAGCAACCCCAACAAATTCTCCATATTGGGTTTTTGGAGAATATCGAGGTTGATTTCAGCCCAACAGCTTTCCTATTGCATTCTCCAAAATAGAGAATGGGAAGAAGAAATGAAGATGATTCCCTAAATTTGGAGAAAACTCTATATATTTTAGGGTAAACTCCATAATGGAGAATATGTTGGAATTCAACCAAAAAAGTTCAGAATATGTGATCTTTAATTCTCCATTTTGAAGAATTTTTCAGAGAAGTTGTTGGGCATGCTCTAATCACTACCTCAGAGTCATGTTAGTGGGAGAGTCGTGGTTAGTTTACAATGCAGTTACTTGGTTTTGTAATGGCCAACAGCTTCTCTAAAAAATTCTTCAAAATAGATAATTATAAATCATATATTATGTACTTTTTTGGGCTAAATTTCAATTGATTCTCCATTATGGAGTTTACCCCAAAATATATAGAGTTTTCTTCAAATTTAGGGAATGATCTCCATTTCTTCTCTCCATTCTCTATTTTGAAGAATGTAATTATGGGGAAGCTGTTAGACCAAAATCAACCTTAATATTCTCCAAAAACCCAATATAGAGAATCTGTTGGGGTTGCTCATCAAGAAGTAGTGGCAATTTCTTAAAAAAAACTGTATGTGATGTGTGTGTTCTGTGTTGCTCAGAAAGTGTCGACTGAAATTGTGTCTTCTTCCTCCTTTCATCTGTATTGATCCACCATTGTTGTGCTAACACAGATCCCCTATATACAGGCACGGAACCAGGATTTAAATCTTGGGTAGGCTAAATTTGTATATAATTTTATGTTTTTGCCTATATCTATTAAGTTAAAAATTAGAGATGTTTTTTATCTATATTTTTTTTATCTATATTAAAATTAGCAATAAAATTACTTATAAAATATCCTTTTAAGTTTTATATATATATATATATATATATATATATATATATATATATATATATATATATATATATATATATATATCACAGTTTTATATGTCTTCTACCTTGCATTTAAGAAAGATAAATGATGAAATTAATGAATGGTAAAAAAAATTGTCTGCAATAAAGGATAAAATTAATGTACGGGGAAAAAATGGAGTGGAAGCTACTGTAAATTGTCTACAATAAAGGATGAAATTAATCTATGGAAAAAAAAATGGAGTGGAAGCTCCTGTGTGATTTCTAGCTAAAAAAAAAATAAAAATGGGGACCTGCTTTTGGGTGTGATGGAAAGCGGACTACCAACAGGCAAAAAATTAAAGAGTGTGAGGGGATTCGAACCCAGCTCTAATTGATACCCCTCTTACCTTTCAACCAACTGAGCTATTTAATCAGTATGTCCATAAACATACCTATATTATACATATTACTGGTAAAATGGGGTGGGCTGTAGCATATACAAGCCCACCCCTAGTTCCGTGCCTGCCTATATATATATTTATATAGACACACATGGAGCGTTGATTTTGCCGAGGATTAAAAAAAAACATTGTATTCTATTACTGTATTTTTAAAATCATAGTCAATAAATTAATTAAACAGATCTAGCTAGCTAACCTTCACGTTAAGAGCTAGCAGGTGTTCAACTACCGTGTTGGTGACCGCGCGCGTCCATCTAATCTCAATTCTCAACATATATGCTTTACTAATGTCTGTGAATTCGAACCCTCGTTAACGAAGTTCTTAATTCAGATTGTTAATAAAGGGGTTCGGTTTGGGGGTTTGTTTAATTACAGTACTGATTACTGAAAATAACCAAACAGGTATCGATCTGTATTATTGCTACATTTTTTCTTCAATTAATGCATTTAATTACAGTACTGAAAATAGCAAAACAGGTATCTATATGTGCAGGTGATATCGATGGTGGAACTGACGAAGCTTGAGAAGCCGGCGATAATAGCAACAATGGGGCTTCCCTGCACAGGCAAGTCCGAAATCGCAAGGTGTATAGCTAACTGGGCGAAATGTCCGGTGTTGTACATTGATCACTTTCTGGATGCACTCTCTTTGGAAAACGGCTACACTGCTGAGTTGTTACCGTCCCCGGAAGAAGCTGAGCGCCTCCATCGTCTCTCGTTTCAGGCGCTCTGCAAAGCTTCATCCGACACCCTACAATGGGGTGAGCTCAGCCACTCCTGGCGTTCCAAGTGCGTCGTCCTCAAGTCCCGTCTCTGCTCTACTTTTGAGATTGATCGG
Source organism: Persicaria maculosa (assembly GCA_963922045.1). NCBI lineage: Eukaryota > Viridiplantae > Streptophyta > Magnoliopsida > Caryophyllales > Polygonaceae > Persicaria > Persicaria maculosa. The sequence goes on along the minus strand of OY998258.1, from coordinate 68,310,161 downwards.
TTGCTGCAACTCGCTAGGGGGTGTGGCTGTGGAACGGTCCTCATCATCGAGTTTCGGGTGAAAAATGAGTACCGTTTCCGAGTTAGATTGGAGCATAAAGTGGAGTCAGGGGGCCAAAAGGAGTGGTATAAACCGAGGAGTTGGAAGGATATTGAAAAGGCCAAGGATGATTATGAATCTAATATTTCGGATTGTTTAAAACTTGATACCGGCGATGGCCTTCCTCGGGTCACAAGGCTTGTATTAGACCCATTTGATGATCTCTTCCTAGTTCCATATGCATCTCTTCCCAATTTTACTCTACTTGTTATTAATGTTCTCCTGCGTAGGGCTCAAGCAGGAGATCATGACTCGAACAAGGTAGTTCAGTATGGAGAAGTGGGACGAGATATGAGGAAGAAGTTCGTAAAAGGCAGTCGTTCGAGAGGAGAACATCATCACAAATATGATTGTTTTGCTTGTAGATATGGATGTGGTTGCCATATCGAATACTGGGAGAAGCTTGAAGCTTATCAAGATGATCAAGGCAACCCTTACTATTGTGGGGTTTGTGAAGGGCGTGTTATTTCAGGTCAGTCTGCCTACGCTTGTCATTTCTGCACCCTCACGTTGCATAAATCATGCGCTGAGCGACCGAATAATAACTTCACCCTTCAAGGCTACAAAAACCTTAAAATTTTGAAGTATTACCCTAAAAAGCTTGAACTTAGGCGGAGGCGGAGGATGATCAGGTGGAGGATGTTTGCTTGCAAGGCTTGCTTAAACGGCGGTAAGCGCTTCATAGATCATAGATGCAGATCCTGCAATTTCAAAAAGCATTTGAAATGTCGCATGTTACCGACGATTCTCAACCATGATTGTCACGACCACTTTCTCTTCGTTCAATTTAAGCGTAGCTACAAATGTATGGCATGTGGAACCGATCGTCATAGATTTGGAGGTGCATATGGCTGCTTTATGTGTTATAACCACTACGACATAGAATGTCTTTCTCTGGTTCGACAAGGGAAGCATGAGCATGGCGGACACCAACATTTATTGAAACTTGTATACTCGCGTGATGGAACGGATGAGGAGGAAGCCTATTGGTGCGACATTTGCTACAAGGACATCGATCCACAAAATTGGTTTTATTCATGTCAAGACTGCTCCTATTTTGAAGCTCATCCAAAATGTGTAAAATTTTAGATCAAGGGGGATCATTGCAAACTCGTCGATCTGAAAAGCTCCTCGCTAGAGAGAAATAGGGGGATCGACCAGAAATTCTATCATTTTGTTAAGTTTGTATCATTATTTTTCCAGTTTTTTCACGAGATTTGAAGTATGGGTACGTATTTCGCAAGGTGTACCAAAGTTTGAATTATTTTACGTGGTACCTTTGAGTTTAGGGGGAAATTCGCGAAATACCCAGATATGTGAATTTAAACGTTGTCCGTTATTTTGCTTTTAAATGAAAAAAAGAGAGAAGAAAACCATTCCGTAATGACTCACCGGAAAGAACTTGTAGGTAGTACGTACCTATAGGTCCCCGGTTCGATCTCCGGAATGACCGCTCTTTATTTACCAATTCAAGAAAAAAAAAAGAAGAGAAAATTCAATAATATAAACACAATCAGAACAAAAGAAAACGCACCCCGTCTAGAGGAAGGCGACTGATAATGCATACTCCCTCCGTTCATTATTAAGTGTCGTTTGACTTTTCGACACGTTTTTTAAGAAGCTAAAAACTATATAAAATATTAACTTTTTTATTAATTTTTTAAAATAATTTTAAACTTATAACTAATATGTATAAAATTATAAAAAAAATCAATTAAAAACTTTATATTTTAATAGTTTTTAACTCCTTAAAAAACGTGCCAAAAAGTCAAATGTCACTTATTTCTGAACGGATGTAGTACATTAGATCGACATAAATGGGTAGATTTCAGTTCATTTCGGTGTAAATATTGCGTGTTTAGTGGTAGTTTGCATACCTTGTCATTTGATGTTCGAGTCCAGAATCTATGCACTTTTTTGGTGATTTTGCATAGAAGCACCGATCCTTCAGGGATGTAGTGCTATTTCAATTAAAAGCACAGAAAAATGACAGCAATATCCTAATTAAAACATCAAAATTTCTTTTGTATGTCATTCAACAATACCCAACTCATTCTTTTTTGCTCTTCTTTGTAATTCGTTAGATTGATAGGGGATTTGGACCGGTTTGTTAACCTCATGATAGTCATTGTGATTTGTGCACCTTCCTCTTGTGTCGTTGTTTTGGTTCACCGAGCTACATTTCCTCACTCGATGACTTTGGATTCATCCCCGACTTTGCATTTTTAATTGAAACGGAACTACATCTGAAGGATGGGTGATTCTATACAAGCTTTTAGATTTTAACGGGTGATTTGTGCAATTATGTATTGAAGGGGTGGTTTTGAACAAATTAGGCTATTTTTTTTTAGGGAAATTCCGTCTGGTGCCCCTGTGTTTAAAGCAATTCCGGTTGGTGTCCCAAGGTTTCTTTTTTTCCGGATGGTGCCCCTTAACTTTTGTAAAGTTCCGGCCCATGCCCTAACTCCCATTCAACTCTAACTCCGTTAATATATGAACATGAGAATGCAATTGCCACTTCAAAATTAACCCTTCTAAACCCATTTTAAGTCAATTCAAACCATTTGAAGATTCAAACCAAATGATAATTAATACGTATGCATCTTTGAAATACAAGAAGCAAATCTTCATCCCTTCCTGTCTTCATCAGCATCACAAGCACACAACCCATCAAATCAATGACAGCTTTGGATCTTCCTCAAACATTTTATCAGATCATGAAACAACACCTTTAAGGCTTTAACACTTCCAGGTGATTAATTGTATTCAATTAATTTATCAAACTTTTCAGACTTAGCTGCTCCATTAACTTCCTATTTAACTCATCCTCTCCCTATCGAATTCGTACTTCCACCGCCTCGTCGCACCGTTATACTTACGGTTCTTCGACCTCTTACCCTCCTTTCTTCTACAATTTGAATTATAACTGGATTCATTCATTGATAACAGATGGATGGTTTTCTTACTCAAAATAATGAACCAAATTGTCGATTTCGGGGCTCCAATTGTTCCAATCAGAAAAGGTGTTGGTCTAGATTTTTCATCACAAAGCAATCGAAATTTCCCAAATCGAATCCTAAGTCACAACAGAGAACAAATTTCTTATTAAACACCACCCAAAATTTGCCCTAATCGATCCTAATTGGAATTTAGATTAGAATATACAACAAATTTGCCTTAATCGATATTCAAACCAATTGAGGCTCCCACACTGGTATAAGACCTATCGAGCCTCCTACACCAGTTTTCTTCACCGGTCAAGACTCCCACACGGTCTTCACCACCAGCCGAATTTCCCACGCAATTTTGAGGACTCACTGTAGTCTTCCTTGTTGAAGGCCTGAAGGGGGCCGGGAGAAGGAATATTTTCTTTTCTTTTTTTTTAGTCGGTAGAAAGAAGCCCAATTCATTTTCAATTTTTAATTTAAAAAAAAATAATAACAGCGTTAGAGTTGAATGGGAGTTGGGGCACGGGGCGGAATTTTACAAAAGTTTAGGGACACCATCCGGAAAAAAAGAAATCTTGGGACACCAACCGGAATAGCTTTAAACACAGGGGCACCAGACGGAATTTCCCTTTTTTTTATTCACAAATTAGGCTATTTAAGGGGTGGTTTTATGCAGTTTAGCCGCAACTTTATGATTCAAATTAAGTCCAATTTCATCTTTTTTCATGGTCCAAAATCACTTATTGCTATTTTTGTTAATTATCCTTATCAAGTAATTAACGGCCATAACTACCAAGGATCTACAATTTCTAAAATACCGTTGCCGAATTAGACGCTATATATATATTTTCTCCCGCCCTTTCCTCTTCGTTCTATCATACAACAGCCATTTTCACAATTATTTAGGGTTACCCATATCTTCAACGTACAACAATTAACATTTCTGAATTCAAATGGGGAAAGACGAGGAACCTCCAGAAGAAGTAGAAGTGGAATTCGGCATATCGATGCATTGCAAAGCCTGTGAACGCAAAGTCGTGAAAGTCGTATCTAAGATCAAGGGTCCGTTCTCGATCTCTCTTGCACTCTATCATCGAATGACAGAGAACAATACAAAGTGATCTCGAATCAGGCAATTGGTTTGTGTTTTGTTTGGTTTAATCGGTTTAAATTTCATTTTGCGAGGGAATTTGATAAAGGGGTGGAGAGAATCATGACAGACATGAATAACCACAGGGTTGTGGTGACGGGTCGATTCTACCCGGAGAAGGTATTGAAGAAGCTCAAGAAGAAGACCGGGAAGCGAGTGGAAATCGTTGTACCGGAAGAACAAGAAGACGAGAATGCGGAGGCTGATGGCAATTCGTCGAATGCGGATGGTGAAAATGTAATGGAGGTGGAAGAAGACGACTGGTGCGACGACATCCCGGTTTTTACCATGTTTAGTGATGAAAATGCAAATGCTTGTTCCATCATGTAGTTAGGACTTAGATCCAAACAAGATTTCATTAACTTACCCTTAAATTGTTGTCCATCTTGTTTATGTATAGGTAATAGGTTATAGGTATTGATATTTTTGTGAATAAAGGGGTAGAATTTTTTTAAAAAAACAAAAAAAGCGATTAGGGAAGATTACGCACACTTCGTGGTCTATCCTAAATAAAACTGTATTAAATGCATCGTGATGAAATCTCATGTTCTCAATTTTCGTTTACGATCTTATAGAGGTTTAGGTATGAATGAACCATTCCGGAATGGGTTACCGGAAAGGACTTGTGGATAGTAGTCATAGGTCCCCGATTCGAACGCCGAATGACCGCTCTTTATTTACCAATTCAAGTCATAGGTAAGAACGTCGTTTTGAAAATTGTTTCTCTAAATAAAACTGCATTTAGTCAACCCTAGATGATCAAGTTGAGACACCTAACCCAGATGATAGGTCGAAGTGTCAAAAGATACCCTGTTTTAAAAACCATGGGCATGGTTTACCTTTAAGGTCCAGTCACATGGTAACAACGGCTCATCTTCCACATTAAATCTGGAAAAGATGGCATCACTTGCAAATGGTTGAATCAACACATTTTTCACTCAATAGAGTAGTTACATGAACCACATCAGACGCCAAGTGATCCCATGGGTGGGGAACAGGGTCCGCCCGATGGGGACTACATCATCTCCATGCGGGGAATTGTTTTTGCTCCCGTCCCAATGTACTTTCTCATCCCCGTATTAGGAATTCCCTACCCTATAGGAATCCCATCCCATTTTCATTTGTAATACGAAGCTATACCAAACATAACCTTAGAAATTTGTGAGCACATGTTTACAATGGTGGGCAGTTAGAACGACCTTCATTGCAATTTGCTTTGGGGTAGAACATGAAAACCCAAAACAACTACACAATCATACTGCATCTCAGAGGCTAAGTTTAATCAAAATTAATTAAGCAGGTGGAAGCACTAAACAGAACACTGGCATAGAGTGTTGTATCCCACCGGCCGCCGTCTTCTCCAAAACACCACCAAGCTCACAATGTTTCTAAGGCATATGATGATTGCACAGTGAAGGTTCCCTGGACAGCAAGTGTAGCACAATCATCCATCTATGACAGCGAGGGTGTAACACCATTGGACCATGATCAGTGACTGCAAAATAAGAGCAAAAGGCAGTTAGCAAACGAAATGATGAAAATTACACAGAAATTTGGAATAAAATAAAATAATGAATGATAATAATCAAATAGAAGATGTTTAGGAGAAAAGGGTTTTTGACAAATATCAGCAAACTTCTACTAAATAAAAAAACTAGGATTGTTGTTCTTAAGAGGATCAAACAAACACCAAGGACGGCTTCTTGTCTGTGTGAAGCATCAACGTGCAAGGACTTGTGGAAAAGTGTTCATAAACAAGGCATTCCTAATCGTTTTTCATCGTGATTTTCCTTCTTGGCAAGGATAAAAGAACAAAAAGAGTAGTGCACTTAAATCAGATTGGATGTTTCAAGGGAGGGAAATACAAAGGAAACTGCATCCCCCGGTAAAATGAGTGTTTTCAGAGGCATTAACCAATCACCAAAGTAACACCAGCCCTTAAAAGTCACACCTGACCGAATTTAAACAAACAAAATGCGACCAAAATTGGCCACAAGGAGATCCAACAGGAATGGCAAGTAACTTTAGCACCAAAGGGAGAAAAGAACAGATGCTGCAACATTAGAAATGAAAAGAACACATGCCTGTAAGATCAGGAAAGTGATCTGCTGAAGCTTCTTCCATTGCATGGACTCTTCTTATCTGGTGTGTCATCAGACAGAGGTGCCCGTTCATTTGATTTGCCCTTCCTCTCGGTGTGAGGAGAAGGTTCCCTGGAATTTGCTGTGCCTTTAGAGGCATTTGTGTCATTGGGAGAACATCGCCTTGGAGTCAAGGATCTCCTTTCTGATTTCTTGTGAACTGCATGTGGAGAAGACTCCCTTGGACTGTGGGATCTCCGAGATGTTCTGTGATCTCCATCAAGAATTGACCCCTTTTCTCTTGAATGAGACCGCCTAGAAAATTTGTAGTCCTTGTCATGTTGAGCATTCTCCCTTGAACTTAGACACCTGCTAGATGATCTGTATCTCTTATCTCCATGAGAAGTTTCCTTTGGGCTAAGGAACCGGCCATTGGATAAACTTAAGTTAGAAAAAATTCAAAAAATAATCAAATCTTAAACAAGAATCAGTTCTTAACTTCATCCAACACCCCAAAAAGAAGGGCTGAAGCATACAATGATGTCCAAATCGAAGCACGAAAGCTAGTCATCCCCAATCTATATTAAGGAATCTAATTTAATCTATGCACATTACTGGAACTAGATCAGGAACATTATTCAAAAAACTAAACAACATGGATCTATGCTACTCGAGAAGACAGTCTTTACCTGCATCTTTCAGAAACGTGGAACAAAAAATGAAACTTGGATCCACAACTTTTTTGATTAAGCTTTTAATGATGTACTCTTACAGCATCCAATAACGTCACAGCTCTTTTTGGCAACCTCTTTAAAACCTCAAACTATCTTTCTGGGACAACATCAACTCCCTACTCGTAAAAGTTTTGAATGCTTTCCTTCTCTGTAGAGGAATTCTTTGGCCATATAAGCACTAATTTCTTTCTTAACTGGTTATTGTGCAAAAAAAAAAAAATACAAATTACTTGAACAATGAAAATTATCTGAAACAATAGAAAGGCAGTATGCATCTTCACATACCAGAAATAAACAAACGCAAAAGGAATCACATAGAAGAAACAAATATACTAAGTAAAAGGTCAAACTCATACTGCATATCTTCATCAAGAAAAATATTTCCAGATGGCATGCATATCACGTATAGGTGAAGTCCCTAAGGCAAGGTAAGTGCCCAGCCCAGATTAGCGAAGTGTTGCTCTTTTTTCATGAGCTTACTCGCGTCTTAAACCTTCACCCTCCCCTTTCCAGGCAAGGTACAGGAAAAGGAACAACTAGCTGAAATTTTCATTTGCAGCCGATATATCATACATATAAAATGTTTATGGCCTCTTGCTTTGAATAGCAACGAATGATAATTAGGGAGGATCAATTACCAGTTTTCCCAATTTCCATTTAACCACCCCAAATTTTGGAATTTATATATAAAAAAAACCATGCCTTGTTGTCACCGAGTTAGCAACTCTATTCCATCAAAAATTGTTGCAAGAAGAGAACGGAAGAAGAGAATGCCCAATTAAAATCCTTAAAGCTTAATCTCATCCATACTATTTGTTGTCAATGAGAAATTGCCAAAGTAAAGAATACCCAATTAAAATCCTCAAAGCCTCTATTCCATAAAAAATGGGCAGATAAATGTGAATCACCGTAATTATACAAATAAACCATGTTCTTTCCTTGTCTCATAAAACCCCTCGTTTCCTATCCTAAACTTCGATGCAAAGCCACAAATGTTTAACCCATGGATCAAAGGTGACAAAAGCTTGCAAATTCTGCAGGGATCAAGTGGATAGCAAAAACATAAGATCACAACCAGCCCAATTAGAAGGAGTTATCAAAGGGAACGGACTAACGGAGAAATAGACAGATTTAAAAGTAGAAAATATAACAGTCACACTGTACACACCTTGAGTAGTGCCTAGCAGGGGATGCTGATCTTGAGTGTGCTGGAATAGAAATAGAAAATAAACCATCTAATATAAAACAAAAAAAAAACAGTCAACCATAGAAAAAGATATCTCAAAAGAAAGGATAGTTTCAACTGACAACGATATCCGCGTCTAGGGGATCTTGAAGAAGTCCTTCTATAGCTTTCTCCATAGCTACCACTGTCCAAGAGAACAAATATGCAAACTACTATAATCAGGTAAATCAGCTATGAAAATGCAGCTATGAATTCAGAATGTCCAGATCAAATAGCAAAAACTACAGCAAGAGAGACAAAAACACAATACCTTCTGCCTGTATTTCTTCGCATTTCTTGAGGAGTTTTTCGATTCTCCTCTGCAAAAACTATTCTTATCTCTCGTCCACCAATAATTCTATGGTTGAGATGTTCCTTAGCTTCAAGTGCATCTTCAGGATCACGGAATTTCACAAAGGCAAACCCTCGTGGTTCCCTGAGAACAAGTCCAAACAAATAAGGCAGATCATCAACCACTGTAGATAAGTTTACGAAACAGAAAGTCTATGACTGTTTCAGATAAATATATGTTCACTCAAAAGGTGGTAGTAAGGATAAGTTTTAAGAGAATGAGATTGTATAGAAATAAAAAAAGATAGTACAGCTCAAATTAGACAAAATACTTGGAAGAGAGATGAGAGGTCAAAAGAACAATAGGTACTGTTGGCACAAACCTATGAGCAGCTATTTCAAACGAAACATGAAAATCTTTAAGTTTTCATTTTGAATTCAAAGTTCAAACTGTATAAATAACAATTCTACTAGCATGGTGTTCATGTGGTTTAAGAATGTTAAAAGTACCAACAAGAATTCTTCGTTCACAATATGCGTAAATCAACACTACAAAACATGGATGCAATCTGGCAACTTACTTGAAACCAAAAACATTATACACTACTAGTCTACTACCCACAAAAAAAAAAACAAGAGATTTTCACCTTCCACATGCTTTATATTTTGTGGCAGTAAATATTGATATAAAATACAAGTGAATATGTATCTTTGCATTGCCATCAGGCATCGTTGAATCCTTGTAAACCATGTTGAATATAAATCATATTTTGATAGACGTGATTTAATATATATCTATTATCTCTTATGCTATCGGTTCATGTATCAGCTAGCAAATTAACCTTACTCTAGGTAAACCACTAGCAACTGATATTATGTGTCATTGTGGCTAAATCATCTCAACTAATGTTCACCAAGATATCATCCATAAGATTATCAGTCTGCATCACAAATCACTAATATTCAATACCAATTATGACGGACGTCTTCTTAACTCCATTGGAATTGTAATTTGAGTACCAACTCTTGAATTAATAAAGTTTGATACCCGAAAAAAAAAACTGTGAAAGAAAAGGCACGAATTGAAGAACTTTGCAAACCTATCCTTAAGTGAGAAACAGATGAGTATTTCATTTCCATAAACATTTAGAATACCGTGTGTAGTAGTTCTTGGGCATGTAAACATCCTTCACAGGACCGTAACGTTCAAATGAAATCCGGAGCTCCTCTGGCCTGCAAAAGTCAAGCATTACCATTACTTTTGTCCTTAATCCAGCAGCACAGCTACATCTTTTCGCACAGCTTCCGAAATCAGCATCACTCAAAGAGCCCGAAAATTGGCTTCTTTGGAAATTATAGAAAAAAAAAATTCACCTCTAAATGCACTTGCACAATCACAGAGAGGAGGAGAACCTGGTATCAAGAGAGACGTTGCGAACCAGCAATCCAGAAGGAGCGGGAGAGCGGCGTTGGCGTTGGTATCTTAGAGCGCGGGGGTCGTCGAAGCGCTTCCTCGGCGGCGGAGAGCGGCTGCGACGGGGACTGAAACTGCGGTACCTTCCCATACTGCTGTGGTTCACCAAGAGGCGAACGACCAATGCGAAACCCTATAAACGAAATCGCAGGAACCCTAATCCCCTTTCGGAAGAGAGGTTGTGAGAGAGCGTTTCAAAAATGTTGGGAGGAGTGAGGGAAAGAGAAATCGCAACGAAGAGGGAGACCGCGGATAAAGCGGCGCAAGGGCCCCAAAGGTCGGTTTGATTGTTAGGGGAAATTCCTCAAAACCGCCCTCTATTTACTCCATTGTGCAATTTCAACCTTATCTTTATTTTGAAAATTGCATTCAATTGCCATTTTTTTTTTTTTGACAAGGCAAAATTTCAGAAGAGTCGGACCTAGCTAGACTATCGTCTAATAGTATCATTTTGAATGAAAGTTATGGGCCGGAGATTAATCATCTTATCAACAGCTTGATTGATCTCACAAAAGATGAGAAAATACTAAATCTATTCAAAAGGCTGGATAAGGAGAAGAATACCAGTGACCACCACTTCGAACAATTTCAATGTATCCCGAGCAAAAACAAGAATTTGATGATCAAAAGAGTGTTTTTTACTCCCTCCGTCTCAAAATAGATGTTATTTTAGCTCTTTAGTTTTGTATCAAAATAGATGTCATTTTAGGTTTTCTAGGTAGGAGATAGTAATGATTTGTATTGATTTGTGTGTTGTTGAATTTTTTAAATGTTTTGATTGGTTAAAAAATGTCGTGGGTAATAAAATTTATGAAAAAATTAGTTGAATGCTGATGTTGAATGATGGGTGAGTGTTTTATTAAAACTTGTGCAAAATTCTAAAACGACTTAAATTTTGAGACGGATGGAGCACTTGTTATGATCACAACAGGGGGAAAGGTCAACACACCTATATAACCAAAAACAAAATCAAACAACAAACATAAAGAACACAGTTAGCATGACGTGTAGGAAAGAAGAAGAACGACGTGCTCACTTTTTTTTTTTGTGACGTGAGGGTTCTGAGGTTATCGACTAGTCCCCCACGGGCCGGGGCTTGCAAAGAACGCAAACTGGTTAAGCCAGGCGGCAAGCCACCAGACAGGCTCACCCAAGCCAATGAAGGTTTGACTACCCACTTCTTACACAGTTGGGATTTGAACTCTTGACCTCTTACAATGGTCACATATTCCTTACCACTTGTGTTGAGAAGGCTTGAAATGTCCGTGTTCATTGCAATGTATTATGTATGTATCTCCTTTCTTTTTACATAGGTTTGTTTTAATTTGTCTCCATTTGTACCATTCAAATCACAATCTTATCATTTTTTTCTTCAAATAGTCGAGATTATTTTTTAATTTTTTTTCCCTTGAGACAATTAGAGACCATAACTTGTCCTAATCTATTCAATACTATTACTATAATATTTAATGGCAAGAGTAACTCGTAGCTTAACCATTACTAAAAAGAGAAAAAAAACGTGTAACCCATTACTATAATACATGCCATCGACTACTTCACATATGTAAGCTCGATCGTACACTTCACAAGCTTCTGTTCTATTCTAACCTTATTGAACAATATTCGAGCATTAACGAGATCAACCAAGGCTAAAAACCCGCCTTTCCAACTGCACGCTTGGATTGCTTGCAACTTGCAAGTCACCATTTCGCACAAGAGAATGATAAAATATGAGAGGGCAAGGTATGCCGAAACCAGTAAACAGGACGACGAACATCAAGGCACAGAAATGCTAACTACAAGTCTATAACAACACTAGCATACAACCTGTCTCAGTCACCATGGAGGAAGATTCTATCAGGATTCAAAGGTTCACTAATCTATTGCCATCGCAAGATACAACTCCATAGTTTTCAGTGGCTCCAGATAGACCAACCTTTGCTGGCTATGGTGAAGATATTAAAACTGGGAAAGTTGTATAATGGAAAATGACTTTCAGTATGAAAACAAACAGATGTGATTCTGGTTCTATGCATCAACGCTGCCAGGTTGGCCCCGCGACTCCAAGAACAGGCGCACTGTGGAGTTTATGAGTGATGGTTCAGCCATGGCACCATTCCCATAATCTCCACAAGCGAGTCTCTTGTGGACAGGCGGAATCAAGGTTATACCCAGCTCATCAACTGTCATAAGATGCTTCTCCGTGAAAGGATTGGTCCACATGTGTGTATTCATTGCTGGCGCTATGAAAATGGGTTTGCTATAGTCCCAAGCTCGCACGATGCACGTTAACAGATTGTCACACAATCCACCAGCAATCTAGCAAAAAGCGAACGAGATCATTGACAGGGAATTGCATTAGGGCATCCAAACTCAGAGTGGCATAGTCAAAAAAAAAAATTTACTCAAAACAAATGCAATGGCATTTTCATATAAAACAGCTAAAATGAGTCGCAGTCGCAGGAGCAAGCTGATGAAAAAATGCAAGCCACCAACCAAACCCAATGCTTTGTCTTTGTTCAAGGCTTTACTCATTCGTAGCTGAAGACGAAATAGAAGCATATCATGAAAATACTATTTTTCAATGAAGCACGTAGCTGAGGTTGCGATGAAGTTAATTGCAAACTTACCTTGCCCAAAGTATTTGCAGATAGTGGAGCAATGACCATTATGTCAGCCCACCTGCGGAGCTCGATGTGAAGAACACTATCACCAACTCTTCTCCAACTTGACCATTCATCTTCATCAGTGTAAAGAGTAACATCCTTTGGAATTGAAGCCCTATCAATGAAATGTAAAGCAGCGTGGCTTACCACCGCCTTCACATCAGCCCATTCAGAGAATCCAATGCAAAGGTTCGCAAACTTGATTGCGGCAACACTTCCACTAGCTGCCAGCAAGACCCGGGGTCTTCTACTCTGACTGTTCTCTGGGGGCTTTACATCTGTCATAGCAGGTTCCATGTCCTACCAGAAAAATACAAAAAGACGACATCCTTAATCTAAATATCTATGACTGGGGAAGAAAGATGAAATATTCGACGCACAAAGCATAATCTGCATCTCATATGTGGCTCATCGTGTTTTATGACAGAACGATCAACATGTTCTTGTTCACTACAACATCTGTTGAAACATATAATGCAAATGACAATAATACTACCATATTTAACCGCAGTGATCCTGATCCACCTTGGTCTAACAAACAACATTAATTCAAATATCACATAGTAACGATTGCATTCAGATTTTTTCCTCCAATGTCTGTTTGCTTGCAAGAGAAAGCTTGTACTAAAGCTGAACATGGAGAGAGGTCTCTCGATGCGGGTTATTGTCATGAGCTGTGGATGAGCCGAGATAAGTTCTTGCAGTATTACTCAAAACTGTAGAACTTGGATCACAAAAGGCAAAATTTGCATCCAAGCACTAAAAATGTAAGGAATATCTCATGAGCTCAAGGGAAATCCTCACTAGATGCTTGAAAACTCATAATTCAGTCGGCAAAAGAGGCAAACTAATCACTGATCTCATATTGTCTAGTATAAGCGAGAAATAGCAAAAGAAAAATCCACTCTCTTGGATCGTGAGTCGTGACTAGTAAACGGTCAAATTCAGCACATGACAGACAAGAAAACATCGTTCTGTTGGGAATTCTGCAAGGGGTTCAGAGACTTCAAAGGCGGCATAAACCCTAATGTCAGTTGAGTGCAAGAAATGGAGACAGACAAGGGAGAGAAGAGATTATAAAAACAAAATTGGACCACACCAGCGCTTACAGAAGAGCCAATTGCAAATGGATCGCAGAAAGCAAGGTCTTAGACAGAGGAGAGTGAAATGGAGCTTCCGTCCAAACATCAACTGGAAGTCGTCAGGCTCCACGCACCAGCGGTGGTCGCCGCTCAATCCACCTTGCGCTAGCTTCGTCCCTCTTCACCAACGATCTCGTTCTCTCAGGCTGTAACCCATAAATCGTAAATTAAGGGCAACTCTTCGGAATTCAAAAATCTTTGATTTCAAAATTGGATTCCTACGACACCAAACCTCCGTTCCAAAACCATTAGTCCCTCCGTTGGAAATTAAGCTTCGCTTGTCTTTTTTTTCACGCTTTTTAAAAATTAAAAATATTATATTTTAATTAAAATTTTTAAATAATTTAATACTTATGAGTTATTATGAATTTATAAAAACAAATTCATTAAAAAAAATATAATATTTAATATAGTTTTTACCTTTTTAAAATACATACAGAAAAATCAAACGACTTTGATTATAGATCAGAAGGAGTATTTTCTTTTATTCTTTTATTTTATTTTAATTTTTAAATAGCGGTTTGTGAGGGGGACAGGAGAGAGGGATAGAAGATGTGAATCCCTCCAATCCTTCTTGGGTATACCTTTGATTATAGAATATAGGGAGTATTTTCTTTTATTATTTTATTTTGTTTTAATTTAATTTTTAAATAGCGGTTTGTGAGGGGACTGGGAGAGAATGGTAGAAAATGTGAATCCCTCCCATCCTTCTTGGGTATACCTTTGGAACTGTACCAAAGGTATAGAAGACAATGGTTCCTCACTAGTCACTGCTACCTCTGCTCTAGTGGACTTACACGATTGGAAGCCGGTCGCATCTAAGATTCAAATAATAAAATTATGCAAATTAAGGGGGGTCTAATTCACGAATAACCTTAATTATACTATATTTTGTGAAGAAATATTAATTTAAAATTATGGTATATTTTAAAACGATTAATAAAATAATACTTCATCCGTTCGACAAAACATGTCGTTTTAACTTCTTCCACAATCTTTAATACAATGAACAAATATATTAATTACCCTAAGACTATCCACAATGGTTTTGTCTAAAATCATTTGCACAAGAAGTGTAAAAATGCATCTTACTTTTTGGTATTTTGCTCCAATAGTCAAATGTGTATTTTTTACACATCATTCAGATACAATTAATTTAAAACAAAAAAAAAACAAAAGTCATAAAAAACACACCAATAAAATTGTCTTGCTTTTTGAAAAAAAAAATGCACGTCGGAGAGGTGGTGTGCTCAAATTTGCACATTGCATGCTCAAATGTACACATTTGCACACCCTAAAAGCAACAAATGGAGCTAAAAATGTCTAAAAAATATACATTTGGGCATTTACACACAACCATTGGAGTTAGTCTAATTTATTACACTATTTTTTCACTTTATTGAAAACCAGAACTAACAACTCATTAATCATTACAAGGGTATTTTTATAAAGTAAAGACCAAATTATCTACAATGACTTGTTTTTTTTTATAACAAATTTCACACCTTAAAATGGCATTTTTTTTATCCTTTTGAGAAATTGGTAGTCTATATACCAAAATATTGGCATGTTAGCAAAACTAACCCCCCCCCCCCCCCCCTTGCCTAAAATTGCAAAAATGTCAAAATGACTCAAAAAATTGCAAAAACAACCGGTACCCAAAACCTGTGGTAGCCGGTTAGAGAGGAGGGAGCCATCAAATCAAGGGTAAAAAACACTCATTTTATTTCAATTGGAAGTTCAAGAGAGGAGAGAGAGAACACCATTGAAGGACCTTCAAGAGAGGAGAGAGAGAACACCATTGAAGAAGCAATCGAGGGTTAGAGAGGAGGGAATCGACCGCCATTGAAGGACCTTCAAGAGAGGAGAGAGAGAACACCATTGAAGAAGCAATCGAGGGCGACACTGGAACCGAGAGAGGGGGGGGGGGGGGAGGACTAGGCAAGTCGAAAAGGGAGGACGACGAGTGCGAAGGGATCCTCTGGGTCGATAACAGTCGAAGAAGAAGAACCCCCTGCGAAAAGTAAGTTCTCATCCTCTCTCTCTTCTCTTGAAAAAGTTATTTCGAGGGTTGAATGTCTTGAATATGGAATTGGGGACCTTGGGAAGAATGGAGTGAAATGATATACAAACCCTAACCTTATTGGTGTTGGGCGGTTTGAGATATAGTTGAGAAATCACCATTGATGGAAAATTGATGATGAAATTGAAGGTCCAAATAGGGTAGAAAGGAATTGAAAACCTCCATTATTGTTTTGAATCTGGATTCGGAAAACTTGAAAACCTCCATTACTGTTTCGAATCTGGCCGGATTCAAGAAACTTAAAAAGGGCAGGCATATTTGTTATTCCGGCTTAGTGAAACGATTGGGTGGCTAGATTTAGTAATCTGTGTTTTGCTTTTCGAATTACGAAAGTTGGGAAGAGTTTTGTGTCAAATGATGTTGGATATGGCAAAGGGGAATTTGGGGAGAATGTGGAATTTGTGCTTATGAGTTTGAAAATTGAGAACTGTGGGAGAATTTGGAAATTGGGGTTGATTTGTAAATAGTGGCATCTAAATATAATGTTCACATTTGGTGATAGTTGTTCATCATTGCAAGTTTTTGCTAGTGTTGAAGTATGTTGTGGTTCAAACGTTGCAAAAATACACTACATCACTTCGACGTCATTTGAGAGTATTGCAAGTTTGTGATATGTGTATTACATAAGGTTGTGATATTTGAGACTATTGTATAGTTGTGTCATTTGTTACATTCTTTATTCACGTGAGTTGAGCATTTGAGCATTTGTTGAATTCTTTGTACATTGTTGTAAGTTTGTTTCTATGTGTTGAAGTATGTTGTGATTGAAACCATTAATGTTACACTGGACGATGTCATTTAAGAGTAATGTAGGTTTGTTTCTAGATTTGTCATATGTATATTACATACGTTTTTTATGGTTGACACTATTGTGTAGTTGTGTACATGTGGTGTTTGTTTCATTCTTTACTTGTGTCAGTTACCATTTTGAGATTATTTGAACATGTGTATTTATGGGACATATGAATATGTGAACATTTGTATTCGTGACATTTGTGTAGTTGTGTCATTTGTGTAATGTTATATGTTTTGACAGAAAAATTATTTGGACTGGCTAGATATATGTATATATTGGCAAGGATTATTGCTAAAATGTGTATGATTTGAACACATGTATGACAGATTAAGGAGACAATGAGAAAAATGAAAGGAAAAAAAGTCGCGACGCAGTCGAACAACAAGGTATTAACTGTAATCACTTCTCAGACATATTAAGGGCCTTTTTTTTTTTTGTCTTGGTGATGTTAACCATGTCGTGTTGTGTGATATTTGTGCAGTCGACACTAGCCCTTCCTTCAGAAAAGTATTTCAGAGGGAGGTCGAGCCACTTCTCGAAGATGGGCTTGCTGAAAGGAATGGACGACGTCCTATCTGCGGGCTGCGGCTGATTTAAAAATATTGAAGGATAACAGGCTAGGGGGCATTGTAATGATCGGATCCAATGTGACGTATTGATGCGCCCTTATCCATTACTTCATAGAGAGACAACTGAAGACATTGAAGAAGTGTGAGACATGGTACGAGATTCAGGGATGACTCCTCCGGTTCTCCATCAATGAATTTTGCCTCGTCGCGGCCTGAAATGTGCCGGAAGGAATCGGGACTTTGAGAACGTTATTAGTTGATGTTGTTTTGAACTGAACGTTTTGTGGACTTATGTTGGTTAGGAAATGTAGTTATTCGTAGTGTCTGGTTCACCTGCTAAACGTGTAATCATTTCCACCTTTTGGATCCTTGTGTTTGATGACTGAATAGATATGTTGTGGACACTTGGTTCTATTTATTATGGATGATTGTTGCGAATGTTGCGTTATGACGCATTTCGTTTGGGTTTAATAGTCGTTGTTCTTATGTTGGGAAGTTTCTGAGATATATAAAATATGGTAGGAGATTGCCTTTTATCGGCTTAGTTTTTTATGTTATTGGCTAGGGAAAATCATGTATTGGCTAGTAAGCAAAAAACCCGTACATATGTCTTTTGCATCGTTAGTAAACTAAACGGCCAGTTATGTGCAAAATAAACCCCGTACATATATCTTTGTCCAACATCTTCTCCACATCCTCAGTCAACATCCCTGGAGCTTTTGTCCTCGAAACCCACCGTTCGACCTCGTACATCTCATCATCGGATGATATACAACCCATTGATGAAGTTTCCTCAATCGACTCCAATTTTATTACTCCGATGTTTCCATACTCCTCCTCCGGCGAGCTCGCCAAGTCGACGAAAACAACACTCCCCTTATGCCCACCCACATATATATTATCCTCGTCATCACTACTCAGACATACGATCTGTTTCCCCCGGCCCACGTCCAGTAGTTGACCTCTCGTCTTCGGAGTGACGTTTGTTGGTTCTGCCCTAGCTGTCTGGATGACCTTGCCAGCAGCGTGAATTTCCTTGCCATATAAAGTTTTTTCCTTGCCATCAATGGTGTTATCCGAGCCGTTCTCCGAATTCAGAAGAAGATGCGAAATGGACCCATCGACTGTCATATCAACCAAACCACCCTCTTCCACCACGAGTGTTCTGATGTCTCCGCCTGGTGATTTGCTGCGTTGTTCCATGTTCCCAACCATGGAGCGACTTCCATGTTGGCTTCCACCTTCGTTCACCGATGCGTACAAAGGAAGGGGCCATGTGCCATCGCCACCCCTTGAGTTGCAGTACTTGAAAGCATCCCAATCACTTTCATCATCCACTTGAATCGGATAACATCCCTCCGTCTTCGTATCGAGTAGATATTTCAACTCCAACTCAGAGCACCTTGGGTCAACCGCGAGCTTCTCCATTATCTTACTCTTGACGGACCCAAACGACATGGTCTCCTCTATGAGCATTATTTTGTGGGCGTTTTGACCTTGATACACCCATCCTCCTTCGAGATGCTCCAATCGACCATTGCAAACGAGAGTAAGTAATACCACCCCTTTCTCCCCTGCGAAATTATGAGGTTAAGATGGTCCTCTCAGTATCTGTTAGAGGTAAGGGAAGGATGGGGAAAATCCATTACTGTGAATACAAAACATAAACCGTACTTACCCATATTCGTTGAGGTCTGGATTTTGCAGATGTCACGTGTATCCCTGTCTATGGCTACATATATTCTGTTGATGACTAGGATTCCCTTTTGCCTGGCTAGTAACAGAATTTCTGGGTTTTATCCTTCCAACTAGACGTTAATGGCAGCCATAGAGAAGAAGCAGATGTTTTGCACTTTTTGTGTCCACCTGGCGAGCTCCCCCATCTCCTTTTATACTCCCTCTGAAATTCCCCTTGTGTTTTCTCTCCATGTGGTTTTGGCGGGAATTGTTTTTGTGAAAAGGTGACACCCTCTCTCCTAGCATTTAATGCTTGTCATTCCATGCTTCCACACCCTCTCTCCTCGCTCTCTCACAGACATCACTGTAACTCTGCAACCTTTCCTTTTTTTAAATTTTTTTTTGGCCAAAATGATTACCTCCCTCCCTCTCTACAATCGACACCTGTCCAATTTTTTCCCTCCTTTTCCATTGTGTAACCGGCTACCGTTTCTAACCTTTACCCAATAAATTGCAAGAATGTCATTATGTCATTCCTTTGCAAAATTTTTAGGGCGGGGTCATTTTTGCAAAGTGGACAAAGTTTTGGTATATCCATGCAAAACATTTTTTTTTTTTTTTTTTTTGTTTGTTTGTTTGAAGGGAGGGAGTATCAAATGAACGTATGATCAGCATTGACATTTGAGTGTGACCCCAATTCGATTTTAGCAGGTCTAATCTTTTTACCCAATTGGAGTGAGCAAAAAGGAGAAAAGTCACAATCAACTGCGTGTTGAACCACCACCACCTAACCGCTGACTTCTCCCCAACGCCACCCTTATTTTTTCTCTCTCTCGCCAATCGCTGCCCCTTTCCTCCGGTTTCTCCCCAAAATTTCTCAATTCAATCCCCATCTAACCATTAGGGCTAGGAGATTTTCGAATCCGAACTCACGGATGAGCTCATCTCCGCCGCCGCCGATGGACCTCCCGACATTCTCCGTCGGCGGAGACTATCCAGTAACGGCTCCATTCGAGTGGAGCGAGTTTCTCGACCTGGCCTTCGACGATCAGCTCTTCCTCCCACCGGAAGACTTTAGCGATCGTCAGGTTGAGGAGCCGGCGGAGCTGCCTCCACCTCCTGCTCCGCCGCGGCCGGAGGTGGAGGAGGCGGATGCGGATGCGGTGGAGCCGTTGTCGGATAGGGTGAGGAAGCGGGACCCGAGGCTGGTGTGCTCGAATTTCTTGGCAGGGATTGTGCCGTGTGCGTGCCCGGAGATGGATGCGATGATGGAGGAGCAAGAGGAGAAGGAGGCGGGCGGGCCGTGGAAGAAGCGGGTGAGGGTTGCCAGGGGTGCGAAGGCCAGATGCCAAGTGCCTGATTGTACGGCCGATATCAGTGAGCTTAAGGGGTATCATCGGCGCCATAGGGTTTGTTTAGCGTGCGCGAATGCTACATCGGTGGTGCTCGATGGGGAGAGCAAGCGATATTGTCAACAGTGCGGAAAGTAAGTCAAATTGTTTTTTGTCAAGCTCCGTCGATTGTTTCTTCGGTTTGTATTTAGTTTGTGGATAGAGTTTAGCGTTCTGATATTTTCCGGTGTGTTAAAAATAAAGGATCATTGCCACACTCGTAGTCACAGCTTTTAAGGTGTATTAATTGGAACTTAGCTTGAAGAATTGCGTAACAGTCATCAGTCTTTGGTCCTGCTTGATCTGTAATCAGTTTGCTGATTGCATATAAAGAAATTTAACTCGGGAAACTAGTTTGATCCTTTAGGTTCATTTGGCTAAAGTTAAAGAGGAATGAAACTTAGATATTATGTTGATGCTATTTTGCATTTTCAGTGTTCAATGTTGGTATGAGACATGCTGAGAAGATCATGCTAGTAGCTTAGGTTTGCTTTTAGATTGATGGGTTTATGGATAGCATTGCTAGAACTCCAGTTTTTTAGGGACTTGTATAGAGTTTAGTGTGCAAGATTGCCAACTGGAGGCAACTTCCTGATGCAATTTGTTCAACTATGATCACTTGTCTCCTCAGCTTGTTGCCCTATTTGCCACTGTAGTTTTTTACTTCAATTTGTGAGAAGGTCAATATTTAGTGGAATTAAAAATTTGAATATCTGTGGTTTATGGTTTATAAAACATTATTTGGTACTATCTTAAGTAAAATAGTCGATTGAAACATCTGGCTGCAGACTTGGATGAATGATTTGATTTTTCCTAATATCTAACTTAGATATAGAGCTGGACAAAGCATTTCCATACATTGTTGTAACTGACTGTTGATTATCAAATAACATTTGGCATTTGCAGCATTCATAGATTATATTCTCTCCTACGAAAGTTTGTATTTAATTTGTAGCCTTGTAGGAAGTTGTTTCTTATCGTGTACTGATTCTCAGATGTTTCCAAACCTCAAAAAGTTCCGAGCTTCCGGAATGTTCAGAATTCCTAAAGAACCCCCATATATCCATCTCTCTTCTTTTGTTGTCGTCCTAATATAAGAGGTTATTAGTCAGCCTTTCCTTAGTCTGACAATATATGTAACTTGAGTTCTAAAGTCATGCGATACTGTGAGCCAAGTAGGAATGTTTATTTAGAAAACTTCAGAAACCGTCTGCCAAATTATACAACTCACTCAAATTTTGTGCCTGGAGTGGGTTTGTGTCACCATATGGACATCTTGAAATCCACCATTAAGGATATGTGGTATGTCTAGTGCAATAGTAGGTATTGTTAGCCCTACAAAGCCAAAGGGCACTCTCCCCCAAAGTTTGTGTTTTTGGAGAAGTTTTTCCCATCTTTATATTTCCCTTCTCGATATTTTTTTAAAGATGTGAGGCACCTCTCAACTGGGATGCAATCATGGAAGCCATTAAATAAGATGATTACACCAGTCTTACTTTCACTTTCACTTCCTCTGTTAAGAAGGGTCCAGCTGAAGAGTGTCTTGTGCTAATATACTACTCTCCCCGTCTCGAAATTTAGGTCGTTTTAGGTCTTTATTCTTTTATCAAAATAGATGTCATTTTAGATTTTCTAGGTATTAGATAGTAATGATTTGTACGCAGCCCTGCAGTAAGATAGTAATGATTTGTATCAATTTGTGTGTTGTTGACTTTTTTAAAGATTTTGATTGGTTAAAAAATGTAGTGTGTATTTAAAAACAATAAAATTTATGAAAACGTTAGTGGAATGATGATGTTGATTGATGGGTGAGTGTTTTATTAAAACTTGTTCAAAATCCTAAAACGACTTAAATTTTGAGAAGGAGGCAGTACTTATCTCTCTGATTTGCAAAATTTGTATCACATTGTTAAAGCTTCTTTTCTTTCAAACTTATTCTGCTTAACCTAATTATGTACCTTTTTTTTTTGTTAGGTTTCATATATTGCCAGATTTTGATGAAGGAAAACGTAGCTGTAGAAGAAAGTTGGAGCGCCACAACAACCGACGAAGGCGAAAGCCTATTGATTCCAGAGGAGCGGCTGATAAGGAACCTCAATTGAATCTGCTAGGTGAAGATATATTTTCTGACGAGGAATCTGGAAAAGGTATTTCATAGCCATTTGATAAAGGTCTCTTGTTTTTCCCATTAAGGAGAGGAGAAATGTGTCATGTACCTTGTTATTTTTGCTTCTCTATCTGCATCATCAAGGAGCCATTTCTTCCTAAGTATGAGGAGTAAGCCCTTCAGTTACTTAGTAAGCCCTTCAGTTACTTAGTAAGCCCTTCCTAAGTATGAGGAGTAAGCCCTTCTCTATCTGCATCATGAAGGTTGCTAAACACTTGGTGAAATTAAGGTTGCTAAACCACTGAGGCTTGTTTACTAATTCAATCCAGATGGTGGAGCGGGCCCTTATGATTTGGCAGTCCTTTTCATTGAATATTTTCTGCCTTTTTCATGGTTGGTTGCTTTGATAATGCTTTCTTGTTAATTTACATTCACTGACAGGTAACTTATGCTCAACCAGCCTGAGTACTGAAGGAGATGTGCTGCAAGTTTCCAATGGTGGAAATATGCCCAACCTCTTCTCTGGTCCAGATTCTAAAGTTATCCTGAGTGACAGTGGTGTTACATTCACTGCTTCTGGGGAGACTCAAGTTGATGGAGGGAACGATGACTCCAAATATGCTCTCTCTCCATATTATGACAGTAAGAATGGTTACTCATCAGTGGTAGGCTTCTTAATCTCTTTTTTTAAATGACATTTTGTTTCAATATCAGTAAAATGTATTAAACTGGTATTATTGTAGTGTCCAACAGGTCGTATCTCATTCAAGCTCTATGACTGGAACCCTGCAGAATTTCCTAGACGACTTCGGTTGCAAGTATGCTAACAAAATGGGCTACAGTTCAGTATTTGGGAAATAATGTGTACTTTTTGCACCTCTAATTTCAAATAGTTGATTAACATGAATTTCAACATATTTACAGATATTCCAGTGGTTGGCAAGCATGCCTGTCGAACTAGAGGGCTACATCCGCCCTGGTTGTACAATATTGACTGCATTTATTTCAATGCCACAGTTTATGTGGGTGAAGGTAGTGGATCACATCTCTTCCTTGGTGTTGCATATTGGAAGTTTTTTTTATACTCAATGTCCTGATAGGTGTCCCTGGCCGCTAATATTTATTTCTGCTTTATTTGAATTTGCTTATGCGTGTGAACTGTCAAAAGCAGCCTCTTTTTTCCATAAGCTGAAATAAACAGCTAAGATTTATTTGGGTATTTTTATCTTTTGTGGTGTATGTTGATAGAATCTTTATATAAGTACATTGTTATCTTGAGTTGGTGTTACAAACCCCTACCCAGAAATATATGCAAATAGGAAGCTTAACTTAGCCAATTTGGGTCTCTTTTAAATCTGTTCGATGATAATTGTTGAACCCTCTTGTTGTTCATATGCTGGAATTGATGAGATCCCCTGAAGCTATATTCCTTCTAGTTGTTGTGATAAATTTTGCAGTTTTGCTCCCTTCGAGACTTTTATGGAGATGTACTTAATTTCCAAACTGTTGGATAAATTGGTTTTAATATGTCACAAGTTAGTTGGTTGTTGCATTTAATGTATTCCTTTAGGTTTAATTTTCTAGCCGTAGGTTTATATTTCCTAGGCTTTTTTTCTAGTAGTTATTATGTCTTTTGTAGCTTTACTTTTTAAGACTTTGTAGCTTCTCTTGTAAGCTTCAAAGTTCACCTCTTGTCTTTAAATAGGTGTTTTCTCCTTGAATAATATGATAAGACAATATGGAGAAGATCTTAGACTTCTCTTTGTTCTTTCTTAAGATCCTCCCAAGATTTGTTTCCACTGTATTGATCTCAGTTTTACCAACACAAACACGAAGGCATAAGAATGACATATCTCAAACCATGTACTTTTCCATCCATTTAACATTATCCCATTACACAACGCCTAAATGGAATTTTCATATATTTGATATTAGCAAACAAATAATGGAACTTTTAGTATATGATTTTCATTTATTTGCTTCCTATACATTTAGAAAATATTGCTTCCTCATGTCCATGCTCCACTTTCATTTACATTCAGCCCATGTTGCATAGGCTGTCTTGAACCCTGTTCTTCTCCATGATCCTTTGAAGTGTTGGCCTTTATCTCATTGGTAAAGGAATAACATTGATCTGCAGTTTCTTATTCTTAGGAGCTAGACACGCACACATTGTAGAAATTCATGCTTCCATTCTTATTACATTTTACTAATTTTCATTCTGATCCTTGTAAATTTTACTTGGTTTATGAAGGAAATGGTAAATTGATAATTATGCTTTGTCGTAAATTGATTGCATTCCTATTTCTCTTCTCATCAAACTTAAGTCATGAAATTTCTATTCCTTGATGAAATATTTCTGTTTTGATTAACTTATTTTTGTTTTGACTCTTGCATTTCTTTGAGCAGTTGTTTGAAGACCCTGCTTCTTATGTGCACAATTTTCTAGCCCCTGGAAGAGCGCTTTCTGGCAGAGGAACTGCTCTTGTCTATGTGAATAACAAGGTTTTCCGTGTATTAAGAGGTCAGTTGGTTCCTCCTGTTCTCCTTGTTGCTTTGGAAAGATAAATTTTTTGGCTGATTAAAAGGAATTTTGAACTGGTGACACGTTTTAGTTTAATATATAGCCATGTATTCATACTATGTCAAAAGCAACTTATTTCTTTTTGTCACTACTCTAGGACCCTTTCTTTTTAATATGTTGAGGATTTGATGCTGGAATTGATTGTCAGAAATCTTTGGTAGCATTTCCCTTGTGGGTTTTGTCTATTCTGCATTAGCCAGTGTGTTGGATCCTTAATCTTTTGGTTTTCTTATATGTAGATGGGATGTCTGTGGTGGAAGCCAATGTGGCAAAGCTGGCCCCAAAAGTTCACTATGTCCATCCTTCATGTTTTGAGGCGGGCAAACCCATGGAGTTTATTGTTTGCGGAAGCAATTTATTTCAACCCAACTTTCGGTACAGCTAAATATTTCCTTTTTCAGATTCTTAATGAAGCCGAGAGAGAACGTCTAATTACTCCTTTGATTATGTTTTTTCCCTCCTTCATGGTTCACAAATTTTTACATCCTTATTACAATTCAATCTGGATTTCTATATTCTATACTTGTACAATTATTTTCATCTTTTTTTAAAGTAGTTATACTCTTTTTATCTGTCTATATCCTATGTTTCTAGTTTGATTGGTTTTCTCTTCCCCACATACATGCTCCTATAGTACTGGTCTTGATGGTTACTCTTTAGATGGAGGTTGACTTTTGAGAACTTGACATTTTAGTTTAGGCGTCTCAGTCCATTTTTGCGAACTTTTGTGCTTAAATATTTTTTAAAGGATTCTGTTCCACTTTTCACCTTCGAAAATCTTCGCTGTTTAGATGACATCTATAAAGCTTTTTTTTTGGATTGTCCCACCTCTTTAACTGTGGGTTTCTATTCAGTGGCTGAACGTGAAAATCCTCTTTTTCTTCTTATTTTGACATATTAGTCAATTCCAAGAAAAAACAGTGTTTCAGGGTTCAAACTTTTGCCAACACTTTCTGCTAGTATACAAGTTCATCTATGAATATTTATGCACAAAGCCACTTGTTCCAAGGTTAAGATAATTGCTTTAGGAAGATATCATTGCCAGAGTAGTAGTAATATCTAGGACACTTTTAACAAAAGTGTCCTTGTAGATTTTGTATTTCCGATTGTGTTTATCATTCATGCAAATAAATGCTACTCCTGTTTCTCAATAGATGTCCTTTTAGCCGCCTTAATTTTTTTTTTCACAATAGTTGTCTTTCTAGGAACTATGGTATTTACTTTACGAATTTGCCCTTGTATTGTTTGAAGATTGGTAGTGGGGGTTTTCAATAAATTGATAAAGTAGGGTAATAATTAGGGGTATGAAAATATATTTGATGGTTTTCTTAAAAAGTGTGAAACTTGCTAAAAGGACAAGTATTGTGAAATGGAGGGAGTATAAAGGATAAGAGTACAAAAACAAAAAATATTATAAATCATATTTATGTATGAAAATAGTATGCATAATTTGGAAACTGTCCTATTGGGATCCAATGTCAACAGAATTTAAATCGAAAACATAAAAGAAGAGATACTGCTGGGTTTTTTTTTTTTGGTAGTTTAGTGATGGCTGTAGGACACTTCTCTATTTTCGGTTCATTGGCATTGTTAAAAGCCAAGGAGCCTACACTAGAAAGTGGGAAGAAAGGGATAAGAATAAGTTTAGATACATATTGAGCTTAAGTGAAGTCCTTAGGCACCCACAATTTGCATTGATCTTGCAAATATGTACTGTGAAAGCTGAATAAACAGTCTTTAGTTCTGTACATTCTCACAATCGAAGACTAGTAGGCTACTAAGTAAAAAAACTGACTGGAAATGGAACTTGTCAAAAATCCTGGGAGGACATTTCTGCCTGGAGAAAGATGACATTTCTCATGGCTTGTTTCGGTTCTAACTATAAATAATTCTATCCTAGATACCCTTGACTCCAGATCTGAGTTACAGTCTTGGTTGCATTATCGACTTGATAGTTGATAACACCCCAACGTCGAAGGTGGTTTTAAATAGCATCGCCCAAGGAATATGATTTGCATTGTCTAGAAACGATATGTTTTTTCGGTACATACAAGGCACCTATTGTTTATGTGGAAATGTGTTGCCATGCCTGCTCCTATTGCAGACTCAAAATTATCAACTACGAATGACAGTTTTTGCGCTTTGAAATTGCCAATGATTTGACTTGGTGGCTTGTCTTTGATCAATGTTGTTGTTGTGTAGGTCTCTTGTGTCATTTGCTGGGAAATATCTGGATCACGAGTATAGTGTTGCATTTCCTAGCGAGAAGATTAATGCTGAAACTTCTATGAGTTTTGACCATCAATTCTGCAGGATCTGTGTCCGTTTTACAGAGCCAAAATTTTATGGACCAGCATTTATTGAGGTATGTGCTAGCAAATTTTAGTTTTCTTCCCTTCCCATACCTGTTGGATTTATTTGTAACCATCTTATCATTTGGTTTAGATATCTTTGTAACCAATCTTAGCATTTCGTTCTATGTTGGTTGATCTTTCTATAATTTCTTGGGAAATTTGTATGCTGCCTTTGAAGATTGTTTAAAAAAATCAATGGGTAACACTCTACTTCAGGTTTTGACCCCACTTTTCTATCTTATATTTTTTCATTCTATTTTCCTTAATAAGAAATCACATATTTTTTTAATGGTTTTATCACTTTCATGCTAATTGAAGTTACAAAATGACCAAAATACCTGTAAAATCATGATTTTATCTAAATTAATAGTATCAAATTACCCATAAAATGATACAAGTTGTGTAAAGTGATATTTAAGAGATACTTTGGTAATTTTATGGCTCGAAAAAGACTCGACATTTAATGAAAAATATAACAACGTAGTATAAAATTTGACACTGGATAAATTTCAAAGCTCAGGGTGGTATTGAGTGTTGTCCCTTAACTTACTCCCCTCTCACATATTCCAAAAAAGGAATAATAATTCCAGGTGAGCCTTTCTCTACTTTCTTCTTTTGCTGCGTTGTTTGATTTTCATCTGTACTGCCTTGCTCTTGTATACACTTTTGTTGCTGCTGGATAAAGTGTAGTGTCTATAAGAGTTTCTAGCAACTGTTAGCTTTAAAGCCGAACCTTTTTCATATTGAATGTAGTGAATTTAGTGGTTTAGGTCCTTTCTACTATAAAACATCATGTTCTTGACTTCTTGTTCTCTCAATGAACTGGTTGATACTATGATTTTTATGCTAATCCTATTGAGTCTTTGTTCGAGTGGAGTGATCAAATGATCAATTCATCCTATTAAACCATCTTTCTATTTCTTATGTAGATTGAGAATGAATCTGGATTATCCAACTTCATGCCCATTCTCATTTGTGACGAACAAGTCTGTTCTGAAATAAAGATGATACAAGATAAACATAACTCATCATTTGAAGTTACTCCATGCATTGAAGCTGGTGAACCTCCTCACTATACTCGTCAAGCTGCTTGCTTGGGTCAGCCAATATTTTCCAACTTTATGCTAGACTTAGCTTGGTTACTCAAGCAACCTGCTGCAGAAAAGTTGCAACAGGAGCTGACGTATTCAGAGATACAGAGATTTGGTCATTTGCTTCGTTTCTTAGTGAGACATGACTCAGTGTACATTTTGAATAGGATCTTAGGACACATGGAAGCTGTGGCAGATCAGGCAGAGGATAATATAACCAGTCGAGTTGTTGATACTGATAGGAAGTTCTTACAAGAACAGTTTGATCAAGCGAGAAAATTTCTTTGCCAGAAACTCAAGATAGATTGGCATGCATCAACTTCTGTACAGAAGGGTGATCAGTTTTCATACAAATTCTTTGAAGATGATGCAGTCACCATTATACCTATTGAGCAGAAGGTACAGCCTCCACTCTTCTAAAGCCATTTCTTAGTCATGGGAAGTTCCTATAACCAAACCATTCAAGTATATATATCTAAATTGGGGTTTTGCACCATAATCTTTCTTGCTCAATGCCATCTTTTCCTATGTACCAGGATCTGGATATCAGAGCTGAAAGGAATTTGATTACTTCCGAGTGCTCAACTTCTACTCTTAAAGATCAAACAACACCACTTCTCAATAAAGAAGTTGCAGTAGATATGGTTGACATGAAACACCAATTGAAAGAGTCCCGCAGTCTCATAAGATCCCGGCCTTCCATCTTGATGATGGTAGCCTTTGCTGTCTGTTTTGGAGTATGCACTGTGCTGCTACACCCATCCCATGTGAGCAGGATTCTGGTGTCAATTAAGAGCTGCTTGTTTGAATACTCTCCTTGAGCTGTCTTGAGGATTTATCAGATACGTCAGTCGACAACAATTTTCATACATATGCACACATCGCTCCTGTTAGTTATACGAGCTGATATTGTGGCCAGAGCTTCCGGTAAATCTTATCTGTACATACATCACAAACTGTGCAAATCACCCATCCTGAAGGCGATCTGCGCCCTTGTAAACAAGGATCTGTCTAGTTGTTTGCTTGCTTCTTTTCCCCTACATTTTTTTGGAAAGGGATGATGTGTTCACCCTGCATACCATTTGTATATGTAGTGTGTTAACCTTGTATATGTTTCATAACAGTAGAACTCCAATCAAGGAGGAAAAAACCAACAGCTTCCTCGCAGTGTAAGAGTGAGGTGCCGGGAGGGACGAATTTGAGCTGAATTTTGTCGGGGTTGTGGGTTTGAGTCCCACCAAGCTGCGCTTTTCTTTGGGGTTTTTGTGTGTTCATGGGCTTGGTTTATTGCTTCCCACCGGCTAGGCTAACGTAGGCGATTGAGTCTGTCAATGGCTTGCCGTTGGTTTTTTTTGAATCGGTTACCTTGCAGGTTAGTGATCGAATCTATGGTGAATTGAGCCACTAAAATGGTCTTACATTTAAAACAAAAATCAAAGGAGATGGGATCTTCCTTCGTCCTTGCTAATTAACAAGAACAACCATGTGTTAAAAAGAGTAATATGGCAGTTGTATATTGAGGATACAGTATTTTTGACATGTGATCATGCCTCTTCTAAATTTACCTAGAGTATAAGAGATTAAGAGGGAAGTCAATCATGACTGATTCATTTATTCATTCAGTGCAATCAATCCAATGGAGAAATATCATCTCTTTCTCTTTCGAATCATCCTTTTCATGTTTGTCTTTCTTTGGATCCTCGTTTGTGATTGATTTAAAGAAATTTGCATCAAGGTTGTAAAATAATCACTCCGTATTATTTATAGTTTTTTTTTTTTAATTTGATGCAAATCATCAATCAATCATCAATCAATATCAATATCAATATCAATATATAATACTAAAACAGAGGCGTGGAAATCCTATGTGGCGGGTTCTGGAGCGATTTGCTTACGTGTCATTCTCTGGTTTAATCTGGGTCGAGTTTTTCGCCACGTCAATTAATGACGATCCAATAAATTTAAGCCACGTTAGATGATAACTCCATCTATTTATACATGTGTCAACCTAATTAATTTTAATTCTAATTATTCAATCCCATATCTTACAAATCTTATCATTTTACCTTAAGTTATTTTATGAATATTTTATCTAGAAAAAAATATGTAATTGTTGAACTTTTACTTCATTGCCTTTCTGAAAAAAAATATTTTATATTATTTAATATTTAATCAATACAATCATAAATTTCCCAACAATTTAATTAAAGGATTGATTTTAGGTTTAAAGATGAGTTTTATGTAGGATCATGTAATGCTGCTATTAATCGGTTTTTAATAAATTATTTAATTCATACACTACACTAATGCCGAAATTTTCAATAGAATATAATATATGCATCCATTATAATAATAAAAAAGATTGAATATAATATGTATAAGATTCTTACGGGAAAAATGGTGATTATTCTTATGGAAAAAATGGTGATTAATTAACTTCATATCTTATATAGATTTGTAAAATTCTTACGGGATCATAATCTAGAATAAAATATGATAGAGTTAAAAAAAATTATCCATATTTCTTCAATCATCCATAAATTTTAAAAAAGTATCCGTGATTAATATACAACAAATATGATAACGTATGAGGATTTTAGCAATTTTAAAGTTGTTTTCAGAAATATTGTGAAAAATTTATTTTATATAAATAAACATTATGAAAAAACCGCGAAGATCGCGGGTAGTAAGACTAGTATAGAGAAAGAAAGTACACTCTTTAAAAATCTCTATTTTATGTTGCCATTTAGAAGAGTTGTTAGAGTAGAAAAAAAAAAACTTCAGAATCAAAAAAAAAAAAAGAGTAGAAAAAACTTTTTTTCCCCCCCAAATTCTCTAAAATAAAGGTTCCAATAGAGATGCTCTTGGGCAATTATGCATTTAAAATGGCCGTTATTTTTTTCTCTTAAAAAAAAGAAATATAAATAAATAAATGAAATAGTCGGAGAAAAAACTAACAAAGTTAGGATAAAATACGCAATACAATAAATATTAAGTCCGTATATAACATGTTGTACTTTTTAACATGTAATAATATATAACTAGATATAAAAAATTTAAACTTGTTTAACTTTTATACTCGAAGCTCTTGAGATGAATTATAAACTCTCGTTTCGAAGCTCTCAAGATAAATTATAATAAGCGAATGTTAATCAAAGTAAAATGTAAAAACATTATGGTTTAATGCACCTTCAATTTTCAAACATTCAAAACTCTTTACTCGAATGTTGGATTATGGTGTGTAAAAACTTTGTGAGGAGGGACAGGAGGATGGGAGAAGAACTGGGGACAGACGATTTGGACTCTTGACTATGCCACGTTTAGATATAAGAGAGAAGTCGGTCACAAACATTTATTCATTCATTTAATGCAATCAACCAAACGAAGAAATGTCATCTTCTCTCTTGAATCGTTCTTTTCATCTTTGTCCTTCTTTGAATAATCGTTTGTGATTGATTGAATCTCTGTACATCAACATACAATCATCAATCTTGACCTCGATTGCATGATGGCGAGGTCTCACCTCAAGGAGGATTTTTTTTTTTTTGCATCGTATCTCTCATGTAGTTCCAAATAAACTCGGAGTTTACAATCTTAACCGTTGATTATTATTTTGATGTTTTGTCCCATAACCTCACCCTCATTTCAATTTTTTTTTTTATAAAAAATAATCAAAGTCTTATGAGAAATAATGAAAAACTCCATAGAATCTTTGTGATAGGTAATTGTGAGAGTAATGGTAGAAAGTTTAGTTTTGTAAAAAAGAAAGATATGATTAAATACTCCCTCTGATTGGAAATATTTATGTTTGACTTTTATGCACGTAGTTTTAGGAGCTAACAACTATATAAAATCTTATTTATTTTAATTAATTTTTTTCATAATTTAATATTTATTAGTAATAAGTATTAAATTGTGAAAATAAATTAATTAAAAGATTAATATTTTATATAGTTTTTATCTCCTTAAAATACGTGTATCAAATATTTCCGATCGGATAGAGTAGTTAATTAAGATAAATTAGAGATTCATCATGCTTCTTCGAAAAGTGTGAAAGAAAAGAAGATTTGGAAATGGGTCCGATTGTGTTCATTTCATGTAATATAGTTTATTATAAAATGCATTTCAATTTATACTCCGTCATTTTTTTTTTTGTGAATTGTAAAATAAAACACACTTTTTTTTTATTTGGCATTATAATTTGATGAAATCAAAATTCAATTGAGTGGGCTGGTCGGAGCGGACCCAACTTGTCACTCGATCCGTGTATGAGGTAGAGCGATCATCTAAGACCCCGAATAAATAGAGAATCAGAATTCAATTGGGTGGGTTGGTTGGAGCGGATCCTAACCCACCCCTCGATCCATGTATGAGGCAGAGTGATCATCTAAGACCCCGAATTAATAGAGATTCCCAATATATTTTTATGTATCGGTATTGTTATATCGTCTTTCTAACATATTCTCTAAGGGTATAGGATAAGACATTAAGACCCTAAATTAAGAAAGATTCTTTACTAAAAATAAACGACCATAAGAATCTAATTAAAAAAACAGCTAAATTAATTAAAATTTAAAAAAACATTTTCAAATCCATGTGAATGAGCAATATAATAAAAATACAAGGGCTGAAAAAAAAATAGTAATGTTGAGGTTGGGGGAAAGACTTATTGGGTCCGACCAGAACAATATAGAAGTCAGATTGGGGCACCATCCCAAACCACCATCCCAAACCCAATTGACATTAGATGAAGTAGCTCATCCACTCATATGTTAAGTTCACTTTCGATGTGGAATTCACAAAATCACAAGTGTCCCAGCCGTTGAAATTAATCATATTAATGAGCATGACACGGTACATAATGAAGATATTAACCATCAAGTGGATATATAGGTTCCTAAAGAAAAATCTAGACGATAAAGCTATAGAAAATTTAGTTGATAAATGGCCTACTAGAAAATTGGATATTGTGTTTCTTTTTTCGAATTGTTTTTTTTATATGAAAGCGTTGTATAGATTTATATAGGCGAAAACCCTTTACTGTAGTACATGGGAATGCATCGGGGCAGGGCAACCCCTTGCATATCGTCTAGAAGTATAGAAGAACATCCTACAGCGGGGAAACAAAATGTTATAGCCTTAATGGACGAGTCAGTCCGTAGTTTGTCAGCCAATCTGATGCTCGATCCATTTGCTTCTTGGTACACCTGTCGAAACTGGATATACCAATTTCTACGCAACAAGCCTTGGCAAGAAGAAACCAGGCTATGCGGAGGGTGAGTGGGTATGAGATCCTTATGAAGGAGCGAGATAATAGTCTTCGAATCAGCCTCTACTTCAACCATCATATAACCCTGCTGTCATGCAAGTTCAAGTCCATGAAAGACCCCCCAAAGTTCAGCTGCGGGAATCGAACAAGATCTCCCATATTACATGCAAATCCAGATAGCCATTCCCCATTAGAATTACGCAAGAGCCCTCCCGTTGCTGCCAGCTGATGGGAGGGTTCATGCATTGAACCATCGGTATTAAGTTTTATCCAACCAACACGTGGGGTTTCCCAAGCAATAAGCGCTTCATGCTTACCTTTGTGGGGGAGATGAGGGGAGGAGGTTAGTTGATGCAATCTTGAAACTTTGGATTTGAGCAAGGAGAAAGTTTCGCTTATCTGATGGTGCTTTTCCATCGCTGAACACCTTAGCATTTCGCCCCTTCCAAAGCCACCAAATCGTGGTGACAAACAACATATGCCAGTCATCGCCCAGGATAGAAGTGGCTTGCATACTTAGCTTGATCGAGATCCATTCATCAATTTGAGCTTCAAAAAACACGGAACAAACTTGTGGTGGGAGTAAAGTGTTCCATACCTGCGATGCATGCACGCTGTCCCTCAGGACATGCGCAATAGATTCATTTGTCGTTCCACAAGAATCACACATTCCAGAGGTGGCCATGTGCCTTCGATATCTTTCAAGGTTAGTAAGAATCCTCCCTCAAATAACCAACCATACAATGAAACAGATACGAGCTGGCACACGCAGCTTCCATAATAAGCGACATGTGGGTGAGTATAATGATATAGTAGCTCCTTGCAACATCCTACAGGCAGATGCTGAAGTGAATTCTCCTGTGTGAGAGAATGCCCAAGCCCGAGTGTCTACTGCATCAGCTAAGTTTTTTTACAATCGTAGCAGCAATGCTTAGAAGAATAGAGTTGGGCAATTGATCCTTAAAGGCATCCCATTTCCAACCTTCTCTTGGTATCCAATAGTCAGACACCAACCTTTCCAATACAGAATCATTGATAACCTGGTTGGTCAATTGGGTGAGGGGTGAATTGCAAATCCATAGATCAAGCCAAAATCGGATTGTTCTTCCATTTCCTAATCGCCAAATAGATCCAGGTTGGACAACATGATGAATCCCTTTCTGAAGACCCCACTAAACATGAGATCCGGTTCGCATTTGAGAGCTAGGAGCTGGCTCCCTATCACTATGGTTAGCATATTTGCCTCGAATAATAGAGATCGACCCAAAGACTATCTCGTTGATTAAGAAATCGTCAACCGAATTTTCCCATTGCTACAAGGTTGGCCGTTTGGATTGAATGTACACCTAATCCACCAGCCTGTGTTGGCAGACAAACCGTCTCCCAAGCTACCAAATGTATCCTTTTCCCACCATCCAAATCACCCCAAAGAAAAGATCGACAAATGCGGTCAAATTCCTTACATAATGACACGGGTAAGCATACTGATCGAGCTGATAATGTATGATGGCAAAGAATTAATGATTGATTTTAAAAGTGTAAGATGTGCAGCTCGAGATAAGAAACAACATCAGACACGGATCCAGGGATGGGCTGGGCTTTGCTGCAGCCCACCCAAAAATCAAGAATATACTGTATTAAACTGGAAGACTAGGGATTTAACATATTTAGCTTAGCCCAGTTGGTTGTGTGTGTTTAATAGCTTGTATTAAACCGATCTACCCGTGTTGGAATCGTACTAGTCTCCTCCTCTCTTTCCTTTTTCCTCTGGTATTTAAATTTCTTTTTTCCCCTGTTGTATTAACCCACCTCTTAAAACACAACAACATCTTTAATTTTTTTTTTCCTCTCTATTAACTTAGAGCTTAAAAGACACCAACAACATAAATATATACACTATTAATTAGGTGTTATTATATGTGATATTAATTTTTTTTAAAAAATAATGTGTTATATGTAATATTAATAACTCTTTAAAAAAATTTAATTATATAAAGAGATTTCACCCCTGTTGTATTAACCCACCTCTTAAAACACAACAACATCTTTAATTTTTTTTTCCTCTCTATTAACTTAGAGCTTAAAAGACACCAACAACATAAATATATACACTATTAATTAGGTGTTATTATACGTGATATTAATTTTTTTAAAAAATAATGTGTTATATATGTAATATTAATAACTCTTTAAAAAAAATTTAATTATATAAAGAGATTTCAGCCTATCCCAATTTTCATTCCTTGTTCCGTGCCTGGACGACCTTTCCAATTGGCAAGTCGTTGGTAAGCTTTGTCTAAGACATTTTATTCTTAAACATGTGGGCAAAGTCTAATTAATTTTTTTTTGTTGCAAGGTTTTGAAATTAAATCTCATGATAACATGAGTTATATACTAGCAAATGACGGAATGTATGAAAGTTATACTTATGCATTCTCATGGTGCATACAGATCTTTACTCATCCTAGCTTATACAACTTACATTTTCATTTCATTTCACTGTCATTTTAGCTGCATTTCTTTTGGACTGTAATAAGGACAACTAGCTTATTTGTCTGTTTGTGATCGTCCAATCATGAATGAGTATTCCATGCTATATATGCTGGGCTCATCCACTGATTATGTAAGGTTTTGTGAATTGGGGAAGGGAACCAAGAGCTCCCGCCGCCTCTGCATATTTTCCCATTTTGGTTCAATGAAACAGTGATGATTGATCATTGATTTACAACTTCTTCCTCTTAAAGTTTTCCTTATTTGTTGCTCTGTGCAGTATAAATTTGATCTTTGATCAACTTATTTCACATGGTATCAGAGCTTAGGCTCACGATCTGAAGATTTCCGCAACTTATTAAGCAAGGAAGAAGATGGCTAATCCAGAAAATGTTGTTATTCCAGCAGATGCAGATGTCAACAACCAAGGTAACTTGAATGATCCTTTGTTTTTGTCTAACTCAGACCACCCATGATCTCAGCTAGTAGCTGTTCTTTTTGATGGAACAAACTTCATGACTTGGAGTAGAGGGATAATGATGGCCTTGGGAGCCAAATGCAAACTTGGGTTTGTCAATGGAACCTGTGTGAAGCCCACTGCTGAAGGGATTAACCTTCAAAGGTGGATAAGAGCTGACTATATGGTGAGATGTTGGATACTGAACTCGATGAACAAAAATATTGCTGAAGGTTTAATGTATGTTGACTCCACTAGAGAATTATGAGATGAAATAGTGGAAAGGTATAGTCAGATTAATGCTCCATTAATTTTTCACATAAAGAAGAAACTGAACAATGTGAATCAGGGGAATATGAGTCTTGCAGATTTGTTCAATACTCTCAAGAAGCACTGGGATGAGCTCCAAGTGTTAGAGAGGAAGCCAGAATGTTCATGTGGAGCCATGAAAAATTGTGGATGCAACTTGGCCAAGCAGATTAATGAGACGGAGGACAGAAACAGACTCATGCAGTTGTTAGCCCATTTGAATGACTGCTATGATGGAGCCAGAAATTCTATCTTGGCAATGGATCCATTGCCAACTGTGGGCAAAAGATATTACATATTGCAGCAGGTTGATATGGGAAATGGGGCATCAGGAGGAACTCTAAATAGCATGACTGATGCTAGTGCCTTTGCAGCTAACAAAAGCTATCACTCTGGTCAGGGGAATCAGTCTTACAATGGCCAGGGAGGTGGATCCTATACTCAGAGCAGTGCATCATTTGGTGCACAAAATCAGAAAAAAGGCTGGAAGGAACTGAAGAGAATCAAGCAGGCATATCCAAATGCACTCACTGTGGCTGGAAGGGTCATACATCTGATCAGTGTTTTAAATTGCATGGAGTGCCTGATTGGTTCAAAGAATTGAAGGAGAGTCAAAGGAACAATCCACTAGGGAAAAGCTCAGCTAATGCAGCAGGATCTATGAATGGGGGTATGATGAATAACCCTCTTGAAGAGAGTCCAGAAAGCACAGATGGGCAGGTAGATAATGCTATGGTGAATGCTGTTTACCAGGAGGTGCTTAAGAGGATGAAAGGAAAGGGTCAAGCAGATAGTGCCTTTGCTAACTTTGCAGGTAACTTGTTAACTTATGCTAGTTCTGTTAACTTATCTTTACAAGCAAGAGATGAGTGGATTGTAGATACAGGGGCCAGTGATCATATGATGCCCATTGATCATTTTTCTCATAACAAAGTAAGGCTTAGTAAACCTGTGCTAATAGGATTACTTGATGGCACTGTGAAATCAGTCACTGAGTCAGGGAGATTGCAGATTACTGACACCATTTGGTTGAATGATATATTGCTGGTGCCAGACTTCAAGCATAGCTTATTGTCAGTTGGGAGATTATTAGATGATAATGAACTGATTACTGTGTTTACTCGTACATCTTGTTATATTCAGGACCCTGGAACTAAGGAAGTGATGTTGTCTGGGGAGAGGAAACATGGGCTTTACAAGGTGCTGTCAGTTGATCAAGCAAAGAGCAGGGGAGCCAATAAGCAGCTTTATGGTTTACCTTTAGTTTCTTGTAATAAAGCTAGCTGTGAAGATGTAACACATGCTAGACTTGGACACAGTTCAGTTTCAAAAATGAGACAATTGCAGTTTATGAGGCAGGCAGATTTAGTCATTTAGATAATTTTCATTGTGATACTTGTGCTTTGTGCAAACATCACAGGCTCCCTTTTGAGAGAAATTTGAGCAAGGCAGATAAGCCTTTTGATCTTATCCACATGGATCTGTGGGGACCATATAAGATTCTAACTTATAATGGTTTTCAATATTTCTTGACCATTCTAGATGATTGTTCAAGGATCACTTGGACATTTTTGCTCAAAAATAAAATGCAGGTGTATAAGACTATCACAGATTTCCTGGCTTATGTGACAAATCAGTTTGACTGTGGTGTGAAATGCATAACAACAGATAATGGTATAGAGTTTACATCAAGACAGTGCCAAGAGTTGTTTGCTGAGAAAGGTATCATTCATGAGAAAACTGTGCCTTATACTCCACAGCAAAATGGGAGAGTGGAGAGAAAACACAGGCATCTTGTAGAAACTGCCAGAAGCATGAGATTACATGCTGGTTTGCCAATTAAATTTTGAGGAGAATGTATCCTATCTGCTACTTATGTGATTAACAAACTGCCTACAGAAGTCCTAAATTGGAAGTGACTCTATGAAGTGTTATTTGGAAAGTCTGCCTCTTATGATGACTTGAGAGTGCCTGGTTGCTTATGCTATGCATCAGTGAATCAACCTGGAAGGGACAAGATGTCTGCTAGAGCCAGGAGATGTATCTTTCTTAGCTACCCATATGGGCAGAAAGCTTACAAAGTATGGGATCTTGAATCCAGAGTTACTTTTATTAGCAGGGATGTGAATTTTCAGGAGAAAATCTTCCCTTTTATAGAAGAGAAAGTACAGCCACTAGCACCATTAAGCCATGAATACCAAGCGTTACCCCTTGTGAACCTTGCCACAGATACACCCACTCAAACACATTTTCCTAATACCTTCACTCCAACCCCACCAAGTCCAATACAAAGCTTTGCTGATGAAGTGGTTCCAGATACAACCACCTCATCTACAACACATAACCCTTCCTTATCATCCCCTCAAACACATACCCATACATCCAACCAAACACCAACCCATACCAGTTTCCTTGATGATCCAATTGAGTTTCCTCCCTTAAGAAGGTCATCAAGAAACATTACCCAACCAAAGCACCTGCAGGATTTGGTTTGTCAAAATTGAAGAAGTGATTCCTCTCATTCACAAAGTTTTCTTGCCACTTGCCTTAATCAGTCTCATGAGAGAGATCCTACATTTGTTTCTTCCTTTGCTCTTATGGCAAATATTCATGAACCTGTCCATTACAAATATGTTGTTAAGGAAGATCATTGGGTACATGCTATGAAGGATGAAATTGAAGCTCTGGAAGCAAATAAAACTTGGGAGATGGTGGATCTCCCTCTAGGAAAGAAAGCTATAGGGAGCAAGTGGGTGTACAAAATCAAATACAGACCTGATGGATCCGTAGAAAGATTCAAGGCAAGATTAGTTGCCAAGGGATATAATCAGATAAAGGGAAAGGATTTTAAACATACTTTCTCTCCAGTTGCAAAGTTCAGTACTGTGAGATTGATACTGGCTTTAGCAACACTTAAGAATTGGCCATTACATCAACTGGATGTAAATAATGCCTTCTTACATGGGCACTTAGAAGAGGAGGTTTCATGCAACCACCTGAGGGCTATGATGTGTCTAAGCCTCATCAAGTATGCAGGCTCAGAAAATCTCTTTATGGGCTCAAGCAGGCGTCTAGGCAGTGGAATGCTGAGCTTTGTAAGTTTCTCATAGGCCTGGGATATATGCAATGCCTAGGTGACTACTCCCTCTTTGTGAAGAAAGTAAAGACTGGGATTGTGACAGCCCTTGTTTATGTGGATGATTTGTTATTAACTGGTGATGATGAGGAATGCATCAATCAAACCAAACTGGCCTTACACCATGCTTTCACCATCAAAGACTTGGGGTATGCAAGATATTTCCTTGGATTGGAAATCTCTAGAAATGATTCTGGCACTCACCTTCATCAAAGAAAATATGTGATTGACATATTATCTGATTGCCACTTATTATACTGCAAACCAGCAGCTTTCCCTCTTCCTAGAGGATTGAAATTGTCCATTGATGAAGGAGAGATTATGTTTGATCCTGAGGTTTACAGAAGATTGATAGGGAGGTTATTATTCCTCAATCTCACAAGACCAGACGTCACTTATCCTGTTCAACATCTTAGTCAGTTCATGACTGAACCCAAGCTCCCTCATTATGAAGTTGCTTTGCATGTTGTGAGATATTTGAAAGGCACTCTTGCTGTTGGTCTCTTTTATGCCATGTCTTCCTCAACAAATATATCAGTTTATTGTGATGCTGATTGGGGCACTTGCCAGTTTAGTGTAAAATCATTGACAGGATACTGTGTATTCTTGGGCAATAGCTTGATCTCTTGGAAGACAAAGAAACAAAACACAGTTTCAAAATCTTCTGTTGAGGCTGAATATAGGAGTATGTCTACCACCAC
This sequence comes from Persicaria maculosa, assembly GCA_963922045.1. Lineage (NCBI taxonomy): Eukaryota > Viridiplantae > Streptophyta > Magnoliopsida > Caryophyllales > Polygonaceae > Persicaria > Persicaria maculosa. The sequence continues at coordinate 68,269,337 of OY998258.1, read as the reverse complement.
TAGTGAGCTTATTTGGGTGGATGGTATCCTTCAAGCACTGGGAATTGATGTTCCAAAACCCATACCTCTGTACTGTGATAACATATATGTTATTCACATAGCAGAGAACCCAGTGTTCCATGAAAGAACCAAGCATTTGAAGATTGATTGCCACTTCATACGCCAATACCTTGTATCTGGATTTGTTCATCCCCAACATATCAGAACAGGAGTGCAACTTGCTGATGTTCTTACTAAACCTCTGGGAGAGAAGCAACACTTATTCTTCTCTCTCAAGTTGGATCTTGTAGGATTCTCAACAAACCCAACTTGAGGGGGGGAAATGAAAGTTATACTTATGCATTCTCATGGTGCATACAGATCTTTACTCATCCTAGCTCATACAGCTTACATTTCTATTTCATTTCACTGTCATTTAGCTGCATTTCTTTTGGACTGTAATAATGACAGCTAGCTTATTTGTCTGTTTGTGATCGTTCAATCATGGATGAGTATTCCATGCTATATATGCTGGGCTCATCCACTGATTCTGTAGGGTTTTGGGAATTGGGGAAGGGAACCAAGAGCTCTTGCCGCCTCTGCATATTTTCCCATTTTGGTTCAATGAAACAGTGATGATGGATCACTGATTTACATCTTCTTCCTCTTAAAGTTTTCCTTATTTGCTGCTATGTGCAGTATAAATTTGATCTTTGATCAACTTATTTCACAGAATGAAAGACGGTAAACAACTTGGATTAATAATTAATTCAACCTTCAGTTTAGCCTTGCTAGCATGAGTTTTATTTTATAATTATTCTTATCCTAAATTGTTATTGTTGGTAGACATTTGTTTAGTGTTTTTATCTATGATAGAGTCCTAATTTAACTCTTTTAGAGCCCTAAATGTTAGTAACGATCTTGATACTACATACTACCTCTATTAATTAAAACTTATTTACTATTTATGGACACTTTTTAAAAATGATAAAAACTACATAAAATATTAACATTTTTTATAATTATTTTTATAAATTCATACTTAGTTGTAATAAGTATGAAATTATTTTAAAAAACTATTAAAAAAGTTAATATTTTATATAATTTTTAGCACTTAAAAAAACGTGCGTAAGTTTTAATTAACGGAGGGAGTATAATTTTCATACTAGAGTCTAGGTGAATTTCATGGGTCTTCACAATCTAGGCGAATTTTAACGACTTTAATAGTGAGATGAGATCAAGAGTTTAAGTGGGAATCTAGACGAGTGGAGGGTTTTTTTAGAACAGGTTACAAGCAATACGTAATTGGATTATTAATCAATTAAAAAGGACAAACCTTTTTGCAATGAGTGGGCGAAATGCACCAAGCAATATATGGATTGGCTTTGTTGTAAAAAAAACCAAAGTGTCATCATCATCGATCTCATACTCAGATTGGACGATCGTTTTGAGTCTTTTTGACTTGTGTTAATTTGATGATTACGATTGCTAACTACTTGCTTAATTTAGTGGTTATTAGAATAAAACTCGTGATAATCATTACTATTTGAACCCCCAAAGTTTGACTAATTTTTTTATTATTATTATTTTTATCTTCAACCCATCTCATTTCTAATTATAAAAGTGAATTTGATTGTGTTGGATTGAGTATAGATCAATTTTAAGCTTTATTGAGTACTATTCAAATTTTTTAAAAAGAAATTTTCTTTTCTTATTGAAAAGAAAGATCGTTTCGATACTTGATTAATAGATTAATATACAACTATCTTTCTTTTCCATGTTGACTTAATTTTGTTTGAAACTCCAATTTTGTTTTCCCTCTTGATTAGAGATTTCCCTAGTGATCATGGAAATCTTATCCTATGGATAATACTACGTATAATTTTCTTGATATAAAAAAAAATTGTATTGATAATAAACTTCTGGATGATAAATATAAAACGATCCAAAAAAAAATATGTATATGGATATTGTAACCCGTCCCGTATCGAATATCATAGGAATGTTGTGAGTGATTTATGCTTGATTCAAGCTCTGCTCATGTTACAAGAGCTCTTACTTTTCAGGCTCTAAGTGAGGACAACGAATCGGAGAGGGTTAGATGACATGGGCTGACGCCTCTTAAAACCTCGGGTCTTACAACTCGAAGGTGCATCATTCACACCCTTCACTTCAACAATTTTCTATACCTACGTATTGGTTTTTGTTACGTACTCGTTTTTTTCACCCATAAAATTTTACTATATAAACCACATATCCCATTTTTTTAATTTTTTTTTAAAAATAGACCCTGCCCCTCTTGAGTCACAAATGTATGACTCAAGAGGCGCAGAGTATTTTATATATAAAGTATCTTGCGTCTCTTGAGTCACACGTCTGTTACTCAAGAGGGGCAGAGTGTGGTGTATATAGTCAATATTATGGGTGCAAATATTATCACCCTAATGAATTATTCCATCATCATCATTTATTTTTGTATTTATTTAATAATAAAATGTGAGTCAAAAAATAATTTTTTAATCACTACTAGAAAACGCTTCTATACTCTCGAAGCTAACCTTGAACATAGCCTCAACATTAGCCTCAAAAACATATTACCCTCAAAAATGGCCTCGAATTCGACCTCAAGACACATTTCGAGGCGTAGAGGAGGGAGGTTAAATGTGGCATCGAATAGTAACCTCGAATTTTTTGTTTCGAGAGTAAGATAGCCTCCAAATAATTTCGAGGGTAATTTCGAGATCATTAGTATCGAACTATTTCGAAACTAAATTTGTTGCTATTTAGCCTTGATATTGCAATCAAATGAAATTGGTAGGTATTTTCGAGGGTATAAACTTCGAGGCTAAATAGTATCGATTCATAGCCTCGAAATAATTCAAGTGCAAATGCAAGAGTAAAATAACTACGAAAATAACCTCTAAAATATTTGGAGACTATCATAGCCTCGAAAAAAATATTTTGAGGTTAATATTCGAGACCACATTTAACCTCCCTCCTCTACGCCTCGAAATGCAATTTAGGGTCAAATTCGAGGGCATTTTCAAGGGTAATATGTTTTCGAGGGCATTTTATCAACTCATTTTATAGTTAATTTGGAGGTTAAATTTAATATTTTGGCTCCAAATTTTCAAGTTAAATTTTATAATTTTTTTTAGCCAAATTTGAGGTTAAATTCATTAGCATCAAATTCTTTTTTATTCTTCAAAATATGCATACATAAAACATAAATTTTACTTTAAATAACAACAATCAACAAACATAAACATTAAATGTTTGAAGAATTTCATAATTAAATCATGCATAAAATGCTAGTTCAACCATAACCACAACCATAAACATATCCTCGTGGCACTAAAGGTACAACCTAATAAGTTATAATATAACCTAGCTAATTAGTCATCTCAAGGAACCATACTTGTTTGACATCTCCAAGAACTTGTCCAATCGCCCTTGTAGTAACCACGAACGATCTTAGTCATCCTCTTGTATGCTCGTTGATAGGGCTCAATAATGCAACTATACAATAAAGAATAATATGAAATTAAGGAAAACAAAAGGTGGATGAAAATATATAAATGCGAGGCTAAAGTTCCTAAAATCAAAAGCATATATATAAGTGATCAATTACCAAAAAAAAAAGCAGCTCCCAAATAGCTACCATTAACTTGATCATTTTTATTCAATAACAGGAAACATGGCCAAGTGCTCTGCTTTCAAGTTACTAATTTCATACGGATTATAACCTAACCAAAACCCTAACAAAACTAAAATCTAACATAAAAATAAATTAATCCAAACCTACCAAAACGCATCTGCATTTGAACCTAATCAAAACATTACCAACACTCAGGTGCAAACTGAATAAAAATGAACTAATTCACTTTATTTGAATTCAATACAGAAACTCAGCTGCAAACAAAGTGTCTTTTAATATCAACTTATAAAATCCCTACCAATTCAAAACTGAACTCAAGAGAGAAAGGCAGGATGCAATCGGCACAACACAAGCCAAATGATCAAATTTCACAGGAACATCAAAAGAATTGCAGCAATACTACAGAAGACAAGAGATAAATATGAACAGGAGACGAGATTGCTTACCACAGTGGAATAGGAGAGAGAGCCACCCGCTGAAACGAGATTTTAATTCAAGTTGATTTTGTCGACTTGGGGTGTGAGCTGATCGAGGGATCTGTGCAGATCTGAGAGGTGCGAACAGAAGAGGCGAGAGGTGGCCAGCGGTGCGAACAGAAGAGGCGAGAGGCGGCAAGCGGTGCGAACCGAAGAGGCGAGAGGTGCGAACAGAAGAGGCGGACAGCGGTGAAAACAGAAGCCAGCGGCTTCAGGATGAGTAAATGAGGATGAAGAAGAAGATCTTGCCTTCAGAAGTCAGCACCTGTAGAGGGGGCGAGAAAAGGAGAACCGAGAGGTGCGAGGTGCACACAGGTGTCGAGTTTTTCTGTAGAGACGGTAAGAACAAGAGAAGTGAGAGGTGCGAGGTGCAAACAGGAGAAGTGGAGAGAGCTCAAGATCTCATCTTCTCTGGTGGCCAAAACAGGAGAACTATGGTTTTTCTGTAGAGGCGGCGAACACAGGGGAACACAGGGGAGCAGAGATTTAGGGTTACAAAGTGAACTGTTTTCTTTTATACCACTAAAATTTTCATAAGGCGGAAACTATGCCGCTCAAACAAAAATAAAAAAATTTGAACTTTTTGTACCCCGCTAACATATTGGTTAGGGTGTGACGGTGTGTTTGGATTTCAAAGAATTATAATCACTTTTAAAGGATTTGTTTATAGTTAAATTATAAATTTAATCTAATTGATTAATATAATTTATAAGTTGTTTTATTTTAAATTTGCGTTATTTTAAATACATTGTAAACTAGTTTTATTACCCGCGTTCTTTGTTGATTTTTAATAAATTATATTTTAATATATAAGTCACAATTTCTTTTATTAAATTATGGATGTTTAAATATATCTTGATTTAGAGAGATTGCAAATATCTACATAATTAGTTTTTGATCTTATTTGAATAAATGGCGTTGCCCACCTTTAGCACCCAAAAAAAAAGATTGCAAATATCTTTAATATTAAACAAATATTTAGTTGTTAAGATATTATAAAATAATTACATTAAAAAATGTAACATAAAAAATATTATTTGATTCAATTTTATATATTTCCTTTTAACTAATAAATATTAAAGATAAAATGATTAAAAATAAAATAATTTAATGTAAAATATTGATGAATTAATAAATCATGATAAAAAAAAACATTTCTTCTCAAGATTGAGGCATATATATCATTGAATTTCAAGATCAATCACAATGTTGTACACTTTTATGCAATGTTGTTAAGATCCCTATTCAATCCTACGATTCCAACCATCCTACGATCCAAAATTAGAAAAATGATATTAATCCGACGGCGCCGAGTGGAAGGGATGTCCCTTTTTTACGATTCTAACGATCCTATAAAATGTCTATTAATTATAACAAATTTATAACATTTACACTTTAAATCTAAAAACTTTTCAATATATATTTAGTTGGTCTATATTTCATCCCAAGTGGGTGGAATGGGTTATGAAATGCATTACTGCCACAACTTTCTCAGTCCTAGTGAATAATTGTCCCGGTAAACAATTCAAACCAAGCAGAGGTATTAGACAAGGGGATCCTCTCGCACCTTACATATTTGTTATCGCCGTGGAAAATTTAGGAAGAGAACAATACGACGGACTAGGTATAAGGAAATTGGAAGACCTTAATGTGAGTCTTCAATTAAAACTTCTATGGAAAATACACTTTGAAGTCTGACCAGAGAATAATATCTGGGTTAAAATCATCAAGGAAAAATATTTTACAAAATGAAAGTATTAACCAAAAATCTAATCTAAACACTTCAATTCCTGACAATTTGGGAGACTCCTCTTGCTAAGGGACAATTTTAATAAGGGACTTCTTTCGATCATAGGTAATGGTAACTCGATAAATGTTTCGAATGATCATTGGCTCGATAATCATAAGCTAGATGAATATATGAATGACCTGAACCCTAATATGAAAGTTAGTCAATTGCTAGATGCTCAAAAACAGTGGAATCTAACATTACTCCACAATCTATTTCCGACCATTAATATAGTTAGAAAAATTACTGAAATCCACATTCCACAATGGGAAATCCCTGACAGACTCATTTGGAAACTAGAACCTAATGGTTCCTTTACGACTAAATCAGTAAAACTTCTAGATAATAATGATCATCAAAACAATAATGATTATAAATGGATTTGGAAACTGAATGTGCCACCCAAAATTTTAAAAAAAAACTCTTATGAAAAGTGTCAATTGATGGACTCCTTACTAAACATAAGCTAAACAAATATTTAAATAGGGTGTCTAGCCAATGTTGCATTTGTGATTCATCTAATGAAGACTCTACCCACCTTTTCCTTCACTGCAAATATACCAAAGAAGTTATAGCACAATTTTAAAGAATAAACGGTAAAAAATATTGGAAGTGGCAGAAGGCACAACATGGATATTTTAGATTTGCTAAACTCTAGAGCTAGCTCCTCTATGCTAGAAGATTTGGGCTTTGTCTGGCAAACTATCTAGAAAATCAGAAATGAACTCATATTCAGGAAGACAAATCCGCCATAGATTTCGAACCTAGTCCAAAATTAATGTAGAATTGGAAAATAGGTGAAAGAAAATCTCTACCTACCAAATCAAACAGAAAGAGAAACAAGGCTAGGTGGATTAAACCAGAAGAGGCTATCTACAAAATTAATGTAGATGGCTCGGTGAAACCCACGGGTGTTTGCCAAGTGGGGGGAGTCATCAAAGAAACATCTGTGACAATAAGGACTTATGTGGTATGCTGGCTTTTAGAAACATCTGTGACAACCAAACCATGAAACCTATCGTCCATATTCTAGTTGAAAGGCTTGTGTGAGTTCCATACAATAAGGACATGCAAATTTTCTAGTAGTACTCCACCCGACAACATCTCATATGCTGGAAAGCCATTCAATTCACTCTCCATAAAAGAACTACATGCATCCTAAACTTTTCCTTTGCATAGGCATCATATGTTATGACACATTTATTCCACAACAATAAGAGCTCATCAATCAAAGAGTTGCAAGCAAATATCTATTAGCCTTTTTGGATTTTTCGGACCTCGAAAGGATAATTTGGAGTTTATATGTAGCATCAAATTTGCCCTCGAAATCATAATATTGTTGCTATTGAGGAAGAGTTCATGTGCTCGCTTACCCTCGAAAATAATAATTCGAGAGTATTGAAGAGGGTAATCATAATAGTTTAACCTCGAACTTATGAACTTGAGGGCATGTCCGAGGTTAATATTTGCATACTATATGACTACATTTTCAGCTATCTCTCACAAATTTGCTCTCAATCTTGCCCTCGAAGAAAATTCAATTGTTTTGAGGTTATATGCCTACAAATATACCCGCGAATATATAATTTGAGGTTATTTAGCCTCATTGTTAGCTCCCAAAAAAATCGTAACTATTTAGGATCAAACTTACCATCGAAATTAGCCTCGCAATATATATTAAGTTGTTACACCCTCAACTCTACCCTCCAAAAAATATTCGATCCTATATGCCCTCACAATTAGCCTCGAGTGTACCCTCTAACAACTTCATGACTAACACCGCTTGGCAATAGCTTCAAAAAATTGCCCTCGAATTTTATTCTGAGGCTAATGTACCCTCGACGACGCCCTCGAAATATACATTCGTGGTTATATAGCATGGAAAAATAGCCATGATTTTATTTCAATGGTATTTGGGCTCCAAATATTTTTTCGAGCCCAAATTCGAGGGTAGTGGCTACGATGATACCCTCGAAATAATTGGTAGCCAAACACTTCGAGGCTCTATAGCGTTTTTTCTAGTAGTGAATGTTCCATAAATAACATATGGGTATGATTTGTTCGATTTTTTTTCTTTCCAAACATATGCAATATGGGTATCTATGGACAGATAAAATTAAATTACATTTAAAAATAATTTTATTATTTTTAATTTTGTAAAACGTAGAAAAATCAATTTTTTTAAAAATATATACAAACGCTACCACGTGGCGCCCAACCATTGGACCACGTGGCAACATGTGCAGATCACGCCTCCACACGTGCCCTCGGCCACTGTGATATGGGTCTCTTCCTTCTGGACTCGCCTGCAAGAGCCCTCTCCCAGACTCATGCCCTTTTCATTTTTTTTTTGTCCGATCTAGCATCCTTAGACCATCTTTATCCATGGTACTCCAAGTACCATAGCTAATTTTTTAAAAGAAAAACAAAAAAAAAATGTCAGATTTTTTGTTAAACCAAGAAAGTTATGTGAGGTGAGTATCATAGTAAGATACTCACTTTATTGGTTCTCCCACAATTTATAATATTTTATTATAAAAAAGAGTTATGATACTCAACTCAAATACCACAAATAAAGATGCTCTTAAGAGCCTTCAGAGTCACGGATGTTCATGACCTTATAAGCCTCATTAGCAATACGCCACAACAATGAGCAAAACTGAAAGAGTCTAGTGAAGAAAAAAAAACACATAAGCCTCATTAACTCCTACAATAATGTCAAATAACAAACCCCATAATCCCATATCGATCTCGATCCCACATTAAATTTCCTTCTAGATTTTAGTTCAGACCCCTAAAAAATAATTCCAATAGCCATTTCAGATCTTGATTGACTTCTTTGATGCCTCTCAAGTACTAGCTAAACTTCCAACCTTTTCCTACCCAAATCCTCCCCTATTTCTAAACACGTGTATATGTTATATGTATATTATATATATGCAATCAGACTTAATGGATCCTAGATTCGTTAATTTAAACCTCAACAATTGACACATGTCCGACATTAAATACGGCATTAAAAAAGTAATGAACATATCACACTTAAACAAAGACAATTATAAAAAAAAAAAAAACGAAATGGGGAGCGAACTCGATGACGAGTCCAAACTCCAAACAACGAAGGCATGGATTCATATCCCTAACGGGGCTAGCCCCTTCCAACAAGCACAAGCTCAAGCACATCTTATATTAGTATTTGTTACCCGTGCTTTTTATTAATAATTTATATTTTGTTATATTATTATTGTATTACTATAGGATTAAAATAGTTTATTGTAAAAAATTTAATAAAAATTTTCAAGCAATCATAAATTAACTTAAAGTATAAAAATATTATGCCAAATAACTTAAAATAAAATAATTTTAATTATGCTAAAAAAATAGATTTTATAACTACTTAATATATATGGTTGATAATTAATATAAATATTTTAATGATAAGATTTAATTGTTCAATAGATACTGAATTAATAATGAAATTTTAACATTAGATATAATGAACTAAATTAATCAATCTTAATGACTAAAGATAAAATAATTCAAGGTATAATATTTATAAAATAATTCCCGTTAAAATGGTAGATTTGGTAACCACTTGAGATATGTGATGAACACATAGGATGACACATGAATATATAAAATAGATGAGTTCATTGTCTAACATAACTTACATATATTGGATCATCATTAATTAACGTGTTAAAAAACTCAAGTCAGATTATATCAAAAAGTGACACATAAGCGAATTGCATCAGAAAAGACTTCATATTTTTGTTTAGTATGTATCAAGACACTAATAAAAAGAAAGTAATTAATAAGTCATGACTTGATGCCCAAATTAAAATTTAAAACTCCACTAATTATCTTACAACAATCACACCAATTGTTCAATAAAGATGCACTATTCCATTGAATCCTCTATCCATGAGATATGAAAGGGTTATCCAAATGCTTCAATTTGACTTTTGCAGCCTCAAAACCACCCAAAGAAGTGAAAATGAGTTGAAGAAAAGTAAAGTGAAAAAAAGTAGAAAAAAGGGGAAATTATGATTCCTGATGAGAATGTGTTACAACTTTTTGTGCGTGCCCCGTTTGAAGGAATATATATACATATATATTGGTAGTTTAAAGACATTTCACATATTCTTATCCCAATTTGGGTGCTTTTTGTTTTCTTGCTCCACCATCCTCTATTATTCTAAACCAATTGTGGGGCCCATATCGTCGTCCACCCCAAGCTATGGATCTTCGTCACTTGTGGTTTGTGACCATTCTATGATTTCTACAGTTTTATATGTTTGTCCATTTACGGTTTGATTTGATGGTTATTAATATTTAATTTAGCTACTAAGTATAGTATCATTAGTTTATCAAATCACCCTATTGGGACACTTTTCACATTAGCATCCAAAATTAGGACATTTTTACAAAACTTCACACGGATTATGCTTAGTGTAGGTTTTTTTCCTTCCGTTTAGCGCATGATCGTAATGATTATAATCGCAACGACCACAAGCCGCCTATGATCGCAGAGATCATGGGTAAAATGGGTCACAGTGACCAAGCAGCGTCGAACATGTGCTATTGTGTTCGCAATAATTAAGGGTTTTTAACTTGGTTGTAAACTAAACCAAGCTAAAAAGGGTCTTAAGAATAATAAAAAAGGGAACTTTTTAGCTCGCTTCTTTGTGGATCCGGGCTAAAAAGTCCCTTAAGGAACTTCTTCTCCATGACACACAAACATTTTCCATTAATGGTGGATTCCATTTTTTGACAATTCACTCAATCTTTAGCAAGTTTGAATGAATTTCAACTCTCTGGTCGAATTCAATAAAAACATTAATTAATAGTTTACTATCAAATCTAGATTGAATTTCAAACGAAATTGATGAAACCCTAAAAAAACTTAAATTCAATCGTTGGTGCTACATATGGACCTCCACTTAGGACATCGCAGCACAATCACCTCGCTCACTGTAGCCACGGAATGCCTCCTCGTCACACAATTGCCATGAAGATCTGAAAGAAGAACATACTATTGAAATTTTAGATTCTTTGAAATTTTCTTTTGCCTTATTTGAAAGAGACAGAGGAGCGTAGAGGAAGACAGAAAGAGGATATTGTGTAATTTTTGAGAATTGCAAAGGTAAAATTATTGTGCTCTAAAAAGTAAAAATAGGTTGTTCTAAAAATAGATGCATTTTTACTTTTTTTTTTTACAATAGGCAAACATTATGAGAGATTTACGGTAAATGTTAATCACCTCCTTAACCATCTTGAAAGATGATGTTACAGAGATCTCTATTAAAAGGGAGGGTAAATATATTACAAATAATCACATGTTTGACAATATAATCAGATGTCTTGTTTGCTTCTCGAAAGCAATATTTGTGATAGCTCCCTTGATGAAATACAGATGCTATAGTACTAATTTTGCAGGTTGATGAAAGACAAATAATAAGGTATTATAGTTCAATACAAATTGGATATTTTATTATGCAGATTACATATTTTGCTTAGATCTATTTTGTTTAGATTTAAAGATTGTTTTAAATCTAAAATTCGGATAGACTTTGGTTTATATCTTTTCAAGTTATATCTCTTCAAGTTGCATATATTCGGTTAAGGTTTAATTGGATATAGATAGAGATATTTTGTGTATCAAAATTATTCTTGTCTTGTTCTAGAACTAATCCGAGTGTAGGATTTTAAATTCAAACTGACCAAGATTCTAGCAACAAGAAGATCTCAGCAGCTTCCTGAAAATCTGGAAAAAGATTTGAAGGAAGGCTCCTCGGCTCCTCCAAAACAGAAATCCAGAACATTCCCAGTTATTCAAAATTGAAATTGGCGTTGGACTGTTGAGAGATTCTGGGAAAGAGATCAGCAACAAAAGAGGAGGAGCAAGACTATAAAAACAGAAGAAGGATATGCTCATGATCAAGACACATCTTCACCAAGCCTTCTCTGCAATCAAAAGCACTCCTCCAGTTTTCATCGCCGTCCGCTGTTCTACAGTTCTTCTTTTCCCTCCAATTGTAAACACTTTATATTTTTGAGAGTTAGGAAGAACGTGAGCTACATAGTATAAGTTAGTCCCTGTTATACTAAGAGTATCATATACTCAAGCGTATCATACTTCGGTGTGGCAAAGGGGACTTTTATTTCTCGGTATCTTGGGTTGACTAGATAGAAGCAAGGCAGGCTTCGGGATATAGAAGTTAAGAGAGGAAGTTCTTCTGGGTTGTATCTATGAATCACAAGGAAAGAGAAATAAAAGTTGTTTGAATCCTACGAGTTGGATAACCCTAGGCCGAGACGTAGGCTGGTTTAGAGTCGAACTTCGTTAACAAGTTAAGGGTTATTTATTACTTTCTCATTTACATTCAACTGATTGTTTTTGGAAGAACACTGCAGTCATCTCAAGACACCTAAAGAGCATTTCAAGACCTTGGGATAAAAGTTCAAGACCTCGAGATCGAGCGAGTTCAAGACCTTGAGATTCAATATCAAGCTCTTGAAGTTGCTGTTGCTGGAGACTCTGTGAAAAGATTTCATACTCTATTCAACCCCCCTTCTAGATTATTTACATTATTATTATTTACTTTATGTACTCGATTCTTCAATTTGAATTCCACTGGAACAAAAGTAGTTCCCATTAGTTTGATCATTTCCATTTGGCGTATAATTTTCCATTTGATATTATCTCGACAATCATATGCCTAATTTTTACTTCAAATATAAGATTCATCTATAACCACTTTCTAAAGAATGTTACATTATTACTTTATTTATCACAATAATCTTTTGAAACCAAAATACTTAAAAATGAAGAGATAATTTAATGTTTTAAAAAATATAAATATAAAAATAGTTATTGGTGGTTCTTTATTGATAGATATATAATTTTAACTAAATTGCACCTATCTCCTTTCTAGTTTAAAAAATATTTACGTATTAGTCCGAGAGCTTTAGGGTTTAGACTTCATTAACGATTGATTTAAAGACATGATTTGAATATTGTTAATCCTCTTCTAAGTCAATTCGTTTAATTTATATTGTTTAACCTCCATTGTGGTTTGATTTAAAGGAATTCCTTGTTCAATTTCGGTCAATTAATTCTTGCGATCTGACCTCTTTGCTGCCTTCAATAAAAATTAAACTATACCCATCCAACACTGGCAATCTCCTTTCTCGGCGACAGTAAACCATTCCGGAATGGCTCACCAGAAAGGACTTGTGGGTAGCACTAATAGGTCTTCGGTTCGAACCCCGGAATGACCGCTCTTTATTTACCAATTCAAGGAGGGATAAGTGATACTTAACAGGGATATTGAATTGGAAATCGAACTCATACTTAAGGAGATTATGAATGAACCACCACTTCCAGTCCACCAACTTGCTTCCGAATCGGTCGTTGAGATTCAGAATCGGTCGTTGTTATTGGGCTTATTCATGGTGGTGTAACACCTTCTACTCCTTGAGCCGCGGCTTCGAAGCATCGTCGTAGTGCGGGTTGAGCTTAAGTGAAAGCAGAGGGGTCTTTGTTAGGGTTGATTCGATCGACTTATCCGAAAACTCCATTTTTGCTTGCTCTATAAAAATTCGGAAAATTGGTGGTTTTAATGATCTATTTTGACATGAAATTATGAAGTTTTACTTCACAGAGACCTTAGAATCTATCATACCTTAACCAAATTCGATCATTTAGATTGAATTTTTGGGTTGTGATTTTTTTGATGGGATTTTTTTTTAAGGATTTGATTATTTTGGTCTTAGTTCTTCATCAACTTTTCTAAAATGAAAAAAGGGATTTTTGTGCAATTTTATAAAAATTATCTTGTCAATAGTCGTTTTATCATCTTGTCAGTAGTCTCACTCTTCACATAAAAAGAAAAACTCAAGCAGTTAACCAAAAGAAAACCCAAATTTTATAAGTTTAATTAGTTTTGTTGAAATCGATATCCGATGAGAATATCTAGACTAAATACACCACAAATCAGAGTTTAGGACACCACGTTGATATGAACGTGGTGCACGTCAATATGAATGTAGTACCCTAAATTCTGATTTTGCATTCAATTTTCCGTATCCACTTACACGTCAATAAGGACGCCACATCAATATCAATAAGAACGCATTTGTTACTAATATGAATTTACAGTGTATGGATACAATGTTGATATTTATATAAACTTTTTAATAAAAACATACAATTTTATTTATTTTTTTGATAAAAATATACTCCGTATATTATATACCCCCACACAATTTTTGAAAATGTAAAATGTAGGGATTGGGCGGCTATCTTGTCAATCTTTGAGATTCTTGATGGACAAATCCATTTTGTGGTTGAGATAATAATGGAGATTTCCACTAATTAAAAAATATATACGTGAATACGACACATATGTCTTCACTAGCAATTGATAAATTGGTTGACCTAGCTACAAAGAGTAACGTCACCTTCTTCTAGACTTCTTTCGTTGGATCTCTTCAGTCTCTCTCACAATTCACAACGTGTTTTTATCTACTGTTTTAAAAGGTTTTAGACAGGGCTTAAATGGGATTAGATTAATGGTCTTGAATATTTTCTTGTATAATTTCAAGCTGTATACATGTCCTTAATCAAGTAGACTAACAACAATTAAGGTATGGTCATGTACAAAGGGGAGACCAGCCCTAGGCAAAGAGTTGTGCTCAGGAACATAGGCTCATGGTAGCGGAGATGCGAATAATTAGAAAGATGCATACACACAAAACAAGACAGAATCGAGAACTAGGTTATCTGTGAAAATTAAGGTCGGGATAATCTCCACAAAGGACAAGTTGCGTGGGGCCAAACTCCGATGGTTTGGTCATGTGAGACCAGCACGCAACAGTGCATCGGTGTGATAACCTGATCACTTTTGAGAGGGTGTGACTTGCTAGAGGGCGACCGAAAAGAAGAGTTAGAAGGAGGTGATTAGACAGGACCTCGCCGTCTTAAACATCGCTGAAGGGTTGGCACTAGAAAGAAGAGTAGAAGAGAGCAATCAATGTCAAAGAGAAATAGTCCTAGGGATTTAATTTCTATAGTGTCTATCGACATCGCTTAACATTTTTTGCATGTCGTCGTTTTGACCTGTTTTTTGATTTGGTAAATAAAGAGCGGTCATTTCAGGGTTTGAACCGGGGACCCTATGAGTACTACTCACAAGTCCTTTCCGGTTAACCATTCCGGAATGGTTGTTTTGACTTGTTTCACTTGCGTGACTATGTGTTATCGACATCGCCTAACATTTTTTGTGAAAACTATTCCTAGATCTTTCAATATGTAAATATCACCTTTTTATATCCCCAACTTAATTATGAAATACAGTACTGCGTACTTAGTAGTTACGTTCATGAATTCTTAACTACTACTATATATGTACTTATATTTAGGTTCATGAATGTAATTAATAGGATATGTACATTTATTGTATTTTATGAAATTTACATATTTTATTTTAATAAATTACAACAAAAGTGAATTTTTGGGCGAAATATTTTTTAGTTCATTTGAATTTGTCTTATTATAACAAAGAATAAACTATTTATCTCAAAGAACAGATTTGGTGGAGCATAATATTAAGATCTTCACTAGTTTTCTTGAGGTGAAGCAAATGTAAATCCTAGTCAAACACCACCGCCAAAATTATGCATCAACAAAACTTTTAGGCATTTCGTCAAAATATAAGTTTTATTTATTTTTTTATTAATAATGAGCATAAAATTATTTTTTTAAAAATTGATATTTTATTAAAAAAAATCAGCTTTTAAAAAAAAAGGAAAACTAATTAAAATATCCACACCTTTGGGGTATGGTAAAAATATATCCTCAACTTTCAAATGTAATAAAAATATCCTGACCTTTGAGGGTGGTGGTAATATATTATCCTGTGTTTTCTCACGGGTCAAAAATACTGACAATGTAGCTTACGTGGATTTTTTTTTTCCAAGACATCATACGTGAAAGCCTTTTTTTACAAATTAACACGAAAATTGGGTTTTCTTGAAAGATTTCCTTAGGGAAAAAAAATAAAACGATAACAAATTAAACCCGAAAAACGAAATTGATTCAACCAAGCAACTAATCCAGTCAAAATTGCCTCAAATTAACACAACCCGACTATTTCTAACACCAAACCGACAACAACGAAGAGGGAAAAAAAATAAAACTTACCCAACCAAGTCTGTCAACGAATCAGAGGTGAAGAAGATATGAGAGAGACAACTCAAGATAGTCGACCACGAAGGAGGAAGACTGTCATTGAAGATGAACCATGAGCTGTCTGGAAGCCAATTCAAGAGACGGCCATGGAAGAAGATGCGAGGGAGGAAAAGACGTTGGGTATGAACCCGGTCAAACTCTTTATTTTTTCCCTTAGGACACTGTTTAAGAAAATCCTTGTAAAAAAATCCACGTAGGCTGCTTTATCAGCATTTTTTACTCGTGAAAAAACTTGTGGTAATATATCACCACTACCCTCATTGATCAGGATATTTTTATTACATTTAAAAATCGAGGATATATTTTTACCATATCTCCAAAAGTATGTGTATTTTAATTAGTTTTCCCTGAAAAAAATGAACCAAAATGTTAAACGACTAGGGAGTATTGAAGTTCAACTTTGATGACATACAAAAAAGCCTTAGAAAAATTATGCCTAAAAAATAAAAAATAAAAATAAAAATCATTTAAATTATTTCCTTTTTCCATTAGTAAATTAAAATTAAAATTCCTATTCATATGCCTTTTCCCTATTCCCGCAAGTCGACACACATTAAATCCACACCTTTTTTCACATGGAATATTTTGTTAAATAAAATGATATTTACTCCTATATTGGGCTACATATAAATTCCATGTTCCTTTTGTACTTTGGTAAATTTATTTTATACATTCATGTCTCCATTAATTCCTCTCCCAAATACACTTGAATATTAGCCCCTACCAATTCCAATACCATGAACCAACAACTCACATAATAAAACCCACCATCTCTCCTCAATTCAATCCCTCTCTCATTTCACTCCTTTCGAATCAAGGTGAGTTCCTCTTCCTCTCTTTTTTATCTTCCTTTCATTTTTCTTCACCTTCTTTTCTTTACAAATTTCACAAACCATTGCTTATTTACATCATTTTACACAAAATCACCCTTTATCTTGAAAACCACATTGATCCGAATCCACCCTTTATCTATGCTTTGTTTCCGATTCATCAACGCTCATTTTATATTAGCGAGGAATATATATCGGTCATTTCATTTTTATAAGACATGGATAAAGGGCGCTTAAATGCAATTCTCAAAATAAAGGGCGATTTTGTACAAAATAACCTAAATAGAGGGTGGTTTTTGTAAAGTTTACCCTTTTCATTTCTTTCTCTCTCTTCTCCCCCCTTTCCCAGCAGTATCTTGTATTGTCTACCAACCAACTTGCCTTCAGTTGACCCTTTTTAGTCTGATTAATCCTGTTTTTTTAATTGCAGTATTACATTCTTGTTCTTGGCTACTGATCTTATATTACAAAGAGCTCAATTTTTATTTTCCATTTAATTTTTTTTATGGATTAAAAATAACTGCCCTTTTCATATTCTTGATGCTTCAGAAACACAAAAGGGGAAGGGGATAAGAGACTCGAATCCATTTCACACTTAAAAAAAAAAAGTATTTCTTTTCCCCACTCTTTACAGATGTTAACTCTTCTGGTTCTGGAATCCAATTTCTATGAGTTCTCACTGAATATCTTTTTCTGTTTCATCACCTACACATAGATTGGCATAAGAGAAGTTCAATCAATCTACAGCAAAGGAATAGAGCAAGAAATGATGTTGAAGAATCAAACATGGGGAGCTGTTGCTGTTGTTTTGATCACTGTGATGATGGGAGTGGTGAGGAACTTACATGCTGTGTCGGCTTCGGGTCGGCCGTATCGGATACTTGTGGACACTGATGTTGACACAGATGATTTCTTTGCACTCTTGTACCTCTTGAAGCTTAACAGATCGGAATTCGATCTCAAGGTGCGGTTGGCGATCGATCGAATTCGTATTCTTGCTTTAGTTCTTGCACTTTCATGTTCTATCTCCCTTTTGATCCTTATGCCAAAGTGTCACCACTTTTCCACTGTAATGGCATCTTATAGTATTCCCAATATGTGTGGTTGTGGCTGATTTCATCGTCTTGGTGTTATTTGGCGGTTTAGTTGATAACACAAGTGGTTATCATCATCGGAAGTTGGGAGTATTCCAAGCTGTCATTCATTGCCAATTGGTTTTGGGATGAAACCTCATATGCAGCTTGCAAATGCAGGGCGTGACGATCAACAGCAACGGATGGACGGATGCAGGGCACGCGGTGAACCATGTCTACGACATGCTGTTCATGATGGACCGGGATGACATTCCTGTTGGCGTGGGAGGCGAAGGAGGCATCACCGAAGATGGAACTATCCTCCCTAATGTCGGCGGATTTCTACCTATAATTGAACAGGTATGTTTCTACCAGACTTTGCACAACTATGTGCTCTAACAACAACAACAACCACCTAGTATATCCCGCAATAAAGCAGGGTCCGGGGGTCAGGATGTATGCACAACTTTGTGCTCTACAATACTCAAAACATTGAGTCATTCATCCACCTGCAGGGGATGACAACAGCAGGGTACTGTCGTTACCGACAATCCATTCCGATAGGACCGAGTGGGAAACTTGACATCGATACGAACTTTGGCATCCGAAAAGAGTTCCTCCCTCAAGTGAGTATACTCTGCTATGGCTTTCTTGTGTACTCAAGAGATGTTAGTTACTATGTAAGTGCAGGCTTTTTTACTATGAAAAATTCAGGGAAGCAGGAGATATGTTCCTCTTAAGACCCCTACAGCACAGCAGGTTATGATGGATGTGATCTCACAAGGTCCAACTACAGTTTTCTTGATAGGAGCACATACGAATTTCGCGGTTTTCTTGATGAGTAATCCTCACCTGAAGAAGAATGTAGAGCATGTTTATGCTATGGGAGGGGGCATACGAGCAAGCAATCCGGATTGCTGTCATGGCCAACCGAGCTTGACTTGCCAACCTGCGCTCTGTAGCGAGCTTGGCAACATCTTCACAGCTTACACGACCAACCCATACGCAGAATATAACATCTTTGGTGATCCTTTTGCTGCATACCAGGTAATCTTCCAACTCCAAGCTTCAAAAATTGTGTTTTGCTGCTAGTAAAATGCTCGGTGCAATGGCGATATTGTAGGTGCTCCATTCAGGGATACCGGTTACTCTTGTTCCTCTGGACGCGACCAACACTATTCCGATAACTAAGAAGTTCCTTGATGCATTGGAGCATGACCAAAGGACCTATGAAGCACAGTACTGCTACAAATCGCTGAAGATGGCTCGTGATATTTGGTTTAACGACCGATTCTTTGAGGTACTTAGTACACAGTTTTGCTCATTCTCTTTGTTTGTTTGATGATTTTACTGTACTGATGTAGCTATGAATCTTGGCAGAGCTACTTCATGTGGGATTCTTTCACAGCTGGTGTAGCAATCTCAATTATGCGCAATCCTAATAACCCGAGAGGGGAAAACGAGTTTTCCGAAATGGAGTATATGAACATTACTGTTGTCACCTCAAACGAGCCATACGGTGTATCAGATGGCTCAAACCCGTTCTTTGATGGCCGTGAAGTGCCAAGGTTTCATCTAAAGCGCGGTGGGGTTCACAGTGGTCATGTTCAGACAGGACTCCGGGATCCATTTTGCCTTGTTGAGCATGGCAAAGGGAGATGTGAGGTACTTCCTTTTTGCACTATTTCGTCTGTGTATCGAAATGCACGTCTAGTTAAACATAAGCTTGCCTTTGCTTGATGGTAGGATGGTTACACGAAGGAGGTTGCTGGATCAGAGGCAGTTCAGGTACTTGTTGCGACGAGGGCTAAGCCTAACCGGGATCCTAGCAGCCCCTTCCACACCGCGTTCTTCAAGACTTTCTTGGAGGTAAGTTTGTAAGAAGACAGCACTTTTTTTGTATGAACAAGCAGAAAGAAAAACTGTTCTGCTTCTTATAGGAGATCAGATTCTATATGCAGGATTATGTGGTTTGTGGCTGTGCCCCATATGCAGGTCATGAACCAGCCCGAGCAGTCCGGGAGGTTCAACATCACGACACAGTTCCCTTACCACAAGGAAGTCCTATACAAACCGCAATTCGGTTCAAGAAAGTTGGGGAAGCCGGTTGTCTTCGACATGGATATGGATGCTGGCGATTTCCTGGCTCTTTTCTATCTTCTAAAAGTGCCGGTAGAGGAGCTCAACCTTAAGGTAGTCTCGCGTTCGTTTTCCTTTCTTTTCTGCTCCTCCTATTGTCAATTGGTTTTGTTACTGTCATATTGTGGTTTGGTTTTTTGTAGGCGATACTGGTGACACCAACTGGCTGGGCTAGTGCAGCAACAGTAGATGTAGTCTATGATCTGCTTCATATGATGGGCCGAGATGACATCCCAGTTGGCTTGGGAGACTTCTTCGCGATGAACCAATCTGATCCCGGCTCTGCTGTTGGTGACTGCAAGTACGCCAAGGCCATCCCACTCGGTCGTGGTGGATTGCTTGACTCCGACACCCTATATGGCCTTGCTCGCGACCTGCCGAAAAGCCCAAGAAGGTGTAACAGATCACCATACCTTCACTCAGTAACTGTTACTCTGTTAGCTCATACAGAACCAATGCACTACTGCAGGTATACAGCAGAGAACTCGTTAAGATATGGAGCGCCTCGCAATACTGAACACCCTGAGCTCAGGCAGCCTCGCGCCTTAGACGTATGGGAGGAGATAAAGCGAGCAAAGGATCCAAAATCCAAGTTCACTATACTGACTAGTGGTCCAATGACAACCTTAGCCAAGATCATCCTTTCAGACAAAGACGCAGGCTCTTTCATCGAGGTTTAAAGCTCGTGTTTTTTTTTCCCTCGAATAGCTCGAAAGTGTATGATCTTGCTTAGAACAGTTGAAAATGTTTTCTTGTTTAACGTGTTGCAGGATGTGTTTGTTGTAGGAGGACATGTAGACTATTCTAGCGAGGACCGCGGAAACATCTTCAGCGTCCATTCAAATCGGTATGCTGAGCTCAACATGTTTCTTGACCCTGTGGCTGCAAAGACGGTGTTCGAGTCAGAGCTCAGTATCACTCTCATCCCACTCGCTCTCCAACGCAAGGTTAACTCGTTCCCTGAGATCATGGACAAGCTTCATGAGACAAAGAAGACACCGGAAGTCGTCTTTGCCAGGCACCTTCTATCCCGGTTGCAGCATTTACAGAAGCAAAGCCACAGATATCAGCATATGGTAAAAACTATTGCTTGCTTGATATCACTGTTAGTTTTCAGTTTTGAAGTGATTTTACTATCTGATTTAAAGAAAATTGCAGAGTTAAGAATGCTTCATATGGTACAGGATATCTTCCTGGGAGAGATCCTTGGGCCAGTGATCTTGGCAGAGGAACAATCACTACTAAATTCAGAATTCAAAGTGAAGCCTATCAAATTAATAGCAGTTGGCAACGAATCGATCGATGGTCAAATGGAAATCGATGAAATGCATGGGAAGCATGTCAAAGTAATCGAAGAAGTAGATCATACTGCTTACTATGGCTCGTTTGCTAGTCGTCTTGGCGATGACAAACAGTCTGCAGTATTGGGAAGCTTTTCCTTGCAGAAAAAGCTTTGGAGCACACCACGCCGATATCCTACAAGAGATTGACAGATACCTTAAGGAGGAGTTTCAGTTGTTTTCGGTTCTACACAGGGAAAAGGGTATAGTTGTTTCTTTGACTTTGCAGCAAAACCGATAGGCCATAGCCATTGCTGTTGAGGTCACAGATGAATAGGTGATTAGAGCAACATCAATACAGGAGAGAATTCATAGGGAAAGGAAAGGAGAAAAGAGAATAGATGATTATAGTTATTCTTGTCTGTTTTTCTCTCTTATTTTCAGAGAAAAGCATTTTGTTCGACGAAAACTAAAAACATTCCTCAGCTTCAGTTCTATAAAAGAACAAAGAACTGGCATGTATACCAGCATGTTGGATGCTGTTGGATATGATTAGTCCATTTATGGCGTTTCCCCCCCCCCCCCCCCCCCCCAAATTTATATGGATTTAGACTGAATGAAATCCCAAGGAAAGCATTGTTCAATGGATCTCATGAGTTCAATTTCAAACTGAAATTAAGAGTGCACGCATCGATGAGCGAATAGGTAGCTGTTAGTACAACCTTCATCTAGCTGAATTGCTCAGACACTTTTAGATGCATCAAACTGTTATACTGATTTGGATCAATCTAGAGAATCACCCTAATCTATAACTGCAGATTTGGAGCTGCTAATCACCCTAATCTAGGTTTGGCAGGCAGATTATGATTCAGGAAAAATAAAAACTACCATTAGAAGTTCAAAATAAGGATACAAGTCTGATAACACCCTATAAGTATTGCACAAGGTAGATAGAGTCATTCAATTGGATCATTGAGCAACAGAAGCTCCATCCTAACTTCAATGATAATCAATAAGTACACACAGTAGACAAGGTCATAGAACTACTCCCTTACTTGTCAAAGCGGGCCCTCACCCTTTCTTACAATCTTCGCCAAGATGGTAGCTTAGGTGGCTTTGGAAGAGAAATCCATGGGCGGAATTGACCCGCCGGCAGCTACAATCTGTTGCTCCATCTGCAACAAATCAATGTATGGGTTCAGCATGAGATTAAACCGTCAATCCAAGTTGTAAGGACAGAGCTATTGCCACAATCCATTGAAAATTCCATTATTGTTTCTTTTAGAAAATTCCATGAGGGAACCATCAGCATTGGGAAATTCCGTGTGGAACCCAAGTTTTTGCATTTACAATGTGGTAGCCCTAACCTTTACTATTTTCTACGCTGTAACCCCAAAACACTAAAGCATGTCAATTTTTTCCTTCTTAATTTCAGCTCATTGACAACATATATATGAAATCCTTCGATGAATAGTCAATTATAATAACAACATCTTAGTCTTTGGGGTTATGATGCGGAATATATCAAATTTATGGGTTACCACATGGAAATGAAAAAACCTTGTTGCAAAAGCTCATGGTTTCCTTTCGGAATTTCCACTATTTCTTTTTAACATCATGTAGTCATAATCTCAAGGGTTCTTTAGACCAAAAAAAAAAAACTCAAGGGCTCTCACCATAAGCAACTTCTGAAGGTTTTCTTTTATGAGAAAGTACTCTTGCTTCACTTGTTGCAGACAAGCTCTACACCTGCAAGTATGAAATTTAAAGCAATTGATTCCCAAGAGTGTAAAAGGAAAATTCCATCTACTATGTGAAGCTACTTGTAGTTTGAAAGTCACTAGTTACTTTCAAGTCTTTGACTAAGAAGCCTCAGAAGGGTCTATTAGGAACAGATATCTACAAAAGGAACTTATAGAGACTCACGACTGAGCATCTTGGATATCACAGACGCTGCGGAAGGCAATGCAGACATTCGTTACCCTTTGTGCACCTATGCTGCAAAGAGAAGTATCAAGTCAAGAGCATCCTCAAGAACACCTAAAGTCATCTATCAAACTCTAACTTGTTTAATCATTCCAAACCAATACTTGAGTTTAATCAAACAACACCTAAATGGGAATTTCCCAAAACACAAATACAACCCTTTCTGATAGATCAATTTCTACAAATCAATCCACATCATCATCCATAAATCAGCAATTGTACAAACTATGCAAGTTAAGAGTGATGCCTGGTGTTCAGCTTGTTCGGGTATGAGCATCAAACCCTTCTCAAACTCCGGATTGGATCAAACACCAACTATAAGAATTACATCCCAATCCGATACTTGTCGAATCCGATACCTGAAGTTATACCAAACAACCCCTAAAAAGTTATACCTGGAACTGCTTCCCTTGAGCTGGTGAACATGGGCATCCACCACCTTAAAATCCACAATCTGTTCATTTCTACATACAATATAGAGAGGATGAGTTAAATTAAATCTATGAAGTGAGGGAGGGAGAGAAGAAAAGAAGGTGAGTGATTGCTTACAGAGCCAGGGAGAGATCATTGAGTATCCTCTCAGAATCATCAAAGAAAACAGACACAACTTCAACCACAAAATCTGGGTTGCTTTCATCTTCCAATTCCTCAAGTTGAGTGAACTGATTGTTCAAAAACCCCTTCAAACCCCACAGAGAAATTGGATAGGAAAAAGTCAACACCCACACAAGGAGGAGGGAATGAGCAAAAAACAGCACAACAGAAACGAAAGATCACTTGAATTCAATGTAAAGACAAATTAGGAAGCAGAAAGCATGAAATGCTCAAGATTTTAACTTGATTGATTCATTCACCTGATCAAACAGGAGTTTCTTGTGTTGGAGAAATTGGCCCACCATCTCTTTGAGTCCCATCTCTGTCTGATGTCTGCCTTACACAGCAGCTATGAAACAAAACCCTACAACTAGAAATCGGATGTGGAGGGGTTTAAATATGGAGATGAAAGATTCCACCAGGAGATGAGGACAATAAGAAAAAACGGAAGAGGGTATGGTGGGGGAAATAATTAGGGGACTTGGAAGAGATTTTCTGATTAGTTTAGAATCAAACAACCAATTAACCAAAAGAGAAATTGTGCTTTGCTGGAGATTTTGAGAAGTTCGTGTGTTGCAGTAACTTGTAAGTTTTTGGCGTGGTATTTTGACTTTTTTTAGTACTCCGTAGTTTTTTATAGGGAAATTTTGGTAACATTGTGTTGAGACGGACTACTTTTATAATCTCAGCAGGAGTACAATTAGCGATAAACTACAAAGAACAACTATTATGCGTCACTCTATCGGCAACCTGATTCTCCTCTCCAAATGTATAGGCAAAAGTGACATTTTCAAAACCTCAACAACAACCAAGAGCATCCGACACCATCAACTCTAATTCCAACGGACACCGTCAAATTCCCTTGCACCTCGAGCCTAAAGAAATCTCATTTCGCAACTTTTAGAAGTCCAAACTGAAGACCTAGACACTCTGGTTGAGCGGTAAATACCCTTCCAACTTTCAAGGGCTCGGGCTCCACAAGAGAGAACACCCCTGACAATCACGGATAACGAATCATGTGGCTGCAAAACCCGGACCATCCTTTGCTCCATCAAAATTTGTTTTTACACAACCCTCAACTCGTTTTTTCCCACAACCCTCAACTTGTTTTTTCCATTTGACTAATTTCTGAGTGTTTGCTCGCCTTTAGTGGGAACTTGGCTTAGAAGTTCCCAACTGGTCATCGTCTTTGTTGGACAAAAATTGCGCAAATAATCGTACAACACATTTTATTTGATTTTTTTAATATTTGAGTTCGACCCCTTTTGGTTATCCTCTTGATTCGAAGTCGTATCGATACCAAGATTTGTGTGGTTTTGGTGATTTGGGCTGCACCCGAATTTTAGCGGGTTGCCTACGTATCTCTTGGAAGAGAATCAAGCCTCACGTAGTTCAGAGTGTTTTGGATTTGATGTTTGTTTTGATTTGGATTTGGTTTCATTTTCTTGTATGCATCATAGGATGAGGTTCAAACCCACCTTCTACGAAGGGTAGCTCGAACAACACTCCACCCGAGTAACCTGAGCCCACCTTCTCGGAAGGGTAACTCAAGTAACCCGCCTATCATTTGCATAGAAAACGATTTGATGTGGTGTTTGATTTGACTTAGAGGTTTGACTTAAAGGTCACTTTGGGGACGGTGGAATTTGATTTTGAATGTTGGTCGTGACCAAACTCGACGAGCGGAAGCTTTGTATCGAGTTAGAGTGGGCACTTTGATTTTGATGGAAGATTTAACATCTGGGACGACTAGAGTTGACAAATGAATTTGGAAAGATTTATTTGAAGGTTTGGACGTGACTGGACTCGGTGAGAATTTGATTTACACCGAGTTTCCTACGTATCCACTTGTTTAGTGGAATCAAGTCATCGTAGTTCTAAACGAAAAGAAATTATGTATTTGGGTTTGATCATGGGATCATTTGAGAGTGGTGACCGAACTCGATGAGCAGAAGCTTTATATCGAGTCGGAATGGACAATTTGAATTTGTTTGATTTTAACCTCGTATTCATTTAAAGGGAATTTAGAGGTTGACGACTGTACCCGATATATTTTTAGGATTTAATATCGGGTTGCCTACGTAGCCGTTTTTACGGCGTCAAGTCTTTACGTAGTTCTACCCGGAACCGATTTTAATTTAGGAACATTCGGTTTAAGCTTTTGACTCCGTTTTTGTTTAGGAGCCGATTTGCGACCGACCCACTAGAATTAATTGGCAAAGAATATTTGACGAGTTTAATTTTATATTTTGATCAAACTCGAATTCTTAATTTGTGCCAATTATAATTCTTATATTTAGTGGGTTAATTTTGTAATTAGACATATTTTAAATAAATATATGCCTAAGGTTATACACTTATACGTGTGTGATGTGTATGTTTCCAATTGAATTGGAAATGCCTACTTTCAATTCCAATTGAATTGAAATAACGGGCTAAACCCGAAACCAGCCGAGCCCAGTTAACTTTGAAGGCCTGCCTAGAGCCCAACTTTAATTATCCCTGTTGCAGAAACCCTTACCACTCGCCTACCACTCGCTCCCTTTTATTTTTCATCCGTGCGCTCAGGCTTCGGACACAGCCACCGCCATAGCCACACAGAGAGAGCACCCCGCCATGGCCACACGGAGTTCGCTTAGGAGACAAAGCCAATTTCTGAATCACGTCGAGGTGGCTTGGAATCGAGTGATCTCAGGAGGAGCGAGCTAGACTGGAGGCCGATAGAAAAACAAGAGGGCTTTTGGAGCGCAGAGATCCGGATCACTTCAACGTCACCCGGAAACCCGAAAGCTCTTGCAAAGAGAAGAATAAATAGGTTTGTCTTCCTACTTTTCCTTGCAATTTCCCCTTCAATTTGGATATTTTGGGTTTTGAGAAAAAAAAAAAAATCAATCAATTAGGGCTGATTTTTTTTTTATACCTTGTAATTTGGGGATTTTTGTTTAGGGCTTTTGAATTTGGGCAATTGACAAAGGGACAAGTGAATCCAAGGCTTAAGAAATTCTGACAAGGTCAAGGACCTTCGAACTTGAGCCATTGGAGGAGGAGCACTGCAACAAGGGCCCGTCTTGGCTTAGGTACGTTACCTCTTTTGTTTTGTTTTCACTGAATTGCAAATATTTGCACCATCAGTTTGTGACAGACTTAGACTGATTTTTGTTTGAATATAAATTGGGAATGATCAGTTTGTCATTTTTAACTTCTCACTGATTTTTTTTTAAATACCCAATTCAGCCTTGTTTTGCCTTTGTGGCTGTTTTGAGTGGATACCTTGAAAACTTAATGTCTCCCTGCTTATTTTTTTGTTTGGAGATATTAGGTTTCAATTTGCCTGGCTGATTAGGAGCCTTTTAGCAGTCCCTTTGAATGAAAATTTCGCCAGAGTTTCGCCATGATTTTAGGCGGTTTTGAGATTCCAAAATCCATACCATATGCTTAAAACAAATATAACTTTACAAAGCTATATCGTTTTGCATAGGGGGTCTTGGGAACCATGAAAACTACCTTGAATCTTCTTCTTTCTGCAGCAGGAACAAGGGTTGATGATGTGTATTTGTTTTTTCCGTGCGTTGATTGCAGGTTTCTCCAGGAGAATGAAGAAGATGTGCTTGTTTCTTTCCTTTATGATATCCGGAAGAAGAAAGGCACATCTCCTCTGCAGTTACAGCCTTTTAAAGGACAGCAATAGGGGAAGTTACCTGCCACACCACACCACGTACTGCAGTTTTTCTTTATGTTAACTGCAATGCAGTTTTTTTTTTTCCTTTTGGTTTAACTGCAATGTAAAGCAGTTGTAACTTGTACCTAGCTGATGGGCCAATTGGGCCTTTTATATGTTTTAAGCCTTGCAACCCAATTTACAAAGTCCAATTTTGACTTTTATTAAATTTAGTAAAATCATCACATTTTCTCAATTTATAAAGAATATGAGACTTTACATTTGAATTCATGAATACATTTAATTCACCAAAATTTACCCTCCAACAGTCTTCCTCAAGCCGGGCTTTTTTTTCCATGTAGTCCTAAGTTGTTTGATATTTTTTATCCAGTCGTTCATCGTTCGAATATCATTGTTGTCAAGATCCTCCAAAGGGAGAAGGTGAGAATTGATTTCTGGTTAGTTGAGAGGTTTTCAGATATTTCTGAAATTATATTTGTATAAGGTTTATCTTCTTTATCAATGTTTCAGATCATTTGCTCAATTTGTCTATCCATTCTCCCGATGAAAGATAGTGAGGTTGGACATTCGGTGAATAAGTGTGTAGCGTCTTCACCATTGTAGTTACAAAACGGACAATTCAGAGGAATGTGGACGCCTTTGCCTTGTACTCTAACTTTTGTAGGTGTTCCATTCAACAGATTTATCCATATGAAGTTTTTAACTTTAGGCGAGCAGTCGATCTTCCAAATCCAATCGAGTGGGTCAGCGCGGACTCTCTAATTTCTTGTGATGTAGTCTAAGACGCTAGCCGTGGAGAATCAACTGTTTCTACTAGGTTTTCAATATATTCTATTTTTAATCTTATTTGTAGGCTATATACATATACGTTCATAGCATTAATACCAAAGATAGACAACCCTACCACAACATCTCACTATAGGCCTATTAGTTTATGCTCAACAACATATAAGATTATATCCAAAATACTAGCATCAAGACTCAAAAGGGTTATCCCCAAAGTAACTAATCCACTTCAAAGCGCCTTCTCTTCTGGCAGATCTATACAAGATAACATCTTAATTGCAAACGAAATTTTCCACTCTTTCTCAAAGAAAAATGGAAAATCGGGTTGGATGGCA
This sequence comes from Persicaria maculosa, assembly GCA_963922045.1. Classification (NCBI taxonomy): domain Eukaryota; kingdom Viridiplantae; phylum Streptophyta; class Magnoliopsida; order Caryophyllales; family Polygonaceae; genus Persicaria; species Persicaria maculosa. The sequence goes on along the minus strand of OY998258.1, from coordinate 68,240,478 downwards.
GTCAAGCTTGACATGGAAAAAGCTTTTGATATGGTTGACTGGAATTTTTTACTCTCAATCATGTTTAAACTTGGCTTCTCACCCAAATTTACAGAATGGATCAAAGAATGCATAACTACAGTCACATACTCGGTGCTAGTGAACAATGAACCCACTGATATATTCTTCCCCGAGAGGGGATTACGCCAGGGATGCCCGCTATCACCATATCTATTCTTAATAATTTCAGAAATTTTAGCACGTGGGTTGCAACAAGAATCGGAAAAACCACAAAGTCACCTAGGAATCAAACTAACGAGAGGAGGCACGAAAATTCCGTTCCTAGCCTTTGCAGACGACATTCTCATCTTTGCTTCAGCAACCAAAACTGGCTGTGACCAAATTAACAAAATTCTACAAGAATACTCGGACTTATCAGGACAAAGAGTAAATAGGCATAAATCCCAATTCCAAACATCCAAAAATGTTTCAACCACTCAAAAAAATCTTATTAGAAACGAGCTAGAAATAGCACACACCCCTAAAATGGGTAGCTATTTGGGCTGCCCCCTCATAGAAGGAAGAGTAACGAAGGAAGAATTCAAAGAACTTCTAATAAGCACCAAGTCACAACTTCACAGATGGAAGGCAAATTGCCTATCACAAGCGGGCCGTTGCACATTAATCAAAACGACGTTAGCAGCCAAACCTTTACACATAATGCAATGCTTTATGCTACCCAAATCCGTCCATACGGAACTTGATAGGATCAATCGGAACTTCCTCTGGAACAAGGGCCCGAACCATAAACCCCTCATCGGTTGGTATGAGGTTTGCAAAACAAAGGAAAATGGTGGGCTAGGCCTCCGTAGCTCCGAGGACACGAATAAAGCCCTTCAGATGAAATTGCTCTGGAAGCTATTAGCGGAACCAACTAGCCCCTGAGTTAAATTAATCAAAGAAAAATATCTGAAAAACGAGAACATTCTCACATATCGAAAGCATGGATCCTCATCCTAGCAATGGACGCAGTTAATAAAACTAATCCCTTTATTCAAACAAGGCCTAAATTGGTCTATAGGGGACGACGCCTCTATCAATTTTTGGCATGACCAGTGGCTAGGACAAATGCCTATAAGTTCATTTATCTCAGGAACACAACATATAGACGAAACAATCAACATAAAACATTTTCTCAAAGATAACAAAACATGGAACCAAGAAAAACTACAGGAAGAGTTACAAAACATCATTCCAAATAATCTAATTGAGAAGATCAAGACAATACCAATACCACAACACATCCAGGTTGATAGGCTATATTGGAAATGGAGCAAAAATGGATGGTTCAGCACGAAATCTGCTATTGATATGATACATAATCATAAAAAACACGAAAGCTCAGATATAACATGGGTTTGGGGACTAGATATCCCCCCGAAAATAAAAGCATTCCTGTGGAAAATCCTAAAGAATGGAGTGCCCACTGCTGTCAGACTAGCTTCTCGACACCTAGGTATTCCGACAAACTGCCCCCACTGCGACTCTTGTTATGAAGACCTAAACCACCTGCTTTGGAATTGTCCTGTTTCGAGGGATACCCTGATTGCAAATAACCCGGGTGTCTTCCGAAAAATTAATGTTTGTTTTAGCAAAGACGAACACTTAAACGACACCCTCTGGGACATCAAAAATACAATTGGAACAAAATGTTTTGAAGAGCTGGCCTTTGTTTGGTGGGGTATTTGGTACTTCAGAAACAAAACGCTATTTGATAACATAAACCCGGACATAAGACGCATCTTATCCTTCATAAGGGAACAAATATTTATCTGGAAAACATCAGATTTGGATTCCCCAGACTACTGTGCAAACAACAAAAAATCATCCACAAATATTGACAAACCAAGATCAATATCAAAGAGAAAGAGAACCAGATGGGAACCCCCACCAAATGGAACTTATAAATTAAATTTTGATGGGTCCCTCTCTGCTGCTGGTTTGGGCACTTATGGCTACATCCTTCGGGATTCCGTAGGTTCTCCAATTTTCACTGGCAACGGATCATCACCAATTAGTTCGGTTTGTGGTTGTGAAAGTCTAGGTCTCTAGAAGGGGCTTCTGGCTGCAAAAGAACTGAAAACAGATAACCTTATTATCGAAGGAGACAACTTAACAATAATAAAAAGCCTGAAAGGTTTAGGGAAGCCTACCGGAGACTCTGAAATGATTGTCTCGGACAGTCTAGTCTCGCTGGGCTTCTTTAGTTCTGTTGAGATTCGTCATGTCTTCCGTGAGGCAAATCTGGTAGCTGATCGCTTATCACGTATCGCTTCTGCCTCTAACGGTTCCCTGACTCCTGATGATTCTCTGTTGCGTAGTCTCATCCGCAAGGATGCTCTTGGCTGATAGAGCTCAGCTCTATGGTCAAATTTTTTCCGTTTAAAAAAAAAAAAAAAAAAAAAAAAAAGTACAGACAGTTGACACTTGACAGTTCACAGAAGGCGAAGCCGAAGAGAAGGCCGCACCCTGCTCCGACGTAGTTGCCTGTTGGCTCCTCTCCGGCACGGTGACCGGTGAACCTGCTCGGCTCCTCCTCCGCGGCTGCTGCTGCTGGGTGCTGTCTACTCAGTCCGGGCGTACAGCCGTCCTCCCCGCTCCGACGTTGTTGCCTGTTGGCAGGCTCCTCTCCGGCGTGGCGTCGGCGGCGACCGGCGACCCTGTATCTCATTTTGGGGTTTCCTGTATCTCATTTTGTGGAACGCTTAGCATGATATGCGTTCAAATTTGCTACAAGCCACTTCCAAGATTGTCCAACTTGCAAGGTCGGGTAGAATCACTAGTGCTCGCCAACTGTTCGATGAAATGCCTAACAGGGATTCGATTGCTTATAATGCCCTGCTCTCCTGCTATGCTCATCTGGGTTTGAACCAAGAAGCCTTATCTTTGTTCCAAAGTATGAGAGTTGCTGATGCTAGGCCTGATCAGTACACATTCACCGCGTTACTCAGCTCCTGCTCAGGGGCAGGAGATTTGAGGTGTGGCTCGGTAGTTCATGGATTAGTTGTTGCTCTTGGGTGCCATTGTTCTCTTCCTGTGAGCAATTCTCTTATTGATATGTATGGTAAGTGTATGAGACCTTGCAGTGCTAACCGGGTTTTTGAGGATATGAGTACAAGGAATGAAATTTCGTGGTGCTCACTTTTGTTTGCATACACTAATTCTGGCCAACTGGATGTTGCTAGTGAAGTGTTTTATCGGATGCCGAATAGGGTTGTGGTCTCGTGGAATATGATGATTGTAGGTCATTCTAGAGCTGGAGATGTTATGATGTCTATGAGCTTGTTTAGGCAAATGAGGGAGAATGGCTACTTTCCTGATGAGTGGACGCTTAGCGCTCTGATGAATGTTTGTTCCAAAGTCGAGGAATCTTGTTATGGTCGCTTGGTGCATGCCTTTGTGGTAAAAAATGGATGGCATTCCTGTGCGGAGGTGCAAAATTCGGTCCTGAGCTTCTACACTGAATTGGGCAACCCTGTTGATATCGTCACAGCACTTGAGACAACAGAAACATTGAATCAGGTTTCTTGGAACGCAATGATTGATGCTCATGTGAAAATGGGTAACATGTATGAAGCACATCTTTTGTTTAGTAAAGCGCCAGAGAAGAATGTTATTTCATGGACTTCAATGATTGTTGGGTATGCTAGAAATGGACATGAAAAGGAGGCACTGTACTTATTTCTTGATATGGCTAGACATTGTGTCAAACCCGATGAACTAACATTTGGTTCTGTTCTTCTTGCATGTTCTGAATTGGTGGTACTTCAATATGGTACAATGATCCACGGTTGCTTGATTCAATATGGCTTCAGTGCACATAACTATGTTGGCAATGGCTTGGTCAATATGTATGCCAAGTGTGGCGACTTGGCAGCATCGAGAAAAGTGTTCAATGACCTTATAGACAAGGATTTAGTGTCTTGGAATGCTATGTTGTTTGCGTATGGGCTTCATGGACAACCTACCGAAGCTCTGCAACTTTATGAAGAGATGATGACTTGCAAGATAACACCGGATGAAGTCACCTTCATTGGTCTGTTGATGACTTGCAGCCATGCTGGAATGATAGAGACTGGTAGATTACTATTTGAATCTATGCAGTCCATTCATAGGCTCTCTCCGGATATTGATCACGTGGCATGTTTGGTTGATATGCTTGGCCGAGGTGGATATTTAGTTGAGGCAACATCTTTGGTGGCAGATTATAAAGATCTCGTTGCTGTAAAGAACAGATCATCTGAAGCTTTGCTTGGAGCCTGTTCTGTCAAGTTCAATGTGGGGATTGGAAGACATATAGGACAAGAACTGATAGTCTCAAAGCCTGAAAATGAGATGAGCTATGTTTTGTTGTCCAACTTGTACTGCTCTAGTGGGAATTGGAAAGAAGCTGAAATGATCCGCAAGGCAATGTCGGATCAAGGGATTAAGAAAGCACCTGGCTGCAGTTGGATTGAAGTTAGGGATGAATTGATAACTTTTGCTTCTGGGGATCGCTCACACCCATGTATAGATAAAATACTTGAGATATCACATTTTCTTCAATTGGAAATGCGAAATAGTTCGTGCTTTCTGGCTTAGAGAAGGGATGATTACAATTTCCTGTCAAATCTAAATCAAGCAGGTTGTGCATTCCTGTGAGGCTGTGAATCGACATTCATTTGAGGATGCTTGGTCGAGGTGGATATTTATTATGAATGAGTGTCCTGTATTTGCCTAATAAGAATAATACGAGATGGCAAAAGGCATTTTTAAACTGCATATTGATTGGCGGTAATTGATGACCGAGTGACCAGTTCTGTCGCCACACATGGATGTATCAATTCATCGCTGCACAAGATGGAAATTATTGGTCGGTAAGCTTGTTTTACAACACTAATCTCTTTAGACATAGATCTGTTATTTCAGCACGATGTCATCTAATTTCATTCCTATAATTCCTATAATTGGCTACAAATCTCGCTTTGTAGTGTTTTGATGTACAAGTGGACTGCCTTGTTAATTGGAAGATTGATCGAATGGTATTTTTAGTTTAATTTTGCAGCATCAGTTGTTTCTGTTCGGGTTTTCAGTCCTTTATGTTGTGTTAATATTCGCTATTGAACTTTTCCTTTCCTTTTCAAGTCAAATGATAGAGTTAAATTAGGAGCCTTGAGAATGGGATGCTCAAATTAATAGCAGTGGTGGTTCCGAGTCAGGAGTGCAGTACACTAGCACGAGTTATGGCAATGCCAAAACTAGTCACCAAAGTGTAATCCCAGGTATCTCCTTACATGCATATGTATAGATTGATGGAAGAGATTTAGCAATGTAGAAAAATACCGCGGGAACCTCTGTCCAAGAAGGGAAACTCCTTTTGCTATAGAAAACACTCTTCTCCAAATCCTACTTCCGAATCACACAAATTCCTGAACTTCCACATATCTCCCCCTCCTAAACAATTCGTTGTTTATGTATGTACTAACCGAAGTTGAAGATCATACCTTAGCATTCTCTACTGAATCAACTAACATACTATCTTTTTGTCACTTGTTTCCAGTCTGTAGGTTTCTGGACCACAACCCGGTATTGTATCACTTTCTACTGTTGACAGCTGTTGGAGCTGCTGCCCATCTCGTCTGCCGATTCATCTTCAGTTTGCACCATTCTGCTCTTAACACAAAGAAGTCTGCATTTTTGCCTCACAGTCAAGTTTCTCGTTCGAGTGATTATCTGAACTACTGAGCATCAAACAGTTTGAGCTTCAGTTCCGTAAGTACCTATTCCTCCTTTCAGAATTTGAAATATTCTTGATTTGAGTACTTGTTCAACTACAAGCTAAATTGATGGTAAGAAACAGCTTGGCTATGCATATATCATATGAGTTCATCACGATTCTTCTTAATTTGTTACGTTCATCCAGGGTAGCAACTAGGGCGCGAGGTGGTCTTGTGGTGACCCTGTAGTTAAAGATGTTAAGGAAAACACAATAAAGCCTTATATCAAACTTCCGTTTTTCTTCTTGAATGCAAAACTTGAATCTCCTTTGAGATTTGGCAAGTTGTTGATAGATGTGAATAAGATTTAAAAACACATCTAAAGTTGAGCATAATAAGTCTTTGTATATAAGTCAGTGTATTACTCTTCTTAATGCGTGTTAGTTTTTTTTTTTTTTTTTTTTTTTTTTGGTTTTAAAGGTTAAAATATATTGAAAAGAAAGTAAAGTATTTACAAAGAGATAGTTTGTCGAATGTCAATAGGCTTCATAAGGGGCTATGCCCGCTTGTGAACCTTTGTGTGAGCGAGGCTCACCATCCTCAAAAGCAATAGAGATTCTGGCATAGCCATGTGCGGATCCTATCTCTTTAAGTCAAAGCTATCAGACGTCGGACACACACACCTGAGTAGCGACTTGTACCATCCGCTTCGGCTAGGCCATCAAGGATGCTATAAACCGGTACTGAGGAGAGCTAGATTGAAGGAGCATGGTCGACAAAAGTTGCTCCTTTTTACATGTAGTCCTATATCCTGTTCGAGGGAACAACAAGCACAAAAGGTACGTTGTTCCATACAAGTCATAACCTCAGAGTTTTTCCTGTTTAATTTTCAAAAACATATGCAGCCTGCACCTCAGATTTGAAGTTGTGATTCTTCCTGAATAAGTCCCTCATGTAAGCTTACTGCTGGTGTGAAGTGCAAAGAAAAGGAGTTGCCAAGGCTGCTAATGTGTTAGTGTTATTAGCACATGTGCGGCCGTGCATACCATCCCGTCACGAATTTCAACGGACCCAGTAATAAGCTAATACTTGCATCTTGATTTTGGTAAAATAGAGAGCGCCCATCTATGGGTTCGAACCAAGAACCTTTGGGTACTACCCGTAAATCCTTTTCGGCTGAACCATTCCGGAATGATTTATAAACTTACATCAATTAAAAAAAACAGAAAAACAAACAAATTCTAAATTATTGATTTTGAAACGTATTTCAACTTACAATGGCCAGTAGTGATGGAACAGTAATATAACTGATAACACCATGTACATAACAAAGGCCAAACTACCAAATTGGTATTTAAAACTGGCACCTTTGGACATATGGGTATTTTAAAAAACTCCGGTGCCAAATTGGTATTTAAAAAGTCACCGGTGGACATATAGGTATTTTTTTTGGCCGGAAGTTTTTTTAGGTTGATAAATTCCTTAAAAAAAATTTCATAATATATCTATAAATGTTATATAAAAAAGATAAAATTAAATCCATACTTTTTTTAATTAGTTTTCACATATTGGTATTTTAATTAGTTGGAAGTTAGATACTTACATATTAGTATTTTTAAAAACCTAAGTTTTTCACAAATAAAATTCAACAAGTTAATTAACATCATTAAACCATGTATATTAAAAACCTAATTCCAACCAATAAAAATATATGGGATTAATTATGGTAATTAACTTACTAATTTTTATTTTTGAAAAATATGTTTTAAAAAATAATAATATATGAGAATCTAACTTCCAACCAATAAAGATACCAATATATGAGAACTGATAAAAAAAGACTACATTTTTATCATTTTATATATTTTTAGATACATTAATGAGATCTTTAAAAAAAAGACTTTATTTTTTATCATTTTATATATTGTAAGATACATTGATGAGTTTTTAAAAATTAATTATCAACCAAGCTAGTTTAATTTTTTTAATTACCAACAAAAATAATTCAAGCTTACTAAATTGCGTTCTCTAAAAAGTTAGAACGAAAACCGAACATCCGGTAAAAAAGTATACTTATATGTCCGCTGGTGGTTTTTTAAATACCTATATTTCCGTCGGTGACTTTTTAAATACCAATTTGGCACCGGAGTTATTTTAAATACCCATCTGTCCAAGACTGCCAATTTTAAATACCAATTTGGTAGTTTGGCCACGTAACAAAAGCGATTGCTAGTTCAATCCCAAGGGAAGATCGAGTCGGGTTTGAATGTAGTCCATCTTTTCCCATATTGTGACAGACACGATTCCATCGAATCACAACCCGATTACGTACATAACAAATTCAAGTAAAAAAGTAGGTAACAAGAACGACGAAGAATCATGAATGAGAATAATATTAAAGAGGGAAAAGAGGTTAATTTGCAGCCTCGGCACTGGCGTTTGGATCAGGATTTGCAGCCGCGGCTGTTGGACAATGACCCTGCTGGAACCTGAGAAAGCAACAAACAAGCTATAAAGCGTTAGTGGATGTAGGTCGAACTCGTTTCTGTGAAGGGGCTAGGGCTGCGGTGAAGCGTGGTATGGGAGCCACTGAATGAGAAACGTATTTGCCCCCGACAGTGGTGCAGATCCTATGCGAGGCAACGTCCCCCAAGGATTTCACCGGCTTCTCTCACAGGTGCACTCGAGGGAGAGAAGATGGAACTGGAACAGGCGCTCAGAACGAGAAAAGGGTAGGAGAAAACAGGAGAGGGAGAGAGGCGATTGTATTCCGCTGTGTTAAAACCCAAGCCCTTGATCCCTTTATATAGCTGTGAAATCAATCCTTAAGCCGCAAGCAAAAGGAAGAATTGAGTCTATCTTCAGAAGATCTTGACTTATCTAAAACCATTTGAAAGGATAATTTATGAAAATAAATCCAATGAAAAATATATATTCGCGGATAAATACTAACAAGTTTATCCGCAATATCTTCGGCCTCAAGAAAAGATATTTTTCCATAAAACTCCATCTCATCCTTTACCTCTCAATGTAGGTAGCGGAAGAGTCTCCTTAAAACCCTTTTAGGATACCCTTGAACATTCCATGTGGGATGGAGAATGTCTAAGAGACACCTTAAAACCACCTACTCTAGGCATTATATCCAACAATCCCCCACAAATGCCGAGAGAAGGGTTTAGAAACTGAGGTTTTGAAAACAAGTTCTGAGCGTGTCGAGGTCAGTGCTTAAATGCTGATGTCTTGCGACTTGAATCAGCACATAGTGAAACTGGCGATCCCTTCGATAGAGCGAATGGCCAGAGGCCTTGAATTCCTCCACTTAGGGGTAAATCAGCAACACACACTTTCCACGGGGTCCTGTAACGTTCCGCTAAGTCTTATCACATAAGACGTCCAATTTTGGCACACCTTGGGTGCTCATGAGTGTTCTAGTGAGGACTGCCCTAAGTCTCACCTTGGAGGGTTGCCAATCCCTCACACTCACGTAGGTCACTTCAACATATCTGTTTCAATACAGAATACCCCCACAATGGGTTATGAAGTTATTAAGAGCTCTAAGGCTCAACCTCTCATTTGTTGTTCGGTGATCTATCAAGTCCATCTCAAAGGACCACCCAATGCTTGGGCTATAGAATCATTAAGAGCGTTAGCTCAACCTCACTATACACTTGCCATAGGAATAGGAGATGTGTATCTCATATGAGTCTTTCCATGGCTTACGTTCGACCAAATTAATGGTTTCCGCCACAAATTCCTCATCTCACGGGCTTTAGCCCCATTCCCCTCGACATGTCAAGGACTAGCCTTCTGCAAAGTCCTTTGGTCAATGGATCCGCAATGTTCATCTCTGACCGCACATACTCTAAAGAGAGTACCCCATTTCTTATCAACTGTGATATCAATTTGATACGGGGTTAGCCGTGTGATGGTCCGATCTTCGACAACAAGCAAGAAACTCAAAGAAAGACTCAAGAAACTCAAGAACGCAGCAACAATAATCAAGATTCGACCAAGAACTTCAAGATCGATCAAGAAAGTGAACAAGACTCGACAAGATTCCAAGAACAAGGGCTGTAATTGAAATCGACTAAAAAGAAATAACAAGACTCGATGCAAGAATTGATAAAGACTCGAAATTGCAATAAAGACACGACCGATAAGAACTGAAACGATCTATATAGAACAAGATAGAGACCCCAGGCTTCCGTAGAAGGTAGGAACCAATACCAATGACTACACAACCCGCCTCTACAACCCTACACAATCAAGTGGACAACTTGAAGGCACAAGGAGAGGGCTTGTGGATACTAGATTCACCAAGTCTTGCGAAGTTGATGAACGGCAAAGCAAACCAAGCTAGATCAATACCAATAGTTTCAATTGAAGAGCACAGCTCTATTCAATCGACAAACACTCATTGTGTTTCACACAAAAAGAGAGCTTTTCTCATAAAATTCAACGTGTTTGATTACAAAGGAGGTGTCGGCAATATATAGCCTAACTAGGGCTGATTTAGCCGAAAATATTAAATAAATAAATAACAAATTAAAACACCTAAAAACATAAGTAAATAAGGTTTCTAAAAATAACACATAAAATAAGCCCAATTTCGGCCCAATAGTAACTCTAAAGATGTTCCAACACTTAGCCATATTCATTCCCGTCAAAACAGTGACAGACTTGCAAAGATGGTGGTTTTCGGCCAATCTCGAAGTCGAATCTGGAAAAACCTTCAACAGCAAAGTTGTAGATCTCTTCGACCTCGTTCCGACAAGGTATGGCATGCCTCAATCCGATAAATATTGAATCCGTACGACCCATTTTACAGAGACGTCGAAAAGCTGTCAAAATTCTGAACGAGAGTCTAAAACGTCATTTGCACCTTTGGATCTTCTCCCAAGGTGGAGCCTTCTTCTTCCTCTCGAGAAGGACATCATCCGAAGGTGTCTTGGATGGTCCCGCATCACTCACATACACTAGGTAGACTCTTAAGTCATTTACAAACCTTGCATGGGGTTTTGCCGAATTTCTCATGTGGTATCTCATTTCATACCTTTATTGAATTTAAATTGTGTTGGTTTTGATTAAGTTAGTTTTATACCTCATATGTCATGAACAAGTCATCATACATCTTTGAGCTTGGTAAATACATGAACTTGGTATCCCTTAAGATCTCTAAAGATCATCTACTTAATGTGATATAACACTTTTACCATGTTTCTTTTAGAGTTCTAAGAAATAAAACTCATGCTTTGTTAGCTCAAGCAATACAGATTGAAAGGTTGTTTAGCAAGTTATGCACATATCACATTTATTTGTTCAACAACATCTAAGTTAGATATTAGGAGCATTTTATGGAATTCTCTTAAAACCAACTTCCTAATACCATTTCATCGATCAAAATTCCAAGAGATACACACATAAGATATACATTATAACCAAACTAATTTCAAATATAAAGATGAAGTCGATCACTTAACTCACAAAATAGGTCGACTTGAGTACTCAACGAAATGTCCTTTGTAAGACCGTAGAGACAACTCGACTGGTTCATCAACGCAATTGTTCTCCGTTTTTGACATCCCAATGCTACTACGTATATACTCCCTTTGAGGTGAGATATGGTGGTGTCGGAGTGCAAGAATCTTGTATGTACATCCATCTGGAAAATATGCTCAACAAATTTGTCAAAAACAAACCAACAACAAACAACACAAATTAAATAAATAAAATAGGCCCAAACTTATTTAACCCAAACCAACCGGCCCAGCTCAACCTACAAGGAGCCATGCCCAGAATTGACCCGAAGCCCGCCCAAGCCCATGCGCTTAGGTCACCGGCTAACCCGGCTCGGCCCGTGGGGAAGCCTGAAGAGCACTTGCCGCCGCTATGGCAGCAGGCCAGCAGTTCAGACCTCCTTTCTCCGGTCATTTTCTTCGTCTCCCATTGAGCTCGCCGTCGAGGACCCTAGGTAGCAGCGCTGCCACCTGCTAGTGCTCCGACAATGGAACACGGCAGCATTGTGGTTGATCATAGGAAAAAAAATCCCATGTGGTGCGTTGTGGTTGATCCTAGGAGAAAAATTAATAAAATAATATGTTCTCATAGTTTATAGAAAGCTATATAAGCCACAATCTATCTATCTATATTTTAGTTAATTGAAAAAAATATAAATAAAAAATATTTCATAGTCATACTTACCAAAAATATTAATAGATAAGTATATAGTATTTGATATGTGCTATTTTATTTATATCTAGATTATTTTTTGGTGGACAAAATTATTATATCAAAATTAATTATGTAATAATTATTATTTTATTTATATCTATATTGTTTTTTGAGGCCAAAATAAATTATTAAAATATTATGTAGCCATAATATATAACCACAATCCATCCGTGCATAGATATTTTAGTAAACTAACGTAATAAATATGTACTACATATTTAATAAAAAAAATTAAAATATTTTTAAAAATCAACTATCTATTATTTTACATGAGATTTAATTAACGATAGATTAGAAAAAAATATTTATATATAATATGCCGAACTAGTTTTATTGATATTTATATTATTTTTTGATGGAAAATTTTATTTATATTTATATTTTTTTATTTATTAGAATTTATCTAGATTATTTGTAATATTATATTAACTTATATTCTCCATGCACCCGTCCTATATTTTCTGTGTAGTATTTGATAAATATGTAGTATTTGATAGATGCTATTTTATTTGTATCTATATATTATTTTTTGGTAGGAAAAATTATTTACATTTAGATTATTATTTTTTATTTATTAGAATATATCTAGATTATTTATAATATTGTATTAATATATTTTCCGTGCACGGGACGAGACCTACACTAGTTGAAGATATATTTCATGATTGTGCTTGGAAGTTATATAAGGACCCTCGGAAATCTTGGCTCCATCAAATCTTCTAGAAACGTGTGTGAACTCATATGGAAGATTATGTATCCAAGTTTTGGAAAGAAAAGATTTGTGAGGTTCAAATTTCAAACGGCTTCCTACCAACCATAAAGAAGGAGAACGACTATATATAGAGGATTGATAGAAGATGATCAACACAACTCTGCAAGCATTCATTCAAAGCGATCAAGTCTTCATAGCATTCGTCATTCAGTTTCTCTCTCAAGTTCTCATTAAATTTAGCTATCTTCATTTTCGAGAGTTGAGGGAAACACTAGAGCTTATTGTACAAGTCATTTATCTTAGTCTAAGAGTATCTCATACTCAAAACAAAACACACTCCGGTGTGTGGAGAGGGCTTTTATTTCACTTGTAAGGTTGAGTGCTAGAATAGAATTGAAGCGGTGAGGCTTTGTATAGAAAAAGGTAGGTTCTTCTAGGAAGTTCTGGGACTCTTAAGGAAGTGAAATAAGAAGCGTTTTGAATCTTACGGGTTGGATAACCCTAGGCGGGAACGTAGGCCAAGTTCGTGCCGAACCTCGTTAACAATTCATGTGTTCATCTATTTATTCACTAGTACAAATAGGCTCATTAAGAGCGGTTTTTTATAGGGAAGGACAACGCTTTTTAAGGTGCTGTTAATCAAAGCGCTATGAGCATATGTAATAGCGCTTTTTTAAAAGCGCTGTAAAAAACACAAGGACAACGCTTATTTGTAAAAAGCGTTGTCATCCTTCATTTTTTTATTTTTTTTAAATTCGGACAAGGACATCGGTTTTTTATAATAACCGTTGTCTATGTTCTTTTTTTTTTAAAAAAAATAATTATAGCTTCACATAGCGGTTATACTAATAACCTCTGTCTGTATATATATACTAGGTGTATTTTGGCGCACGAATCTGGTCCACATAGCTCTGTCCAACTTCTTAATTCCTCCTTCATAGTAACTTTGATAAACTCGCATCCTCCACTCCATCTCCTCTGTCCAACTTTGATAATCTCCAATGACAACTTTCATGTGGTCCAAGCAGCTTCTCAAATTTTACTTTTGCTTCAGTTCTTCTTCCTTTCTGAAATGAAGGCAGACCATAGTAAATTAACCAAGTAACTATTTTACGGCTTATAAACCTGGACAATGAAAAAAAAATGATGCAATCATGCAAATAATGAAATTTTCTATTATCTATCTAATACAATTTAGTTGAGCATATCTGAGCTATGAAAGGTAGACATGCAGTTGCAAAATACCAAGGGGAAAGGGCTATGAAAGAACTAGGTTCTAACTATGAGCTAACGACTTAGAGCGAAGTATGAATAGTGTACCTGGCATTCAATAAGCGTGCCACCAGACTGCCCAAGTTCATCAACTATCACAACATGACGTCCTCTAGGATCACCCTCTTTTATATGAACTAGACGCTGGTCATCCTCCCGAACTTTTGCACATACAATCTAGAAGAATTTAAAAATGAATTAAACACATGTTGTACTTGCAAAGTTTAATAAGGTCCCTAACTAGTACTAGACTACTCTATAAAGTCATATTTCAAAAAAAGAGCAAATTAAGAAATCATATTGTGTGAGAAAGAAAAATTACTGAAGGAAAGTGCTGTAGCTACTTGTGGAATCTTCTCCAAGCCCCATCAACGTTAAAGGCAATGGATATCTGAAAGCAATAAGAGAAAGCACCATATAAAAATGCATCAGGTTAGCGCATTTATATATCACGACTTTAAATAAGGATTCAGGAAGTTCTCATCACAATAACTTTGCCTTCTTTCTTCATGTAGTAGAAACACAACTGGACTGCTCAGTAATCACCAATGAGTTCACATATAGAATAGTTCAGGAGTGGACATTTCAGAGCAATATTTTCTCTAAATAAGAAACAAAACTTTGTACCAAAATTACTCTTTACATACATTATCAGAATCGGGGAGCTGTTGCAACCTTTCCTTGAGCAACAGAATACCACTCTCAAAGCATGGCAATATGTTATCACCAAAGTAGAACCTTTCCTGAATAAAAAAAATTCAAGGAAAAATTTATAAGTATTGAATTAACAGTTCCTCAAATCTGCAGTGCATTAGATTAGATTTCTTCAAATATAAGAAGGAAAACTGCACAAACCTTTGTTGGATTCAATGCAGAATAAGATCAAGCTCCTTTAAAATGTTCTAGGAAAGACACCAAACCTCAGGCCCAACTTATATCAGGAACCATCATACCCAAACCTTTATCTCCTTTTAGTTCATCTCAAAAACCTATCAAGATCCCAATCACCTTTGAGTTTCTCACACAAATCACATCCAAACCTTTTTTTTGTTTGGGAGGGTTGGGATTTTGAGGGTTAATTTCCAACAATTATGACAACTTGTAAAATGTCAATATTAACCTATCAAGATCTCAATCACCTTAGAGTTTCTCACTCACTATTATAAAAAAGATCAGATTCCCACAAAGAATGGTTAAGCCTTTATATATATATAACATAATATATCATATCTAAGTTTGAATATATACTGCCCCTTCTTTCAATATTAAACATGACATATTCATAAATAACGTAAACCTTTTATATAACCTTCCAACAACTAAGTAATGGTCAACAAGAAATCCAATAGTTGCTCAGGAAAAAAAAAGAATGCATTGCAAAAAAGTTCCTAGATGATGTAATGACAGTAGCTGATTTAAGCTACTTGTTTGGTTTTCAAACAAACAAATAAAGAAATCAGTAGTGTGTTTGCATCAGAGCATCAGCAACGGTGGGGAGCTAGCCTCCCCACTTTACTTTTTTATGGCTTTTGGGCAACCCGACTATTGTGAACAACCTCCCGATTTTTGGGGTGCTTCAATATATTGGGAACCTTTCCAAATCCGAAACCAATAGGATTATGCCACGTGTCCATAAAATAAATTATTATTTTAAACTTTCATCTTTTCATTATTTTTTTAAACTTATAGCTTTTCATTTTTTTTTAAAATTCAAGTTTTATTTTTAACTTACAGCGTGCCCTTTTCATTTTTTTTAAACTTTCAGTTTTTTTTTTTTAAACTCAGCCTTTTTTATTATATTTTTTTCAACTCCCATCTTTTTTTTAAAAAACTTCCAGCTAGCATATAGGTTATGTAATTTTTATTATTTTTCAATGACAATGTATGGTTAACGTAGTTTTTATAATATTTAATTCCACAAGTGTAAGAAATACTAGTTTAAATTAATTTGAATTCATATAAGATTTTTAAGATATCGAATAAATTTGTGATAGAAAGGATTCAATTAATAATTTTTAATTGACGAATTTATTAACAAGTTCGTTAAAAGATTTTAAATTATTAAAATTAATTATGAAATATAATTATAAAATCAAATTAATTATTTTTTAATTGTTAAATAAATCAAGTTATTTTAATACGGAGTATTTGAAATTATAGAGAAAATATTGGTATGAAAAAAGTGATGAAATAGATTTATTGGGCAACCCGACCATTGTGGAGGTTAGGAAAAGAATTGGGGAGGGTGGACGAATAAGAAAAGGGGAGAGAAGTTTTGGGGAACCCGATCATTGCTGATGCTCTAAGGGGTGCTTTTGCTGTGCTTCACTGGAATGAGATTTGAAGTCTATTTGGCAATTAAAATGTACTGCAGACAGGGCAAGGATGTTTACATCTATGAGATTTGAAGTCTATTTGGTAATGATGCATCTGCACAGAACACCCTCCCAACACGTACAGGACATAGAACGGAGGGAGTCGACTCTCAAAAAGTCGAACTGGAAGTCTGGAACAGATCGACCGGGGGAAGAGGTTAAAAATCAAACTCAAATAAAACTCAAATTCCTCTCAACCTAGTGCTTACCACAAGTTTCAAAGGCGGAATGTTGAACCGTTTGATCGATGACGATGGAGATCGACAGGACTGTTGGTGAGCGGCGACAAGGGGTGATTTTGGTTGGTAGGTGCTCGTCGACGGTTGGGAGGGCGGTCAGAAGTAGTCTTGTCGACGGCGCCGGTGATCTCGACTCCAAGCCGGCAGGAGAAGAATCGATTGACTGCGCTTGCTGGCCGGTGGTCCATTAGGGATTTGCGATTGATAATCTGGGGCAAAGCAAATTTTTTGCTTATAAAAAAATATTTACAGTTTTTTTTGATAGCGTTTTTAATGAAAAAACGCTAAGAAGTCACTTTAATAGCGCTTGTATAATACCAACGCTATGGTTTAAAAATATATTAAAATAAATTAAATACATTCTCGGCGCTTTTTTAGAAAAAACGCTATGCTTCCCATATTTTAATAGCGTTTGTTTTATATAAGCGCTATGCTTGAAAAAATATATTTAAAAAAATAAGCTTATTAGAATCTCAGCGCTTGTTTAGAAAAAGCGCTATGCTTCCCATGCATTAACAACGGTTTTGAATAAGCGCTTTTAAATTTTCGCTATTAATGACTTAATTTGTACTAGTGATTTATTCCGCATTTATTTATCTTACTTGGTTTTTACTTCGTCAAGTTTTGATAGCTATATCAAGGTCTTGACAAGTTTTGAAAAACTTTAAAAATGTTTTTGTTTTGCAAAAATTGTGCATACTCTATTCATCCCTCTCTAGAGTATCATTAATTGCCTATTAGACTCTTCAGGAGGGTTGGAGGAATGGACCTACAACTAACAGTGTGTAATATGCAAACGTTTCGGTTGACGTACGTTAAAGGATCTCTCCTTCAGACAAAAAAAATGTTAGTCAAGAGTATCCTTACAGATGAGGTTGAATAGATCTTCTTGACTAACATGGCCTGGTGGCTAAGGTTATTTGCGACTAAATTACCCTTGCAAAAAATTAAAACATAATTGATTAAAACGGTTCGAAATGATAACATGTTAAAAAAGTATATGAAATTATCATGTCAATCTAAAAAAAAACACTTTTCAAATCTCAACAGATTTTCTATCTTGAGTTTTTGGAGAATATTGAGATTTTTTAAAACAATTTCTCTGTTACATTCTCCAAAATAGAAAATGTGAAGAGAAATGAGAAAGCTGTTGGATTTAAAAAAAAAAAAATCAGAATATGTGATTTATAATTATCTGTTTTAGATAATGTAATGAGAAATTGTTGGGCATGAGAGAGTTACAATGACATTATTTCCTCGATTTCAATTTGTTAAAATCAAGTTGGTACCTACACCATTGTAGTAATAATTGGCAAGAAGCATATAAATATTACATATCCAAAGTCGTCTCCTTTAATGAAAAAAATACATCATCGTTTGGTATTATTACGAACCAATTTTTTTTTTTTCGGGGTAGATATTACGTACGTACCAATCAAGCTTACATGCTTTCTAATATTTTAGGTCGTTGATTCGATTCATCCCGTTTATATACCCTCCAATCTTTACATTTGATCGTTTACTTTAATTTTTATTTATCTTTTCCGGAATATATAATAATTACATGCAATTTGCACTGATTGATAGGCAGTATATATCTATACTGCTATAAACGTGGGGCAAGTTGTTTTTATCAATTTTAATTCAATTACGTAGTTGCATAGTTTCATAGTACTTGGAAAGATAGAGAGTTGTCGATCAGTTGTATTATTATATCAGTTATATATGATGGGAGTACGTACACACGTAACTAATTGGCAACGTACACGCTTTCCTCACCATCCTCTCCGACCACACGTTCGCCGGTGGTCTGGTGGTCGTCGACTCCCTTGCCGCTTTCCTCACCCACCGGCGCAATCCTCATCGCCCTCCTGGGTCTCGGTGTCTGTTGAGAGAATGAAATGTGAAGAGACCCAAAAGAGAGTCTCACGTTGATAGTATGAAGAAAGAAACCTTAGTATATAAGCTAGTGGTTTACTCTTTCTATTGCCAATTGGTTTTAGGATGGAACCCCGACTTATATACTAGACTATTAGTGCATGGGCGCACGTGTGTACACGACCCCCGATCCCGAGTCCCAATGGACTTTAGTAGCATGTCCCTACCTACCTGGAAGACTTTGATTGAAAAAAAAAGTCTCCTTCGTCCTTCTGAATCGGCGCTCTCGCCAGGCTCTTGATTTGTAATCGACCGTCCACATACCCACAACAAATTAATCCCCGTTTTTCTACCCCTATACCTAAAACTTCAAACAAAATCTATTTACAAAATGAAGTGCGGAATAGGCAGACAAATAATAGACAAATACTATAGAAGGGGGGGGGGGGGGGGGAGTGAATAGAGTATGACAACTTTTCGCAAATGCTGAAACTGGTAAGACCTTATCTGAAACGCAGAAACAGGTTGTTGAATCCAGTTGACAAGATCAGAAGTGATGTATTGGAGAAGAGGAAGAACGTGAAACAGAAAAGGAGCAAACAAACTGAACATTGTTTAGAATGAATGAATTGATTTGTTACAGAGGTGGGAAGGTGTATTTATAATGAACACCTAACCGACAATCCTAATTACACATAATTACATAAATGAACCCATATTATGAAAGTGTGTAAAAATGTAATTCCCACACCCCCCTCAAGCTGGAGGATGAGGATGCAGACCAAGCTTGCTCAATGTGGATGTATAAACGTGTCCTAGTAAAGCCTTGGTGAGGAGATCCGCAAGCTGAAGCTGAGTTGGAACATGTGAGATGGTGATGAGGCCTTCAAGGACTTTAGAACGAACAAAATGGCAGTCTAAGTCGATGTGTTTGGTTCGTTCGTGGAAAACCGGATTCCTTGCAATGTGAATTGCTGCGAGGTTATCACATTTCAAAGGAATGGGAAGAATATCAGACACACCAAGCTCACTGAACAGCCTTGACAGCCATGCCAATTCAGAAGTGACCCTTCTCATGCTACGGTATTCAGCTTCTGCAGATGACAAGCTTACCACCGATTGCTTTTTGGATTTCCATGAAATGGGACAGCCACCAAAAGAAATGTAATATCCAAAAACTGAACGCCTTGTGTGGTGACAGGATGCCCAATCTGAGTCACAAAATGCCAAGAGCTTGTAGTCTGATGATGAATTGAAATGTAAACCCAAATCTGACTTGGCTTTGAGATAGCGAAGAGTGTGTATAGCAGCTTGAAAATGCTCCACAGATGGCCTTTGCATGCATTGGCTCAGGTGTTGTACACTGAAGGATATGTCTGGTCTTGTATTGGTGAGAAAGTTAAGTTTTCCAACTAACTTTCTATACTATGAAGCATCTGCAAGAGTAGAAGAATCTGTAGAAGGTTGTAATGAGATGCGTGTGTCCAAAGGAGTTGATGCTGGAAGCAAATCAGAGCCTCCAAACTCTTGTAGTAGCTCGAATAAGAACTTCCTCTGTGTCATCAGCAAACCAGTGGGAGTCTTGATGAATTCCATTCCTAGAAAGTAGTGTAATGATCCCAGGTCTTTTATTTTGAATTTGTCATCCAACTCCAATTTTAGCCTTTTGATTTCAGCATCATCATTCCCTGTAAGCAGAATATCGTCTACATATACAGCTGCAAAGACTTGAGAAGTTTGTGAGCACTTACTAAATAAAGAGTAATCATTTTTAGATGATTTATAACCTTGATCATGCAAAAAAGAAGATAGTTTGGCATACCACTGCCTTGAGGCTTGTTTTAAGCCATATAATGATTTATTTAACTTGCAAACCATAGATTTATCATGAACGTGTAAACCTTTAGGTGGCCTCATAAACACATCTTCATCTAAATCTCCATGAAGGAAAGCATTGTTAACATCTAATTGAGAGATGTTCCAATGCTTTTTAACAGCCATAGCAATTAGAGCACGAATTGTAGTATGTTTAACAACTGGAGAAAAAGTTTCAGTATAATCAATACCTTCTTTTTGCGTACAACCTTTGATAACTAACCTTGCTTTGCACCTTTCAACTGTGCCATCAGCTCTAAGCTTGATTTTATAAACCCACTTGCTCGATATTGGTTTCTTGCCTTTAGGAAGCTTTGTTAATGTCCAAGTGTTGTTTAAGTGTAGGGCCTGAAACTCTTTGTCCATGGCTTCCTTCCATGAAGGGTGCAATACTGCTTCTTCATAGGTAGTTGGCTCCACCAGTGTTGGCAAACTTTGGATGAATTTTTGATCATCCATACTTAGGATAGAAAAAGCAACAGATTGACCACCAGGTTGAGATGTTAAAGTGGTCATAGTGTTAGCACACACAGATGAGACATGATCAATGTTGAGCACAGAATTGCATATATAATCATTTAGATAAGCAGGAGAAGCATGTTGCCTAGTAGATCTTCTAACAGTAGGAGCATTTGTAGTGTGAGATCTGACATTAGTAGAAGTATCTGAACCGACAAAACCAGTATCCATGACAGCCTTTGGTAAGAAAACATTTTCAGAATGCAAAACAGATTTGAAAGATTTATAAGGAAATATAGTTTCATGAAATTTGACATGCCTGGATACAATAATTTTGTTGGACTGTAAAGAAAGCATCTTGTAATCTTTTGATCCAAAGGGATATCCAATAAATACACAAGGAATAGCTCTTGGTGAAAATTTATTTCTCCCATGAGCTACTGTTGAAGCATATCCAAGACATCCAAAAGATCTGAGATGATCGTAACTAGGTACTTTATTGAACAATAACTTAAATGGTGTCTCCCCATGTAGAATTTTTGAGGGAAACCTATTTATTAAGTATGTTGCTGTTAAAACACAATCTCCCCAATACTGAATTGGAAGTTGTGATTGAAACAACAATGCCCTTGCTGTCTCAAGCAAGTGCTTGTGTTTCCTTTCGACAACCCCATTTTGTTGTGGAGTGTGTGGACAAGATGTATGATGTATATATAATGCCTTTGCTTTTAAAAAAATTAGAAGATTCATGACTAGAACCAAGCTCAAAGGCATTATCAGTCCGGATCACCTTGGGCACAACATGAAACTGAGTTTCTGTCATAAGAACAAAAGCTTTAATCAAAGACAAAGCATTGCTCTTAGATGTCATGAGTTGTGTCCATGTTGATCTGGAAAAATCATCTACAATTGTCAAAAAATACCTATATCCATTGTGTGTAGGGGTGTGGTAAGGACCCCAAACATCAATACGAATTAGATCAAAAGGTTTAGAAGATGAAATAATACTTTTAGGAAATGGTAACTTGTGCTGTCTGGACTTATGACAAACATCACAAATTAGACCATCCATGTCAGTGGGAGAAACATTATGAACAGAAGTAAGCTTCAAAATTTTATTGAATGGTAAATATCCAAGCCTGGAATGCCAAAGTACAAGAGATTGCACATTACAAGAAGAAATTGCAGGTAAAACAGAACTTGCTTCAGAAACAACATCAAGAGAATTACAGTTTGAAACAGTAGATGAGTTCTGAACATTGCTAGACAACAAAGAAAAATCAGAAACATGAAAAACAGGAGCATTATCAGCTATATCTTTGGTGTGCAGATAAAGTCCATTTACTTCTTTACCAAGCACCAGTGGCCTCCTCATGGAAGGGCCCTGCAAAACACATATTGAATCAGTAAAGAATGCATATCACTTGTTATGCTTGCATAGTTTACTTATGGATAGGAGATTATATTTAAATTGAGGAACAAATAAAACATTGTGTAAAGTTAACAAAGAATCAAGCACAACAGTGCCATATGTATTGACAGGAAGTAGAGATTTATTTGGAAGAGCTATATGAAAAGGTTTAGAAAGTAACATCATACTACTGAACAAAGATAGATCATAAGACATATGATCAGTTGCGCCGGTATCAATTATCCATGTATTTCTATCAGTCTTAATATCTTTGTCCAGAATTGAACAAGAAAAACGAAATGGAGAATTAATGATACCTGCCATATTGCAAACTCCAACCTCAGAACCCGAAGAAACATTTGGCAAGGCCATGAGTTGAGAACACTGATCAGCAGTCAGTCCTGGTATTGTAGGGATGCCAGAAGCAGATGGAACACCATTTGCAGCATCTTGATTAGCCTCCACATTAGCAGAAAAACGTCTGTCTTGAGGCTTTGAACCAGGGAAACCATGCAATTTGTAACACTTAGCAATAACATGATCGGTCTTTTTGAAATAATTGCAGACCATGGTCTTCTTGTCATCTTGCTTAGAACCTTGAGACTTAGACACAACATTTGAGCTTGAACCAACATTGAAAGAGGCTGACTCAGTAGAGATAGGAGGGACTGAAGAAATCTGACGCTGCTTCTCTTCTTGAATGAGAAGAGAGTATGCATTAGCAAGATTAGGCGTGGGAGACAGCATCAAAATATTGCCCCTAATCTGAGAGTAGGATTCATTTAATCCCATCAAAAAACCAACGAGACGCTGATCTTCTTCATACTTGCGAAGAACCTGAGCAGCAACACATGTGCAAGGAGGCAAACCTTGCAAACTAAACAATTCGTCCCATAAACGCTTATTGCGAGTGAAATAAGCGGCAATCCCATCGGAACCTTGAGCGATAGTGCAAATATCCTTCTTGATAGAAAAAATTTGAGCAAAATTAGAAAGACCATACCGATTGCAAAGATCTGTCCAAATTTCCGAAGCCAAATCGCTATACAGAATCGATTCTGCAATCTCCTTCCCAAGCGAGTTCAAGATCCATGAGATGCACATGTCATTAGCTCGCTGCCACTGGCGAAATTGAGGATCGGTATCCGCAGGCTTATGAATAGAGCCATCTACGAACCCAATTTTGTTCTTTGCGGACAAAGCGATCAACATCGATCGCTTCCAACCCCCAAATCCGGTGTCGTCAAACGATTTCGACACAAGAACAGCTCCAGGGTTGTCAGAGGGATGGAGATAGAACGGGTGAGAAGCATCAACTGCGACGACCTCCATGATAGAGAATCAAGAACGACAATCGTAGAATACGCGTGAATTGAAAGAAATTCGTCGAATCAATCGACATAGAGCTAGCGAAATCAAATGAAGAACTAGCGAATTAAGAGAAATTGAGAGAAGCGGAAGCAAAGAAAAACCAGATTCATGAAAAATCTGATACCATGTTGAATCCAGTTGACAAGATCAGAAGTGATGTATTGGAGAAGAGGAAGAACGTGAAACAGAAAAGGAGCAAACAAACTGAACATTGTTTAGAATGAATGAATTGATTTGTTACAGAGGTGAGAAGGTGTATTTATAATGAACACCTAACCGACAATCCTAATTACACATAATTACATAAATGAACCCATATTATGAAAGTGTGTAAAAATATAATTCCCACACAGGTTAAGATAAGAAATAACGAATAATAAGCAAGGCAAACGTAAACAATAAAGATAAAGCGCGCGCAGAAAGCAAAGGACACGCGAATTGTTAACAAGCTAGGTTCGGCACAACCTTGCCTACGTCCCCGCCTAGGGTTATCCAACCCGTAGGATTCAACACAACTAGCTTTATTTCACTTTATCTTATGAGCCCTAGATACAACCTCTAAAAGACCTTCCCTCTTCTAGACTAACTTCCTATCTAGCAACCCAAGCACACTAGTGAAACAAAGCTCTATGGATACCGGAGTATCCTATACGTTTGGGTAAAGAACCCTTAGTATAACCTAAATGAATTGTACGATAAAGCTCAATGTAAACCTCCCAAACTCTCAAAGAAATAAAACGCTTAAGCAAGGAGTGATGTGAGATCGGTGTTGTAGGAGATAAAGGATTGCAGGAGAACTTGTATGCGCAGGGGGTGAAGCTTGTATCGACTGCTATCCTCTTCGTCTCCTTATAAAGGCCGTCCATCCAATTTGAATGTTTGAACTTTGGACGCCTGATTTGTTGTTAAGAGGCGTTGCTAAAGATACGAGGAGAAGCTTCAACGTTTGAAAAATAATTCCAGAAGCTACGCTTGGGATATGACTTGAATTGAAACGTTGAAAGAGCTAAAGAAATCCCTGGAAAATCTCAACAATCAAACTAACATATATATTTGGTTAGAAGGATAAATCTTAAAATAATTGATCCAAATCTACATGTCCAAGATTTCAAAACTGGCCCAATAACATATTGGTCCAAGTAATGTCGAATATATAAGCCCATTAAAATAGGCCCATTAAAACCGAGCTCATGTAAAACTTGAGACAATGTTGGTAAGGCCTTATCTCTGACGGTAAGGTCTTGAAACTGTTTTGGTATTGATGGTTTGTTTTGAAACGTTGAAGGCAACCAAAGATTGGTTCAATCAACAACCTTTTGAATTTGAAGATTGCTCCACAAGATCTTCAAAGAAGCTTTTAGAAAGTCAACCTCAAATCTCCAATAACCAAATCAAATCCTGCACAAAATCTCCACCAACTAATTAAATATAAATCCCAATAAATAATCTAATTGATATTTGTATAAAATATATACTACATTTCTTTGTTTTCCATCATACTAACAAAAACATATAATATAACATCAAGATAGAGTCAACACAAATTATCCAGGTCGTTTTTCATTCAACCTTCAAATCTCAAGTGTTCGAGTCCGAGGCATCACATGCAATATGATTTATGAGCAACCAACAATGCCACCCTCGGTTTGCATGCAAGCCGTCTAAGCCGCGAGTCTAGATCTGGAGAAACAATTATATTTTAATTTTCTGGACATTTTAAATTTTAAATTTCTGTAATTGTAATCTTAGATAATTTTTCTTTTTTTTTTGACCGGCGACCCTCTGCGCAGGGTCTTCCAAGCCATTTGTTGATGGGTTCAAGATCGCTTTGTCGATCTACTTCTTGCCCACTGTCAAAAAAAATGGCAACGTACACGTCCCCTCATCTGACTCTAATATCACAAGCAACACATAAACACAATAGAGTTCCATCTAAAAACCAATTGGACAGACAATAAGGTAAGGAGTAACCCGCCAAGCTATGTTGTTCAAGACATCTGAATGTTTTCAAGTGGAACAACCCATATTTCAATAAATAGTACACTCATGAATCAATCTAACAACAATCTCTCTCTCTCTCTCATGTGTCTCTTTAATTCGTCTTCGTGATTGATCTAGTTCCAGCAGCAATCATCGATCTCAGTCCTTGTAGAGAGATAGAATTGATGTAAAGTCCTCCTTGAGGGTTTCATTCATTAGACAATGATATATATATGTTACAAGGTATTGGACCTTTGGGCTCACTATACAATATGATACCTATGTAATCTATCCGTCCTAATTCTGCACGCATAAGAATCAACATAGTATCAGTTTGGAGCCATAAATCCTAGATATATTGGGTACGAGCTCTGCTTGCATCGATCACTATTACCATTTGTACTATGTTTTATATGCTTGCTTGCTTGACGAACAAATTTGCAGTAATTCAAAGAGATAAATGGTTATCGAAGGTTTTATTGATGGTCAAGAACAACCTTGTCTTCATAATATAGGTGTTAATGTTATCGTTGGAAATTTTAATGTTATCATTAGCAATTTGTTCACTTGAACGTACAGTTGACCATTTTATGTGATTCGGGAGTCCCCAAAGGACCCAAATCCGAGAGTAGGAGTACAACTGATCAGCCAGTATGCTTGGTCGAGGTACATATATGAACTGGTCCACTTGAACCAGTCACATTACACATATCATGCACTTGTCCTCTAAGGAGCCATGTACGCTCTTGTAGAGATATGCGAGGCGCTAGCTAGGGTTTCTTGGTTTTCTCTTGGAGCGGAGGCTTAATCCTAGGGTGAGCAACAGTACGTACACAGAGCGAGCTGATGTGAGTCGATCAATTTATATACATGGAGCACAAGGGTAACCCTAAGTCGAAACACGTACAGTGTCCCAACTTACAGTTTCTTGGGAGCTTCGATCAACTTCAACTCGCGGCAAAGCACAACTCCCAAGCAAGGCCGGACCTGAGGGGAGGCTTAACTGGCCTCCGCCTCGGGCCCAAAACTTAAAGGCTAGGGGTCCATTTTTTTTTTTTTTAAGTATATGAATTTTTTTATAAGTGAGTTTAACTAAAGCCATTATAGTGTATTGGTAAAATAATCTCATTCTTTCCGACTAGTCCATGATTCAATTCTCTTTGTAACTCATTAATTTGGTTGCATTTTTCCTTCAAAATTTCATAAAATAATGACTAAAAATCACCAATAAAATAGAAATTATCCATTATGATTATGAAAAATAAACAAAATTTTATTAATATTATATTTCCTTTTATCTTTTACAACTTCATATTTTAAATAAAAAAATTAGATTTTCACAAACCCTTTCTAAAAAAATAATTGACCAAAATCACGAATAAATTTTTTTTTTAAAACCACCCATATTGAGTTTTTTTTTATATAAAAATAGCTAAATAAAATAAAATAAATGAACGAAATGATAAAGAAAATTCTCAAAAAAAAAAGCAGAGGGCCTCATTTTTATGTCCGGCCTCGGGCATTTCAAATCTCAGGTCCGGCCCTGCTCCCAAGCATGAGAAGACCGAGCCCAACTCAGCTAAACCAACCCAATTAACATTACAACCATACACTCATAAATTAGGGTTTACAAAATATAAGCATAAGAAATAATAACGGTTGAGAGATGTAAAGAGAACAAAGATCCTCACATCGAAAATATATGAAAGAACAATCTTAATATATATAAGCTGCTAGTGGACTACTCTCCCTATTGCTAATTGATTTTAGGATGAACCCTACTCGACTTATGTTCTTGATTGTCAATCTCAGTTGTGATTCTGCGCGCGCATAGCAATCAACGTACAACTCGATCACATCTTGTAGAGTTACGTACATATTTGGTCGATCATAGAAACAAACATAAGTTGTAAAACCAAACAAATTAAAAACAAGCGAAGATGAAAAACGTACTAAGACCCTAATAAATAAAAAAAACCAGACGTGGATAGTGATAACGGAAAACCAAATATAATTAACGAAGCAACAAAGACAACCGAGGGTTTCGATCCATCGGGTTCATGTCGAGTACGTGCCAGGCTTGCGGTATCGATCCCTATAATAACATCGAACTAAAGCAGATTTGAACTGAATAAAAAGAAAACATTATACTAATGTCCGGCCTCGTTCACAGTCACCGATTGGTCTTGCGGTTTGGAAGGATACCCGAACCAATTCCTATTAGGGATCGACACCGCAAGCCCGACGCTCGACACGAAGCCGACGGCCGTGGGCAGCACCTTGAGCAACACCTTCTGCGACTCCAGCGAGGGGAAGAAGCAATCAACCGCGTTCCTATCGAACATCACCACCATCGCGAACACTACCGCCGAAAGAAAGGCGTGCACAAAGTCTCCGGAATTGAGCTTGTAGTCGGCCACCTTGGAGAGGATGGCCTCGTCGGTGGGGACGGGCCAGAGGCCCTTGCGGGTGACGAAGGCGTAGTGGGTCTTATTATCGGCACCAGTGTAGCTATCGGTGAAGGTGACGACGATGCAGAAGAGGCCGCTGAGGCCGATGAGGACGGAGCTGACGATCTTGTTGGCGGTGTGGCAGTGGCCGTTGTTGGTGGCGATGGGGCTTATCAGCTGGTAGAGGAAGACTGTCCCCGTCGGGAGGAGCTTTATTAGGTTTCCTATCCTTCCAGACAAGGTTGCGTTCTGCGTTTGGGTTGCAGCCATCTCGACACCTTCTTATATATATGTACGTCCTGCAGTATTTCTATCAATCGATCAATTTCTAACATATATGTATGAACCTTAGAATCAATAATAATCGTCGGAAAGATGACGTCGTGATCAGAATTTCTTACGATTTCCGACCGGTTTGTACGATGGTGGTAGTCCGTCGTGGAGTGGCCTGGACTCTGGACTCCCTTCGATGCCAATGTAAGGTTATGAAAGGGTCGAAAATTAATTAGGTAAGCTAGTGTATTTATAAAAGCATCGATCTTAAAAATGAACTAGCCCCAATTTTGGGGGGAGGTATTAACTCATCTAGTTGATTTTCAAATTTTTTGATGTATATGTGCACCATGGGCTAGTGAGTTCCATCTTAAAACCAATTGAAAATGACCTAACACATAAGCCGAGTGAGTTCCATCTTAAAACCAATTGACAATATAAGGAGTAACCCACCGACTCATATACTAAGACTTGTTAGGTTCAACTTTCGATGTGAGACTCTTTTGGTCTCATTCAGATATCTGAACAATGAATACCGAACAGTACCCAGTGGCCTAGTGGTGTGGAGTAAGGGGCGACACAAACTGGTTTACAACATATTTTAGTATATGTTCTGGTTTACAATACATGAGAAAGAAAAATAATATATAAAATTTCGTTTTTGGATATAAAACGTTAACTATTCCATAAATTAAATTATGTGTAACTTTGAACATGAGATATGGCGTATGGATATATATAATGTCAATGTTGAATGAAAGCGTGGAAAAGTCATTAATTAATTAGGCAGGGATTGGCAAGTTACAAACTTTTAGGAATATTTCTTAATTCGAATTGAAGTATATTTAATTAATTAGGACGTAGTGTATTTATAAAATTACGTATAGTTGATTCATTTAAGAACTAACTGCCAATTAAATTTATGAATGTTTCTTCCAAGTGTATTTAATTAATAGTCAATCGGCATTATTTTCCATAGTACAATTTGTGGATACACAATATATATATATGATGGTACATATATTTCAGAGTAATAATCACATTGTTGTTGTTGAAAATTTTGCTGTGTAAGTTTGGACACAAGAAGATGTATGCATAGGATGATTGGTATAACAAGAGCTTAGCAAGAGAGCTGAGTCAGTGTTGAGTGGTGACAACGACTTTAAACATTTAATTAGCGAGAGGCTTTGCATTTTTAACTCCTCCTTGCTTGCCATAAAACATATTTAAGTTCCAATTAGATCAAAGTTTATTTTCGATGATCGTATTAATTTCCATCCATCCGGGAGTCCACTATATTAATTTTTTAAAATTCAAAATATATTTTAATTTGTAGGCAGATCAGGAAGAAAGTTGTATCGTCGCATCATATATATGTCTGAGGTGACGGTTGAACTTCACTGAAACGACGATCATATCCATTTCCGTCGCTTAAAACAAGGTTGAGGCCACAAATTACGTTAATTCCGTCACCTTAAAGTACACGAGCGATCAACTTGCTTTTTTTTTTTTTAGGAAATTCCGTTTGGTGCCCCTGAGTTTTTGACAATTCTGGTTGGTGCCCCACACTTTTTTTTTGTCCGAATGGTACCCCTGAGTTTTGTCAAAAGTCCGGCCCATGCCCAAAACTCATAGTTTCTTCCTTTTTAATGAATAAAACCACCCTTTATTTTTATTTTTTCATAAATATGCCCATTTACTTTAAACATTGAACAAAACTACTTATTATTTAACTAAATTCAACACAAAATTGACAAAACCACCTTTATTTTTTAAAATGAACAAAATCACACATTATTGCCAAAGTTTTAGCAAAAAATACCCATTCTTTCCAAAAACAAAAATTTGAAGAAAATCAACCATTGTTTTTAACATTAAACAAAAGATCCGTTATATATTTTTCGTATTTTGTAAAAAATAAATCTCATTATTTGTCAAACATTGCATGTACATAATAGGGGTGGGCACAAATCCCGCAAATCTCGAGCCCGTCCTGATGTCGGTGGGATTTGAAAAAAAAAATAGTGAATCCTGTTCCGATCCCGTCCCGCAAAAATTTTACCGGACGGGACGCCGGACGAGGATTCCTCATCCCGCAAATCTCGTCCTGTCCCGCATATATTTATTATATTATATTATATTTAATACATATTATATAAGTTTAATATATATTATATACACTGTAATACACTTTTACAGTGTATATATACACTGTTTTTTTTGTTGTAAGGAAGGTGTATATATATACTGTATATATACACTGTAAAACGTGTGTGTGTAAAAGTGTTGATCAATTTTTACATTGAACACTTACAGTGGTATATATATTTTGTATACATTGTTGATCAATTTTTATTTTATATGTATTGTGTGTAATTACATGTATAATGTGTTCAATGTATATATATAAGAAAAAACGTAAAATTATATAAAAAAAATTACATAAATTTATATATGTTATGCCTTTAAAAACCGAAAAATATATAAGAATTTTAGAATTTTTTATAATGTTTTTGCAAATAATGAGTGTTTTTCGTTTTTGCAAAGTATAGAAAAATAATAGATCTTTTGTACAATTTTAAAAATCATAGTGATTTTGTTCTATTTTTTTTTAAACAAGAGTGATTTTGGAATAAAATTTTTGGAAATAATATGTGATTTTGTAAAATTTTAAAAAACAAAGTTGATTTTGTCACTTTTGTGTTGAATTTTGTTAAATAATAAGTAGTTTTGTTCAATGTTAAAAGTAAATTGGCAAATTTATGAAAAAATAAAAATAAAGGGTGTTTTTATTCATTAAAAAAGAAGAAACTATGAGTTTTGGGCATGGGTCGGACTTTTGACAAAACTCAGGGGTACCATCCGGACAAAAAAAAAGTGTGGGACACCAACCGGAATTGTCAAAAACTCGGAGGCACCAAACGGAATTTTCCTTTTTTTTTTGGGTAGCTTAATATTGGGGCCACGTAATCATTTTCGTCACTTAATGTGAATAGAAGCGACAAATATAGAGCAATGTTGATTGCCTTGGTCAAATATTGAATAATGAAAAACATAAGCGCCCTATCTTTTCTACTAAATTTTTTGCCAAATTTTAAATTAAGGCGCCCATGGCTTTGACTTTTCGTCGCTTGAATGGTTAATTATAAAACATGAACCAAACCCTAATCCAACTCCAACCCAATCACCCTTGAGTACTCTTTCCCTTGCTGCCGCTTAGAGGTGGCAATCAGACGGGTCATTTTGAGTTCATATTTAGGTCATTCGGATTTTAAGTCATACGATTCAGATTCCAATTGTCTTGTAGTTTGGTTATTTTGAGTTTATCGGACGAGTCATTTTGGATTCGGATTTAGGTCATTAAGATTTTAAGTCATACAGTTCGGGTTCCAATTGTCATGTGGTTTGGTTATTTTGAGTTTAGATTGTCTCATATTTTGGTTGTTTTGAGATTTTAATATTATTTTAACACTCATGTTTTACAATTCAACTAGAATGTATCTTAAAGTTAGGGCTACTTTGGGTTTCTGTTATAACGAGTTCGAGTCTTATTGAGTTTCGGTTGAATCAGGTTTGGTTAATTCGGATTTGGGTTAGTTTCGAGTATCAGTTGTTCGAGTGTCAGGTAAAAAAGAGGTCGTATCGGGTGGGTTTTGGGGTGATATATTATACTTCACTAAGTTTTTGCATTGGGTATTCGGAGCAATCGATTTTGGGCAGGTCGCACATCAGATTTTTCGAGTTTAGGTAATATATATTTTACCAGCTCTACCGTCGCTCCACATATTTGCTTAGAGCTATCCTCATTCTCATTCCTCAACCCCCAAATTCACACAATCCTCAGCTTCCTCAACATCGCTCAACTCTCTCCGATGCTTGAACATATACTTGTTTTGCGTGCCTGTTTATTTTTGATCGTATATGTGGATTAATCACAAGTTCGAGATGGCGGTTGTCTTCATGGGGAAGCATCCCTCACCTTCCTCAAAACCCTAGGCCACACTCCTTCTGCTACATCTCCTCTGATCACTTCTACTCTCCCTCCCTTTCCGATCTATTCGTCATCTCCCCCTCCGGCCCTCCCATTCCTTTTGTTTCTCCCTTTTCCTGACGGATCCCATTTAAAAGCCCCCACAATACCTCTCCATAGCATCTCTGGCGCCTTCATCAACACCAACTAGCTCCCCAAACTTTGCTCAAAGTTTTCACCTTCCCTCGGTGCATGGCCAAACCCTAATCCTGGGGGTTTTGAATTGAAGGTAAACACCTAACTCCAATCCGATTCCTAATTTGGAGAACGAAAAGGAAAAAAGTTAGAGGTTACATCTCATCTTGTTTGAGTTAAATAATTTCTAATTGAAATGTCTCATATATCCATAATCCATAATCCATACATCTAACACATAAATCCAACGGGGTTCCATCTCAAAACCAATTGGCAATAAGAGGAGTAGCCTTTCAACCTTATATGTTGTTCAAGTATTCTCTATATAACCGATGTGGGACAACCACATTTCAACACGCCCCCTCAAGTGCAGCGACATTTTTAGCCAACAAGTTGCACTTGCCACATGCGCTTAAATGAGAACCAATGCCCACGACATGTCAACAAGGCGAGCAATCCCACTAATCCGAAGCCCAGACCGCAACTAGCCGAACCCGACTTTGATACCATGTAGAAACTGTGTAATTGAGATGAACAAGAAATGAAGGAGGAGAGGGAAGATGGAAGAGGATGAAGGAAGAAGAAGTTGTCATTGATGAACTGAACTGGTGAGTTTGTTACAACCGAGCTCGACAGTATATATAACAAATCACTAAGCGGGAAACTAAAATGTGGAAATTACACAATGTGGAACAAATTAATAAAACCTTCACATAACTCCCACAACATCCTTGTAAATTTTAGAAAAGATTGAATTTATACTACATGGAATTGCTTCAACTGCTTCCGTGAGTTTAATGTACGTGGTTGAGTGTTGTTTAAGATTTAGGGTACGTATTTCTGATTGATTGAACTGGCGAGATTAATAGTAATACATTTCTTGTTTGAATGTTAATGGTTATGGATTTTCTAATATATACCTTGGGGCTGGCGTAAGTTAAGAAACCAATCGAAAAATATTTTTTAAAATTAAATTATTTTAGCTTTTTTTAATATATTATTTTTCTGGAGATGCTTCTATGTTTACTAAGAAAATTTTCTACAATTAAGTTTTTTTTTGAAATTGATCGATACCGATATTTTTTTTTTAATTTCCATGAATAACAATATAGATTTATGGGATAGATTTCCATGCATGCCATCAGTGGAGATCGTTGCACTATAGCTCAGGGGCGGTCCCAAGGTATGGCGCGCGTAGGCGGCCGCCACATTCTTTGGCCAAATCCTAAAACCTAACAATTCATTTGGAGATTTCCCTTTGTATCCAAATTCACCATTTAAACTAAGTAATTCGGCTTTAAATCACTGATATTCGACAAAAAAATAAAAATAGAAGTACGTCCAACACATACCTGCTAGCTGGATTCATCAGTAGAGAAATAAAAAACTCCATGGCTGGAGCTTGAAGAAGAGACGAAGAGAACTGAGAAAGTGTTTTTCTGAATAACCCGATCAGTTGGGTTATAACTTCAGCCTTTTATAACAGGATTTGTTATTTACACCCTCAAATTTTACTATTTACACCCAAAATTCAATTTTTTGTTTTTTTTAAATAAACCCTACACCTCTTGAGTCATAGGTGTGTGACTCAAGAGGCGCAACTATTTTTTTCTATATATATATACCCTGTCCCTCTCGAGTTACACGTCTATGACTCAGGAGGCGTAAAGTTTATTTTTTTAAAAAAAAAACTTAAATTTTTGGGTGTAAATACTAAATAGTAAGTTTTTGGGGTGTAAATAGCCTCAACAAACTCAGGCCCAATTTGTATACCTATAACAAACAAAAATAAGTGGGAAAATAAAACCATGTATGCTTCTTCTAAACCGAGCTCAGCAATAAATAGCATGTATACGTAGGACTGCCATATCAAAGTTCATTGTTAATTAGGGTTTCCACTCAATATGTTATATGTGTATATATACTCTAAAAAGCAAGTGTAAAAAAGAATAATTGATTTACCTATGGGGAACATGTAGCTATGACTTGTGAGTTTAATTTTTTGAGCAACCTAGTGCGTTTAAATCTCTGTTTAATTAAATAATTAATTAAGTACAGGAGCTAGTGATGAAATTTCGCCCCACCTTTCAGAGACTTCTGCTGCCGCAACTGCTAAAGCTAGTCCGTCCCCTTAATTTACAAACTACATGCTCAAAAAATAGGATATAAAAAATAACTAAAAGAAAAAAAATATAAGCCAAAAAATTTAAAATAATATGTGTAGCAGAAAATGCATTTATAGAGTATATACATATATATTATACTTTTTAGTATAGGCTATATAGCATATTTTTATACATTATTGTGCCGCCTCGTTCAGACCGTGTTAGAAAGATTCACATATTGGTCTTGCGCTTTGGAAGGGTATCCGAACCAATTCCTACTAGGGAACGACACCGCAAGCCCGACGCTCGACACGAAGCCGACGGCCGTGGGCAGCAGCTTCAGCAACAGCCTCTTCGACTCCAGCGACGGGAAGAAGCAATCAACCGAGTTCCTATCGAAGAGCACCACCATCGCGAACACAACCGTCGAAAGAAAGGCGTGCGCCCCGTCTCCCCACCTCAGCCTGTAGCTGGCCATTGTGGAGCGTATGGCCTCGTCGTCGGGGGCGGGCCAGAGGCCCTTGCGGGTGACGAAGGCGTAGTGGGTCTTATGATCCGCGCCAGTGTAGCTGTCGGTGAAGGTGACGACGACGCAGAAGAGGCCGCTGAGGGCGATGAGGATGGAGCTGGCGATCTTGTTGGCGGTGTGGCAATGGCCATTGTTGGTGGCGACGGGGCTGATGAGCTGGTAGAAGAAGACTGTCCCCGTCGGGAGGAGCTTTATTAGGTTTCCGACGCCTCCCACGAAGGTTACTCTCTGATTTGAGGCCGCGTTTGCAGCCATCTTTTCTTATTCCTGCAATAATATATATATCGATTTTTTTAACAATTAATTTCTAACATATCTATATGGATATAAATTGATCATATGAACCTTAGAAGGTTGGCCGGAAACTTGTCGTCGGTCAGAATTTCTTACGATTGGCGGTTTTGTTCCGTCCTCGACTTGCCTTTTGATGCCAATGCTAATTAATATTGAATAAAAGTGTTGAAAATGGTTTAGAAAGGGCTTTACATTCATTTAGGAACTTAGCGAAATTTTAGGAATTTGTCCTCGAGATATATATTATATTTAATTAAATATACCGATTTTATGAATTCACATACCCTTCCAATATACTCTTTATTAAAACATGTGATTAACTATTTATGCAAGTTTTTTTTAAAATGATATATAAAAGCTATACGAAATTATAAAAAAATTATTTTTATAAATTTATGGTTAATCGAATTTTAATTTACGGATGAAAACAAGTAATAAAATTTTATGTATAGGTTTTTTTTGTTGAAAATGTGTCAACGTGTAAAAGAAACTTCAAAATAAGATAACAAAATAAATGACATAAAATACTACTCACTCTGTCTCGAAAAACAAATCGTTTTAGCATTATGCACTAGTTTTAATAAAACACTCACACATCAATCAACATCATTATTCTACTAACTTTTTTCACTAATTTTATTGTTTTTAAATACCCACTATATTTTTTAACCAATCAAAATCTTTTAAAAAGTCAACAACGCAAAAACTCACACAAATCATTACTATCCCCTACCTAGAAAACCTAAAACGACATGTATTTTGATACAACTACACTACTCTAAAACGACTTGTTTTTCGAGACGGAGGGAGTAAAATATACGGTATAACATAAGATAAACTTTCCTCTAATGTCTACTTCGATACATCTCTATATTCGAAAACAAATGGAATTATATCAAATGAAATAAAACAAACATAATGGAATTAAAAATTGAATTAAATAAAAAATAAATGCAATTAGATCAATGGGTCATAATATAGATTATTTATAAAAGGATATTATATTCATTTAAGAACTTATCAATTTTAGGAATATTTCCTTGAAGTTTATTTAATTAGATAGAACTTTGCTTTCGATAGTGAATGAAAGCGTCAAAAATTAATTAGATATGGCTTAATAACATTCATTCAAGAGCTTAATTACCGATTTCAGGAATATGTCCTCAAAGTATATTTGATAGGCATATATTTGATTTTTTAGGGCTGAACCGATAGGCATACACGGAGTATATATTTGATAGGACGATGGATTAGTTATAATTAAAAATTTAAAATTCATAATATTTTGGATTAAAAGTGGATACTTGGTATTATTTTGAGTTATTTTACAAGTTACAACACACCTTGAATTGGTAAATAAAGAGCGGCCATTTCGGGGTTCGAACCGGGGACCTATGACTATTATCCACAAGTCCTTTCCGGTGAGCCATTCCGGAACGATTAAAACTTTGGTAGGGTAAACTTTTTATAGTGACTGGTCCCACCGCTTCGCGGCCCCATACCCCAGAAACCCCTTGCGGGATTTTTTGAGGAGACTCAGTACCACTTTCGCAAAGTGCGATCTGCGGTCGCAACCTCACCTACCTGCACACGGACCACTTCACCACTTCGGCTTGGCCCTACGGATTAGTATACACCGCTTGGCCGTACGCGCTTGTGGGAATTAATATGGTCCAAATGCACCAAGTGGGATTTGAACTCGAGACCTCTCCTTTGGGATACCTCACTCATACCGCTAGAGCAAGAGATCATTGGTAAAAACTTTGGTAGGGTAAACTTTTTATAGTGACTGGTCCCACCGCTTCGCGGCCCCATACCCCAGAAACCCTTTGCGGGATTTTTTGAGGAGACTCAGTACCACTTTCGCAAAGTGCGATCTGCGGTCGCAACCTCACCTACCTGCACAAGTTACAACACACCATCTTTACATCGAATCCCCAGTAAAGGACTCCAAAGTGTTTCCTTAAAGAAGCTCCATCAATGTTCAGCTAATTTGCCCAATCTACTGAATGAAGGGTGTGTCCACGTTAATGTTTGAGGAGTAGCCTGTGTGGCCGTTTGCATGCCGGAACGTTTGCTCCGCTATACGCTTTAACCAGACGTGGAGGACAAAGTGGGCAACGATCAAGGGCCGAATCTTGAAATGGGCCCAGCCCATATTTGTTCTTTTATGAAATACTGGGCTAAAAAAAAAATCTACTGCCAGTCAGATTTTTTTTTTTTTTTTTTTTTTTTTTTTTTTTTACAGTAGGCAAGTAGGCAAGAAGTAGATCAACTAAACGATCTTGAAGCCATCAAAAGATGGCTTGATGAACCCTACGCAGAGGGTCGCCAGTAAAAAAAAAATTTTACTTAAAACTAAAATTACAATAAGATAAATTTAAATTTAAAAAAAACATTAAAATTAATGATCACTGGTTGCATCCCGGTGAGTAAAAGTTGACGCTGGCCTAGTTGGAGGCGGTGATTTTTGCAAATCGGATTATGTTGCCCAACAAAACATTGTTTCTTCATATCTGAGCTGGTGGCTTAGAGAGGGACGATGGCTGATCTTCCGACTAAGCTTGATGGACTGCCACTTGTGAACAAAAACACTTGTGAACAAAAATTCTTCTAACTCTAACTGTTGATGTCGTTGTGGGTTTAATTGAAAAGCATCGGTCCACAAGAACTAGGCTTGAGAGACCAAGTACCAAAACAGGGGCTGCGGTGTCGAATTTTTTGCCCAAATCGAGAGCCAAACTCTCAAATTGGGCCACCAAAGTACAGCAGGACTCAGAAATGTTGTTGCATGCGATATCTTGTTTGAGGATTAGAGATTTGAAGGTTTGGGGGCTAAGGTTTTGGGTTTTCGGTTACGATGGTGAAGGAGTAGCGGTGTGGGTCAAGGCCGGCTGGGAGCCAACCTGCGGAGGCGGCGATCAGCCGAACAAGTCCACATCTTGGTGGTTGGCCGGTGGAGGCGGCTAGGGTTTCAAAGGGTTTTTTTGTTTCCGGTTGGTAGGATTCGGGAGGGAGTAGCAGACATAGATCGACGACCGCAAAGGCGCCAGCATCGGAAGAGGGGGGATGAGGGTCTGGTGGAGGAGTGGGGGCGGCGCCGGGGCCGACAGCAGCGGGATTCCGGAGATGCAAGAGGAGATTTGGGTTTGATTGTTTTTTGGGGGGCGGGTAGGGTTTTTTCAGAGAGAGTTTTCACAGAGGGGAAGGTGACGGAGGCAGAGAAGAACCGGCAGCCAAGGTAGTCGACGGGGGACTCCCGGCCTTCCGGCACCGCCAAAACCCAAGCAAGGTCCCGAGAGAGATGCCATTCCGGGAACCACCTTGCGGCCGCCAGGGAGCCCGCCGAGGATGGCTACTGCCAGTCAGATTGATATGTTGAAAAATATGCTAAAAAAAAAGATATGTTGAAAAAGGGCCTAAAACATGACATTTTGCTCCAAACCACCCTTTAATTATATATTTAATTATCGAAAACTACCCCTTATATATCTTTCGTTAGCAATTCACCTATTCCATCTAAATTTCTGTTTAAGTATATACTAGTACAATCCTTGTGCCATAATTGAATATCTAATTAACTACCAATCTACCATAACTGAATTAATATTGAATAATTGCTCAAATATTGAATAACTACTATGACTAAATAACTACTCTCTCTCTACATATATATACCAAAAAAAATTACTTACTATAAATAAATAACAATGAAGAACACAATGTATATATCTGTTATGACCCGAAGGTCGGATAGGTGAAAGCCTAAGCTTTCATGGAGGATTTGAGATGAAAAGGAGAGAGGTTGAGGTAGGAGATGAAGAAGATAGATGAAGGCCGGAGATGAAGTTCAAGGGAAGATAGAACGAGAGATGAGAGAGAGTAGGAGAGAGACTAATTGTTTGATGATTACTTTCATACTCAATTACAAGGTATAATGGTATATTTACACTCTAACTACACTAATCTTATATAACACCTAATATATATGAGACGTAGAGGGGTTCAAACTGTTATGACCCTAAAGTCGAATAGAGGGAAAGCCTAAACTTTCATGGAGGAATTGAGAAGAAAGGGAGAGGGATTGAGGTAAGAGAGGAAGAAGATTGAGGAAGGAGATGAAGTTCACACTTCAGAGGGAGAAAGAACGAGAGACGGTAGAGAGTAGGAGAAAGGTAAGTATTTTCATTATTCATTTGATAATTTCCTATTACACTTAATATGGTATTTATACTAATACTCATACCTAATTCACATACATGATACATAACAATACTTACCCTTATGAAAGCTTTGTCCCAAAGCTTATTTACAACCAGATCAACAATTGTATGACAGTACAAGTACCACCACATAGATCAACCATTCTTCATTTGCAACAGTCAAAACTACTATTGTAACATGTGTAACACCTAATGGTTGCAGCCAATAAGAACTCACTTGTACTAAATAACAAATTCAATATCTTTTTCCACAATCAGCAAAAATGTGGGAGCTTGCACCACTTCAGCCCACTACAACAGTTGTTATAACCTTTCCTAAAACAGCAAATTTTAAGTGTTGTTGGTCCAACACTTAGCAAAACAAAAGTGTGTGGTGCTACCACCCATGATCGAAGAAGAAGTGCAAGGACTCCCCAGGATTAACACGAACATCCCATCTAATCACATCACCCACCTCATGGATCAAAAAACTACCATCCTCTTTAGCAGCCCATGGTTATATATAGCTTCACCCATAAAAGCTGATGATTTCCCTAAACGGCTCATGTATTTGCTTATACCCGGATCAAATACAAAACCCACGTTGTAACCTATTTCTGAATACCCAAAGCAACCCTAAAAGGAAATAGCATAAACCCTTCTTCTATCAAAAGGCCATATGATAAAGGCTTCCTTTATGGGCTCTAAAAAGGAGGAACACTCAACATGGCTGCTTATTGATTTGTTAGAAATGCTCTGCCCAATACCGAAGCTATCTATACCGGGATAAAAAATTAGATTGCTCTTCAGCAAGATGGGTTTTTCCAAGGCTGCAGCAGTAAGAATTGATGGCTTCACCCAAAAACTAAACTCAATTGCTGTCATTCGAGCCATACTCTACTTAGTTATTTCCACAAACAACTTGTGGGGATACATAGGCCTCAAAATTTCCGAAAATTCATGACCAAACCTATCATGCTCATTCTCCAATTCCAAAAGCAACTTACTAGACTGAAGATCGACTCATCATGTCAGAATTCACAAACTTGCTATCAAGTGGACTCAAAACCATAAAAGAATTTGAGAACTCACCATTCGAGAAGGGTTAGTCACATACATCAATTGAATCAACATCTGAATTCAACATGAGAGAGAAACTCTCTCTTGTGTACCCATCTTTGTCTAACCATATGGACTAAAATCATCCCCTCAAACTATCCCCAAATCCCTACTTTTACATCTTTTCTTCTTCTAATCTTCTTTTATTTGTGTATGGTGGCCGATTTTGTTGGTTCTGGATATGTGGGTTCATCGGTTGTGGTCCTCCTTGTCCAGTTCCGGGGTCGACATCGGGTCTTCCTTCTCTCGTCAAATTGATTGGGGGCTTTTACTGGTTTGTGGG
Organism: Persicaria maculosa; assembly: GCA_963922045.1. Classification (NCBI taxonomy): domain Eukaryota; kingdom Viridiplantae; phylum Streptophyta; class Magnoliopsida; order Caryophyllales; family Polygonaceae; genus Persicaria; species Persicaria maculosa. Next base: position 68,199,520 of record OY998258.1, on the reverse strand, counting down.
TTCCGCTCCCCCCACAAGCCGTTTAGCCTCCTCGTCGACCTGGGATCTTGGTGGAGATGGTCTTGGGTCGGCTCGTCGCTTGTTGCTTCCCTCCTCTCCTTGGATATTTTAAGTCTCGCGTGTATCCTTTTGGTGTCAACCTCCCTCTTCTGCCGCGTCGGTTGGGCTGGTGTTCTCGTCGGCGCTACGCCGGTGACGGTGTGGCCCTCGCCTCCGATCTTGCTTGCCCAAGTTTGTCTTGCTTGGGCCCAAAGCATAAAACACACAAAAAAAAAGAAGTAAAATCCGGATTGAATCCGTTGTTTCCGGCGTATTACCGGGTTGCTTGGTGGTGTGATTGTGTGGTTCCAGGCTCTAGCAATTTTTTGTTGCGGTGCTTTTTCTTATTTGTCGACATGCGAGAGGTCGTGGACGTGATCGAAACCTGAAGGCTCGTTGACAAAGTCCAGATCTGAGGTTTCCACTTTGTTCCCCAGGGAGTCCCTGCGTCGCCTCTACCAACTGACGGATGAGCTGCTCCACACTGCGCATGTTCCTTCATCATTAATGCTAGTCTTCGGCTATTATTGCACCCTTTGTAATTTGGTTGTATGGCCTTGCTGTAGTCTTGTATCTTTAGCTTATTTGACGGTTTATCCGTCGCCGATTCTTTTCGGCCTCTCGACCAACCGGACATGTCCGGTGTGTCGAATTTTTACCTAATCAAAAATAAAAAAATATCTGAATTCAACGTAGGCTTGATTTCTTGGTTCCTATCTACGATTTCTTTGACCCAAGCCAGTTTTGATTCTTCATCAAGAACACTCTCCTCAACTGAACATTCTTCTTCTTTTGTCAATGCCTGAACTATGCTCCGCAGGGCTCCTTGTCCATTAATTTTTGAACCAACGCCTCCATCCTACGAAGGTTCTCTTGGATTCTCATAAGCCGTTCCCAGGACTCCGAAGAAGAAGCTGTCGTCGGATGGTGTTTGCTGATGTGCAAAAGAGGTTGAGTCCGACTCTTAGAGTCTTGAAATGTCTTCAACCTTCGCTCTTCAGCAACACACTTCGATTAGAAAATGCATTACCTTGATTCGATTGTAAACTCGTCTTTGATTGCAGTTGCTCGATTCCTATTTATAGGTTCTCCGAATTGGCCAAATTGGTCGAAAATTCGGGATTTGATTCTGACAATTGTTGAAGCTTTCGAAGATGAAATTCGGCTTCTCGAAGGTGTTTCTTCATGGATTCCAAGCTTGAACTGGCCGCCATTGTCATCGATCTTTACAATGCTTCCGAATCGTGATTTTTAGGTCACTGAAAATTAAGGAACTCGGAATGCAAAGGTCACAGATTCGACCGCTCTGATACTATGTTATGACCCTAAGGTCGAATAGAGGGAAAACCTAGCTAATTAAGCTTTCATGGAGGAATTGAGAAGAAAGGGAGAGGGATTGAGGTAGGAGAGGAAGAAGATGAAGTTCAGACTTCAGAGGGAGAAAGAACAAGAGAGGATACAGAGTAGGAGAAATGTAAGTATTTTCATTTATTCACTTGATGATTTCCTATTACACTTACTATGGTATTTATACTAATACCCACACCTAATTCACATACATGGTACATAACAATATCATCATACTGTCTATCCGTAAATTGTACTATGGAAAATAATGCCGATTTTTTTGATGAAAAAGCTGGGGCAGACAAGCTCCCCTAACCCATTAAATTAAAACGGAAAGCAGCATTACACTAGGCACATCCGGGGTCTCGAAGTACCCCTGGAATCTCCCAACAAAGGCGAAAAAATGCAGTCTGGAGAGGATCTGCCAAAATGTGAAAACCAACCGGTAAAGAGAAAGTAAAGGATGTGACGCCATCCGCAACCGCGTCCGCCTCACGAAAGACGTGAGGAGATTGAACTTGCCAATCTCTACAAAGGAAGCCTTGGCAAGTAGCTACCAGGCTAAACAGAGGATGTGAATTGTAAAGGCTTAACCTTCTTCGATCGACAACATCTTGATCATCACTTCCGAGTCCGACTCGATCAACACCTTAAAACCCAAGTCCCAGGCCATCTCCAAGCCTTTGAAAATATTGCAGATTGACTCATAATTAAATACACTTGGAAGAAATATTCCTAAATTTGGCAAGTTCTTAAATGAATCTATCTAATAATACTTTTACAAATACCCTAATTAAATAGACTTCGAAGAGGTATTCCTAAATTTGAATTTTGAACTTGTCAATCCCCTGTCTAATGACTTTTCGACATCAAATACATTACCAGATTGAACATTGGCATCGAAGGCAAGCGCAGGCCTTGATTGATAAAGAGAGATATCACATTGCAGAGATATAAGAAGATCGAGATGGCTGCAATTACCCAAACGCAGAACGCAACCTTCTTTGGAAAGATAGGAAACCTAATAAAGCTCCTCCCGACCGGGACAGTCTGCTTCTACCAGCTGATAAGCCCCATCGCCACCAACAACGGCCACTGCAACACCGTCAACAAGATCGTCAGCTCCATCCTCGTCGCCCTCAGCGGCCTCTTTTGCATCGTCGTCACCTTCACCGATAGCTACACTGACGCCGATAATAAGATCCACTACGCCTTCGCCACCCACAAGGGCCTCTGGCCTGTCCCCACCGACGAGGCCATACTCTCCAGGGTGGCCGAATACAAGCTGAATTCCGGAGATGCGGTGCACGCTTTTCTTTCGGCGGTAGTGTTCGTGATGGTGGTGCTGTTCGATAGGAACTCGGTTGACTGCTTCTTCCCGTCGCTGGAGTCGCAGAAGCTGTTGCTCACGGTGCTGCCCTCCGTTGTCGGCTTTGTGTCGAGCGTCGGGCTTGCAGTGTCGATCCCTGATAGGAATTGGTTCGGGTATCCTTATAACCGCAAGACCAGTACATGATTGTGAACGAGGCTGCACATATATAGTGCCACATTGATGTTTTTCTTTTTATTCGGTTCAAATCTCCTTTATTCAATGTTAATATAGGGATCGATTTGCCTTGTAACACACTTTCCAGAGTCCTAGCTCGATTGTCCAATTGACGCATATGAAAATGATTTGGAAAGATCTTTTCGATGAATACAAGTTTCATGAAGATGTCAGAACTTGATTCGAAGTGTAAAATTTCGAAAAAGAGGGAGTTTCTCCGCTTGCTCCATCTTGTCGACTTTGTTCGCTTCTGTTTTCACTTCTTTAACTTTTTCCAAATGACCTTCCTTTAATCTTCAAAATGTGTTACATCTCCTCCATAATATCTCCAAAAACCTATAATGCAAAAACACACCTGTTTAGACATCTATATCGAAAACCGTACGAAAAACTACAAAAGCGACTCGATTCTAATATAAATGCACTCGAAATAAAGCTATAAAACATGCTAAAATGTGGACATCATTTAAGGACCAATTACATGTGCTTGCTACCATGACCTAACTATTCTTTCGAAATCATTAAACACTAGCATGAATGCAAATTCTGTCTAGTTGATCAAGCAAGAGAGAATACATGCAATCAAGAATTATGGGCACAAAGATAATGAAATAACTAATGAATAACAATAGAAATTAATCAAGACCTCACAATTCAACCAACCATGTCTTTGAATCGCAGGCGAAATGTAAATCCGGTTCGAGGTATCGGACAGGTCAAGCATTCAATGGTCTAGACTCGGATCTAGATTGAACCGAATCCCTATCGAACATAAACGAAAATGGACACGGAGATTTGTTTACGAGGTTCGGGAAAAGTTCCCTACGTCCCCGGCTCAAGAGAGCGTTCCACTGTGCTCTAAGGCGAAACTGTAACAAGAGTACAAACACACCTAAAGAGGGCAATCTAGACGAAGAACACAACCAAATACAAGAACTAAACAATCTGATATCTAATCTAAACAATTAGACAAGAATAAATCAGATTAGGAGGAGGAACTCCCTGTTTGAGGCATCGCAGTGAACTTGTCGAAGTCGCTGTCGAGTCGTTGTTCACCGAACGAGTTTGCCTTCGGATTCCTCATTCGTCGGTTGTGAATCGAGGACAAGATCCCTCGGATCTTTCTCGACGTCGTTCGTCGCTCTTAGGTCTCGATTCAGTCCTTGTATAAGCCTCTGAAGGCTGCTCGGACTTGTGTTGTTGTACTCGACCTTTCTTCCCGGAATTGCGCTCAAGAATGGCTCTGGAGATCGCTCGCCCTCGAGCTCTCTCGCTCTCGCTGGATCTCTCTCACCTCTCAGTACACAGACGCTTCCGGTATCGCCGCCGCTCTCTTATTCTCTCGGTTGTTCTCTCACCGGAGTGCCCAGCGCCTGTTCATCACCGGAGACGCCATGGGAGAAGCTCCCAAGCTCTCTCGGCGGCGCTTCGGGCTCCTCGCTGTGAACCCTAATCCTCGCTCTCTCTTTTGCCGCCTCTGAGTTCTCTCTTTGTGTGCTACAGTGTCCATGAGCATAAAAGGAGGCCTTTTATATAGCATCTCGTGAAGTAACCAAAACACACTCTGCACATATATGTCGGAGAAGCTGTGTGGCTAGAGGAGGAGTTTCAGGGTTGTAGATGGGCTGTGTGGAGCTGTCCGGATCTGGGCCTTACCCACCTGATGGGTTACCAGCCCATTATACAAAACACACATATAATATATGATGCATATATATGAGTAAACTAGAGTTATAAACTCTACAATTTGCCCTCTTAAATCTAGTTTACGAAAGAAAACAAGGAAGAGTAAATCTATGAGCACAATGAAACGACGTCCGTCATCGCTGTACCTGCACTTTCTCCATACACCTTTAGCAATACCAAGTATTAAGCATAACAAAGAAGATAGAAATTTAAGAATTTCAGCAGGTCTTTTTCATAGTAAAATCTAGCATATAAAGCATAAACTCAGCATATAATAGATGCATAGGAATTTATAGCAAGCTAGACGTGTAACCATGAAAGCATGCCTCATATAGACTACCAAGACATAAAAGTCTCTAAGGGAACGAGTCCCTCTAGTCAAGGAGACGCATGAGAGGCAATATCACACATAATGCCCTCTCGAGGCCAATACCACAAGCAACACATGAAAAACAGCAAGCATTTATACAACTAACCAATAGCAAGTATAAGCAAACTGATTTTTATGCAAGTGAAAAGCCAAAGCACATACTCTTAACAGACCTAGATATGTAGGCAAATCAAAGACTTTAACAAGGATAAAACATGGATTCATAAAAGTGGACAAAGCACTCAAGAACATGTACACCAAGTCAATGAATAGAGTAGTGCACAACCAGGTAACACAGACATGAAGGACATGCTGCAGAACACCACACACAAGGAGGGAAGCCTGGTCAACAAGCTGTCAGACCTCCACATACAAGGGAAAATTAAAATATTCCCATAAGAAGAAACAAGCATGAGGGAAAACAAGCCAACATAGGAAGCCAGCAGATTTAAACGATCAATCACCCAAATTATAAAGCAAGAGCTAGCAAGTATCGACTATCTATTTATCATCTAAAGGTAGGCAAGCCATTTTGAAACATGACATGTGATTATATACATATAGGCATTCCAGAAGCCAACACCATATGCATATAAGCACATGTTTATCATGGCTTGTGATCCATCTTTTAGACAATTAAATAGGATTAGGATACTTACCTTTGCCCCCCTTAATTTGGTGAGTGGGTCTTCAAATCTCGTAGCTGCAGTTTGACGTTTAGTAATGGCTGCAGATTGCTGGTTCAGGCTCCTCATGAGCTGCTGAACTCCTAGAACACTTGACCTTTTATTTCCTTTACTTTTCTTCTTTTGTGGTGGGGAGGTTCCTCTGGTTGGTTTTACTCCTTTACTCGATCTACTATCCTCCAACTCCAAGAAGAGTCTGGCAGATGTGAAAGGCTGCACCGAGCCATCTGGAATCCCTTAGCTGCTGATCTGACAAGTGACAAGGTCACTAGCTCTTTAGGGAAAGTTTTCTGACAAAAGAGAAGACTTGCTTAGTCATCTTAATCAGAAATATTTCACAGAGGATATTGTAGAGAGTGTGCAAGGAGGCACGTACTTATGTGACATATAATATCCACACAAAAGGGAAATGAATATCACAATCAGTACTTGACACATAAACAAGAAATCCTAATAGCATGATTTGACAAGGAGGTGCGGATTACGTAAAGCATTTAATCATGGAGATAAACATGCTAAAAACGCACAGAAATCATCTAAAAACAGGATTTGCATCTGACTGTAAACATGCAGATTTATATGCACTTAAGTTTAGAGGAAGAAACAACAAGGTTAATCCAAAAACAGGCATTAAAATCCTAGTTTATGTCATGACAGATCATGTAAGACAGATCATAGATAAGCAATTCAAGCACAAATAGAAATTCAAGAACACTAAGGGTCACAGAATTTATCCTGCTAAAAAAAGCTTAAACATAAACATAGCATCAGATTCAGTTTAAACAAGGGAAAAAACTATCTTAGATCAAGGCCAATGTAGATCACAAGTAAGACAAGGATCAGATGAAGATAGAGGTCACACTAAACTCATAAAAGTGCAACACGTTTTGAAATGTAAATAAAACTGAAATAGAGAAAAGGAACAAGAAGAAATCTGGCCCTGATTCTTCATTTAGCAGATGCTTGATGTAGCTATCATCTCGAAGGAATCCCACTGTTTCTGTAGTAGTTCCTGATCTGCATATCCTTCAATCTCTTCCTGGCACAAACCCAAGGTTTTGCCTTTCCAGTTTCTTTAGCACTTGATGGGTTTCACCTTGGACAGGAGGGAGACCACACAATGAGTTAGTAATCAGTACTCTATCATAGGCCAATAAGATGTATGTTTTTATCAAAAAACTGAATCAAGCATATAAGAATGAGTAAAGACAATCAGCTGAGACATCTAGCTGAGAGTTCCCATACAAGAAAACAGATAATTACAATCCAATTGTACAAAAAAGGAAATGAGTAAATCTGAATTCACAGAGGCAAATTATGAATAGATCTAATAACTTCCACAAACATGACATCACAAAGAGTATAGCAGTGAAGTATGTAGTTATAGGAAGGACAAGAAATCTATCATATAATGCACAAAACAAATGGGACACTCATATGACAACATGTAATCAGAACTGAGGATCACATGTTAATAGGCATGGGACAGGTTTACACATGAAGAAAAGTGCATGAGACTGTCCTAAAACCACATGAATCATAAGTGCAGAATCAGGAAACTACTATTGACAGTTAATTAGGCATAGAATATAGCAAGAAAAACTACTGCAACCATGAGTAGTGGGAACTATATGAGCATGCCAAGAAAACCTAGTAGTTTTAGCACCAAAATTCTGTAACACAAGACACATGTAGACTGAGATGTTAAACAAAAAACATGGGGCAGCAGAGGAAATAATGGAAAAAGCATGAATGTTGTAGTAAATATCAAGTGATGACAAGAGAAAGAAATCTAGAGAAACTTATCAAAGCTCCTCAAATTCTAAGCTCACAAGTACTTGATAAAACAACATGTACAACTTTAATTGAACCCAAGCTAAACAACCAACAAGCAGGTCAAGATTCGAAGAGCACATCTATTTCTAAATCATGTGAGATAAAGAATAAGACATACGAATCTGACAGGACACCCAAATACCATGCAAGGAAACATCCAATTAACTACTAAAACATGCAAGAAACTAAGGACAAAGTATTACTATGATCAGGAGTAACAATCATCCAATTTATCAAGCATGAAAAACAAGTAGTCAAATCAGAATGTAGGATGGCAGTAAATAGGGTGTTGAGCCTAAGCAAATGGTTGTAAAGCTATAGAGATAAGGGCAATTAAGAAAACCATGAGAGCGCTGAGAGAGCATGTAATCTGAAATTCAAGTAAGGCTCTTAAAAAAGCACCAAAGAACAAGTTATGGTAAGGCAAGTAATCCAAAGATCATAAAGCTATGGAATACACAAGCACAACATGTTCATACTTGAATTAAAGAGAAGAAAAAGCACAATAGAACTCACACTAAGAACCCTAAAACAGATATCATATATATGTAATATCTGACATGCACACATACATTGAGCAGATGATGAAGAAGCATCATTAGTAAGCTGTAGACTGAGATGCAACAAGTGTCAATGTACACAAGATTCATCAAAACAGGTATGTGGTGCATAAGGATTCAAAGAGTACATATGTGGGTCCATGAAAATGACCAAATATCAACCAAAGTAGAACTGTACAGCCATGAATTCGCATAGAAAACAGAAGGCAAAAACAGAACACATAGAAGGTTGATTAAACAATACCAAATAACCAGCAGGATCTCAGAATTCATGCTCAAGAGTCACATACAACAATGTTTGCTGAACTGGACTTACAAGAAAGCACAAGCAACATGTCTTAAGGCAACTAAACAAAGTAGTAACCAACTTTCTTGAAGCATAGACATTCAGAAACACATAAAGTATGCAGCGGAAACTGTAACTCGTCCAAGAACATGAATATAAGCAGATTTCAAGCATAATCAAACAAGAAGCATGCCAGAAATCAAGAACGAGCCAAGGCTCTGATACCAATCTGTAAATCCGGTTCGAGGTATCGGACAGGTCAAGCATTCAATGGTCTAGACTCGGATCTAGATTGAACCGAATCCCTATCGAACATAAACGAAAATGGACACGGAGATTTGTTTACGAGGTTCGGGAAAAGTTCCCTACGTCCCCGGCTCAAGAGAGCGTTCCACTGTGCTCTAAGGCGAAACTGTAACAAGAGTACAAACACACCTAAAGAGGGCAATCTAGACGAAGAACACAACCAAATACAAGAACTAAACAATCTGATATCTAATCTAAACAATTAGACAAGAATAAATCAGATTAGGAGGAGGAACTCCCTGTTTGAGGCATCGCAGTGAACTTGTCGAAGTCGCTGTCGAGTCGTTGTTCACCGAACGAGTTTGCCTTCGGATTCCTCATTCGTCGGTTGTGAATCGAGGACAAGATCCCTCGGATCTTTCTCGACGTCGTTCGTCGCTCTTAGGTCTCGATTCAGTCCTTGTATAAGCCTCTGAAGGCTGCTCGGACTTGTGTTGTTGTACTCGACCTTTCTTCCCGGAATTGCGCTCAAGAATGGCTCTGGAGATCGCTCGCCCTCGAGCTCTCTCGCTCTCGCTGGATCTCTCTCACCTCTCAGTACACAGACGCTTCCGGTATCGCCGTCGCTCTCTTATTCTCTCGGTTGTTCTCTCACCGGAGTGCCCAGCGCCTGTTCATCACCGGAGACGCCATGGGAGAAGCTCCCAAGCTCTCTCGGCGGCGCTTCGGGCTCCTCGCTGTGAACCCTAATCCTCGCTCTCTCTTTTGCCGCCTCTGAGTTCTCTCTTTGTGTGCTACAGTGTCCATGAGCATAAAAGGAGGCCTTTTATATAGCATCTCGTGAAGTAACCAAAACACACTCTGCACATATATGTCGGAGAAGCTGTGTGGCTAGAGGAGGAGTTTCAGGGTTGTAGATGGGCTGTGTGGAGCTGTCCGGATCTGGGCCTTACCCACCTGATGGGTTACCAGCCCATTATACAAAACACACATATAATATATGATGCATATATATGAGTAAACTAGAGTTATAAACTCTACACGAAACAATGAGTTTAGCTACTCATACGTACTCTAACGAACAATGAATTGAAAGTGTCTGATGTTCTCTAGATGTCTCTCTAAACCTAACAATAGGTGGCCTAAATAGCATAATAGTCAGCCCCTCTAAACCCTAGAAGCAAATAATAATAAACTAATAAAATAATTACTTTCGATCAAATCGGCGTTTGCTGATACTACAAGACCGGTGGGCACCGGTGGAATAACAGCGGGCGTTGTTATTTTGGGTTTACGATTTCTTCTTTTGTTCTCGAATCTCTTCTCCTTAGCTCCCCTTGTGATCCTTCCTTACCTTATCTTAAGCACAAAATCAACCTCTTCTAGCCATCCTTAGCCCCTCTTCAAGCTCAGATTGTAAAACTACAGAATAAACACAAAATAGCGTAGATTCCGAACTCGGATGCCCATATGGATAACAATGCAAATTAACTACTCCCACCGTTAATTAAAACTTAACGTTTTACTATTCATGCACGCTTTTTTAGGTGTTAAAAACTATATAAAATATTAACTTTTTTAATAATTTTTTTAAATAACATCATGCTTATTACTATTAAGTATGAATTTATAAACACAAATGTTAAAAAATATTAATATTTTATATAGTTTTTAGCATTCTAAAAAAGCGTGCATGAATAGTAAACGACAAGTTTTGATTAACAGAGGGAGTATAAAACATGCAAGAAACATATCCTAAATGCATATAAACCTATCTATAATGACTATCTAAAATTTGCATTATAAATAGCTAGGCTAATTAAAGGTTTTGCAAGCATGAAACATACAAAAAGTAGGGAAAATGTGATGATTGTATATCTATAATCCAACTATGATCATTCCCAGAAATACTAAAACAAAACTTGTTGCCTTCCACCACTTTACTATCTTCATCTCTGCTTGCTCAAGAATGCTAGGATCTGCTCATGTTGCCCTTTTGTTAGAGAACGAGTAGACTCTTGATTGACACACCCTCAACAACCACATTTCTTGCAAACCTCTTGGATTTATCCCTTTTGAAATTAGGAGGATAACCTTGAATCCCAGAACCCTCAATGTGGCTTTAATGGGCCTAATCAATTTGCTTTTGTTTTATGTGTTGTGGCTTTAAAACGGGCCTAATCAATTTGCTGTTATATTGTAACTAAAAGGGGAAGAGAGTAGCTACCGAGATTCGAACTCGCAGCCACCTGCACCAACGGGAACCTTCAAACCATCAGACCAATAAGGATTTTTCTTATTCCATGAATATATATTTCATCATTTTCTGGATCCACCGCACCATAATGCGGTGGATTGTACCAATCTCCCCACCCACCGCACTATACAACGGTGGTTTGTCTCAATCTCTCCAACCCATCGCACCATACAACGGTGGGTTTGATTATTCGTAATTAATCCACTGCAACAGCGGTGGAGATAGTAAAAATTAGCGGTGAAGATAACATCTCCATTTGATAGGCAGCTTTATATTACGTAAAACCCATCCAGACAGTATGAAAATAAGAGTTGTGTCTTATTTATTTTAGTTTAACAAAAAAAAAAATTAAAATCCATTGTATAAAGGCTTCATTTTGGTACATTTTGTGATATTCTTAATCCCCAATTTGAGATGGGAAGGTAGAAGAAAAAATAACTCAAAATAATACGAAGTATTAAATTTTAACCAAAAACAATACGACCTTTAGTTTTGACTAATCTATGTACGAATTATACCAATATTAACCCAAATCAATATGGTTCTCAATTCTGGATATTTTTCTGACAATTTTGGCCGCCAAAATACCTTCTATGATTTCGTCGGCCAAAATACCTTCTCCAAATTAACCCAAAACAATAGGGATTTTAATTCTATCAATTTTTGCAGGAAAAATAGACTGAATTGATAACCATATTATTTTAGGTTAATACGGGTATAGTTTGTAGATATATTAGTTAAAATTAAAATTCGTATTATTTTTTATTAAAAGATTATACTTCATATTATTTTGAGTTATTTTCAACACCCAATCTTTAGATCGAGTCCTTCGGTAAAGGACTCCAAAGTGTTTCCTCCATCAATGTTCAGCTAATTTCCCCAATCTACTGAATGAAGGGGGTGTCCACGGACCACATTAATGTTTGAGTAGCCTGTCCTCCTCGTCTGGTTAATAACCAGACGAGGAGGACTTCGCCGTTTTCAGCACTACAGAGAGACCCAACCCGGCCATAAGAGAGGACAAAGTGGGCAACGATCCTGGGCCGAATCTTGAAAGGGGCCCAGCCCATATTTGTTCTCATATGAAATATTGGACTAAAAATATCAATATATAATACTAAAACAGAGGCGTGGAAATCCTATGTGGCGGGTTCTGGTGCGATTCGCTTACGTGTTATTTTCTGGTGCAGTCTGACCCGGGTTTTTTGACACGTCAATTAATGAGTATCCAATAAATTTAAGCCATGTCATACGGTTAAATTATCTATTTATATACGTGTCATCCTATTTGTCTACATTAATTGATTATTATAATTAATTCTAAGATTTAAGTGGTTATAAATTCTATCATTTAGATTATTAAACTTATCAATATGAGTTGTTACAATTAATTTTTATATCTTATTTGTTTACAAAACCTATTATTTTACCTTAAGTTATTTTATAAATATTTTAGTTTAAAAAATTCTACATAATCTTAAAAATCTACATAATTTTTTTTATCTTAATTTTTTTTTTTTGTTCGCAACTTTGATGATAGGTTAGCATTGCAATTCCGAGCAATTGGTTTAAATTAATGTTTTATCATTGAAAAGAAGTTTATAGTGTGTATATTTATCATATCTTTAATTGTATTATATATATATGTAAGAGTTTTTAGTTTATATAATAGATTATATTTATTCAAATAAATCATAAAATGTTAAAAGGTAACTAACCAATATATGATAAAAATTTATTATTTAAATTAAATATGTTTATTAATAAATTTGTATCCATGTTAAATGACGTTTGTTTTTTTGATAAGCAAACGTAATATATATATATGAACAAAGGAATTTAAACTCTATCAAATCTTATCAAAATATTCATGGATACGTTGAAATAGCAAACAAAAAAGATGTATTTATGTTTGTACATAGATTTGTATGTATGATCGGATTATTTAGATATAATAATTCGATGGAAAATAGTACGTAATGTAAAGTCATACATTTAAGAAAAATGAACCCGGTTAAAAAAAAAAAGCAATACTTCATTGGATGTATGTGTATATGTATGTTATTTCAATCTATGTAAAATAAAAGATAATTGAGGAATTATTGTGTGTGTGTTTTTTAAAGGATACGTAAGGTTTTTAAAACCAATCTTATTCTGTAATCAATTAATTGGTAAAAAAAAAATTAAGCTTGGGAAACCATGAAATCTTATCATTTTATATAATAAACTTACTTAATCAATCTCAATGAATAAAGATAAAACAATCCAATGTAAAATAATTAATTATAAAATACCTCAAGATAAAGTGATAAGTTTTGTAACCGCTTAAAATAAAATATGTGATTGAATATTTATATTAAAAATTATTTGTAGTTATCAGCTGAGATATACACATAGGATTACACGTAGAGAAAATAGATAAGATTATTGTTTGACGTGGCTTAAATTTACTGGATCATCATTAATTGATGTGGCGAAAAACCGGCCAGATTTTGCACCACAGAACAACACGTGAGCGAATCGCACTAGAGCCCACCACATAGGATTCTCACGTGTTTGCACTTTGCGAAATCAAATTCCAATGACCGAAGAGACTAAAAAATGTGTGAAATCAAATTCCAATGACCGGGTTTGCACTTTGCGTGGTGGTAAATTGATTATTCACGGTCTGATCTATATCCTTAAATTGAATTGAGCCATAACATGAAAATCCAATTTGTAATAAATTGCTAGAAAAAAAAATTAACATGATTAAAATAGTAAACAAACTTTAAGAGGTGAAAATAGTAAACAGAGAGATTAATAAAGATAAGGATATTGTTACGTAACAATTCTAAATAAGGTTTAAACAAATAATAATAAAGTATATTTGATTGCAAATTGCATGAATATAAAAGACAACGTTTATAACACTCTCGACAATGAATATGATTATAGCTTCAATTTTTGTATATTAAAATGTAACTATGTGTTGTTTGAATATAAACAAAATATTTTCTTTTCTTTCACCTGTACGAGTGTTTGATCATGTATACAACTAAATATTTAATTAAAATAAGGAGGCTTTACAATCTATCTATTAAAGATTTAGCCTAATCTTATTTTATAGCCTTATAAGATAATTAATTGAAATACCTTAATTATAAAAATGTCATATATATGATATTTATATATATGCACAAATAAACATGTGTGAGAATTATATATTTTCAAAATTATTTAAAGTAATTAAAAGTTATTTTATATAAATAAAGGTTATGAAAAAACCGCGAAGATCGCGGGAAGTAATACTAGTAAAATTAAAATCAACTGCCAGTCAGGTTGATATGTTGAAAAAGGGCCTAAAATATGACATTTTGCTCCAAACTAATCTTTAATTATATACTTAATTATCGAAAACCACCCCTATATATCTTTAATTATAAATTTTAGAAATAAAAAAAATATTGTGGGACATGTATTCTAAATTTATTTATAAGATTTTAAATAAAACATATAAATATAATAAATGGTTTTGAATGGTCTAATACAATGTGTGAATGTTAACTATACCACCTTATACACTTTTTTTAAGTTAAAAAATTATATAAAAAATTAATATTTTTTATATAATTTTATTATTTATTAGTTACAAGTATAATAAAAAAATATATATATTATAAAATAATATATAATTTATTAAGAAGCCGTGAAGTAATAAACTAGTCAATAATAAATTTTTGAAGAACTATTAACAAGAGGTCGTATATAACTGAATAATATATAATTATTTATGACACAATTCCATCTTAAAATTAATGTACATGCCCTAAAAGTCCAAAAATAGTAGTATCTAATTATTTATGACGCATTTTCATCTTAAAATTAATTAATAATATAAATAATATTTTTAACTGTATAATTGGCATAGAGCCGAGGTCCAATTTTTCGTATATCATCCACTAAAATCATTGAATACTGTCAACCAGTGGAGTTTTGAACCAATTCAAGATAAATAAAGTAATATCAAGTTGAATTTGGTCTTTTTTTTGGGATAGACGTGCCAGTTTGTGTATGCCTCCAACGGAAATTTGACCCAATTCAAGACAAATATCAAGCTGAATTTGGTCATTATATGGTATATATAGACGTGCCAGTTTTATTGTGTACTTTATTAATTTTTCACAATGAGTTGCAATTCAGTATATATAATAGCGAATTAGCTACGAATTGGATGAAGAATGAAAAGATAATTTAATTAAATAGTTGAAGTATCCAGTGGACTAAGGAAGGTAGTATCAGCAAAACCGTGTACTCGTTGGAGATCGAAATGGCAACCAGTTTCTCATATTAGTTGACACTTGATATTAAATTTGTGGAAAATCTGTTTGACGATGGGATAAATTATTATTTAGCACAACTTCATTCGCAGCGACCACATTCATGTATGATCGTGGATCAAAACTAGAGTTTTATAAAACCTAACAATTTGTAACCCGAGTTTTCTTGTTTGCTTCCACAATAAAGAACCATATTCATCTACTCGTGGAGGTAGGTAACACACTGTTGCCGAACTACGTTAAGTCTCTGTGTCTTTCTTTTATGTTATCGTTCTCGTTACAACAAACTGGTAGCAGAGCTTTAGTTGTGATTTTTGTTGAGAATAATGTATGGATATGTGGTGAAGATTGACAAGTTTACTGGAAGAAACTCTGTGACAGCTAAAGATGCGGGCTTCGTTGAAGCAATATGCATGGTTTATGGGCACTATTAACCGCCTACAAGGAGACAATTACAACAACCACCGAGTACATCCACAAACCGTTGGCGGCTTGTGGCTGATGTTGGAGAGTTTATATATACATGACAAAGTCTCTAACAAACAAGTTTCTTTTGAAACAACGCAGCTCAGAGATCATCTTAATCAATTTAACACGTCGTTATTACTCGAGTTACGTAATATCGATGTTAAGGTGGAGGATGAAGACACTGCCCTAATTCATTTGGTATCTCTACCTCCCACATATGAGAACTTTGTTCAGTCGTTTGTCATTGGGAAGGATAACATCATATTAGAAGAGGTCAGGTCGTCGCTTCACAATAGAGAGTTGCGTTTGAAGGCAAGCGCATCAGTTACGTACACACAATTAGACTTTCGGGCTTATGGCCAGTGGAGGCAATTCTGATGGTAGAAGGGGCAAGAAGCTAGCAATATGGCAAATCAGGCCCTAAACCAGACAACATCTATAACTACTGTAATTAAGGATAAAGGTCATCGCAAGAATGTCTGTCCTAAGAAGAAGAGCCAATAAGAGCAGAAATTCAGGCCAAGTTGTTAATGGTAGAAAAACTTCTGGAAAGATATTATTCTACTGGCAGATAACCACACACATCATGATGTGTGGTTTCTTGACTCAGGTGCGTCATGTCACATATATTCTTGAAGAGAGTTGTTTACAACATAGATGTGCAGATAAGGGCGATGTCTCTATAGGAAACGATGTCATTTGCAAGGTTATTGCGATCGACTTAGTCAGACTTCAGACAGACGATGGGCAGTTTCGCACATTGGAGAAAGTAAAACATGTGTAATCTATGACGAAGAATTTGATATCCCTAACTGTGTTATACGACAAGGGTTTTAGATGCACATGTTAAGCTGCACGAGTTTAAAGGCTGTAATGTAATTTTGCAGGGAGTCAAGCAGGGAAAGGGAACTTTTTATGCCCTACAAAGTTTAGCAGTCACATGTGCTCTTTCAGTTAAGGTTAGAGAGACTGTTGCTGAGGAGGTTGAGTTGGACTTCATTCCAACAAAGAGTCAAGTACCTAAGTTCGTCACCAACCAATCATCACATTAAGGTACTACTAAGTCAAACACTGCTGTTACAGAGAATACATATACCACTAGACAAAGGAATAAGTGGAGTTGTACATTGGAGTAGTACACTAGATCGACTACGAAGGGTTGACATCAAGAGACTTGCGAGATACAACTCTGATGATCTGGTGGGATATGCTTTGCAGGTGGCCGAGGAGGGGGAGGATGATGTCCATCCAACTACAAAGCTGCTATTTCTGGATGTGAGTCAGCACACTGACAAGCTGAGAAGAGAATCAAGGTGAAAAAGGTGGGAATACCTAATAATCTCCTTGATATGTTCACCAAGCTAGTTCCAGATAGCTTCCAACACTGTTTGGACTTGCTTAACATCACCAACTGTTAAGTTGTCTTGCGGGGCAATATGGGGCGTCCTACAAAGACAAATCTGTGGTAGCGGAATGCCTAGCACTTTTTATGGTGCGTCTGTTTATGAAAGGATTGAAGTCAAGATGCAGATTTGTTAATATGAATTGAGCTTATTATCTATTTTGGGTTTTATGAGTCCCTATATATACTCATGAAAGCTAGCTATTTGTAACCCTAGTTTCCTTGTTTGCCTCCATAATAATTAAAGAATCCTATTCCTCAACCCATGAATGTAGCTAGATAACACATTGTTGTCGAACCATGTTAAATATCTGTCTTTTTTTTCTTTCAATCGTTCTCATTACAACAATATATATGTTGTATAACTACAAATAACATTAATTAAAGGACAACGTGGTATATATATTCCTCTTATAATAATAATAATAATAATAATAATAATAATAATAATAATAATAATAATAATAATAATAATAATAATAATAATAAATGGCGGAGCCAGAAAAATTTCAGAGGGGGGCACAATTACAAATGTACGAAATAGTTTGGAGTTAAATTGACATAAAGAATTATATATATAATACAATAATAAATGATGTTATTTTAAGATAAAATGTCATCGGTGTATGATAAAACGCTATCATTTTTTTCGCACCTATAAAAAGAAATATAAATATATAATGAAATATCTGGAAAAAAATGAACTAAAAAGTATAGGAAATGCCATATAATAAACATTAAGTTAAGATTATGATTGTTATATGAGCTAAGCAGCTAAAACTTGGCTCGAGTTTTGCTCAATAAAAGTTGTTCGGGCATCATTTACAAAATGAGTTAATTATGAGCACATTTTTATGCTCGATTCAAAGCTTGCCTCGACTCGATTCAAACTCAAATAGCACGAATTTTGTGAAATTTACAAATTTTCTTTTAATTTAATATGTCATGAGCAAGTAATGTTGCATAATACTTGGAAAAAAAAATCAGTTCAAGCTCGTTCATTTACTAAACTAGTCGAGTATGAGCTCAAGTTCAAATATAGGTTCGACTCGAACTTGACTTGTTTCTATGAGCTAAATATAATCAAACAATACCAGACTTGTTTGGCTCGAATAAAAACCCTAGTTAATGTAGAGTATAACTTGTTACACTTATAACAATGTATAAACAAATATAAAATTTTTACACTTGCGTAACTTCTTATCTAATTGTCGAACTGATTAGTATAACCTCTCATTTCGAAGCTCTCGAGATAAATTATAGTATGTGAATGTTAATTTAAGTAAAATATAAAAGCATTATCGTCTATTGAAACAAAATTAAGTGATTAATATACCTTCAATTTTTAAGCATTTATAACTTTTTAGTCAGATGTCGGATTAAGGTGTATTATATATCAAAACGAAGCTATCGATGGGGAGAATACACCCACGTGACCCCCTAGGCCCCCCCTCAGCTCCACCCCTAATAATAATAAATGGACTCGATCACGCTACACATACAAAACAACGAAACAATCAATCATTTAATTGGAATAAAACCTCCATCAATTATCATCTTACTAAGATGACAGAATGTCTTAATACACATGACAATTCAATGGTGGTAGTTGGAGCTTTTTTTCTTTCTTAAAAAAACAGTTACTTGTAAATATATTACAGTAGTTGTTAGGTCTCCTCCGACTATAAATACTGAATGCTGTACTCAGCTATAATCACTTCCAATCGAATTCATCAGATCATATATTAATTAGTTAACTGTGAGCTGATCGAGATGGCAAAAAGGGCAAATTCATTAACCTTATTAGGGTTCCTCATGATTGCCCTTGTCGCCGGGCAGTGCTGTGCAGAGCTCAGACATGGGTATTACAACGGCAAGTGTGGGAAGACCGACGTTGAGAAGCTCATTTTTAAGCTCGTCAAAAAGAAGATGGTAGATCAAGGCAATAAGGGGCTTGTGGGTGACCTTGTCCGCTTGCAATTCCATGATTGTTTTATTAGGGTAAGAAGATCGAACACTACTTGCAATTGCTCGTCTTGGCTTAAATCTCATTTAGCACTATTAATTATTGAATGACTCGATGTTATATATAAAATATGTGAAGGGATGTGATGCTTCGGTTATGTTGGACGGAAATCACACTGAGAAAACAGCTGCCCCAAATTTGGATCTTGATGGGTTCGATGACATCGATGACTTCAAAGCCGAGGTAGAAAAGGTGTGTCCAGGTGTCGTGTCTTGTACCGACATTTTGGTCATCGCAACTAGAGCAACCGTCTTTTTGGCTGGAGGCAAATGGTACGATTTGGAGACAGGAAGAAAAGATGGTTTTGTTTCCATTGACAAAGAAGCCAACAACCTTCCTGGAACAGGCATATCCATGACTGATGCCATTAAAGGATTCGCTAAAATCGGTTTAAACGTGCATGATCTCGTCGTCCTCTTAGGTAAGTAAAGCCCATACAATTGTACCATTCATATATATATAGTATCGCTGACGATTAAATACTATATATATAAGCTTGCTTGTAATGTTCCGTTTGTATCTATAGGTGCACACACTGTCGGAATAGTACACTGCAATAACTTTCAAGACCGTCTGTACAACTTCCGCAAAACCGGTAAACCAGACCCTGCAATGGACCCATCTCTAGCGAAAAAGCTAATGAAAACTTGCCCCAAGAATCTGAATGGGACCCAAAGCCATACTTTCTTGGACCAAACCCCAGGGAGTGGAGACACATTCGACACCGCCTTCTACAAGGAGATCTTGGCTCATAAAGGGGTAGTTGATTTTGATCAACGGATGGCATTCGATTATCGTACGAGAGGGCTGGTGAAACAATTGGCTTACGATTCATTCTTCACTGAGAAATTCGGACAAGCGATGATCAAGCTGACAAAGGTTGGAGTTTTAACAGGAAATCAAGGGGAAGTCAGAAAATCTTGCCACGCTGTTAACCAGCATGCGTTTTAACAGAAAAGAAAGGGCAAGTCGATCAGAAAATCTTGCCACGCTGTTAACAAGATCGAAGTGAAGGATGGAAAGTTTGAAGTCTTAGATCGCCACTCTCGTTATTTATTTGATTGATATTGCATGTTTTTTATTTCTTTCAAAATTTCAGTTATTGTTTGATCGATATGAGATGAAGATGTGAGGACGCTTCATCAAGTTTTTTATTCATATTACACTCCGTATTTCCTTTGAAATTGTGATATCAAAACCTACTTATGAAATAAAATTGCTTTATTTATTTTAATATCAAGAGCGATTAGAGTCTTTTGTGTTTTGTTAAGTGTATGAACGTAACATGCTTATGATATTTTTTTTTTAAATTTATGTAGTTTTTACTGTTCTGAAAAACATATATCACTTGAAAAAGTCAGTTATTTACAAATGGATGGAGTAGTTTTTATGGGATTTACAAAAGGGATTGTTACTTATGTTTTAGTAGTGACTTACTACAACATATATAGGATTTTACGAATTTTTTTTCATAATGGCCAAAAAAGAGAAAAAAATTTGGGAACTAGCCAAAAATCCAAATTATTTTGCGATTTAGTCAAAATAGGGGTAAGTCGCTCTTTGAAACAGCGACTCTATCCCAACTTTAAAAAAATAATAAAATAATAAAGTCGCTGTTTTATATTTTTTTTAATTTTTTTTGATAAAAATTTATAATTAAAAAAAATGTGAAAAAAAAATGTAAATATAGGTTGAGTCCCTATTTGAAATAGCGACTCTACCCATT
This sequence comes from Persicaria maculosa, assembly GCA_963922045.1. NCBI lineage: Eukaryota > Viridiplantae > Streptophyta > Magnoliopsida > Caryophyllales > Polygonaceae > Persicaria > Persicaria maculosa. Next base: position 68,178,720 of record OY998258.1, on the reverse strand, counting down.
TATATAAAAAAAAATTGAAAAGAGAGAAAATGAGAGGGAAAAGTAGAGGAGAGAGACAGTGAGAGACATGAGACAAGCAAGCAGGTGTACGGGGGTCTGTGAGCTACCAAATTGGAAATCTGACAAAAGGTGAGGGGGAGAGAGATAAAAGAGAGAGGGGAGTGAATATCAGTCTGCAATTTTATTTTTTAATTAAGGGAGAGTCGCGGTTTGAAACAGCGACTCTCCCTATATTTACATTTTTTCTCACTTTTTCTTTATAGTTACGAATTTTATCAAAAAAAAAAGGTGTTGTTTTAAACAGTGACTTTATTATTCTATTTTTTTTAAAGTTGGGATAGAGTCGCTGTTTGAAACAGCGACTTACCTCTGTTTTGACTAAATCGCAAAATAGTTTGGATTTTTGGCTAGTTCCCAAACTTTTTTTCTCTTTTTTGGCCATTATGAAAAAAAATTCCGGATTTTACCTTCTTGTTTTATTCCTACAATCTTGTTTTTTTTTTTGCAAGAGTTTGATTCTCCATCAAATTGAGTGGTGAACTCACTACAGAAAAAAAGTGCCAATTTCGACACTTTTTATGATCAATCTCAACGCTTTAAACTGTCACAAACTTCATTTTCGACGTTTTAAAAAAGCGTCGAAAATTCTTGCGTCACAAATGGAAAGCGCTATTTTCGACGCAGAATTCTGTCGAAGCCAATCTCGACGTCCTAGGGCGTCGGAAATGGCATGTAATTTTCGATGGCCTATGGCGTCGAAAATGAATCAAGATCTTACATGAGTGAATTGAATCAAGATCTTACACATTAATTCAAATCCTTTAATTAAAAAAAAAGACATCAACACAAATCCAATAAAGGATTAGTCAAATGAATCAAGATCTTACATGAGTGAATTGAAATTAATATACATGACAGCAAATAATTGAAATACCAATTACTGATAATATACAACAAGCCGCACTGTCGGATTTCTTGATGCTTTACTAAGATGTGCATGACGAACCTTCCTGTTATGATGGTGCAGATGTCGTAGTTTGCATCGGTTCAAACATTGTGCCTTTGTTGGCTTAAAATCTAAAACTTTTGATGTAATCAAAGTCCTGGGTTGGAAAAAATCCTACATTTGGTTTGGCTAGAAGAATTTTGTTGAGTTGCTCAAAGGTGGTTTTATGGTGGATGAAACGCCCTAGAGTTGAAAAGACTCGACCTGAAACTCAAAATCTGACCCAACTCACCTGAAATCAACTACCCAAATATCCAAAATCTTAGTACAGTACATCTCACTTGAAAACTGATCCAACGTACCCGACCCATTTTGTCCCAACACTCCCATAATATGATAACCTAAACCCAAATGATGAACCTAATTCAGTCGAAACCCAATAAGACTCAAGCTAGCACTACAAAAAAAAATGAAATTCACTTCGGCAAAAAGTCGTGGCAAAAGTCCTTCAAGGGGTGGCAAAAGGCCTTCAAGGGGTGGCAAAAGGCATCTAGTTTCGGCTTAGCTACGGCAATTGGGGGGTGGCGAATTCTGTGGTGGCAAATTTTGGTAGCTTCAGCAAATAGCCGTAGCAAGAAAATTAGCGACGACTAAGCAACGACCGGCTGCCGTAGCTAAAATGTGGGTAAAATTAAAAAAATATACTGCTTTTTAGCCCGGATTCTTTAGACCCGGGCTAAAAAGTCCAATATTTTTTCAAAAAAAAAAAACTAATACCCACAATTTACCTATATAATAAAATTTCATTAATTATACAAAATTTATATACAAAATAAAATGTCAAAAAATACATAATTTATAGACAATAAATGTACTATGGAAATCAGCATTAGATTTCTAGCTTTCCATCTTGAGGAATTAAGATTTTTCCACCTTCATCATTAGATTGCCAGCTTTCCAGGAATCAATTAAGATATCCATACCCTGGAAATCATTTTACATCCATAGGTCACTCATTGAACATCAAATTGAATCAAAGCATACTCTTTTGAGTTATGTACCTTAACATCTTTTAGCTAAACATCACCTTTCCAGCTTTGAGAACTAAATTCACCTTCTAGGAATAAGATTTTTCCATAAAGAACATTGAATATATATCAACATTCTATAGTTAAAGCCACAAAAGGAAACAGTGCTATATCAACATACTCTAGTGAACACAAAAGGTAGGTGATGAAGAATATGACAATTATGTAAGAAACAAAACAAGCAAGTCCAACATAAGTGCCAATGAAAAACAGAAAATGGATCACATACGTAAACGTTACAACTGACCCTGATGCATATAATTAGATCCTTATTCAGAAAATCTTTGAGAAATCACATAAACCTACTTCTCCAAGCACTCTCAAAGAGAAGGAAATAGTGCTATGTGTCAATGTGTCTATTGAGGAGAAAACTTGTCCGTTTATTTCCACCTGCAACACATAAACAAAAGCAAACAATAAGAACTCTTTGAACACATAGTTTGATTAACTTGATTTGATGATGTATTGAAAAATGGCAAACCTGAGCATATGCTTCATCTCTCTGCAGGCCGACGAAAATGAGTAAGAACAACCAAACAGAAATTAAATGACTTGCTAGAAAAAAAATTTCAACTCCGCGCTTTGCGAAGAAAAAGACATATCAGCCACGACAGCTCTTACCGTTGCTAGTAGGGGTGGCAAAATCAACCCAATAGTTATGGTGACCCTTGCCGAAGCTACCGTTGGTGGCAAAAGGTATCAATTGCCACGGCAAACCCCTGCCGAAGCTAGATGGCGTGACAAATTTAATTTTTTTTTTTTTTTTTTTTTGTAGTGTAGCCCGAAATATCTCGATTGCATCCTATAATTAATGAATTCTAAAATATCTTGCTCATAGGCAATTTTCATTAGCATGTGCCAAATTGGACTGGCAGGAGGCGCATTTGTGTTATCTGAACCTGAAAACAGCTAGGTTGCCCAATATTTACATTTGTGTTGGCTAAAGCTAAAAATAGGTTGTTCCATAGGCTTTTTATCTTGAGTGGAACCAAAGTTAGTGTCCGAAGGCTAATCTACATGACTACATATCCATGTAAAGAATGACGAGATGAACCAGGCTGATATCATTCTTATCATTTGCTTTTTTTTTTTCTAACGAGGGTAACCCACTTTTTGTGGTAATCCTCGGGCACGTGACCCAACCGACAAGAGTTACGCATTATGTAAATTGGCTTGCGTCGACCGGCTACGGCGGAGGTAGGGGTCGAATCCGTCCGAGATTTCCTATTAACCCCATCACTCCTTATCATTGAGCCACCTATCAGAGATATTATTTACTATTTATTGGAATATATTACAATAGGCAAGCATATATAGGAATATTTTAAATCTAACTAAAGATCGATCGACTACAACACCAACACCAACATCGTACGTTTTAGTAGTGACTTACTAACGGGTGATAATATTTTCACCGCTAATTTTTACTATTTTCACCATTAATCACTGCATAGGATTGCGGTGGCTTTAATGACAGTCAACGAGGCCACCGCATACTATGCGGTGGGTTGAGGAGTATACAAGCTCAAAATCGTCGCCAAAATGATCTTAAACCGTCGCCATAACTCATCGTATATATACAATGAGTTTGAACCGTCGCCATAATAGCTCAAAACCGTCGCCATAACCCACCGTATAAGTATGCGGTGTGTTATGGCGACGGTTTTGGATACTTTCTACAAACGCTTTTCAATTGCCCAAAAACCCACCGCATGTATACGATCGCCATAACCCACCACATAGGTATACGGTGGGTTCGTATACGGTCAACGGATCCACCGCACGTACATGTGGTGGATCTGGGAAAAAGTGGATTAAGACCACCGCAAACCTATGCGGTGATTAGCGGTGGAAATAGTAAAGATTAGATGTGAAAATATCCGCCCCGCTTACTAACATAGGATTCTACCTTCTTGCTTTATTCCGACAATGAAATCGAGATCGGTTCGACAAGAAATGAGTTTTACAAACAAGCAACGGAAGCGCAAAAAGCCAAACAAGAACAAGAATACAACTATTTTACGAGGTTCGGTCCAAATGACCTACGTCATCGGGGCCTCCAGATTGGACCCTAAATCCACTAACTCAAAAGTTCAAGGGCTTACAAGAGGAACACAACACAAAACACTGAAAACGTAATGAGAGCAAGACGAAGAAGATCTTCGTCAAAGGGAGATCTGACGAAGACCAACAGATCCAACCACCAAGAAAGCATCGGAGAAGACCATCAGAATCAGGAAGAAGCAACGCTCCCGAAAAGGGATATGATGACGCTAGGGTTTCCTGGCGATGCTTCTCTCTCTCTCTCTCTCTCTCTCTCTCTCTCTCTCTCTCTCTCACTCACTTACCAGACAGAGAGCTTCAATAGTGAACCATGCAAGCAGGTGGATATAGGTGTATATATATAGGCGAGCTCCATCTCAACCCTAATCAAAACGCAACACTTCGTCATTTAGGGTTGAAGAGAGATCTGAGCCAGCAATCTATAAGAGCTGGAGCTGAGCTAAGGTATTTAGGCTCATCAGCTTTTGGGTGGCCCAATTTTAGGTCTGACAGCTCCAATGAGCTAACACCCAGACATAGCTAGACCAAGCTCAAATTCCACCCTTCAAAAGATCCCCCTAAATCGCTTAATTATTCGATCAATTGTGAGTAGAAGCTTAAGTATTTATTAACTTTTAATTATATGTAAATAATCTAACTAAAATTTTAAAATAATAAATTTAAGTTATAATTATATGGTTTGAGATAGTTTTTATAATTAATTAATTCAGCTATGAGTTTAGATAATAACAAATAAATGTAACATTTATTTATAAGAAGTGATGAATTTTTAAAATCAAAACCGTTTTGGAGAGGTTTTATAATTAATTTAAATTTGAAGGAAACTCAAGGCTATGTTTTTGTGATTAATTTGAATTTGAAGGTAATTATTTGAATTTGAAGGTAATTATTTGAATTTGAATGTAGCTTGAGATTATTTTCTACAACCAAGTAAATAGTTGAGGCTATTTTCTGCATTATTGATAGTTCAGACTAATGAGCGCCACAACCCTAGCCTTTTTTGCAATTTTCCTAAATAGTAAACTATCCCTATAGTGTTGGGCCAGGCTGAACTAAGTACAAGGTTTATTTCTTACAATGTTTGTTTTTTTTAGAAGAGTTTGACGCCGAATTAAATTGAGAAGTGAACTCATTAATGAAATTGTAATTTTCTCTGGAAAGATACTGGAACAATGCTAATTAATCCTTCCGTATCCATATAATTGACTTTTTGTCCATTTTTTCATGCAATAAAATATTTGTTCCCTTTAAACAAATAAATGATAATTTTTTTTAATTTTGTCAATTTTTTTCATTAAGTGTATTTAATTTTCAAGATAATATAATAATACTCTAACTTGTCACACTATTTTTTTTTATCCAATAATTTCGAACATGAATGCAGGGACGATCATGGAATAAATTAAAGAAATCAATAAATAAATTTGAGGAACTAATAACTACATGTCGTCGTATATAACTGAATGCACATGCCCTAAAAGTTCAAATTAAATAGTATATATAATTATGACGCAATCCAATCTTAAAATTAATTAATTAATAATATAAATAATATTTTCAATTGTATAATTGGCATAGAGCCGAGGTCTAATTTTTCCTATATCGTCCACTAAAATCATAGAATACTGTCAACCAGTGGAGTTTTGAACCAATTCAAGATAAATAAAGTAATACAGTATCAAGTTGAAATTGGTCTTTCTTGGGATAGACGTGCCAGTTTATGCATCCAACATAATTTTTACCCAATTCAAGACAAATATAATATAATCTCAAGCTGAATTTGGTAGTTATATCACTATGGGATAGACGACGTGCCCGTTTTATTGTGTGCTTTATTAATTTTTCACAATAAGTTGCAATTCAGTATATATAATAGCTAATTAGCTACGAATTGGATGAAGAATGAAGAGATAATTTAATTAAGGGGGATTATCTCGATGTCCTAAATTTTGGTCTTTATTAGGAAAAGGTCTCTCATCTCTTCCAAATTAGCTAAATGTCCACCGCCCCCCTTTGCCACTGTGCCCCCCCTCCCGTGCCCCCTCCCGTCTCATAATTTTTTTTTTCAGTTTTTTTTTTCGCGTTTACATAGTTGCTGAAACGGAATTGCTGAAACTTCTGTTTCAGCACATACGGTTTCAGCAACCCCTTTTTCAGTTTTTTTTCCAATTTTTTTTTTCGCGTTGCTGAAACCGCATGTGTTGATGCTGAAACTCCTGTTTCAGCACATGCGGTTTCAGCAACCCCCGTTTCAGTTATTTTTTTTTTTTATTTTACCGCATTGCTGAACATACGATTTCAGCAACCCCTGTTTCAATGTTTTTTTTACCGCGTTACTGGCTGAAACGGAGTTGCTGAAACCCCTGTTTCAGCACATTCGGTTTCAGCAACCCCTGTTTTCAATGAGATTTTTTTTTACCGCGTTGCTGAAACAAGGGTTGTTGATGCTGAAAACCCGATTTCAACAAAGTTGTTGATGCTGAAACCCCGATTTTAGATGCTGAAATTGTTGCTGAAACCGGAGTTGCTTTTTTTTTTCACGTCACCACTTCGACACCGGAATTGCTGAAACCGGAGTTTGTGTTTTTCAAAAATGTTGAAATGTTGAAATAGTACCTCAGACAATTTTATAAGAATTGATTTCAGCATACGAATTTTGCTAATAAATAATTAATTTCAGCATTTCAGATCACAAAAAAAAATCAAGAAGCTAATAAGCTATATAAAAGTTTCAGCCAGGCAAAAAAATATGCTGAAATTGCATAAACAACATTTGATATCCGACTTTCACCCCAACAGTGAATTAAGTTCAGCATTTCAGATCACAAAAATAGTGCTGAAATGTTGAAATTTTGATTTCGGCCCAAAAAAATCGGATTTTTTTAAGAAAAAGGGAGAAATCAGATTGTGAGCTATCTACACACGTAAGCACAACAAGAAAAACAGTTTTTTGTGACAAAAAATTTTGTCGCCCAAAGTATCTATTTCGTCGCCCAAAGTGTTTTGTGACAAAAATAATTTCGTCCCCTATTTGTCGCCTTAGCCCCGTCGCCCAAAGATATGGCGACGGAAAAAAATTTCGTCGCACATAATATACCTTTAGCGACAAGTTTCATATTTTGTTGCCCTGTACGTTTTGTGACGAAAGTTGGTTTTGTCACCCAAAGTCTTTTAGTATATAGCCCGGTTATATACAGACCCGGGCTATTATATCTGTTTCATTTTAAAAAAAAATCGGACTTTTTAGCCCGGATCTTAAAATAGATCTGGGCTAAAAAGTCTCTTTCTTTAAAAAAAAAATAGATTTCTACGTTGCACCAGCTCACTGCTCTCTCAACAACCAATGAACAACAAATCTTCAAATAAATAAATTGCCTTAAATTTCCAAATACATATCAATCAATCAACTTATAAAACAAAACCTATATTATTGAATGCTTGTCAATACAATAGATAATTTACATGTACTTTCACATGTCTGCTACATATTCTACTTTCATCTCAGAAAATCAGCAATCTATGTAATATTTAAAAACTGTTTGTTCACCCAAAGTCTTATTCCTAAGGAACTTAATATTCAGATGTGTAGGGGGAGAGGGGGTACAATACCAATCCTTGCCAAAGTCTGATGCTCAGAGAGTAACTCTTCCTTTAGCTGTTCAGATTCTTTAAACATCTTCTCCAGTGTTACACTTCACTCGCTCCAAGAAGTTCCCATTCATCTATTACCACAAAGGGGAAGAGAGAATGGTGAGAATTTTCTAAAATGAATCATGTACCTAATAACGATCTCCATGTGTCACTCATGCTTTCTAACCAACCTGGATAGATCTTTTGCAAGTAAAAAAGGTGTACACTCCATCTTCATTTTTTCTATCCAATTCTTTTAGTGAGAAAGGAACATCCTCGGTGTAGTAAGGAGTCAGTACACTGCAAAAAAGGATTTCAATGAAAAGGAAGTGAGAGGAAAGAAAAAGGGTAAAAATAAGGCCTACACTTCCTCTCATGTACATGCTGTACAACAATAAAATCATCAATGTAGAATTAATTACACATGAAAGAAAGAAGGGCAAGTCAAACAAACATGTTGATAAAACACATAATTCAAAGTATTATTATACACACAAAGAGGTTTATAAGAAGCAATAGATAAAGATAACAGGTCATAAATATGCTGGCAAAATTAGCATTACACATAGTCAAAAAAATACACGAGTGATCATAGAGGCTAAGATACACATACTTCGAATTTGTGTGTTGTATCATTACACATGAGTGATCATAGAGGCTGGTATCTTTATCACATGAGTGATAAAGACAACAAGTCATGTAACCACAGTTCCCACATATATAAAAACTAAAAACAAAACACGTGAGTGATGAAGCTTATTTACTAGAATTTTAATGAGCACAACAAAGTAATCATAGAGGCTAGCTAGGAAGGGCACTCATTGTGTAGTCAGCAATAATATTACCCGCACATCAGATGACATGTACTCATCCTCTGTAATCCTTTTCTCCAGCTCATTTTCACCATCCTTTCCATGGCTATCTTTGACCATATCCACAACAGTAGGAATCTGTATAGCATAGAAACTTAAGTGAGATGAAGGACTATAATACAGTTCAAATAGATAATAAAGGAAATCATGTCTTGAAACATTGCTAGCAAGCAAGAATTAAACGTACACACAGGTTGCAATCAAGCAGGTAGACAGACCCAACATCTTATCACAAATGTTAAAATAACCATGATATCTATCAGTTGAATAACATCTGACTGTATGTAAGAGATCATGAGCGATAACACCCCAAAAGGTAATCGTACTACTTTTCCTTATTCTAAACTAATATTTACTTTGTAAAGGGAATTGAGAACTCACAAGTATGTCATATTTGTCGTGCTTCCTATTTATGGGAACCCCTCTCCGTACAAATTAGAAATTCATCTGTGAAACAATACTGTCACAAGAAGCATGTAAAATTTCTAGGTTAGTCTAGCAACAATTTAAATCGAGCACATAAACACAAGACTTACAACTCAATTAAATGAGTCAGATTTGATAAGCTGGGTGGTATGGGGCCCTTGAAGCCACTGCACTGGATCTCTCTGCAAGTATTACTCTTTAGTAAAATGTAAGAGATGAATGGATATTTTTCATAATCTAACTCAATAAATCACACCCCAAAAACAAAGAGGAAACTCAGTCAAGAGCACTTACAGCCTCTGAAGTGCTGTCCAACTCTTGAAAATAATCATGAATTTTCCGCTGAAGTTGTTACTACTTATCCTATTAGATCATCTCAAAAAGCAAAGGAAATAAAAGATTAGCTATAGATTCAGCATGTGTTCACAAGAAGCACAATGATCGCCAGAACATAATAATCCAAATTGCATTACAGAATTCTGAAGAAAACAAGGAGAAAAAAAGAAATTCCAATCAACTATAGATTCAGCACGTGTTCACAATTTTTCAAGTAAACTCAAAAGAGCGAATAACTAACCGCTTTCTCTCTCGAGCACAACCCCTCCAAAGAAAGTTATAAATTCAACATAAGTTTGCAATCTTTCATGCATATATCTTATATAAATTAAAATAAATGACTATCAAGACAAAGATTAACAGAAAATATATAAATAAATGATAAAATACAGAACAAATAATATTGGAAGAACATAAGGGAGAAGATGACATAAAGGTTCCTTGAAGTTGTTGTTCTTGACTTGCCAGGTCTTCGAAATCAGACATAACGCAGCAAATGACTGCATTCAACCTCTTGACATTGTCCCGGAAATCCAAGGTCGCAAACATTGATAGATAGTGCAGAATATCAGACAGATGCAGAGCACAAAGCATAGGAGCGTCATATTGTCAAGAGGAATTGAAATCAATTTGACTATCACATACAAACTAGGCAGATATATGAATCTACATGTTATTATATATGATAGAGATAAGCTTTGAGGTCAATTGCATTACAAACAAAGAGGAGAATGGAAATAATATGTGAGGGCTCAACAACTATTGACCAGCAGGTAGATCAACAGAAAACAACAAAGCCGTTCCAATTCCAATTAATTCAAAGAATGAATGTTCTACAAAATTATGCTTACTCATAAAATAAAGGGAACTCAAACTCAATGTGTAGATTTCAACTTGAATCCAGTTTAATCAGACAGTAACAATCCAAATTAAAATAGAATTCAAGAGACCAGAGGTAAAACAATCATTCAACCTAAATCCCTAAACAACGAGGCATAAATTAGAAAATAAGAATCATTGAGAACAAAATTGGATCAACGAAAATTAAAAGAAGAACAAGAACGATAAAGAAATAAAGAGTAGAGAAGAGAGAGATTACGATTCGCGGACAGTACTCGGCCTTGTTGTCGTTGATGAGGATGTCAATGCCGAAGAAGCCGACAAAGGTAAGTTTCCTACGGCTCCCCCACAACGCAGGGAAGCGGTAAATGGATCACCGCAAAGAAAACCAGACACTAGAAAAGGAAGCAACCAAGGGAAGCAATGAGTTTAGGGTTTTAAAAAGGGGCGCAAAAAAAGCTTCCATTAAATGCGATGAGCATAGAGAGGGAGGATGGAGAGGGGAGACAAGAAGGGGCGAGAGCAGGGCTAAGAAATGGAGATCGATCGAGGATGGAGAAGGGAGAGAGAAGTGCCATGGAAATGGAGATCGAGGATGGAGCTTGAAGGGTATGGGGAGATTGCGAATCTGACACATCCGGAAAAATCGAGATAAAGATAAAAGATCAATAAATGGTACTCCTTGGTGAAAATGGGCTATGGGAATTATTATTTTTGTCGCACAAAGTACTGAATTTTGGGCCACAAATTAGTATTACGTGGCCCATGTATATTTTGGGCCATAAATTTGAATTTTTGTCACTAAAATATATTCTGGGCGACCAAACTAAGCTTTGGCATTGAAAGTGGAGTATAGACGACCAGAAAAAATCTGTCGGCAAAGTTTTTTATATTTTGTCGCCCCTGTTCATTTTTCTTGTAGTGAAGAGTGTATAACCTGTTGGTTTTATAACAATTTCGAGTTTATAATATACTTTTGTCAGATAGATCATAATAATATTAACAAGGTCAAGGTGAATCTTGTGTCATGTATCAATGGAGGCGTTTTAACCCCCAAGGGCTTGCCCAGATTAGAATAGTTCTTTAGAGTGTTAATGCATGATTATTAAAACCCAAAAACAGAATAGAAGGCAACTCAGACATAGTTACTTAGGCAGCATCAAAATTAAAATCTAAACATATTGATCACCACCGACATAGTTCCCTAAGCATCTTAATTCAAATAACCTACATATTGATCACAGACATAGTTACTTAGGGATACTTATTATGTTCAAAGATAATGGTGTAGAATGATAGAATTGATGTAAAGTCCTCCTTGAGGGTTTCCATTCATTGATATAACATATATATATATAGGTTACAAAGGTATTTGGCCTTAATGGGCTTTTAGCCCACTATACAATATGAGACCTATGTAATCTATCAAACCCCCGCAGTCGAAACGGGAGGGGTCCGTACAGTGAGACTGGAACGAAAATCAATGAACAACTGTCTAGGTAAACCCTTGGTGAATATATCAGCGTACTGATAAGAGGACGGGACATGTAGAACGCGGACATGTCCAATGGCAACCTTGTCCCTGACGAAGTGGAGATCAAGCTCAATGTGCTTCGTGCGTTGATGCTGGACTGGGTTGCTAGCCAGGTAGACGGCGGAGACGTTGTCAGTGTAGACCAGAGTGGCCTTCTGCAAGGGGCAACGTAGCTCAAGCAGGAGATTGCGGAGCCAAGAGCACTCGGAGACAACGTTGGCAACACCCCTGTATTCGGCTTCAGCGCTGGAGCGAGACACGACGGACTGACGCTTGGCTGACCAAGATACAAGAGTGTCATTGAGGAAGACACAGTAACCAGACGTGGAGCGACGTGTGTCTGGACAACCACTCCAATCCGCATCAGTGTAAGCCACAAGATCAAGCTTAGAGGAAGGAGTGATGGTGGTGCCGAGCTCGAGGGTGCCGCTGATGTACCGAATGATCCGCTTCAAAGCCTGAAAGTGAGGTTCCCTAGGGGCATGCATGAACAAGCAGATCTGCTGAACGGCGTAACTGATATCAAGTCTGGTGAAAGTGAGATACTGAAGAGCACCAGCGAGGCTCCTGTACAGTGTGGGATCGTCAACCAAAGGACCAGAATGAGCACTGAGCTTGTTGGGTGTATCGACTGGGGTTGCGACGGGATTACAGTTGACCATCTTAGCCCGAGCAACAATCTCTGCAGCATACTTACTTTGTGAGAGAAACAGACCAGACGCATGCCGCTGAACAGCAACTCCAAAGAAGTAAGACAGCTGAGCCAGATCAGACATGGTGAATTCCGCACTCAACTGCGAGATTATCGACGTCCGAAGAGCATCAGAAGAGGCGGTGAGAATGATGTCGTCGACATAAAGCAGCAGGAAAGCCAAGTCTGAGCCTCTGCGATAGATAAACAGAGACGTATCCGAACGACTGCCAGTGAAACCCAAACGGAGCAGATGAGAGGCAAAACGCTGGAACCACGCCCGCGGAGCCTGTTTCAGACCATATAGAGAGCGCTTGAGGAGACAGACATGCTTTGGACGCTGATCATTAGTAAACCCCGGCGACTGAAACATGTAAACTGTCTCGTTCAGATGACCATGCAGAAAGGCGTTCTTGACATCTAACTGATGGATGGCCCAGTTGCGCGACAGAGCCAGACTCAGGACCACTCGGATAGTGGCAGGCTTGACCACAGGGCTGAACGTCTCATCACAATCAATACCGGTCTGCTGAGATCTACCGTTCACCACAAGACGGGCCTTGTAGCGCTCCAACGTCCCATCAGAGCGGAACTTGTGACGAAAAAGCCACATACAGCAAATGACGTTCGTCTCAGGAGGGCGAGGAACAAGAACCCAAGTACCATTCTTCGTAAGGGCCCTGTATTCGTCGAGCATAGCCGCCTGCCAATTCGGGTCGAGGAGGGCTGTTTTGTGGGAGGTGGGAACGGGGGAGAGGGAGGTCTGGGTGGGGGCAGATGGTGAATGGGAGTCGGGAAGGACGGGGGCAAGAGGGGCTAAGCAAGGGGAAGAGGCTGCGGGCAGGTCAAAGGCGGCGAGGGTTGCGGCGGGCGCTCATGACTTGCGGCGGCCGCCGCCAGGGAGGGGTGTAAAGCTGCGGGCGCAGCATTTGGACATGCGGCGGGCGCTGCATGACTTGCGGCGGGCGCCGCCAGGGAAGGGTTTAAGGCTGCGGGTGCAGCATTTGTACATGCGGCGGGCGCCGGATGCCATGCTGCGGGCGCCGCACGTAGGTGACGGGAGGCTGTTCGGCGGGGTGATGGGAGGTGGATAGCGGGGTGATGAGCGGTGGTCATGGAGACGATCTGACGGGGTCAGAAGACACCGGAGATGCTGCGAGTGTGTGGTCTGGTGGTGGGGGGTGGTGGTGGTGGTGGTGTTGGGGGAGAAGCAGGAGCACCGGGAGAGCTCTGGGGAAAAAGGAAGTGAGGGAATGGTGACTCAGACTCTGACGGAGACACAGGGGGTATGGGAGACGCAAAGGGAAATCGCGACTCATCAAATGTGACATGACGTGAGAGAATGATCTTGTGGGTCTTGATATTGAGGCAAATGTAACCGCGATGATCAGACGGATAGCCTAGGAAGACACATGGAGTGGAGCGCGGGTGAAGCTTGTGCGGGGTTGTGGAGGACTGGTTTGGGAAACACAAGCACCCGAAGGTGCGAAGGTGATCATACCTAGGCTCGGCGTAATAAAGTGTCTGAGCTGGCGAGCGATGGTGTAGGGTAGTGGAAGGGAGAATGTTTAGGAGATAACATGTGGTGGATAAGGCGTGAGGCCAATAGGGAAGGGGAATAGATGCGTGGAAGAGGAGAGAGCGCATCATGTTGGTAATGGTTCTGATGATTCTTTCTGCCTTGCCATTCTGCTGAGAAGTATAGGGGCAAGACAAGCGATAGGAGATCCCATTTGCGGCAAAGAAGGAGTGAAAGTCTTTGTTGTCAAATTCACGGCCATTGTCACATTGGAAACATTTGATGGACATGTGAAACTGTGTTTTGATGTAGGTATGGAATCTGGCAAAGATAGGAAACACTTGGGACTTGAAATGCAACGGGAAGACCCATAAGTAATGAGTATAATCATCAAGAAACAAAAGGTAGTACTTGTGACCCTCCTTGCTAGGCACGGGAGAGGTCCAAATGTCGCTGTGAATGATATCAAAGGGAGTAAGGGTAGAGGTCAAAGACCGTTGGAACGGCAGTCTGGCATGTTTGCCTAGTTGGCAGGAAGAGCATAAACCAGAGCGTGGGTCTTTAGGACAGGTGACAAGGCTCTGAGAACGGAGGACATCTAGAACGGCAGCACTGGGATGGCCCAGGCGTGCATGCCGCAGGCTGGACGACGATGCCGAGAGGGCGACCAGGCACGACTGACTGGACGCGGGTGGTGGTGTGACAGGGTAGAGCTCCCCGGTGCTGTTACATCTCATGCGAGTAACCCCCGTAGTAAGATCGTTCACAGAGAAACCGTAGGGATCAAACGTAAGGGAAACGTTGTTGTCAGTAGTGAACCGACGGACAGAGATAAGGTTTTTGACAATCTTTGGGGCAATAAGGACATTGTTGAGGTGTAATGGGTGGGTTGGGGTCTGTAATGTGGCGTGGCCAATCCCCGAAGTGGCAAGACGACCACCATTTCCGACGATAATAGAGTGGGTAGGGCCCTTAAAAGAAATAGATGAGAGGTTACCTGAGGAGTTCGTCATGTGAGAGGTGGCACCAGTATCCATGTACCAAGAAGAGTCGGGGAATGTCGGTTGCGTAGAGGAGAAGGCGTGATGCATAGCAGGCGGAACAGAGCCTGGATCAGACGATGTCAGATAGGCGTGAGGACCGGCATGGCGAGGGGTAGGATATCCGGAGTACGGTTGCATCTTTTTTTTTTTCGACTTTTTTTTTTAATGAAAGCAAACAGATGGGGGCTGGGTTTACTTTGAATTCCAAGGTGCTGAGGTTGACCTCGATCAAAATTGCAAAAGGCAGACGCGAAGTGCCTAATTAATTAGCAAGGCTAATTAGCAAGATGATCGGATGTGGTGTGCAGTACGTGGTGGCCGGCGTGAGAGACAGCGAGAGCGAGTAGGGAGAACGGAGAGCAAGGGCAGGGAGATCGAATGTGGATCCGGTCGGATGGGTGTTGCCGGTAAGGGAAGAGGGGAGGCAGGAGGATCAGATTAGGGTTCCGTGGGGAAGATCGGATGTGGATCCGGTCGGATGGATGTGGATCCGGTCGAATTAATGTAATAATAATCCATAATATCACTCATAAACCCAAAATTTGTCGTCTTTAACTAACATTAATGTAAATAAATGCAAAAGTAGGCGTCCGATTAACGACTCTAAACCTTCTAAAATCCAAAACTATAGGTTCGACTCAAAAACAAAATATATCCCAACATGGGGAACAAAACCCTAAGTTGATTAATCACATGCCTAAAAGCTAAAATTGAATAATCATCGGGCTAGGCGGGACTAGGCGTCCCCTAGGCGGGACTAAGCGGGCCTAGGCGATGTCTAGGCGGGACTAGATGGTGCCTAGGCGGATTACCGCCTAGAGGCCCGCCTAGGCTTAAAAATTCCTAGGTGCCCTGCCGCCTAGCGCCTAGGCGCCGCCCAGGTGGTGCCTAGGCGCGATTTTTAGAACACTGTCGTCAGGATGCTGGACACCATATCTCGATAATGAGACCTTTAGCACAAGTTGCAGCCACCAAGCCCAGTCTTTGTAAGATATAAGAGTATAACAAGGGGGAGCCAGTAGAACTTGTTAAAACAAAGAAGATAACACAGTGGCATGGTACTCAGTCGCTTTATCACCAGAAAACAACCGCTTTGACAGGATAAAAAACATCCCATGTTCAATGCAATATATGCTGAAACCAAGGTTTCAGCATCAACAACGTTGTTCAAACCATAAACAACTTTGCTGAAACTGGGGTTTCAGCAGCAACAACAATGCTGAAACAAAACATCCCATGTTCAATGCAATATTTGGATTTATACTCGTGAGAGGAATATTTTTACTCTTTTGGTGAGGACTCTTAGTTTGGTCCCTCCTTTTGCTGAAATTGTTGTTGCTGAACTTGCTTTAAAACTAGAATTTGCTGAAATTGTTGTTGTTGAACTTGCTTTAAATCTCCTTTAAAAGCCTCTTAGCTCAACGGTAGAGCAATGTGCTATGCGCAAATACGTGGGTTCGAATCCCGCATAGGCTAAATTTTATATCCCGTAACACGGTTTCAGCAACAATTTCAGCAACCCCGGTTTCGGCAACGTGAAAAAAAATACAGTAATGCGAAAAAAAACAGTGTTGAAATCGGGGTTTCAGCAACTCCGGTTTCGACAACATGAAAAAAAGCAGTAACGCAAAAAGAAAAAAAACTGCTGAAACAGAGGGTGGCACAGGGATTTCAGCAACTCTGAAAATGCGAAAAAAAAAACAGTAAAAAAAGCGGAAAAAAAAAACTGCTGAAACAGAGGGTGGCACAGGGGTTTCAGCAGTTTCAGCAGTTTTGCGGAAAAAAAAACTCATAAAAAAAAAAAAACTGGGGTACAATTTCAGCAAGTTCGTTTCAACAGTGTCAGAAAATTGGTGGACATTTTGCTAATATGGATAGGGTGGGGGACAATTTCCTAATATAGGCAAAAAATATGGCATGTATAGTAACTGCCCCTATTTAATATATTGAGTTCAAGAACCACATAAGAAGAAAGCATATCTCTTGTTAAGATAAAGGTTATACCGAACCTCGTGCGTGTTAATATGCTTTGAAGTTGAGCTTATTATCTGTTTTGGGTTTAGACTCATAGTCTAACTAGAGTTTCATGAAATCTAACAATTTGTAACCCTACTTTTCTTATTTGCCTCTAAAATAAAGAAACATATTCATCTGCCCGTGGATGTAAGTAACACACCGTTGCCGAACAACGTTAAATCTCCGTGTCTTTCTTTTCTCTTATCGTTCTCGTTGCAACAAACTGGTTAGCAAAGCTTTGGTTGTGATTTTTGTTGAGAATGATGTTTGGATCTGTGGTGAAGATTGAGAAGTTTACCAGAAGAAACTCTGTGGCAGATAAATATGCGAGCGTCGCTGAAGAAATAAGGTTTGTGGGCGCTGTCAACCATCGATAAGAAGGAGGCAGATACAACCACCACTGAGTACAGCCACAAGATAATGGTGGCTTGTGGCTGAAGTTGGAGATTTTATACATGTCAAAGTCTCCAACAAACAAGTTGCGTCTGAAACAATGCAACTCAGATATCATCTTGACCAACTTAACACGTTATTACTTGAGTTACATAATGGAGGACATACGGATGCTGCCTTATTTCTCATTTGGTATCTCTACCTCCCACTTGTACATATGAGAATTTTGTTCAGTCGTTTGTCATTTGTAAGGATAGCACATCAGTTATGTACAAACAATCAGGCTTCCGGGCTTATAGTCAGTGGAGGCAATTCTGATGGTAGAAGGGGCAAGAAGCAAGATAGCAAATCAGGCCCTAAAACATACGCTATCTGTAACTACTGTAATATGGATAAAGGTCATCGCAAGAATGTATGTCCTAATAAAAAGTGGCAATAGGAGCAGAAATTTAGGTCTGCAGCAGTACTAGTTAATGGTAGAAATACTTATGGAAAGATATTATTCTACTAGCAGATAATCGCACACATCATGATGTGTGGTTTCTTGACTCAGGTGCGTCATGTCACTTATATAGATGTGCAGATAAGGGAAATGTCTCTATGGGAAACGATGCCATTTGCAAGGTTATTGGGATCGGCTCAGTCAGAGTTCAGACAGACGATGGTCAGTTTTGCACATGAGGAGATCAAGAACGGAAGCCATGAATGAAACTTCAGAAAGAGTAGTTGAAATGTTTTAACAATTAAATACTCCAATTATTACTCACTCCTTCCAATTGAATGTAATTAATGCTGAATGTTTTTTTATGGCTACAATTACACAAGGAGTATATATTTAATGGAAAGGGTAGTTGAAATGTTTTAACATTTAATAGATTAACTTAATTGGAATACCCTTTTTTTATACAATGTATTTAATCATCATCTAAAAATGAGAGGATATATTCACTCAAAAGGGGCAGTTATTTTGTTATAAGAAAAATGGCTCAAAGGGCCAATTATTTCGCTACGGAAAGAGTAGTTGTTAGTATTAATTACGGAGTATGAATTTATAAAAAAAAATTCATTAAAAAGTAATATTTTATATAGTTTTTCCTTTTTAAAATGCATCCTGAAAAGTAAAATGACACTTATATGAAACAGGCGTATCTCTAATTGACATCCCTGTCATCTCAACAAAATCACTGAATACGCGCGCGCGGTACCGTTAATTAACCAACTGGAATTGTGAACCAATTAAAGATAAATAAAATAATGGCAAGTTGAAATTGGTCATTTTTAATGGGCCTTACTATTTACACGGTGATGTTTTTGCCATTTACACAATCGCGGATACATAGTACGCGGTTGCGGTTTTTTTTTCTTTTTCTTTTTTCTTTTTTCTTTCTTCTTTCTTCCTTCTCAGAGACGCATGAAGATCCTCTATTCCCAGCTATTTTCTGCAACTATCCATCTCTATATCCGGAAAAAGAAAGGGCTTCAATTTAGAGAATGATTTTGAGGTTCGATTTTAAGAAAGACTTCGATTTTGAGGTTCGAATTGAAGAATTGCTGCAATTTTCCATGCCAAGGGCTTCGATTTCTAGGTTTGATTTCAAGAATCGCTTCAATTTGCCATGCCCATGGCTTCGATTTGGATCAATTTGCATCTGGAAGGCCTTGTTCTTAGAGGAGGAGGGAGAAGCGGCCAGAGACGGGGCTACCGGCGGATTTGAAAGCCGAGCCTTGGGGGTTATCATCTCCAGATCTGGAAGCCACGACGTCGGGGCTTCCAGCAGGAGGACGCGGAAGGAGAGGAAGAGGGAGGAGATGAGGCCGGAGATTGAGGTCGTCGGCGACATGGTCGGATATTTATTCGGAGAGGCGCGACAGGAGAGGCGGTGGATGATACAGGCGAGGGAGACGACGTCGATGGCGGCGCCGATGATGACTGGAGGAAGCGGAGGCAGTCGGTGGAAGAGATGCTGCCATTGTTGAGTTGGAGAGAGAGGGTCGCGCGCACGTACTCCGCGAACGTCAAATCCATTTTTTCCTGCCGCAAATCCGTAATACGCGATTGCAAATGCTTTTTGTGCAAAAGGTGAGAAAATCACCTTGTAAATATCAATTCTATTTTTAATTTGGCATAGACGTGCCAGTAATTTGTGTATGCATCCAACAAAAACTTGATCCTTGTGATTAGGTAAATAAAGAGCGACCATTCCGGGGTTTGAACCGAGGACCTATCTGTACTACCCACAAGTCCTTTCCGGTGAGTCATTCCGGAATGGTTTAAACAAAAGCTTGATCCAGTTCAAGATAAATAACATATTATCAAGCTGAATTTGGTCATTCTTGGCATAGACGTGCCAGTTTAATTGTTTGCTATAAGTTGCATTAATTCAGTATAATAACTAATTAGCTAAGACTTTGATGAATGAAAAGAAAAATTTAAATACCTAAAGTACCCACCAAACTGGGGAAGGTATTATCGCCTTCCTGGGGATCTCCAAGAAAGTGCAAGCAGTTTCTCATATAATTAGTTGACATTCATTATTCATTTAATAAAGCTGTTTTTTTTTTATATATAATTGAAATAGCTAATTCATGTTGAGAGGTGAATTAAGAACACAAGCTAGTTCAGTATGTATGACCTACTCGCACTGTCCGCCTAAATCCTTGACCTTGCCCCGCCGTCAAGGCCGTTAAGATTGCCAACTCCAAGACCTGCCATAAAATATGTCTAGACCCTTGTCCCTACACTAACACCAAGCACCTGCCAAACGTTTTTTTAGAACATTGCCTACTCGTAATTAATATAATGATCAACGATTTTATGAGGAACTACTTGTATATATAGCTGTATATGTGTTTGGATACTAACGTATACATCACCTATACACACGATCATAGATCACGAGTAAACCCCACTTTCTAATGTGATATTGCCTCCTGTATGAGATTCCGAGAATCCTGGTTGAGTCGTATGAAAACGGGAGTCGTGTCGGGTTTATATTGTTTTTGGTTATAAGGTCGGGATCCATCACTTTACACAAAAGCTTAAGCCATTGTGTAGGGCTTCCCCCTCCAAGGTGAGACTCTCAATCTCTTTATAGCTCATCCAGTTTTTTGGTTTTTTACGACGGGTTTCGACATCTGAATCGCCTACACCGAAGTCAGGAAAACCGACCCGACTCGAACCTGCTCTGATACCATGTGAGATTCCGAGAATCCCGGTCGGGTCATATGAAAACGGGAGTCGTGTTGGGTTTATATTGTTTTTGGTTATAAGGTCGGGATCCATCAATTTACACAAAAGCTTAAGCCATTGTGTAGGGATCGACTTCCCCCTTCCTTATATTTTGGTTTTTTATACCGCACACAATCAATGTGGAATGACCATGTTTTTATCCCAAACATCCTGTTTGAGATTGACTTGTATATAGTTAGGAACAAAGCATCGAACTATTATTAACTAAGGAAAACTTGATGAGGAAAAAAGGAAGCTAGCTGTATAACTACAAATTACAGTAAAGCACAGCAAGATAATTCCTCTAATAATTAAAAAAAAAATTTGACTCACTTTACACATACAAACAATCAATCATTTGGAATAAATCCTTCAACAATATTGTTACCTTTGTAAGTTGAGAAAATGTCATAAAATATATACACAATATTTGGTGGTAGTTGGAGCTGCTTCTTTTAAATTAATAAAACATTTATTGTATATTAGTTGTTAGGTCTTCTCCTACTATAAATACTGAATGCTGTACCTTCCAAATTCATCTTACATCCGGAGCTGATAAATTCAGTCAAGATGGCAAAAAGGGCAAATTCATCAGTTTCCTTAACCCTAGGGTTCCTCGTGATTGCCCTTGTCGCCGGCCAGTGCTACGCAGAGCTCAGGTATGGCTATTACAACGGCAAGTGTGGGAAGACCGACGTTGAGAAGCTCATTTTTAAGCTTGTCAAAAAGAAGATGATAAACGAAGGCGATAGAGGGCTTGTTGGTGACTTTGTCCGCTTGTCTTTCCATGATTGCTTTGTTAGGGTAAGATAAACATTCCTTGCAATTGCTTGTACGTCTTGGCTTAAACCTCATTTAGCACTATTAATTATTGAATGACTCGATGTTATATATAAAATATGTGAAGGGATGTGATGCTTCGGTTATGTTGGATGGAAATCACACCGAGAAAACAGCTGGGCCAAACTTGGATCTTGATGGTTTCGAAGACATCGACGATTTTAAAGCAGAGGTAGAAAAGGCTTGCCCAGGTGTGGTGTCTTGTACTGATCTTTTGGTCATCGCAACCAGAGCAACTGTCGTTTTGGTGAGTTATATACGAATGTCCATCATTTATTTATTTATTTATATCATTTTACGCAATTAATATTAATATGAACTGAATGGAGTTTTATTTAATTATAGGCTGGAGGAAAATGGTACAATTTGGAGACAGGAAGAAAAGATGGTTATGTTTCTATTGACAAAGAAGCCAACATCCTTCCTGGACCAGGCATTTCCATGACTGATGCCATTAAAAGATTCGCTAAGATCGGGTTAAACCTGCATGATCTCGTCGTCCTCTTAGGTAAGCAAGGCTCGTGAAATACAATATATTGATACGATATCGATAGGACAATTCACAATTAAATATAAGTTGTAACATTCTATTTTATATATAGGTGCACACACTGTCGGAACAGTACACTGCAACAACTTTCAAGATCGTCTGTACAACTACCGCAACACCGGTAAACCAGACCCTGCAATGGACCCATCTCTTGCGAAAAAGCTAATGAAAACTTGCCCCAAGAATCTGAATGGGACCCAAAGCCATACTTTCTTGGACCAAACCCCAGGGAGTGGAGACACATTCGACACTGCCTTCTACAAGGAGATTTTGGCTCACAAGGGCGTAGTTGATTTTGATCAACGGATGGCATTCGATTACCGTACAAGAGGGCTGGTGAAACAATTGGCTTACGATTCATTCTTCACTGAGAAATTCGGACAAGCGATGATCAAGCTGACAAAGGTTGGAGTTTTAACAGGAAAGCAAGGGGAAGTGAGAAAATCATGCCATGCTGTTAACAAGAAGTGAAGGATGGAAGTTTGAAGTCCTTGCGATTCGTTATTCATTGATTGCTATTTCATGGTTTTTTTCTTTCATAATTTCCGTTTTGATTTGATCGATATGATGAAAATGTGACGCCACTTCATCTAGGCCGGTTTTTTTATTATACTCCGTGTATTTCCTTTGAAATTGTGTGATCAAAACTTGCTTATCAAATAGAATCGCTTTATTTTTTAATCTCAAGACCGAATAGAGTATTTTGTTGTTATTAAAATGCCCACATTGATTCGTGGGTTGTAAAAGATCACAAAATATAAGTGTGAGAGAAACCTTTACACATTGCCTTAAACTCTTGTGTTAGAAAGGTAGATTTCAACCTTATAACCAAAAACACAATAAACCTGACATGGCTCCCATTTTCATACGACCCGACCGGATTTTCTCAGAATTTCACATTTGTTCCTTGTTAAGTGAAGTAGTCACAAAGCACGAGCCGAACGGCAAGCGCACGTGTGGATGTCCTATCTCCACTTCTATAACTCAATAATCAATATAGTCGGAATTTCACATTTGTTCCTTGTTAAGTGAAGTAGTCACAAAGCAAATCAATATAGTCGGAATTTCACATTTGTTCCTTGTTAAGTGAAGTAGTCACAAAGCACGAGCCGAACGGCAAGCGCATGTGTGGATGTCCTATCTCCACTTCTATAACACAATAATCAATATAGGAGGTTGGGTCATGTGTACTCACCACTTACGGTGTTAAATGTTAACAAATCTCTGCATTAGATTAATTTAGAATTTTCTGATTTTTTTAATTAAAAGTTGGTGGATCCTATTGTGAAAATTCAACCACTTTCACCTTTGTGGAATTATATGCGTGTCATCCAACATTTTAATTAAGGAAATCAACATTGTGTGAAGATACAAACGGTGATTTGTGTGGGTAAGTCCCCTGGACTAATTTTTTACTGATTTTTTTGAGCCCCCACATCATGTTGTTTCAGTTTCAACGAATATATAATTCTCTGCAGTTCAACAAATTATAGTTCTTTCAGTTTCAACGAATAACATATCAATTGACCTTCTATTATCTATTATTCAACAGTTGATAGTAATTATTCGCTAAATGGATTGTTATTATTTGTCTATAAAGAGGATTTATCGTTTAGATAATAGCAAAAGGGTTGGTCAATTTTGCAACTATTCGCTAGGTTCATAGTAATTATTCGCTAAGTTCATAGTAATTATTTGTGAGGTTTGAAAGAGTATGTAAATATAATTCTTGATTTCCCACATCTAATTAACCACATATCTATGAAAAATTTCGTATTAATTATTAACGAATAGAAACTCTGAACTTGCCGAATAGTTACTCTGAACATGAAATTAATAGAACAACTATTCGCTAGGTTAATAGTAATTATTTTCTAAATTGATAGTTATTATTCTTGTGTAAAGAGGAGTTATCGTTTAAATAATAGCTAAAGGGTTGGTCAGTTTTGGAACTATTCGCTTGGTTTATAGTAATTATTCGCTAAGTTGATATCGCTAATTTCAACAAACATTCATCTAATTGGCCACACCAAAATCAACTTAACAAGGCCAAGAACGATGCCCCAATATTACTGGAGAAGCACGAAGATCATAGAAGAGTACGTAGAGGTTGGGCGAAAATCAACATTTTCCAGGCCTTAGGCGCCCACCGAGCCAACCACAAGAAGATTAGGTCAGGAGAATCTAAATCTGCCGACGCGATGGTGAGTCCGGTGGTTGAAGGTTGTACTCGTTGCCAGTGTCGACCGTCCCTTGTGGTCACAATTTGGTCGCCCTCCGATGTATATTCCTGCAAATCACCGCCGCCTTTGAGCTATTTTCCATGTTAATATGCCTTGAATTGGGCTTATTATTTGTTTTGGGTTTAGGCCCCATTGTCTGACTAGGGTTTCATGAGGCACTATATATACTCATAAACCTAACAATTTATAACCTAGTTTCTTGTTTGCCTCCATAATAAAGATCCCTATTTCTCTGGCCGTGGAGGTAGGTAACACACCGTTGCCGAACCACGTTAAATCTCTGTGTCTTTTTTCGTCTATTATCATTCTCGTTATAACAAACTGGTATCAGAGCTTGGTTGTTATTTCTGTCGATAATGATGTCTGGATCTATAGTGAAGATTGACAAGTTTACTGGAAGAAACTCTTTCAGTCTGTGGCAGATAAAGATGCGGGCTTTGCTGAAGCAACAAGGTTTATGAGCACCGTTAACCGCCGACAAGAATGGGGCAGATACAACCACCACTGAGTATAGTCTTCTGGAGGAGAAGGCTCATTCGACGATCATGTTGTGTCTCGCAGACGATGTCATAATAGAGGTTGCTGATCTGGAAACTGCTGGCGGCTTGGGGCTGAAGTTGGAGAGTTTGTACATGACAAAGTCTCTGACAAACAAGTTGCTTCTGAAACAACGGTTGTTCGGGCTGCGTATGCAGGAAGGTACGCAACTCAGACATCATCTTGATCAACTTAACATGTTATTACTTGAATTGCGTAATATTGATGTTAAGGTGGAGGATGAAGATGCTGCCCTAATTCTGCTGGTATTCCTACCCGCCACATACGAGAACTTCATTAAGTCGTTCGTCGTTGGGAAGGATACCATCATGCTGGAAGAGGTTAGATCGTCGCTTCACAGCAGAGAGTTGCGTTTGAAGGCAACCGCGTTGGTCACAGACAATCAGGCTTCCGGGCTTATGGCCAACAGAGGCAATTTTGATGCTAGGAGGGGCAAGAAGCAAGGTCGTAAATCAGGCCCTAAACCAGACGACATCTGTAACTATTGCAAGGAGAAAGGTCATTGGAAGAATGTCTGTCCTAAGAAGAGGCAACAAGAGCAGAAATCTAGATCTGCAGCAGTAGTTCATTGTGGAAATACTTCTGAGGAAGATATTGTTCTACTAGCAGATAATTGCACAGATCATAAAGTGTGGTTTCTTGACTCAGGTGCGTCCTGTCACGTATGTCCTAGAAGAGAGTTGTTTACAACATATATATGTGTAGACAAGGGCAATGTTTCTATGGGAAACGATGTCATCTGCAAGGTTGTTGGGATCGGCTCAATCAGGCTTCAGAAAAACGATGGAAAGTTTCGCACATTGGAGGAAGTCAAATATGTGCCATCTATGACAAAGAATCTGATATCCCTAATTATGTTAAACGACAAGGGTTTCAGATACACAGGCTATGGTGGAAAGTTGCGCGTGTTTAAGGGATCTAATGTGGTTTTGCAAGGAGTCAAGCAGGGAAAGGGCACTTTGTATGCCCTACAAGGTTCAGCAGTCACAGGTGCTGCAGATTTTGTTTCAGTTAAGGTTAGGGAGACTGTTGCTGAAGAGGTGGAGTTGAACTTCACTCCAACAGAGACTCAGGCACCTGAATTGGTCACTGACCAATCATCGCAGACAGGTACTACTGAGTTAGATATTGGTGAGGCAAAGAATATACCACTAGACACAGGAACAGGTGGAGCTGTACATCAGAGTATTGCTCTAGATCAGCCAAGAAGGGTTGACATCAGGGGGCCTACAAGATACATGTCTAATGATCTGGTGGGATATGCTTTACATGTGGCCGAGGAGGGGGAGGATGGTGTTCCATCCAACTACAAGGCCACATGTAAAGCATATCCCACCAGATCATTAGACATGTATCTTGTAGGCCCCCTGATGTCAACCCTTCTTGGCTGATCTAGAGCAATACTCCAATGTACAGCTCCATCCAACTACAAGGCCGTTGTGCAATCTGGGTCCTCCTACGAGGACAAATTTGAGGCAGAGGAATGTTTGGCACTTGTCATGGTGCATCTGTTTCTGAGAGGAGATTCTGGTACATCCGGCATTGAAGCGCATCTAGTACATCTGGCATGGCATTGCATCTAGTACGTCTGGCACTGCAATGCGGTTGATACATCTGAGAGGATTCAAGTCAAGGTGGAGATTTGTTAATATGCCTTGAATTGGGCTTATTATTTGTTTTGGGTTTAGGCCCAATTGTCTGACTAGGGTTTCATGAGGCACTATATATACTCATAAACTTAACAATTTGTAACCTAGTTTCTTGTTTGCCTCTATAATAAAGATCTCTATTTCTCTGCCCGTGGACGGAGGTAACACACCGTTGCCGAACCACGTTAAATCTCTGTGTCTTTCTTCGTCTGTTATCGTTCTCATTATAACACTCCAAATCCCCGCCGCCGAATTTGAGTATGCAAGAGTGGGAGAAGGACAAAAGGCGAGACTGAGAGGGTGTCGACCACCGGGAGAGCGTCGTCTCTTTGCTTGTCGGTTGAATCGCCACTACTATGCGATACACCATGGGAATCAATTGCCGAATTGGTCAAGAAGATGGCGTTGTGTGGGATGGGGAGTAAGATTGGATTACCCTCTATTTGGCAACTCGGTTTTTTAGGGGAAGGAAAGGATGAGAAATTAGAAAAAGGAAAGGGAGGGGAGGGAAGGGGTGTGAAATTCACTTTCCCATCAAATTCCACCATTTTGATGGGTTGTGGAATCCCATCAAATTGAACGGTTATTCAAATTTGTGATTCTTTCCCTTTCTCTTAATTGCCCACCCAAACACCAAATTCATTTTCCCTTCCCTTCCCTTCCTACAAATACCATCCAATTCCATCATTCAAACATAGTTTTAGGGTTTTTTTATAACAGGCGCTTAGAGTGGGATTGGGTGGGTTTGTTTTTCAATTAATATATAATTAAGTTAATATATTGAAATAATCTAGGCCATTCATTTTCTTCCAACCAATGACCTAGATTTATTAACATTTAACACCCTATAAGAGTTGTTAACATTTGATCCATACTCATCAATATATATAGATAGATGAAGAGACTCCTTAAAAAAAGGATGGCTTGGATTTCCAATATTGTGGGATAAGAAGTCGACTTCTCATGCCATATATTCTTCCAACATGTAAACCTAAATGACGAACATGATTCATTTTTCAAAATAACCGAAACCCTAAAATAGATTCTAGTAATATTTTAAAAATGAGTGTTGAAATAATTAAAACCTAAAATAATTGAAACCCAAGAAAACCGGAATTTGAAATAACTAAAACCTAATTCGATCAATCAAAACCCGAATGCGCATAAACCCATTCAACCTAATCCAACCCGAAAGACCAAATCAAATGACTTTATCCGAATGACCCACAACCTGAATGCCCAAACCCTACCCCCAACCCACGTACTCGATTGTAACCAAATAACTCATTAAACTGAGAATGGATTTACAACAAACGAAAGGACCAATTTTGAAATGTTTTTACTAAGGTTGGGGACTGAACTGAAATGATTGAAAGATTGGGGACTAAATTGGAACGCATTACAAAGGTTGGGGACTAAACCTGTAATTTACCCTTAAGAGTTTGATTCTCAATCAAGTTGAGTGGTGTGATGAACTTCTAATTTTTGTTAAATTAATTTGATTCAACCTATAAGTTCTAGAGTTTAGTTAGCTTCGAGTTAGTTAATTAAAGTCAGTTATGAATTGTTTTACAGTAGAAGTACTTATTTTCTTAATCAAAGCATTACCTAGGCATGATGTTAGAGCATCCCCAATAGCTTCTTCAAAATAGGGATTTTGGTGGTTTTTAGGGAATTTTATGTGTTTTTTAGGTCCAATAGATTTCCCATTTCATTCTCCAAAATGGGGAAGTAGCAGAAGAAATGGAGAAGCTTCCCCAAATCTGCACCATTTTCTAAAACTAAATGATTCCCCAAATGGTCGAAATGGAGAAGCTGTTGGAGGTGGAGCAAAAATAATTTGGAGAATATGTCTTTTAATTCCCCATTTTGAAGAAATTTTTGAAGAAGCTATTGGAGGTGGTACTGGTAGTTATATATCTAGTCGAGCAGTTTCTCAATTATGTGTGTATGTATTAGTGGTTTTCAATCAATGAAAGGTGTGAGACATTTTATGAATTTTCTGTGCTTTGTGTTTGTGGTATGCACATTAAAATTGTCACATGTCTTCATCATTGTGCCAACAATTTTCTCCAAAGAGATTCCGGAATAGATGATAGAAACATCAAAAAACATTGCTAATAGAACTCCAGTTTCAAAATCTAATGGATGCAGTTATACACGATCACGGAATAATGAAATATTCGAAGAATTAATAACTAGATCGATGTTTTGTACAACTTGAAGAGTCTATAAGGCGATGAATAATACTCTAGAAGGGAGCCGGATGAATAGAGTATGCTCGATTTTGCAAAACAAAAACTCTTAAGAAGATTTTCAAACCAACTTGTCATGACCTTGACTATCAAATCTTAACAAAGTAAAACCAAACAAGATAAAGTAAATGTGGAATGTAAAAGATGAACACACGAATTGTTAACGAGGTTCGGCACGAACTTGGCCTACGTCCCCACCTTGGGTTATCTAACCCGTAGGATTCAAACACTTCTTGTTTCACTTTCCTCGAGCCTAGAACTTCCTAGGAGAACTTCCTTTCTCCTATACAAAGCCTCACCGCTTCAATTCTACTTCTCAACCTTACAAGTGAAATGAAAAGCTCTCTCTACACACAAATGTGTGTTTTGTCGAGTATGAAACTCTTAGAGTGAAACAAATGACTTGTACAATAAAGATTTTGATTCTCTAAACTCTCAAAAACCACCCACGCTATGCTTAACGAGTACAAGAGAGAATGCTTTAGAAAACTTGATCGCTTTTGAATGATTACTTGCTTCAATTGATCTTCGTCTTTTTCATACAGCTATATAAATATAGCTGTTTGTCAACAAGGAAAAGAGGGAGGACCGTTGAAATTTGAATGCCTTCAAAAATGATTCTTTCCATAAACTCTAGGATACGCTCCTCATGATCAAGATGCAATCGGCAGTCCTTGATTCTCATGACTTATTGATCTTCTTTCCTAAAAACACTTTTGGTAGAAATGGAAAGTATATATATGGAATAAAATATCTCACAAAGAATGTGAGCCCAATACGTAGATACACAAGCCCATACAAAATAGGTTCATCTCTTTATAACGAGTCCTGCAAGTTAGCTTAGACAAACATAATATGATCGACCCAATATAATATGAACAGGTTAAGCATTCAATATGCACGCAAACTCAGTCTCGGTTTCAAGATGTTGAAACGAAGACAGTGTTTTGTCTTTCATCATCATTTGATATGACCTGCAGGTTAGAACTCAAGATCTTACAATCAAGGTGGAGTCTTCACAACTGAATACACATGCCCTACAAACTTGAAAAATTAAAGTATACTCCCTACGTAACAAAATAATTGTCCATTTGGAGGTTTTCACACTTCTTAAGGAACCTAAAATTAGAAAGTGAAATAGTTAAAAATTTAGTAAATAAATATTGTAGAAAAAAAATGGACCAATGAAAAAAAAATAGTATGGGAAGTTGAAGTATTAATAGAATATCTTGGAAATCAAATACAATTAATGATATGAATTGATAAAATTAGAAATTTTTTGCCATTAATTAGGTTCAAAGGGACAAATATTTTGTTACAAAAAAAGTAGTCAAAATGACAATTATTTCGTTACGGAAGGAGTATAAATCAATGAGATTTTAACATAAAAATGAATTGGGAATATGAATTAATCATCTGTACAAGTGATATCGATCCCTAGGGTTGGCATGGTACGGTAACCACCAAAAAATGGTGATTACCACGTACCAACCACAAACTAGTGGTACACAAATTTTCATACCACGTACCAACCACAAGTCGTGGTTACCACATATGTGGTAACCACGACTTGTGGTTACCATCGGTAAATTACCATGGTTACCAAGTTGTAATTCTGTTTATATTTTTTTGAAACTCTTTGGCTACCTTCCGGTAGTCATCAAAGTTATCGAACGAAAAAATATGGTTATCAACAATAATATGGTTACCACCTATTAAAAGTTCAAATAAATCAAGTTCACGACCTAAAGTACACACCAATTCAAGCCAACCAAGTTCAAAATCTTGAAACAAACCAAGTTCAATTGTTCAAACATTAAAAATGTTTCTGCAAGTTCAAACAAAACAAGTTCAATGTTTTCAAACATTCAAAATGTTCATACTGTTTCTAGTAGAAGTAGAAAGGACCAATTTAAGTCAAAATCAAAACACAAAATATAAATTAAAAACTTAAAACTTAAAGGTAATAACAATAAAACATTAAATAAAAAAATTAATATAAATACTTGGTAACCATGGTAAACATGGTATTCAGATTTCATTACCATTACCGTACCACCTTCACGTGGTTACCAACATAGTCGGTTTGTGGTTGGTACGTGGTTGGTATGGTAATTTCCGTACCATTTGCCAGCCCTATCGATCCCTGTCGTCTCAAAAAAAATCATTGAATAGTAACCAAATGTAATTTTGAACCAATTCAAGATAAATAAAATAATGCCAAGTTGAAATTGGTCATTTCTAATTTGGCATAGACGTGCCAGTAATTTGTGTATGCATCCAACAAAATTTTGATCCAATTCAAGATAAATAATATAATATCAAGCTGAATTTGGTCATTCTTGGCCTAGACGTGCCAGTTTAATTGTTTTTGCTTTATTAAATTTTCACAATAAGTTGCATTAATTCAGTATAATAACTAATTAGCTAAGACTTTGATGAATGAAAAGAAAATATAAATACTTGTAGCAAACTGGGGAAGGTATTATCGCGTACCTGGGGATCTCGGAGAAATGGCAAGCAGTTTCTCATATTAGTTGACATTCATTATTCATTTAATAAAGCTGTTTTTTTTTTTGGAGGTATAAAGCTGTTTTTTTTTGAAATAGAAATAGCTAATTCAGGTTTTGATGTGAATTAAGAACACAAGTTGAGTACGTATGTGTGACCTACTCGTAATTAATTGATTTTATGATGGAACTAATTCGCTGTACTTGTATAGTTATCTATATGTGTATGTTTGGATACTAATGCATCATAGATCACGAGTACAACCGACTTTCTAATGTGATATGCCTCCTTTATATTTGATATATATCTTGAGTTCGAGATCGACTTGTCATAGGAACAAAGCATATATCTCTTATTAACTCTGAAAAACTACGAGGGGAAAAAAAAAGGCTAGCTGTATAACTACAAATTACAGTAAAGCATAACATGATAATTACTCTAATAATTAAAAAAAAAATTTGACTATCTCTACACATACAAACAATCAATCATTTGGAACAAATCCTCCAACAATATCACCTTTGTAAGTTGAGAAAATGTCATAAAATATCTACGCAATCTTTGGTGTGGTAGTTGGAGATGCTTCTTTTAAAATAAAAAAACATTTGTTGTATATTAGTTGTTAGGTCTTCTCCTACTATAAATACTGAATGGTGTACTCAGTTATGAGCACTTCCAAATCCATCATACATCCGGAGCTGATCAATTCAGTCAAGATGGCAAAAAGGGCAAATTCATCAGTTTCATTAACCCTAGGGTTCCTCATGATTGCCCTTGTCGCCGGCCAGTGCTGCGCAGAGCTCAGGTATGGCTATTACAATGGCAAGTGTGGGAAGACCGACGTTGAGAAGCTCATTTTTAAGCTTGTCAAAAAGAAGATGATAGACGAAGGCGATAGAGGGCTTGTTGGTGACTTTGTCCGCTTGTCTTTCCATGATTGCTTTGTTAGGGTAAGAAAAACATTGCTTACAATTGCTTGTCTTGGCTTAAACCTCACTTAGCACTATTAATTATTGAATGACTCGATGTTATATATAAAATATATGTAAAGGGATGTGATGCTTCGGTTATGTTGGATGGAAATCACACCGAGAAAACAGCTGGGCCAAACTTGGATCTTGATGGTTTCGAAGACATCGACGATTTTAAAGCAGAGGTAGAAAAGGCTTGCCCAGGTGTGGTGTCTTGTACTGATCTTTTGGTCATCGCAACTAGAGCAACCGTCTTTTTGGTGAGTTATATACGAATGCCAATTATTTAATTTTGTAATTTCACGCAATTATTTTGGTGGAGATCAATTGTTGAGATGAGAATAAGACCAAAAGTGTCCCACATCGGAAAGTTGAACGTATCAAACCCTAGTATATTAGTCGGTGGGCTACTCGGCTTGTGTGCTAAGCTACTAGCGCATGTGCGCCTGTGCACACAACCGATGGAGTTTACTTTGATATCAATTAATAATGTGAATTGAATGGAGTTTTGTTTAATTAGGCTGGAGGAAAATGGTACGATTTGGAGACAGGAAGAAAAGATGGTTATGTTTCTATTGACAAAGAAGCCAACATCCTTCCTGGACCAGGCATTTCCATGACTGATGCCATTAAAAGATTCGCTAAGATCGGGTTAAACCTGCATGATCTCGTCGTCCTCTTAGGTAAAGCAAGGCTCGTGAAATACAATATATTGATTCGATATCGATAGTACAATTCACAATTAAATATAAGTTGTAACATTCTATTTTATATATAGGTGCGCACACTGTCGGAACAGTACACTGCAACAACTTTCAAGATCGTCTGTACAACTACCGCAACACCGGTAAACCAGACCCTGCAATGGACCCATCTCTTGCTAAAAAGCTAATGAAAACCTGCCCCAAGAATCTGAATGGGACCCAAAGCCATACTTTCTTGGACCAAACCCCAGGGAGCGGAGACACATTCGACACTGCCTTCTACAAGGAGATCTTGGCTCATAAAGGGGTAGTTGATTTTGATCAACGAATGGCGTTCGATTATCGTACGAGAGGGCTGGTGAAACAATTGGCTTACGATTCATTCTTCACTGAGAAATTCGGACAAGCGATGATCAAGTTGACAAAGATTGGAGTTTTAACCGGAAAGCAAGGAGAAGTCAGAAAATCATGCCATGCTGTTAACAAGAAGTGAAAGATGGAGCCTTGATCGGAGTTGGAAGTGCTCCTGATCGACTTTTTTCTCCCGTTTGCAATTTCATCTTTTTCTTAATGAGTTTAAATGTTATTCATTGATTGATATTGCATGTTCTGTTTTTTTCCTTTCAACATTTCAGTACGTTTGATTTGATCAATTTGATTAATACGTTGTTTCCGCTTAAATAAAATTATTTGCTTTCTTTAATTTTTAATCTAAAGACCGCCCAAGGTTTTTTTTTTCAATGAACATTTTTTAGGGATCACAAGTGAATCCCATCGGTCGAAATCAATTAAGAGTGGACCGATTTCATATCAACATTTAATTTATGGGTTGTAACCTATGCATCTAACATAGTAGACTATAAGTGGGTCGAGCCGGTCGGCGCAAGCCGGTTTAACTGGTACGTGGCTCTTGCCGGCTAGGCCACGTGTGTGGAAAGATGGGAAATATAACCATCCCACATTGATTAAAAAGGGAATCCAAGCCTTGCATATAAGCCGATGTGCTACCCCACCTAACACCAATTGGTTTTAGGATGGAACCCCACTCGGCTTGTGTGCTCGGCTTGGTTAGCGCATTTGCGTTTGGCGTGCGTTGCCCCCCCACGTCGGATGACCCACCGTTATTTCATAACGTAATGTCTTTAACACTAGCTTCAACTCATCTATATATATTTGAATTGAAAGCTTTACACATTTTCATAGTAGGAGTTAAAATATACTGGTAGTAACTTAATTAAAATTCATAAGGAGTTCTTAGGTAAAAAAAAAAAAACTCTAGAAAATAATATGATTAATTTACCCATTGGTTAGGCCATATAGCCTCCTCATTTTAGAGATCCATTCCAACTTTATTTGTATTTCTTGCCTTATTTCCATGGTTAAAAGTATTGGTTATAGGATCTATCTCATGTATACTTCTTGTCTTAAGATGTTTGATAATGAAACAGAAATAAATAAACTTTATTAACCACTTCCAAAAAAATTAATGACTTCACTATCAACAAATTCATTAAATTTTTTATTATTAAAACCTCGCCAGCAATAGCCGAGGCAGTGTTCAAAGTGCTGGTAGCGGTGTCGGCATTAGCAATAAAAATCTCAACAATCAAAAGTATCGGCGTCAGCGGTGTCAGCATCAACAATATATGTCAGCAATAATGGGAGGATTAAAAGAAACGAGGAAGAAAGAAGAGAGCGTCAGCGGTGTTTTCGGTGTCTCTAATGTTAGTGGTGAGAGTGTCAGCAATAAACGTGTCAGTACTCAAAAGTGTCAGCGTTTGCGGTGTCAACGCATCGGTTATGTCAGCGGTAACATTGTTGGTAATGTTAGCGTTAGTAGCATCGGTAGGATCCTTGACTCCAATAGTTTTCTCGGTGTCAGCATTAGTGGTGTTGTCGACATCCGCAATAATATTGTAATAGCTATGTGAGAAATAATTGTGTCAACAATAATTGTGTCGGCGATGTCGGCGTCAGCATCAACAACGTCAACATCAACAGTGTCAATGTTAGTGGCATCAGTGTCAACAATGCATCAACATCACGACGTCAGTAATGTCGACATCAACGAAATTTTAAAAAAAATCATTTTCATTTTTTTTAAAAAAAATAATTGTAAGATGGAGTGAAATGGGAAGGAAGGAAGAGAAAGGAAGAGTAGAGAAATGGGGGAAACTAGAAAGTGGGAGGAAGGAAGGGAAGGAAAGGAAAGGAAATAGTGACGGTATTTTTATATGAAAAATTTCAACTTTCTCCTATTTAAATTCCTTACATCTTATAACTTAACCAAATAAAATTTTAAAATTTGTAGGAATTATAATTTATGAGAATTGAATTCATGAGAAATAACTTCCTATAGGAAATATACTTACTATGTTCAACCAAACAACCCTAATAAAAGTTGAAAATATTAGACATCTAGCTAATCCTCCATTAAAATAAAACGAAAGAAGAAACATTAATATATATATGTGTGTGTGTCTGTGTGTGTAAAATATATAGGGGCATTATATATCAACCCACAACATGATTAACTTCTCTAATAATAACAATAATTAGTTTGACTCCGGCCTCAACATATGATACAGTTAATCATTCCTCGTGTCCTCCACATAACAGTGTAACACCTCCCCGCGATGAGAATTGGATTAAAATGTTAATTAAGTAAAGAAATATTTGGCGATAGTTGAAGCTTCTTTTGATTGGATTATTTGGATGTAGTAGTTAGGCTTTCTCCAAGTATAAATACTTATGATATTCTCAGTTCTAGGCACTTCCAAATTCATCAAACACCAACCTTAGAAAAGAACTATAAACTGGTTGAGATGGCAAGGGCAAACTCTTTAGTGTCATTGACCCTAGGGTTCCTCATCATTGCCCTTGTTGTTGGCCAATGCTGTGCAGAGCTCAGATATGGCTATTACAAGGGCAAGTGTGGGAAGACCGATGTCGAGAAGCTCATTTTTAAGCTTGTCAAGAAGAAGATGGTAGACGAAGGCGATAAGGGGCTCGTGGGTGACTTTGTTCGCTTGTCATTCCATGATTGCTTTGTCAGGGTGAGCAAAATTATTCTCAATCTTCTTAACTAGTGATTGATCGCTTGTTTGTTTAATTTGATCGCATACTACACGCGTATTTTCGGTGTTTGTGTTAGTAATTAACGTGTACATATCATCGAAGCTATATAGGGATGTGACGCGTCTGTCATGTTGGATGGAAACCACACTGAGAAAACGGCTACACCCAATTTGGATCTTGATGGTTTCGATGACATAGATGATATTAAAGCAGAGGTAGAAAAAGCATGTCCAGGTGTGGTGTCCTGTTCTGATATTTTGGTCATTGCAACCAGAGCAACCGTCTATTTGGTGAGTTATACGAATGTTGAGCATCTCCAACAATTTCCCCATTTTTGGGATTTTGGAGTTTTTGGGGAATTTTAAGAGGTTTTTTGGTCCAACAGATTCCCCATTACATTCTCCAAAATGGAGAAGCAGCAAAAAAAATGGAGTGGATTTCCTAAATCTGCAGCATTCTGCAAACTAAATAATTCTCCAAATCTTTGAAATGGGGAAGCTGTTGGATTTAAAGCAAAAATAATTTGAAGAATATGTATTTTGTTTCTCCATTTTGGGGAAATTTTAGGAAAACTGTTGGAGATGGTAGGAAAACAAACTTCAATCTTTGATTTATTTAGTTTATATTCGACGAGGAGTTAATAATGTGAATGGAGTTTTGTTTGATTAGGCTGGAGGAAAATGGTACGAGTTGGAGACAGGAAGAAAAGATGGCTATGTTTCCATTGACAAAGAAGCCAACAGACTGCCTGGACCAAACATATCCATGAATGATGCCATTAAAGGATTTGCGAATATCGGTTTAAACTTGTATGATATGGTCGTCCTCTTAGGTAACTAATAATTCCCTCAGAGACAAGGTGTACATTAATCGTTACGTTTATAACCATTTATAATTCAGGATGTTTTAGCATTCGAGTTGTATATATACATATAGGTGCACACACTGTCGGAACAATACACTGCAACAACTTTCAAGATCGTCTATACAACTACCACAACACCGGTAAAGCAGACCCTGCAATGGACCCATCTCTTGTGAAAAAGCTAATGAAAACTTGCCCCAAGAATCTGAATGGGACTCAAAGCCATACTTTCTTGGACCAAACCCCTGGGAGCGGAGACCGATTCGATACTGCCTTCTACAAGGAGATCTTGGCTCACAAAGGGATAGTTGATTTTGATCAACGGATGGCATTCGATTATCGTACGAGAGGGCTAGTGAAGGCATTGGCCTACGATTCATTTTTCACTGAGAAATTCGGACAAGCAATGATCAAGTTGACGAAGGTTGGAGTTTTGACCGGAAAGCAAGGAGAAGTCAGAAAATCATGCCATGTTTTTAACAAAAAGTGAAAGATGGAACCTACAGAAGTTGGGGCTTGGAATCACTACCATTAGTTCTTCAAAATTTTAATTGTTATTCATTGATTGATATTGCATGCTTTTATTTTCCTTCAACATTTTTTGTTATGTTTTGATTTGATGTAGTGTTTATATATATTTATATATATCCTTTGAATTATTTTGTGATCAAAAATTAATCTTATTTATTGAATGAAATTTGTTTCCCTTTTTTTTTCTGAAAATTATAATTCGAAATCTCAGACAACAATGATATCTGAGAGATCGAGAGGCCCAAAGAATCGGCTAACGGGCTAACGACCGTCATGATACAACTAGAAACTAAAGCAGATACAAAAAGAATAACGCAAATATTGTTTCCCTTTTAATTTATTGTTTTATTTTTTCATATGATCGATCTGCCCATTACAATTAGGAGGGGATTCACGGGGATTGATCTAATCATCCTTTCGGGTGCATGATTTAGGTGGTCTTCTACTAAAAGACATCTTATTTTTGACATAGGAAGACATTGATTTTCATGAGATCATCTTTCACGTGGTTAAAATGACAACAATTAGAGTAATTTATCTCTCTAGTTGCTTCAAAATAGTACTAGGGGATCGATGGCCCTCCATCCATTGATGTGAACAATACCTTTAATTTCTATATGATAATTTGTCAAGTTAAAGATCCAAAAATCCCGACTGGGTCATGAGAAATAGAACTCATTTTGGATTTATTTTACTTTTTATTATAAACTCGAGATTCACCTTTCTAACACAAAAGTTTAAGTCATTATGTAGGGATTTCACCATTCCCTATATTTCGGTGTTTAATTATTTTCATTCCACACTTAATTTGGAATCCCAATAGATGATGTATACAAGCAAATGCCATAAGGAAATCTCAACCTTAACAAGCCGGTTTCAAGCTTAATAAGCTAGTCCTTGTAAAAACTTAAACCAGCTACTACAAGCTCACAAGTCACAAGCTTAATTGATTAGTTGTTTGAATATCAATTGACATGAGAAACAATTAAGTCAGCAGATTAGACCTTTTCACTGACAAAGTGAAAATAAATTTGAATATGCTTTGAACGATTTGTGAGAACTAGATTCTTTATCAAGAATGTAATGGAGAAACTGTTATTAAGGACAATCAGTTGCCCCTATGGATTGATGAAGATCGATCAAGGAGGAGTTGTAAGTTGTATTAACTATTCAAGATAACATATATAGCAACAATGGGAGCAGACTAGCAGTATCACCATACTCGCCCTCCACACTTGATAAGAGCATTTGCAAAATAAATAGAAAACCTATATTAATGCAAGACGACACTCCTGTTGGGGGAAGTATTGTTGGGCCTAACCAGCACTAGTAGAAAAATGAGAATTTAGCATGCTACATAATAGGCCGGATGTAAAATATCCGGGGTTTATTATGCTTTAAAGTGATAATAACGTATTTACTTTTTAAAAAAAAAAACTGTCTAGGGTATATAGCCCGGACATTTAGACACGCCCGGGCTATTATACGGTGAGAGGGAAACTATAACACACACCAAATACCCCGGAGCTAAAATATCCGGGTTATTATGTCATTCTAATAACCCGGGCGTGTCAACAACCACCTACCTTCGGCCTATTTAGTACCTTCTCCACCAGTCCATAATAAAAGCCCGTACATTGGATCCGGGATATAAACTAACGGCGCGAATGTTAAAAAAATTGAGCGCAGTCTGAAAATTATTCGAAGGGGTTAGGGTTTACAAACTGAATCCCAAACTAGTTTGCCCCAAATCAAAATTGAAATCCAGTGCACGGAGAAGGCAGCTTTCGTCGTCCAGAGAGCTTGAGAGTTGAGCCGTTTTTGCCATCCAAAGCTGCAATCGACATGAAATTGAAGTCCAGAGAGAAGGTAGCTCTCGTCGTCGTTATCTGTTGCCCAACCTAGCCTGCTCAGAAGAGGGAGCTTCCGCATCTTGCCACCTTGCCGTCTACGCCTCTCACGGTCTCTCCACTTCACCGCCTTGGCCTTTGGTCGTCTCATCAAGGTTAGTTTGCCCCAAATCTATTTTCCTCTCTCGTCTTCTATCTTCCTCTTTGGTCGTCTTTGCTGGCTATTTCAATGGTTTTCCTCCTTTAATGTTATCGTGCCTGCTAGTTACTTAAATCAAAAAAAAAATTATGTTCAATTACATGTGTATTCTCCAGGTTTTTCTTCTAATCTTCGATTTTGTTTCGTAGCTTCGTTACTGGTGTCGTTCTTCTTCTGTTTCGTTTGTGGTTCCAGATCTTTTCACCAGGTTTGTAAAGTCCTAGATCAGTGCACTCTCTTCTCTATAGAATTCTACATATCATCTCTTCTGTTGCTGAGATTTTGATCCGTGCTTTGAATTTTAATCTCTTTTTGGGTTGTAATTTCCTAGATATTGAATGTTATGGTCTGAACTTGTTTTTTAGAGTGTTGTTTGAATACAATACTTACCTCGATCAGTTTCAAAAAAACTAGATGAGATTTGGTCTATTGCTGAGATTTTGTTATATCACTGATCGAGTTAGTTCTTATGTTTTATCTGCAATAAAAACCAGAAGACAGGAAGGTTTCTCGCATTAATTTTAGGCAAAAATCAATAGAATGGAAGCGGTAATGGATCATATTACGCTAAATATTCAACCAGAAGAACAGGAACTGATGGAGTAAGAACTATGCTCAAGTTATATCATGTTATTGAGAACTTGTTGTATCTTCATTTACCTTATCATTTTGTGTCCCACCATCTCTCATTGCTTATCTTGATTAACATGCTATAAATTTTGTGGTCAAGGTTACATTTGAAGAGCACAAAGAAGCTGACAGCTCTACCGGACAGGCACTTCATCAGGTCTCTAGGGGAATTTATAATAAGGAAGTAATCAAATGGAAATAATGATAGTATTCTTTTGTCATTCTTTCTGTTCTTAGGTTTAGTTCGGACGATTATATATTTAGTTAATACTTAATCTTCACATCATGAAGTAGTTGAAAGTAAAGAGTGCTATTTTTTTTCTTTGTAGGGCCATACCTTGACAAGGAACCTCCATTCAGATGGTAAAGTGGATAATATGCGAACATTGCACAACCTCAACCAAGTTATTGTTGTGTTTAGTTGGAGTATCTGACTGAGTCTATATCAGAGCTGGTGTTGATTAGCTATTGACTTGCATTATCTGCAGATGAACTTGCTGGTTTTGAAGAAACATGGAAGGAGAAAGCTAAAAAGCATTTGCCTGGTGTGATCAAGAGAATGAATGTGCTTGATAATGCTGGTAAGAATTCAGGTTGGGTTACCTATGCGGTGGTTGTAGTACACTAGTGCCTTACAAAAATAAAGACTTTTGACCCTACGTTTCTTGGTGATTCAATTTGTTTAATCCGGACAAACCTACACATACATCAAATGTATAATTTAAATTCTACACCACTAATTAAAGCCCGTATCCAACAAGTGAGTTACTGGTGGTGTTTACATTCGATTTTCAAATTTTAATCTCCATTTATTTACACGTTCAGCAATAAAATTAAGTTTCTTTCATATTAACATTTTAAACACATGAATACATTTCTCAATATTTTATACTTAATGATATGGTACATATAGAGTGTATGTTTTATAATTAATGATATTTTATAATTTATAGTACTTTCTCTTGTTTGATTTCAAAATTTGTTTGATTGTTCTTGAAATTTAGGTGTTACCTATTTTGGGGGCGATGAGCTTTTAATTGTGCAGCTTCTCTAGTGTTTGTTATGTCTTTATTTATTATAAGTGATTCAGGCATTGTTAATTACTTATAATTATATGCAAAGTTGAGCAAACGTTGCTTTTTTCTATATTTCAAGGTGAACCACGTGCAATTGCTATATGTTTCTGCTAATTTGCCAATGTTTGGTTAAATGTTATCATTTGACCAAAATATGAGAAATGATGGACGTGAATGTTTTTTTGTTTGTCCTCTTATATTGATATTTTATTATTCTCATCAATATCGGCATAGTTTTGACAAAGACACATTGGTATGTGGTGTGCATATATCACTAAAGGTGTTTATGAGAAATAATTGATAGATGTATGATCGAATTCAGAGGAAGAACAGTCGAACACCTGTTTTTATTTGGTTGAACTTTTACTCTTTCTATAAAAACCTCCTAATATTTTTGTAGGATATATGCACAATCATGTGATGTTCCTTTATCCGTTCTTTTTTGCTATATGGTTCTTGAGTTTGTAGTATATTCACAAATGTTTGGCTCCATTGACTTTGTGTTGGTCAAATTTGATTTAAACTAGATGTTAAAGAAACATCGTGTCCTTGTAGTGGAAGCTTTAAAGTAAGACGACTTCTACATGTTTTGATTGAATCGGGGAAATTTCCAGTAATTGTGTTTGCTATTTATAAAATGTGATCTGTTCATCCTACAAATGATTGAAATCACATGCCTAGCTGCCTTTTTTGTTTCAGTGGTTAATTCATTATCGAAGTAAATGTTGAGTGCTTTTGTCACATTGTAATTGCATGCCCCTGTGCATACCTTTTGCCTCTTGGAAGTTCCTTTTCCTTGTATGAACCATGAAACCCTTTGTTTTCATTGATTATCTTAATCTATGATAAAAAGGTGCTATTTATTTATCCTTTTTTCCCTTATGTCATCCATAA
The DNA here is from genome assembly GCA_963922045.1 of Persicaria maculosa. Lineage (NCBI taxonomy): Eukaryota > Viridiplantae > Streptophyta > Magnoliopsida > Caryophyllales > Polygonaceae > Persicaria > Persicaria maculosa. The sequence goes on along the minus strand of OY998258.1, from coordinate 68,136,689 downwards.
TTGAAAGAAAACGAACTTAAATTGGCCGTTTTTTTATGCTCATAGAAAGTGCATTCAGAGCTGGTGCAATGAGAAAGGGGATTTAACTTGTGAAATCTGTCATCAGGTATGCCATGCTTATTTCTCTGTCATGGTCATTATTTTTCTCTGTCACGCTTCTTCATAGATGGGGTTGGTTTTTCGTTCCATAGTGATTGCTTATATAAAAGCTTTTTATGTTCTTATACATATTCCTGTTGATAAATTAAATATTATATTGTTAAGATCCTTATAATATATGAGCTCCAAACAAACCATCAGTGTTTCATGCAGTACAAGAATTTTTAAGTGATATATTGTGACACTTATGTGATGCAAATGAATTCTCGCATTTTGGATACATATCCTTGTTTATTTAACAACTTGCTGCTATATTTAAATACATTAAGCCACTTAGTGTTTTTGAAAACTAGAAATGCTTAAGCATCCCTGAGCTTTGCAATGGACTATGGTTATACCTTAAGCTTAAATATTAATTAGTTTATGTCTTTTTCAAATATTTGGAACTTCATATATGAGCTACATATAATCCATTTTCCTTGTCTTTTTCCATTATTTCACTTGTAAGAAGGATGCACATATGTGGCGTTGTGTCTTGGCATGGCTGATAATTGGTTTCTAGTATATTGTTTTCTGAAACAGCCTTACCAACCTGAATACGCTGCTCCACCACGGCCTCCCCCGAAGATGCTGCCACTGTTACAGGGTAAGTTCAATTCAAAATTGTAGTGTTTTTGTGAGTGGGTTTTAAACCAGCTGCTGAAGAGGAGTTCCAAATCTATTTTCATTTCTATGGGAGGGCTTTATACCAGCTGCTGAAGATTTAGAGGCTTATAGTTTTATTCTCTTCTGTTTCCGATCCCTTAATTTTTGTCATACCAGAGGTTGGACTATCTCTGATCCCTTTTGGCAATAGCAGAGTCAGAGCATTAGTTCTTCAATGCCAAGTATGATGAGTTGATGACTATGCTACTTCTAGTGCCAGTGGTAATGCATTTTTCCGTTATGTTGTACTTATTGTAAGCACTGCATTTTTTCGTTATGATGTTCTTGCCCTGTTAGCAGGATGGTGAATGCGCGTGTCGTCTCACATCAATCTTTGTAGAGGTTTTCTTACTAAACGTTGGTTTTGTTAACGAGATGATGTATCTGTTAATGTTGTTGTTGACATTTTTAGAGATTGTTTCTTTGTTTTAACCAATTTGATGTGCATTCCTAGTGCTGACTAGGATTCGGAATGAAATCTATATAATATATTAAAACAGAAGCGCTTTCGCCACATGTCATCTCCTCGCGCGAAGTTATTTTAGGCAATTCGTTTTTATTTTTTCTTATATATAATGTCCACTAATTTGATTTGATTTGATTATATATGTATATCTACGAGATTTTTCTTAATTATCCTTTTGCCTTTTACTTTTGCCCAACTATCTTATAAATAATATTGTCAAGCATCCCAGCCGTTTTCTATTATCCTCATTTGTTAGGTTGAAATGACAAGAGTAGCTAGTTGTCTTGGATGAGCAGTTTGTAGGCGTTTACGAAATCATCCCAACCGTTTTCTATTATCCTCATTTGCTAGGTTGAAATGACAAGAGTAGTTGCTTTGGCTAAGCAGTTTGTAGGCGTTTACGAAATCATCACAACCGTTTACATACTACGTATTATACACTTTACTTTATTATTTTTTAACCGCTAATATGTGTATTTTTGTCGGCAAATTTTTGGTATTATTTAATATTCACAACTTTACTATTAAATTGCGCGCCATTGGCGCGGGTATAGGACTAGTTGCATATTAAATTGCATAATACCATTTTTTTTGCTGCAAAAGAGGTCTTTTAGCCCGGATCTGATGAATTCCGGGTTAAAAGTTACCTTTTTTTGTAAAAATAAGGGACTATATAGCCCGGATCTAAATAATATCCGAGCTATATTATGTACATAATAACCCGGATTTAAAACAGACCCGAGCTCTAAAGTCTGTTAAAATTTTGAAGAAAATATTTAGTCGACTCTAATAACCCGGGCGTGTGGTTTTTAGGTCCGGGCTCTATACCTATTATCACACTAACCTGATGCCCGGACCCTATTTTGCCTATATTCGGGCTATATTAACTTTCAGGTCCGGGCTAAAATGTGTTTTTTCTACTAGTGCAGAAAGCCCGATATATAAGTCAGACTGGGGCATCATCCCAAAACTAATTGGCATTAGGTGAAGTAGCTCATCCACCTATATGTTAGGTTCAGAATCCTTCAACTTCCGATGTGGGATTCACAATTGTCTCAACAACTCCAATGAGTGTCTAAAAGGTATATGCCTATACAGGCAGTAGACTATAGATTGACAACTATGAAATTTAAGGGTAAGGCGGACTCTATAGCCATGGTGAGACGAGGGTGAGGCTCGCCTGGGCTGATGACAATGGGTTTAGCATCTTCCATCTTGGCCTTGACCCATATATAAGTCACAAATGTAATTATTATATACATTCCAATATAATATTTAGACATGAAAACTTTGATTCCAAAAAAAAATCTAAAGGGGTCCTCCTTGTTGTTTGAGAGGAAAGTTAAGCATAAAAATGGATATGAAAATGGGTGAGATCCTTGCAATAATAATATATCATCGACATAGATAAGGACATAAATAGTACATGCAATGTCAGCTATTGATCGCACAAACGAATAATAGTCACATTAACAACCACAAAATCCAATATGAAAAAGGAACAACTTCAACAACTAAACCATGCATGCATGAGGACCAGTTTGAGACCATAAAGAGCTTTAAATTCCATATGACGAACATGATCAAGTAGCGAAGGGTTGATATAATGTCTCTTAACATTGAGTGTGCACATTACTTCACACATATTAATCTTTCCACAATTTATAGCAACTTTAACATACTTGAATTATATATATTGTTACATTGAATAACATAGTTTGATAATTTTAATATAGTGTTTACTATATTTTGCTGGTGGAGTTTGGATGATCTACGATCTAATTATGCCTAAACTACCTATGGTCTATATAGGCAAAATCTATCCTGAATATTGTACCTTTTAGAATTTATTTTGATCAAACCAATGGCGGCCACACCCCTGCGCCCCCTGTGGCCGCCCCTGGATAACACGTATTCATGTGGGGAAAAAAAAAACACACATGGCACTCAAGTGTTTGTAGCTCACTAGAAAATGCTGAGTCTGACAAAGGTTACTCCTATCAGGCATGGCAAATTGGCAATATAATGTTGGGGTGTGATGTGGTTCTGACAGACCAAAAGGAAGTTTTGCTATTGCTACAAGCCTACAAAGTAATGTTGATAATATATCAAGGATCACACAGTTGAATCTTGGTTCAGGTATTTTAGAAAACATGGCTAAGACCTATCTTGTCGTATGAACATGTTTTTTTTGCTAAACTGCTACTTCGGATTTCCTTTTCTCATTATTTATAATTAGTATAAATTTTTTTTCTATTTTTTCCTAATAATGTTTTGGAAAAATTGCAAAAAATAGCCCAACATTTAGGGATTGTTGCGCTCAATAGCCTGAACTATAAAAAATACAGAAAATAGCCTCAAATATTTACTTGGTTGCAGAAAATAGCTTCAAGCTACATTCCAATTCAAATAATTACCTTCAAATTCGATCAAATTAATTAGAAAAAACAACTTTGCCTTTAAATTCAAATTAATTACAAACCTCTCCAAAACAATTTTTATTTCAAAAAAAAATCATCACTTCTTATATAAAAAAATAGCCTAAATAATTTTTATTCTAAAAAACTACCACTTCTCATAATTTTTTTTTATCATTAAGTCGTTATTAGCTAAATTCATCATTGAATTAATTATAAAACTATCTTATACCATATAAATTTTATAAATAAATAATTTTTTTTAAAAAGCTACTAAAAAATATCACAAGATATTTTTCTTAATAAAAAATTAATTTATCTTCATCCCACAATCAAGGTTCTAAATATCGCCTATCGGGGTCGTACCGGTTAGGAGTAAAATGATATATCGGGGATATATCGGATTTATTGAATTCGCTAATTTTTAATTATAAATATTATATTTATACTTCAAAATGTAAAAATACACATGAAAAATGAATATTTAAATTACAAAATTTACAAAATTACCAAATAAACTTGACAAAATAAAAATAACTTAATTCATAACAGCTAAAGTTACCTTATCAAAGTTGGCAATTCTAAATATCCCCGATATATCACCGATATTGACCCGATATATCGGGTCATAAAGTCTAAAGTTGTCCTATAAAAGTTGGCAATTCTAAATATTCCCGATATATCACCGATATTGACCTGATATATCGGTGTTGACCCGATATATCACGTTGACCGATATTTTCACCCCATATGCCGATATCGTAGTGGATTCCAAATATCCCCGGTATATCGCATTATTAGCTAAATTCATCATTGAATTAATTATAAAACTACCTTATACCATATAAATTTTATAAATAAATATTTTTTTAAAAAAAAAAAGCTACTGAAAAATATCACAAGATATTTTTCTTAATAAAAAATTAATTTATCTTCATCCCACAATCTATCTAATGCTCAAATAAAAACCATTGTTGGGTGAATAACATATGCACAACACATTTTTTTCTTCAATAGATAACAAACTACCCTAATTGTTAGGTTGAAAACAATATAAAATGCATGCTTAACAAATTTAAGTTATAATCTAATTAATTTTTGAATGATATGTAAATAGTCTAATTAATTTTTTCACTTTTGATGATTATTTATTCACTTTTAATGATGTTTAGTATATAATGCATGTTTAAAACAATATTTATTCACTTTTAATGATATGTAAATAATCTAATTAATTTTTTAAATAATAAATTTAAGTTATATTTATACGGTTTGAGATAGTTTTTATAATTAATCCAACTATGAGTTTAGATAACAATAATTAAGCGTAACATTTTTTTGTATTAGAAGTGATGAGTTTTTAAAAATAAAATTTATTTTTGAGAGGTTTTGTAATTAATTTGAATTTAAAGGCAATCTAAGACTATTTTTTGTAATTAATTGGAATTGGAATGTAACGTGATGCTATTTTCTGCAACCAAGTAAATTATGGGACTATACTAGCTATATACCATATGTTAGCATAGCATTTTATACAATTGTAATTCTGAGGATCTATGAAGGGCATTTCTGTCATTTCATAGTGACAGACGCTCCTCCCTTCTCTTATAAGAGGATTGGCGCCAAATGTAGGAGGGGTGAGGCTTCGGTTGTAACAAACTAAACCCCTATCATTTCTTGATTCTCTCTAATGGAGTTTGGAGAGGTTTTGTGAATTGCTTTGTTTGTTCAAATAAATACTTGAGGCTATTTTCTGCATGTTTTATAGTTCAGGCTATTGAGCGCGCAACAACGGTACCCCTAAAGGTTACGCTATTTATTTTGCAATTTTTCCTAAAGTTTCTTATCTTATATCGTTGGCGCATACAATAGAATTATACTCCATCCGATCGGAAATATTTGATGTTTTGACTTTCTGCATGTATTTTAAGGAGCTAAAAACTATATAAAATATTAATCTTTTAATTAAATTTTTTCACAGTTTAATACTTATTACTAATAAATATCAAACTATGAAAAAGATTAATCAAAATAAATAAGATTTTATATAGTTTTTAGCTCATAAAACTACGTGCATAAAAGTCAAACATCAAATATTTCCGACCGAATGGAGTATTTGTTAAGAGTCTCGGAAGTTAATGGTTAATGGAGCAATATAATAACGAACCGATATAATAAATAGAGGGTTTCACCCAAAAAAATCAAATCTAAAGGGTGATCGATCAATTTGTTGTCCCAAAAAACGTGTAAGTGTATATCATTGCAAATTATTCGAACAGTAAAAACGCAAATTATTTGTACATTCTTGGATAACGATTGTTTAAAATAATGCTTAATTGTCATTCGTCATAATTGAGTAGACTTTTGTAATTAAGAAAATAAACAAAATAATAATCCTCTAATTGAATTTAAATTTTTGGACAGGTAGACTCCAGTATAGCTATATATGCATCACCGTTGACTTTATCCATCCACCCCTTCCAAATTCCAATGGCCCCCGATCGATCATCTCCATTAATGTTATTTAAATCCGGATCGAGATAACATCCTCGCAGGATTGGATCGTTAAATGATGTACAAGGTTTGGTCATAAGATCTGTAATCCTAGAATCTTAACCATACTCTCTCCATTCCATAATAAGATTATTTTACAGAAATAATCTTATTATTAATTATTAGCATATTGTTAGTTATAATTGTTGATAATAATAGATTGGTTGATTTTCTTACAAATTGCGTAGCATATAACAAGCTAAAGTAACTTGTTTTGATTAAAAAAATAACTTGGTCGACTATAAAATTAAATTTAAACTAATTGACTATTTGTCCACCATCCTATTCTAATTAAATAAATATGAGAAAAATTGGTTTTTTGTACACCTTTTAAGATTTAATTAGATAATTCACCACTTTTAATATTTTTTTAGGCGTGTTAGACCATTTTGAAATTTTTTAAGCTCTATAACCCTTCCTTCCTTAGAGATTTCAGACGGAGCGGAGGTTCCGATTTCAACTGGCTCCCTCCTCCTCCCAGTCGCAACCATGGAAGTGGAGCTCAAGCTCCGCCTTCCTGACGCAGCGTCTCTCCAATCTCTTTCCTCCCTCCTCTCCCCCTGCCTCCTCCACACGCACCACCAGCGCAACCTCTTCTTCGACGGCGCCGCCTCCCGCTGTGTTGTCGCTCTAAATTCGAACCCCGTCTTCGTAGACGGCATCAGCCGCATGGAGGAGGAATGAGGAGGATCTGGATCTTTCAATTGGCTTGACCATATGCAAGGATCCATCTTGATTGTAACGGATTCGGCGTCTAGGGTTTTGAGGAAGGTGAGAGAGGAATTTGTGCTTGATTGCATCCGATCCGTGCTTGATTCCATCGGATTCAATTGGCTTGACCATAATAAGGCCATTGACCGGCGAGAGCATCTCCGGCACCTTGGCAGGTGTGTCTCCACCCCAAAATTGCCTTTTGCTTTCCTCATCCATGTTGGCAGCCAAACTTCATGTAAGTTTCCCCTCCCAATTTCATTTGACTATCCTTTAATGGTGATTTCAGATCGTCTGATGTCGGTTGTAAGTAGCAAATATTGATGAAATTAAAGAATTTGGGGCTAGTTGATGATGATAGCTTCTAGTAAATATTGAAGAATTGGGTGATTTCAGATCGTCTGATCGTCTGAACTATTTTGTGTACTGTTTAATCTCCTAATATTTACTTGGACATTTCTGTGTCTTTGGTTCCATGTATCAATGGACAGATTAGGACCTTTGATTAAAGTTAGCAGTGCCTTTTTATTTCTGCAAATGCATTTAAAAAATTCAATTGCCCTTGGGAGGCCAACTAGTAGAATTGCATTGTCTTTTTTGTCTCACTTCTTAACTGATGCTATAATAATATGCATATCTTGTACATACAGCTTAGTGTTTAAACTATATGAAACATATTCTCTGCAAGATTTTTTGTTTCTCTTTTTCTGCAATGGAATTTTTAAGTCACAATATCAACTTTTTCTCATGTGTGTGTCTCCCTGTGAATCCTAATCAATAAATTCCTTTAAATTTACTCCTTTAAGACTCAAAAGTACTAGGCATGTTTCTATCATTCTTATATTAAAATCAGGGAAACTAAAATGGGAGAGGAAGAGAGGAAAAAACTGAAAGTTCAGCACTGATAAGATTTGAGAAGGGGTTGGAATGTTGGATGGAGGACATATAAAGAATTTATGATGGGTTATCGGTGTGTGCGGTTGAGGGTCAGTTCAACAGTGAAGAAATTTACAAGCTATGTTTTTCCAATTTATTTAATTTTAATAATATAAGCAGTTTGGTAGTAAAAAACTAGTGAATTGAAAACCAATAGGTATGAAAATTATCTTAATTAACATAAGCTACTCCTCATTTTCTCTTTGTCGTTTGGATTATTATTGCTTATTGTGATGGTTTTTCTGGATACAAGATTAGCTTGCCTAGAAAAGGTTTCAAAATCAGATTCCAGATTGTTAGACTATGGTATTAATTGTATAACGGTGTTACCTTTTTAGAATTTCAATGTGGCCTTACAAGATCTTTAAGCTCTAAACGTTAAAGGGCAGTATTTTTCATGTAATGATCTTGTAGTTGGTTTTATGCTTTGCTGGTTCTTAGAGTGTGGGATTTTGGTCCTTTCTGACTTGCAATTAAAATGTGGGATTTTGCAATTTCCTCTAGATATATGGCCATTGTTGTTGGTCAAGTCAATAAGCAACATCCAGTAGCCTTGCTTCTTGTTGGTCAAGTCAATAAGCAACATCTACTAGCCTTGCTTATTACTTGTCATGTTTTCTGTCACATTTGTGCTTTTAGCTTTATTCATGGACAGTAGTAGTTTGAAATCAACTTGTTTATTACTTGTCTTTGCTAACTAACCCCTTTCACTTGTTTTATGATTAATAAATTAAAGTCTATTAGCTCAAATTGGTAGAGCGTTGTGCTCAAGCACATAGATGTAGGTTCAAATCCCGCATAGACTATTTTTGAATCCTTCACCTATTTTCGCAACAAAATCTATGTCTTTTTGCGATGAACATTTTAGTGGCCAATAAAATAGAAACAATTTGTTGTCATCGTTAACTCCTGAGCTTTGATTTTAAGAGATCGTATTGCCTTGTTTCGTGACACTGTTTTGATTCCACATTTCATACTTAAAACAAGGTGACACTATTTTGATTCCACATTTCATACTTAAATGTCATCAATTTTATAAAAATAGCATCACATATGATTGAGATCAATTAATTGTACTTACAAATGTGTCATCAATGAATAAAAGTCATCAATAAAAATATGTTATCAATGAAGTGTAATGACGTAGTAAGCTAATATATGTCATCAATTGTATAAAAATATCATCAATGAAGATTGTCATCACAAATGATTGAGATCAATAAAATGTAATCACAATTGTGTTATCAATGTCATCACAAATGATTGAGATCAATGAAGTTTAATCACAAATGTGTCATCTCTAATCAGTTAATTAAAGTAGAATCAATGATAATATATTGATATAGTACAATTTACTGAATTACAAAAGTTGTATCAAACGATTTGATTAAAAAAGTGGCATCAAATAATTACATTAGAAAAATGGCATCAAAACACTAATTTGAAAAAGTTGCATCACATTAAAGAAAAAAAATATTATCAAAACACTACTTTGAAAAGATCTGGCATCACGGGAAAAAAATCATCAAAAAATTGACATAAAAAGTGTCATCAGTAGTCAACCGTAAAAAACAATGGCATCAATGGTCAACCTGACATCATAGTAAACAAAAAAATGGCATCAAGTTTTGAAAAAAGTGGCATTCAAAAGGTGTCATCAAACCATTTCATTAGAAAAGTGGCATCAAAGTGAAAATAAAATATCATAAAAAATGGCATCAAAACGGTAAAAAAATAGCATAACAAAAATGTCATCACTAAAAATAAAAAACAAATCCACATGAGTTGGTCAACGGTCAAACAGTTGACCATTGACCATTTAATACCCCATTTGAGGAATGGGCTACCTAATCTAATTTAATAAGTTTTTTTTTTATCTAATTGGCTAATTAAACTTTCTAAATAGACTACTTAACTAAATCACCCAATAAATATCCACCAAATTTTAATAATATCATGTTCGGGGACAGGTTTGGAGACAATTGTTTCGGATTCAATATAGATCTTGGGATTCGGATCGGATCAAGGTTGTAGAACTACCGGAGGACAGTGATTGTAAATAGCCCGGATATCCAGATTCGTACACCTCGTGGTTGTATAAACACGGAGGCATATCGGATTTATATTTTGTTTTTAGTTATAAGTTCGGAATTGACCCTTCTAACATAAAAACTTAAGCGATTTTATAGGGGCTTCACCTTGCCTTATATTTAGGTTTGATTTTCACCCATTTTTTATCTGGGAACTCTACCCAGAAACCCCAACAAGGTTGAACAAGTCTCACAAGTAGGGCTGTTATTCGAGCCGAGTATTGCTTGTTCATATTCAGCTCATTTAGAATATGAACGAGCTCGAGCCGAGCCTAAATTTTGGCTCGAGCTTAAAAATGTGTTCATATTCGGCTCATTTAGGAAATGAGCGAGCTCGAGCCGAGCTTTTTTCCGAGCTTTAGGCAATTCTACTTGCTCATTATACAGTAACTTAATAGAAATTTTAGAAATTCCATAAAATTCGAGCTATTCGAGTTTAATTCGAACGAGCCGAGCTTTGGACCAAGCTTAAAAATGTACTTATACTAGACTCGTTTAGAAAATGAACGAGCACGAGTCGAGTTTTTATCGAGCGAGTACGAGTCGAATTCGATGTACTCGTATTCACATAACACCCCTGCTCACAAGTACAACTTGCGTAGTATTGGCGTACACTAAAAAATTAATTTGATGATTGAAATTTTAATTTTCATTTGAGAACATAATTGAATTATTAATATGGACGGAAACTTGAATTAAAAAAGGCACTACAAACCCACCACTTGGTTTGATGATATGATAACAAATTAATTTTTTCACTCCCTCGACCACAATACAATTAATCATTTCACGTGTCCTCAATACATCAATGTATATAACACCTCCCCAGGATGACAAATGGATTAAAATGTTAACTATCCATGGGAATCTTCAGTGGTTGTTCAAGCTTCACTACTAGAAATTTGTTATTTAACATCGGTTAATAGCCGATGTCTTTCAAAAAAAAAAATCGATGCCTATGTGGGGATGTAAAAAGTCAAAAGTTTTTCACATCGGCCAGAACCCGATGTCTTTGTATGTTATAACATCGTTTATATTTTTAAATCCGATGTCTTTGTTTTCCTATAACATCGATTATAAAATATAACCGATGTTATAACATACAAAGACATCGGCTATTACCCGATGTTAAACAGTTTTGACTTTTTACATCCTCCACATAGACATCGATTTTTTTTTTGAAAGACATCGGCTATTACCTGATGTGAAATGACATATTTGCAATTTTTTTTTATTATCGTAGCCTATGCGGGATTTGAACCCGCATCTTTGCGTTTGAATGCAATGCTCTACCATTTGAGCTAATAGGCTTTAAATTAGATAGAAAGTTCTTACATAATATAGCAAAAAAAGTATGTAAAACCAAGTGCCAAATACATGATCATATATGAACCTATATATAACTATAAACCTGTAGAGGATGCAATGGAGCATGCCCAGCACCATTAGGCAAAGTGAATCAACAAAATAAAAACATCTTGAATAAACAAAATCGGCATGTGGCACACAAGTATTCCCTCAGAATAATAGATTCAAAGAAGACCAACTTATCTCAATCCTTGCTAAGCCTAAAAAATCACTGAAACCTAAAACAAAGGCCATACCACGAACACATTACATTCATGATACATATGGCATGCATTATGAAAACTTGCTATCACTGAAATAGAAGCAACTGCTTCACCACTACGAAGCAATATATACAATCACAATAGAGTATCGAGTTTTTTTCTATAAAAGAAGGCAAATAAACTCCAATTAAGTTTCAGGATGCATTTGGTATTGCATTTTAAATGCATACCTTCTCCTTAAGTTTTAATGCTTGTTTCCTACCCATTTCACCACTCGTAACAGAGCCATCGGCACTGGAAGAAAAATTCCTCTAGATCGTCTAAGAAAATCTTATATGCAAGTCATGTGGAGATAAGTTCTCACCTTCTCTACGCCTTTCAATCGACGAGTTCTTTTGTTTCATGCCTTCAATCGACGAGCTCTTTTGTTTCAAGGTAGCTGTTACTATCGTTTTTGTAGCACCACCAGCAGGAACCAGCTTATGATTCTTGATTATGTTTCTTGCCACGCACATTGCATCCTGTAATAAAATGCTTCAGTTTACATCTATATTAAATATAACCACAATCTCAGACCAAATGCATTCGCAAATTACATACATGTAAATTCCTTTCCACTTCATTCAAGAGATCCTTGCTTGCACCTCTCAGCAGCACAGTACAAGCCTTTGGATCTTTCCAGTCAACAATAAAGGCAAAGAACTCATATCCAATTTCCTTGACTTCAAATAATCTAGCAGTACCAGTATACCAGACTGAATTGCGCACGTTCATATTGATTCACAATTCTTGTGAGAAGGAGCAAATTAGGTAACCATAGTATAGGAAACATACCTTTGATATGGGGGAAGCTTCAGAAGATTAATGCAAGTGGCAGCTATTGATAACATGTCAAGAGCTTCATCTGACGCAACCCCTACCGCTCTATGTAAGATGTAGGAAAAAACAACCTCACGTTTAACAAAAGAATAAGATATCACTTCTATATCTAACCCGCATCCAGGACAGATTAATAGTATTACCTCTATATGCATAATGAAGGCTCCAAGTATTTGAATCCAAGCAATGGACCACGAGAACACCCAGTTACAAACCTGGACGATAAAATTAAAAATTAATGACACTTGTGAAGAAACAAGCACGAGAGTGAGTACATTTTTTTTTAAATCCAATTAGATCAACCTTACACAATCCCCTCACAAGTCTTACAGAGAACTACTTTAGATATAATATGCTATGAATATCTAAATTGCACCGACACCAAGTTGGAAACACGGTCTAAGGGGCATTGACCGTATCACATAAGAGTTGATTACTTATACTTTACATTCCTTTTGAATTTTTGGGTGAAAATGAAAATTAACCAAGGTGAACTGTTCAGGCCCAAAAAAAGTTACATAAATGACAAAATAAAACTAACTATGCACATACTTCAGAAATTTCATCTGATTCTCAATGTCTATAGATGCTTTAACTTCAAACATTAGCTATGCTATCATTGCTTATACATTAATATAGCAGATTAAGCACTAAAGTTAGTGATATTAGATAACTACCTTTAAATATCCATGTCTAATCTCCAATCCAGCTATTCTACTTTAGAAACCAAATTCAGCTTCTAGTTACTGTATTTAAAGTGGTAATAACCAAGCCCCAGATTGTCATTTATTTAAAAGAGCACATTATTCAGGTTTTTGTTAATCAAACAAGATGCATTACCTTCCAAGATATCTTAAGGTTAATTGGCTAAAGTGCAGGACTAAGAACTGAATGAAAACAAACATGAAAAGAAAAATAGGGGGACTAATCCCTAAGGATCTCTAGACAAGACAATTTTTAAGAAAAAAGGGCAACACACATAGCTGATAGCACCATCACGAGTACAAAATGAAGACACATACAATCAGCTAGAAACTTGAATAGAAAACTGCCTTATATGTAGAAAACAATAGCCACCTGATATGTAGAAAATAATAGGCATATGGAGTACTGTTAAGCTAATGAGACAAAATTACAATAATTTATGGAAGATTAAACACCAATATACAGAATTCTTACAAAGTAGCAAGTAAAAGAACAATTACCTTAGTGTGAGGTATCAAGATATTTCTAAGAACAGGCAATCCAGATGAAGTTGCATACTTTTATGGAGGTGAAGGTGGGTCTCATTCCATTGCTGCACCGTTTGACACAGTCATAACATAAACCAATAATCCAGCACTCTCAAATGCTGAAATTCTCTTGTTTGCTTCGATTATTAGTCGTTACCTTTATCATTGTGGCTGAACACTGAATTCATCTAAACCTGGGATCATGTGGCTGCATTTTCTCTCTTCTTATGTCATTCTCCCTCTCTCAACACTTCATTTCAAATGTTAAACAACCGAAAAAACCCTAGCAGAACCGAAAGTCATTCAATTGGCCGGTAGAGTTCAAAGGAAACAACACCACATGAACAATTTCTTAAGAAAATAATTCAAATGGAGGAAAGCAAGTTGCTTAAGCCCTAACAGAATCGAAAAAACCCTAAATGGAGATTGAATTCGAGATTTACTTACCCAAAAACCCTAACCGGAGCTGTTGCAGGAACAGAGGCGGAGGTGGTGGAGATGTTGCAGGTGGTGGCGGATTGAGGGACGCGACCAGAGCCTAATGTTGCAGGAGGTGCCGGAGATGGAAGAGACACCGGAAGCCAGAGGTAGTGAGCGAAATCGCCAGGCGGACAAGCTTGGGAGAGAGACGCAGGCGAACATCTCTTCGGCGTGCCAAAGACAGTAATTGGCGTTCACCCTTTAAAGCAAGAAGAATACAATTCATTAAGCATGAATATAGCCATGTACCGCAGGCGAGAAAACTCAGGTTGCTTAAGCATGAATGAAGTCTTTTTCTTCCTCTCCCTCGGCTGCCATAGCGTCGATACCAGATGAGAGAAGGAAAGGTTCTGTGGAGGCTGCCATGGATGACGTCTTCTTCTTCCTCTCCGACTGCCATGGCTTCGATACCAGATAAGAGAAGGAAGGGTTCATTACTTCGGTGGAGGCTCAAGAGAGACGAGGTGAGAGACGGGAAAGTGAAGAGTAGATCTGAAAATGGAGAGATAAGGAGATGTGGGCGGGTGTTCAAATAAATTAGGTTTCGTTCCGCGCCTTCAAATTTTTTTTTTTAAAACACATATTTAACATCTGTCAAATAAATAGGACGATGTCTATACTTTTATTTACATCGCAAATTTAAAAACCGATGTTAAAAAATTATTTAACATGGCAGGTTTTTCTGACTGATGTTAATAAACCGATGTTAAATAGCATAATTCTATTAGTGCTTCGTTTGATTGGATTTCGAATGTAGTAGTTAGTTTTCTCCAAGTATAAATACGCAATCCCGTTCTCTGTTTTGATCACTTCAAAATTCAAACAACAAACCTTACAAAGAAACAGTGAACGAATCGAGATCGAAGAGATGGCAACAAGGGCAAACTCTTCAGTGTCATTCACCCTAGGCCTCCTCTTGATTGCCCTTGTTGCTGGCCAGTGTTGTGCGGAGCTCACATGTGGCTATTACAAGGGCAAGTGTGGGAAGACCGACGTCGAGAAGCTCATTTTTAAGCTTGTCAAAAAGAAGATGGTAGACGAAGGTGATAAGGGGCTTGTGGGTGACTTTGTTCGCTTGTCGTTCCATGATTGCTTTGTTCGGGTAAGAAAACTAACCGTTGCTTGTTTTTATCGGCTCTGTGTTACACCATTTAGTACTCTTGTTTATCGATTCATTTCGTGTACTTGATGTTATGGATAAAGGGATGTGATGCTTCGGTTATGTTGGATGGAAATCACGCCGAGAAAATGGCTACGCCCAACTTGGATCTTGATGGTTTTGACGACATTGATGACATAAAAGCAGAGGTAGAGAAGGCTTGTCCTGGTGTTGTGTCTTGTGCCGATATTCTGGTCATCGTGACTAGAGCAACCGTGTTTTTGGTGAGTAAATAATATTCCTCATTTCAACCAAATTTAAAACTATTTCTTTTTAAGCATTTGAACTGACATGGACTTGATTGTGCTTGATTGACAGGCCGGAGGAAAATGGTATGAGGTCCCGACAGGAAGAAAAGATGGGTTGATCTCGATTGACAAAGAAGCCGAGAATGTTCCAGGACCTGGCATATCCATGACCAATGCCATCAAAGCATTCGCAAATATCGGATTGAATGTGCATGATCTCGTTGTTCTCTTAGGTAAGTAGAACAACACACAAGTTGAGTGAGTTCCATTCAAAAGCCAATTTACAATAGAAGAATTAGTCCATCGACTTATACACCAAGCCTTATTATGCTCAACTTTTTATGTGACTATTTTTGGTCTCATTCACGTCTCTCAGCACTAATGAAGATATACATCTTATTGATGATTTATTTTATTATAAAAAGAGGTTAAATATATTTTGTTCGGTCGTTTAGGTGCACACACTGTCGGAGTAGTACACTGCAACAACTTCCAGGATCGTCTATACAACTACCACAACACCGGGAAACCAGACCCCGCAATGGACAAATCACTAGTCAAGAAGCTAATCAAGACTTGCCCCAAGAATCTGAATGGAACCCAGAACGAAGCGTTCTTGGACCAAACACCAGGTAGCGAAGACACATTCGACACGGCCTTCTACAAGGAGATCTTGGCACACAAGGGCGTCGTCGATTTTGATCAAAGGATGGCATTCGATCACCGTACGAGAGGGTTGGTGAAGCAATTGTCGCACGATCGATTCTTCACAGAGAAATTCGGACGAGCAATGATCAAAATGACGAAGATCGGAGTTTTGACGGGAAAGCAAGGAGAAGTCAGGAAATCCTGCCATGCCGTTAACAAGAAGTGAGAGATTGAATCAATACCAGTTTGATTTGAAAGAATCGTGAAGACGTTAATTGGGAGCTTTATCTGCTCTTAATTTCTTATTCGTTTGAGTTTGCATCTTTTCACTTTAACAACTTGTTTATTTTTTTAAATAATTATTACTGTCATTATATGTTTCAAATTTTAGTTCCATCCATTTGATGAAGATGTAATAAGTGGTTTATCAATGTATTTATTGCGATCAATGTATTTCAAGAAAGAACTTATCAAGAATTACATTTCATGAGAATTGAGAAAAAATATTTGGTTGCAATTTTTTTTTTTTTGTTTAGAAATTAAAATGGAGGAAGAAGAAATTTTATGTAGAAAAATGGTGCCGGATCTTACCTAGTCCAATCCCCGCCTATGTAAATGCATTTTCTGTATTTTGGGGGAGTTGGAATTCTCATAAAGTATAGTTTCTAGGTTTTTATGTTTTAAGAGCATCTCCAATAGCCTCTCTAAAATAGAGAAAAGTGAAATTTTTCGAGTAAAGATATGTTTTTGGCGCCAACGGTTTCCTCTATCTGATTCTCTATAAATGTACGTAGTAATATTTAAAACATCTATTAAATGTAAAAGTATATAAAATAGTTGAATTGTTGGAGTTTGATTTTTTTTCTAAAAAAAAATTAGTATTTCCTTCTCCATTTTAGAGATTTTTTACAAAATTTGTTGGAGATGCTCTAAAAACTGTGTGCACTTGTAGTAATAGCCCCACACATCTGCATGAACCAATGTTGTTGTCGTCGGGATTCTGGGTTGAAAACCACTTGTTCTAGGTCGAAATTAACTACAACTCATCAATTCGACGTTTGTGGCTTGGCACCTTTTTATGTTCGACATTGGTTTGTCATCGACAGGGTTGATTGCTGTTTTTTTTTTTGTAACACTATAGCTCTTATGTACACAATCCTTATATGGTGTATCATATTAGCAAGTCTGGGCCATTGAACTAAACAATATATAAAAGAACCAACTTGTAAAAAGAACATGTATTTTTAGACGGAGGTAGTAGTTGACAAGATAATGTTAATTAAAAAATAGTTATAATTTACCCCCACAATCTTGTAAAAAAATCAAATATGTTTATCCAAATATTCATCCTAAATCGAATATATATTGGTACTTGATGCTTATATCCCGGAGTATATAATTGTGGCGGAAAATGTCATTGGCGGTCATTTAGATATTTTAGAGTAATCAAAGAAGACAGCGTTTTCTTATCTGTGCTTTGCCACTGGTTGTTCCTCCATACACCCAATTTCTTCAAACTTGTCAACGATTACTGTAGTCCGCTTTAGGCGAGGAGGTGATTAAGGATGTATCATGTATGGACATGCAATTGATTGAGTGTGCCTGAGGTTTTCTAAATTTAATTTACAGAGGATTTGTGTAAAATTTAAGTAAAATTATTTTGTTATTTTTGTATCCTGTCTTGCAACAAAGGAAAAGATTAATGATATTTCCAATACTGAATACTAGAGTCGGCAAAACGTCTATCGACTCGGAAGCAGTCATTAATCTTGATCGATTACCTTCTCTCCATTGACGTTTGCAGAGAAAGATCATGAAACCGAGCAATCATCGATTGATAATTTCGTTGGTGGAGTTGAATCATCATCTCCCTCGCCGATAATGCTGAGAACCGTGCGCCCTTAATTTGCCGGGTGACCATACTGAAATCCGTTGGAACTCGGGATCGGGGGTCGTGTGCACACGTGTGCACATAAGCCGAGCGGGGTTTCATCCTAAAACCAATTGCCAATACCCCGCAAGTGCAACTAGTTGTGCAACTAGGGTCGATTGACACTTGGGACAATGAGTCTAGTATCTCATTCTCTTTTTAGCTAGCCCAGGATCGAGAGTCAGACCATTTGGCTTTTCCGCTCTGATACCATATTGAAATCCGTTGGGATACCTTACTGAAATCCGTTGGGACTCAGGATCGGGGGTCGTGTGCACACGTGCGCGCTTATGCTTCTTTGTTCATATTGTCGATGTGGGACTCTTTTGATCACTTCACATCTTTCATTCTCTCAACAGGACCCGAAACCTTCCACTGAATAAGGAATTGGGAACCCCAGGTGCATCCAAGATCAACATATATCTTTGTGATCTTCGAGTTCTTCAAAAGTTCCTGCTTATATGTGTAATTGATAGCAATTGAATATTGGTGTATAAATACCTTATAGGATGTACTAGACCGGGATATCAATATGAAAAATAATCATCTTTTACCGCTTACCTCATTCTTATCTTTCTATCCTCTTTCTTTAGTGTCTTCTGAAGTGCGAAATAGGCAGATAAAAGACTAGCAAACACTTTAGAAAGGGGGCATGAATAGAATATGAGAATTTTTCAAAATTGCAGAATCGGTAAGACCTTACCAATTACAGATAAGACCTTATCAAAAATGCAAAGACAAGATATGAATAAAACGGTGAATAATAAGAACGAAAATGATAATCAACAAAGATAAAAAGCAGAAGAGAAAAGAACATGCGATATGTTAACGAGGTTCAGCCTCAAACTTGGCCTACGTCCCCGCCTAGAGTTATCCAACCGTAGGATTCAAAACAACATTATTTCACTTCTTCCTATGAGCTCAACATACAACCTTTAGAAGACCTTCCCTCTTCTAAACACAGAAGCCTCACACTTCCTATCTAGCAACTCAAACACACCAGTGAAACAAAGTCCTACCGATAGCAAAGTATCTTATACGTTTGGGTAGAAACGTACCCTTAGTATAATCCTAATGAATTGTACGATAAAGCTCAATATAAATCTCACAAACACTCAAAGAATAAAAGCACTCGAACAAAGAAAGATGTGAGATCAGTGCTATAGGAGACAAAGGATTGCAGGAGAACTGTATGCGCTGGGGTTGAAGCTTGTATCGATTGCTATCTTACTCGTCTCCTTATATAGGACAGCCCCACCGAGTTTGAACTGGTCGAACGTTTGAAACTTCGAACTTGGGCTCCTATGCTGTTGAGAGACGTTGATGAAGATACGGAAGAACTAGTGATTTTAAAACTCTTCCAGAAGCTACGCCTGAGATTTGGTTTGATTTGAAACGTTAAAGGTTGAAGGCTTGGTCATTCCAAATCCCTTGAAGATATCAACAAATAAACAAACTAATATCTATATTTTTGGCTAGTAAATAAAATCTCAAAGCAAATAAATCAAAACCACAGCAAATAACTGGCCCATATAATAAATCTTAGCCCAATAAATTATTGGTCCAATACGGTCGAACTTATAAGCCCAAGCCCATTACAACTGGGCTCGTGTAAAACTTGAGCCAGTATTGGTAAGGCCTTACCAAAACCTGAAAAGTGAAAACCATGGTTTGACTTTCATCAATTAGTAAGGCCTTATTATCAACTAATAAGGTCTTATCATCAAGGCGGAGTTATCATCTTCTTCCTCTAAACTTTATACCCTCTCACCTGGTTCTCCAATTTTACCCGAAATCACCACAAATTGACATCGGGACATCACATAATTATTTTTTAAATGAAAAATTTGTGCAATTTATTATCTCTGTGTGATATAATTATGTGTTTTTGCAAGTATGCCCATGGACTATAGGGGGTTCTTTTTAAAAAAAAATGCTTTAGTTCTTTTTTTTTTTTAAAGTTTATACTAATATGTATCTATAGACAAAGGTCAAGACTTTGACCAAAACCTTGTTCATCGCCTACGTACGTACATACACATATGTGAGATGAAAAGTCATGTTTTGAAAGGGGAAAGAGGAGGTCAAGACTTAACCATGTCGGGTGGTCAAGTCAGAAATGATCTCAGGATAGTATCCGAACATGTCCGGGTCAATTATCGGATAGCTGCTCTCTAATTACCAAAATAAGGAGGTCAAGACTTATGATGCCTTAGGATACATTTTCCAACTTCTTTTTAATTTGATAGATTAGAGGTGCATTTGATGGATTGAATCTTCCAACAATCTCATCCTACAAACGGCTTAGTTGAGTCCACAAACATGAACCCTTTTGCTATGTTCTTGCTCGATCTTCGAATTCAACAGCCAACATCAACCAAAAAGTCAACCCTGACCCATGCACCTTTGCAAATCAACAAAGTGAGCATTCGATTTGACACAATTCCCATCAATAAATCCAAGCATACACTTGCCTCCTAATGCGCGCCATCATGACACCTTTATCCAAGTCATTTAATTAGTTCAATCCAGAATGACTGGAGTTAGATAAGTATAAGGGGTCACGAAATTTAACTAGTTCTTTGTGCTCAACATAGATCAACAGATCTATATAGATTACCCTCTAAATGAATCCAGGAAAAAATCGAATGGATTTTCACCTAGCTTTCAGCTCTGATACCGTCTGTAAAATTCAGCTATCCATGATAAATAGGGAAAATTACATAATATAGAAGATATTCTCCATATATAACAACGCATTGACGTAGACTAAATAATTCACTTGACGATTGAGATCAATTAGTAAAAGCAAAAATGAATTAACAAAGGCACTACCTACCCACAACTTGGTTAATGATGATCATTAGTTAGGATTGACTCCCTCAACACAATACAATACTCACTACTTGTCCTCCATATATCAATGTATACAACAGCTTCCGATGTTGACAAATGGATATAAAATGTTATTCGGTAGTAGATGAAGCTTCTTTTGATTGGCTTTTTATGTGTAGTAGTTAGTCCTCCTCTAACTATAAATGCTCCCACCTATTCTCAGTTCTGAGCACTTCAAATTCAAACAACAACCCTTTGAAAGAACTTTGATCGCGATTGAATAGATGGCGACAAGGGCAAACTCTTCAGTGGCATTCAGCCTAGGGTTCCTCATGATTGCCCTTGTTGCCGGCCAGTGTTGTGCAGAGCTCACATGTGGCTATTACAAGGGCAAGTGTGGAAAGACTGATGTCGAGAAGCTCATTTTTAAGCTTGTCAAAAAGAAGATGGTAGACGAAGGCGATAAGGGGCTTGTGGGTGACTTTGTTCGCTTGTCGTTCCATGATTGCTTTGTTCGGGTAAGAAGACTAACTAGCTAGTGCTTGTTTTTGTTGGCTTAAAGTTACACTTTACTCTTACTTGTAGATTAATTCATGTACTTATGTTTGAAGGGATGTGATGCTTCGGTTATGCTGGATGGAAAACACACCGAGAAAATGGCTACGCCCAACTTGGATCTTGACGGGCTTGAAGACATTGACGACATAAAAGCAGAGGTAGAGAAAGCTTGTCCGGGTGTTGTGTCTTGTGCTGATATTCTTGTCCTTGCGACGAGAGCAACCGTCTATTTGGTGAGTGAATATTCAAATTCTATGTTGTGCCACATTAAAACTCTTTATGTACGTTGATGTATAACTTACATGGACTTTATTATATTGTACTTAACTAGGCTGGAGGGAAATGGTACGAGGTTCCGACAGGAAGAAAAGATGGCTTGGTTTCGATTAAAAAAGAAGCCGAGAACGTTCCTGGACCAGGCATATCCATGACCACTGCCATCAAAGAATTCGCTAATATCGGATTAAATGTGTACGATCTCGTCGTTCTCTTAGGTAAGTTACATATATAAATGATAGTGCTGATTGTTGATATAGACGAATATATGTATCGATGATTTATCACACATAATGATGTTATATTGTTTGGTTGTATAGGTGCGCACACTGTCGGAGTAGTGCACTGCAACAACTTCCAAGACCGTCTATACAACTACCACAACACCGGGAAACCAGACCCTGCAATGGACCCATCACTTGTCAAGAAACTAATCAAGACTTGCCCCAAGAATCTGAACGGAACCCAGAACGAAGCGTTCTTGGACCAAACACCCGGTAGCGAAGACACATTCGACACGGCTTTCTACAAGGAGATCTTGGCACACAAGGGCGTCGTCGATTTTGATCAAAGGATGGCATTCGACCCCCGTACGACAGGGTTGGTGAAGGAATTGGCGCACGATCGATTCTTCACAGAGAAATTCGGACAAGCAATGATCAAGATGACGAAGATCGGGGTTTTGACGGGGAAGCAAGGAGAAGTCAGGAAATCTTGTCATGCTGTGAACAAGAAGTGAAAGATTAATATTGAATCTTCACCAGATTAATTAAAGTTGAAAGATTAATAGCCAGGGAGTTAATATTGGGATTTTTAATTTGTCTGCTCTTATTTTGGTATTTTCGTTGCGTGAAGTTGCATCTTTTCACTTAATTCTGTATTTTATATATAAAAGATCTTACTGTATGTTTCAAAGCCTATAGTTTGATTTGATGAAGATGTGGTTGTTAAAAATGTGGTCATGAAAGTAATTAACTCATATACTAGGACTTGATATGTTCAACTTTTCGATGTGGGACACTTTGGTCTCATTCACATCTCTAACACTTTTAATAACGATGAGTAGAAAATGGAGCGAACTTCAATTCTTTAATACAAAGTACAATTGTACAAGTAATGACACAATCTTCTATGTCATGCGTATCGAAAGCTAGGGTATCAATATCACAGCCTATTAGTTTAATTCTTAGCATAACTACATGCATTTCCATTTTCATGTAGATTGAAACTTAATTGAAAGTAACTTCTCCCAATCTTCATCTTTTATATAGTTCAATGAAAATGAAAGGTTGGTGGGGGATAAATGACAAGCTAGTATATTTCTGTGATCGTTATATTTTCTGTGTAGGATGATTGGTTTGATGATTTAATTTATGTTTTGTCTATATATATGTCAGCTGTCCAAGGAGTTGAGTAGTAACGTTGTGTACGTCAGGGCCGGGTAGGTACCTCATCAATGGCGATTTTGTAATGTTTAAAGATGTCTCTTCGGTTGAATTAGTTTTGGTTAATTTACAAATCAATTCTTGCACACCATATTGGTGTGGAAAAATGTAGAGCTGACGACATTTCCAAAAACATAGATATTGATTTATGCATTGAAATTAGAGAAAATTTGCAACGGATGCGCAAATTTTCGTTGTAATTAGTGGAGTGTCCTAGTATTTGAACTAATTTGTAAATTGTCCACTCTTTAATTTCGGAATTTTTTTGACGAAAATACCCCTCGCCACATTCTACCGTTTACTCTCTCGCACTGAACTCCCGATTCCCGTTGTGTGTTCTTCCTTCTACTTTTCGATTCAATCATCGTGAAAGGAGTGATTTTTGTGACCGGTCACCGTAATTGTCTTCCTTATTGCTTATATGGCGGCATTCGTCAGTAGTTAAAGTAATGATTTTGTTTTTGTTTTTTTTCTATGTTAGGGTTTGTTTTAGTGTAGTTTAGGTAGGGTTTCAATCTATTTGGGGTGAATTTGTGTCTGTTAGTGTTGTTCGTCTTCATATAAGACAATGTGTGTGCATGTGTTGTGTTGTTCGTGTTCGTATAAGCAAATGTGAGATTTCTATGAATATTTGTATGTGTTGACAACGTTTCGCATATATGTTTGTGTTTATTTATTATAGTAAATGTTGTAGTGTTTTACTTATGTTTGGTGATATCCTCTTTATTCATATTTGTTTGTTTTCGTGGGTGTCAACTTGATTTATCATACATGTTGTCATTGTTTTTTACATATGTTCCTCTTTTGTTCATTCTAGCAGGCTCATCTAGTGATTTAGTCAGCTACATACGCAAATTTAATGTGAGTTTTTTTTATATATTCAAGGTCTTTTTGTGTGTCAACAAGTTTTGTTTATTTATGATGATATGTATTTTTGTTTGAATATTTTTTTGTGTTTAAATAGAAAATGGATTACTGCATTCTTGTTATAGAGCGGTTCCGTTGTAGTCTTGTAGATCAAGCATTTATTCTTATCCTGATGTTCGTGATCTCATCAAAGAGCATGTGTCTCCTGCACATTATAAGGTTTTGCGGAAAAGCTATTTGGGATGGGTGCTGACACAGGGCAACTATAGGGTATGATTTATTACCCCTTACAATGGAATTTAAGCTCTCAACATTATTTGATGTCATCATATTGTATCTGTCTCCCCGCACATGTGCTCTAGACCGTCTTTCAATCCCTGGTTATATCAAATAAGCTAACAATTTATATTAATGTACTATTTGCTAATTTGTGTCATCTGATCAAAGTATTGTTTGAAATAACTAATTGTGTAACTCTCTACTTCTTGTTGGAACAATTCACATAGCTACTTTTTCTTGAATGTCACCGTGATGTTTTGCTTAAGGTGTCATGTACATATGTAGTGTATATCATTAGGGTAAACCTCAGAAATTGCCTTTGATATACTTGCGTTCCTGTCTGAGATAAATACCAAACCTCATAAATTGCCTTTGATATGTTTGTGTTCCTGTTTGAGATAAATACCAAAGATTCTCACCATGCTATCTTGCTTTTGAACTCTTTGCCCACCCAATTTGACAATTTTAAGGATGTCATACAGTTTAGTCATGATGAACTTACTAAGGATAAGCTGATTGAATCCATTATTGAAAAGAATGAGATTATGAAAGTTTTCAAGATCAAGGGTCTTAAAACTGATAAGGCTGACAAATCTGAAGTTCTATTCACTAAAGGGAATGATAAAAAGGGTAACAAGAATAACACAAACAAGAAGCATAAAAAGGATAAGCCTAAGAATGAGAAGTCTGAGAAATCTAACCCTAATTCTAAATTCAATTAATGTGGTAATGTGGGTCATTGGGTTAAGGAGTGCAGGAAAAAGAAAATGGCAGAGGACCTTGCTAAGAAAAATAACACTGAATTATCTGTTGTTGTGCTTGAAAATATGTGTGAATACTATGTTGAATTGTGCATGTGTTATGATGTTTCATCTTTTGATTCTTCTGATGCATGGATCTTAGATTCAGGTTGTACAATGCATGTCACCCCTAATAAGCATTTCTTTAAAAATTTAAATGAGTATGTGTATGGTGATGTTATTGTGGGTGATCATACTTGCTTGCATATAAAAGATGTAGGTGATGTTCCTTTACTTATGCATGATGGCATTGTTAGAGTTCCATTCTGAATATCAAACGTATCCATCGAGAATTCCATTTTGTATGAATCTAAGATCACTGTGTGCGATCCCAGACACTGAAATGCACTTCCGCTGATCAAATGAGGGTTCAATGTCCCTCTGTCCGCTTCCTCATTGCTCAAATACACCGATTGGAGACGGAGAAGCACATCCGAGCCCAACAGCGGCGTAAGAACATCCCACTTCCACGACTGCGGGTTCAATCTTATCATAAGGTGCCTACATGGGCCACTAGGCCTAAAATCACTGTTATAGATATGGGCCTTAAATAATCTCTTTATTATTGGGCCTAGTTTCAATATCTGCTTCAATCCTTAAATTTTTTCAAGCCAGCAACATTTGTAATTTGTTTAAGTTAATTTTTCATTTTTTGAACGGGGTAAAAATTTGAGTGTTATAACTTTATTAGCCCATTACTCAATAATGTGATTAAATGTCCTTTCGACAAGAATGGGAAACTCCGGAAGGGAAGTAAATGAGCCCTAGAATTGCGAGAAATGGAGATGTACTACTTTATCTGTCACATAATTGACTTTATTAAACACGTGAAAGAAGGAGATGGAGATGACTTTAAATGCCTAGAGCATCAGAGATGGTCGCAATTTCTTAGAGACATTTTTAAAGCTCTTTGACAAAATAAGCATCGGACTATCCTCTTTGTAAACAAGCTGCAATTGATCGATTGAACACGCTTTGGATGAACTCATGATGATGATCACCGGAAGATCAAGTAAGAAAGAAGAGAACCATTAATTTGGAGAATTTTTTGTTGTATTTCTTGTAACCCAAAATATGGAGTTGTACAGATATTTATGGTAGAATAAAACTAACTCTCCATGCTCACTATACCTACCCTCTCATAAGGCTAACTAACCTACACCGAGCTAACTTTGAACTTGTGAAATCGATCTCAAACACAAGTAAAATTCATCAATCGAAAATCCATAACCAATGCAAGAAAGAGAGAGTTTTACAAATTGGAAAATGCAACTGAAGTTCTTGAACAGAACTTGGCGCCAAGACAGTGGACAAGTAAGGTTCTAACAACCTTACTTGAAATTACCAAAATACCCTTCTAATTCCCAACATACATCACCATACTAACCGCTAAGCTACACCCCAAACCAATCTTAATACCATACTCTCTATACTCTTCAATCTCAATATACATCAAACCCAATTGTAAAACTGTCGACATCAACCTCAAATGGAGTTTCTATAAATTTATAGTATTTGTTATATGATAGGAAGATCCACTCCTTCGATTATGATTAACATAACGAAATGATTTCAGTAATATTATGAAAGGTATTTTATTCATAAAAGGAAATACGGAGTACCTTATTTCTTTTATTTCTTTTCATCTTCATGAAAAAATAAAAGATAAATATTTAGTTCATACACATTTGATTGGCTAATACAGTGGCGGATAGGATTACCCAATTGACATTGGCTTACCTACTTCCTCACACCCAGTTTACAATTCAACCATAGAGCTTGAAAAAAAAAAAAAAAAACTTGTTTAAGTACGTTGTTTGGCATATCCGGATATCCCCAAAATTTCATAATAGTTAATTACCTAGCCCTCAAAAATTTCATTTGTCTTTTGGTCATCGTGCATCTATTTAATTTAGTTAGCACAAGTCGTTGCTCTTAACGACAATTTTTTGTTTAATTATTTTGACTTTTGACTGTGACTTTGACTTTTGCGATCTATAATGCAACGTATGCTTAGTGGTCACAAAGAGTAAATTAAGGGTTGTATATTGTATTTGTAAATACAACAGAAATACCGGGAATAACATGTGAATAGATACCCGTATCATTAGTCTCGATCTCCTTCTGATTATTACTTCCTGTCAGTACAAATATTTGGCTTTGTAAGCACAAGTGAAAATTTTTTATAGTTTATAGACACATATTGATATTCTTTTCATAATCACTTACTAAAACAATATTTTTATTCTTGGTAGTTTTATTATTTATTAGTTTTAGAAAAAAAAATAATAAAAGCATTATTTTAATAGATATTTTAATTTTTTAAATTTAAAATTCTCCGTGTCGATAGATTCGTTTTTA
The DNA here is from genome assembly GCA_963922045.1 of Persicaria maculosa. Taxonomy (NCBI): domain Eukaryota; kingdom Viridiplantae; phylum Streptophyta; class Magnoliopsida; order Caryophyllales; family Polygonaceae; genus Persicaria; species Persicaria maculosa. Next base: position 68,109,144 of record OY998258.1, on the reverse strand, counting down.
TATATAATACATCCGACCCTGATCCAATATCTAAGTAAAAAGTTGTGAATGTTTGAAAATTGAAGGTATTTAATCACTTCAGTATTATTTCAATAAACTATAATATTTTTATACATTCACATACTATAGTTCATCCCGAGATTTTCGAAATGAGAGGTTGTACTATTCATATTGACAATTTGGTAAGAAGTTATCAAATTTTTTTCAAAATATTCACTAAAAAATAAATAATTAACAAAATATTCACACATTTAACCTATTTACCAAAATATTCATTTTTGTCAAATCGGGCGGAAAAACGCGGTCTCATACCGCGTTTTATTAATAAAATATGGATTTTAAAATTGGAAAGGAAACATAATAAAATTAACTAAAGAAACGCGTTTATTTAGTTAATTTTATTTCGGATTAAATATATATTTATTTTTGTTATTTTTAAGTAAAACCGCGGCTACAACCCGCGTCTCTTTATTATTATTATTTTTTTAATTTCACATCGTTGTTGGGGTTTCATCCTTCGTTTCAATCGCCTGCCGCTGTCGCCGCCTGCCCGACCTCCTTCTTCGTTTGTCGCCGCTCCCTCCTCCTTCGTTTTTCGCCGCCGCCTAGGCTCTCTCCTTCTTCGTTTGCCGCCGCCTCGCGGCCTGGGCCCCGGGCTCCCGTCTGTCTCTAACGTTGTCGCCCTCGTCGCTCCTCCTCTTGCAAACCCTGGGCTGCTTCCCCCTCCGGCACCAACAGGCCACATCCACCACCTGCCTCCTCCTCCTCCTTTCCTCCTCAATTCCCCGAATCCGCCCCTCCCTCCTCCTTCTTCCTCTCCAATTAACCGAATCTGCTCCTCCCTCCTACTTCTTCTTCCCCCAATTGGTCACCGATGTCGGAGACGGCTCCCTCGTCCTTCCTCCCTCCATCTGAATCTGAACCGAGGCTCTGCAAAAAAAAAAGAAAAAAAAAAAGAAGAAGACTATCCATCTCCTCCCACTCCAACAGCGGTGTAAAATTAAAAAAATAATAATAATAAAGACACGTGGGTGGGTTGTAACTGTGGTTTTTCTTAAAAATAACAAAAATATGTATATATTTAATTCGAAAAAAACGCGTTTCTTTAGTTAATTTTATTCCGTTCCCTTTCCAATTCTAAATTTTCTATTTTGCTAATAAAACGCGGTATGAGATCACGTTTTTCTGCTCGATCTGACAAAAATGAATATTTTGGTAAATAGTTTAAATGTGTAAATATTTTGTTAATTATTTACTGTATTTATTTATACATTATTACATGTTAAGAATACACCAAATTACATATTGACTCAATATTTATTATATTGCGTTTTCTATATATCCTTATTTTATTAGTTTTTTCTTTGGCTATTTAATTTATTTATATTTTTATAATGGAAAAAAAAAACCATTTTATCATAACCTGATGACATTTTATTCTAAAATAACATCATTTGTTATTGTATTATATAGAGTTATCATACCGCTTTAATCCAAAATGATAGCGCACATATATGGTTGTGCCCTTCTCCAAAAAATTTCTAGTTCCGTCATTGATCAGTATACCTATTGAAAATCTTCCCAAGACAAAGGGAGATGGTGGTTTTTATATCTTGCACTACTAGTTTGTGAGGGTTTTCACCTAAAATCGGCGTGTCCTACTTTTTGTTTATTTCCACATAACTTAGTTAGTAGTGCTGACACGTAGGTCTCAACTAGGCGATCTATACACAAATTGACAATAATTCATGTAGTTGTGTACAATTTTTTTCTTCAATAAATATTCACCTTATTTGCTGACACTTTAACGATTGATATTTTACTTTTGACAATTTCAATATACAGACACTTTGACTGCTAACATTTTATTTTTGACATATTTTTATAATAATTTTTTATGCAAAAAGTGGTAGCAATTTTCAATCGGTACGTTGACAATTTCAGAGAGGTGCACTTTTTTGCCAACAATTATTTTTATTGCTAATTACTTTTTTCAGCAACAAAAACTTACTTGACATTTTACCTTGTTGACAAAAAAATCATCTTCCTTCATACTACCTCCGTTGTAAAATATAAGGCCTTTTGCTTTTTGACGCGTTTTTTAATGAGCTAAAAATTCCATGAAATATTAAATTTTTATTAAATTTTTTTTACATAGTATTATACATATTGTTAATATGTATCATACTATGTAAAAAAATTTAATAAAATTTTAATATTTCATTAAGCTTTTAGCTCATTAAAAAACGTGCCAAAAAGCAAAAGTCCTTATATTTTGCAACGGAGGTAGTATTGAAAAAGTATATTTTCCTTTTTGCTGACAAAAAAAAGTTATTTGTCAGAAATTTATTTTATTAAAACAGTCAACAATTAGTTTTATTAAAATGGTCAACAATTACTTTTATTAAAGGGAGGGTTTGCAAAGTATACAAATAATAAGGCTAAATTAGGAAACTATACAAAGTTGTGGAAATTTTAGCAAACTATACACAACCCTTGTGCCCCTCCTATGTGCCCCTCTCCCCCTCCAGCGTGCCCCCTGTGCCCCCCCTCCACGTCAGCGTTTTTTTTTTTTTTTTTCGCGCGTCAATGCTGACGCTGACGTCAGCAATGCTGACACCGTTTACAAGGAAGGTTTTTTTTTCCGCGCGTCAATGCTGACGCCAACGTCGGGAATGTTGACGTCAGCAATGTTGACGCCGTCTACGAGAATGCTGACGCCGACGGCAATGACGTCGGGAATGCTGACGTCAACATTGCTCACACCCTCTACGGGGATGCTGACGCCGACAGTGATGACATCGAAGATCAATATATTTGACGTATTAAGTCATTAAAAATCTAAAATGGGGAGAACAAAGAGACAAAGGAGTGTTCTACCAAAAAAAAGAAACGAATATTTTATTTTATTTTTGGTAGTGAGAAACAAAGGATAACTCATGAAATGAATTCACACATACATACAGCTTCTCACTGCAAAGAGGATTAAAGAAGGGGTTAGAAACCACACAGTGATTAGAAACAGCAAGTAGCAAACCATCAACTGATAGCAAGTCCTTGAAATGAAAGCTCTCACAAGTCAACAGACCGTTTACACAACAAGCAAAATTTTCTTCAATCCCCAAATTAAATTATTTTTTTTCCTAAAGTACAAAAGACCAAATTGATCCCTGCAGCAGTGAGTACTCATCAAACCCATATGGCACCTAGCCACCACTTCTACCTACACAGCTGCACAATGAATGCAATTGGAAAGTGCTTTAAAGTTTAAACCTTGCAGCATTTTTACCTTTCACTAGTTGGCACTGACCAAAAATTACCCCTGACCCTAACAACCATGACAGAAAAATGGAAATAGTATACACAGAAAAAGCTTTATAGATCTAAACAGCAAACAGTAAAAACCCATGAAATTGAAATCTTCAGCAAAGCCAAAAGACCCTCTTTTATGCTTTTTCTCAATAGTGGGGCAAACATCCCATTTATAAACACTGAAGCAAGAACCGACCATGTCAGCGCTGACGGAGTTGAAGAGCGTCACCTCCGGCATCGATTCACATGTCGAGGATTCAGAACACCATGTCAGCAATCCCGCAATTGCCCCTCCTTCTCGAGAAATTGAGTATCATACCTTCAATCTGATGAAGTATTCCTCCTCCTCCTCCTCGAAGAAGACCATGTCAGCACGAGAACATACCACATGGAGATCGCTGCGCAGAGGATCGCGAATCCAGATTCGGCCGTCCATGGAAGAAGACGGAGATCAGGCAAGGAGGAGGAGGACTCGCGGCAGTTGAATCGCCGATCTACGAACAGATTCAGTCGCCATCTAGCATCAATCTGACCAATTTTAAATTGACCTGAAGACACACAGACCCATATCCAAACTCGTCCTCGACCTAACTTATCATTGGAATTACTAGACTTTTATCATTTTTAAACAAGTACCTTGTCTTCAACAAGCAATGCAAGGTGGAGGAGGATCTCAAGAGGCTCTGCATCAGCAGCCATGACTGGATGATTGGACTCGTTCGTTCGTCAGCGCTGACGGTTCACCACTTCGATTCTCTCAGTGCAGACGAATCTCTCAGTGCAGCACTAGCTGCTGGGACTTATGAGACAGAAGGTGATAATAGTCCTACAGCCCACAACTCAATTGTTGTAGCTGCAGCAAGTGGTAATCGACTTGCAAAACCAGGAAGTTTGAGCCCCAAGAGCAGCCGGAATGTTGACAGAGACGTCATCGCCATCGGAGGTGAGCAAAACCAACCAATTCGTTATTTGAGTTGCTGACATACATATTTAGAAAGACGGCAAATCTCCTGAAACCATTTTCTATTCACACTTTCACAAATCTCCTGCATTGGCAAGCAAACATTCATCCTACAGGATCTAACATGAGTGTAAATATAAAGTCATGGCTATACAAATGCAAAGTAGCAACTGAGATTTCAAGAATCTAACATAAGATTGAATACTCTTAACCCAAATTTCGCTCCTGCTAACACCAACTTGTATACATGGCAGTAACTTCATCTTTATATGCTAATTCAATCTCTCCTCAGCACCATCTTCACCCCCATGCTGGCACTGTTTTTGAAGGTATACAAATGCAATCACATGATATATTCTGGAATCAACCAACAAATGTAACCTATCACATGATTTTGATAACAAAAAGGATTATGAATCAAGAGAAACAAATAGTTTTGTTCCAAAACATAAACAAAGCATACACAGTGGTTATATGAATATTTTCCGCAGACAACAGTAGCACAAGACATCAGCAAAATGGAGGTCTTCAATTAGTGAATTGGAGCATCAAATTAGGGAGCTTAATCCTACAGGATCTTCCGATTTCACTTGAGATTAATCAACAGCAATGCAGATCTATTTCAATCGTAGTTCCCAAACATCAAATTGATAGGTCAACAGCATTGCACACCACACTAAACCGAAAGAAATCATACACAAAAGATGGAGAAGGGAAGCTCAAACCTTCAAAAACGGACGATTCCAGATCTGAGATTGAAGATGAAACGATTCCAGATCTGAGATTCCACTCCAATCGAACCAGGAGAAGAAACGATTCTAGTGGCCGAAATCGCGCAGATCTGGCTCATCGGTCGCTGACAGAGGCAGAGGAGGGAGAGGAAGGCTCCTCCACCGCGACATCCGGCGTCGACATTCGGTTTCCCTTCCCCCGGAGCGGCGAATCAGACGAGGGCGAGAGAGGCGAGGGAGATGGTTTGCGAATGGAGAGGCGGATCTGTGGTGAAGAAGAGAGATAGAGGGAACATGGAGAGGCGGTGTTGTTGTCGGCGTTCTAAGTGGATGTCGGTGCCGGATCTGTGTGGAGGAGAACTGGATGAGGGAGCCATGAAAGACGGAGGCTGCTTGTATAAAGAATTAAAAAGCACGGATGTATAGTTTTGCAATTTTTACCAAAACGTGTATACTTGTCTAATTTGGCCGAAAATTTACGCCTTCGGCGCAAATTTTCTCTTTATTAAAATTATCAACCAATAGGTTTACGTTTCGGCTATATACACCGCAAATCCCCACGTCTTTAAGGACGTGCAAGTGGGGTGAGATCCACCCAAACCTGGACGTGCTTGCACGTTTTTTTTTAATAACGTGCAAGCCCGTCCCTTAAAGACGAAGAGGACGTGCCTCTTCGTCTTCATTGTCTTCTTCTTCGTCAGAAATCGAGCGAGAGAGAGCAGTGCCGGAGCGAGAGAGAGAGACCGAGAGAGAGAGAGACCCAGAGAGAGAGAGAGAGAGAGAGAGACCGAGAGACCGAGAGAGATGGAGACAGAAGGTACTACTACGACTTCAGACGACATCCGGATGACGACAACGTCTTGAGCGACCTCTTCCTGGCGCATCCCGACGGGATACGCCTTCTCCGAAGGTTCCATTACGTCATCATAATGGACAACACATACAAAACAAATGCGTAAGTTACTTAATTACGATTACATTATTGCACATATAGCCAATTATAAATTATTTTATATGTAACATATTTACACTTGCAGATATGGGATTCCTTTGTGCGAGGTGGTCGGGCTCACACCCTCAGGCAATACTTACTGCATCGCCTATGCCTTCATGTCGCAAGAGAACGAAGACACATACGCATGGGTGTTGCGACAGCTTCAGATCTTGCTTGGGACGGTTCAGCCTCAAGCTATCATGACTGATCGAGAGCTAGGTCTCTTGGCGGCGCTGAATGTTGTCTTCCCCGACGTCCAGCATCTCCTTTGTTGGTTACACATGACGAGAAGATGCGAGGAAGCAGCTCTGAAGATCACGAAGAATTTAAACCACGCTGGCATCTTTAAGGGCAACTGTTGGGGATTGTTCGAATCGAGGTCGGAGGAATCATTCAACCGACGTCGTCGGGCGCTACGAGCTGCATGGCACCCATTCCCAGGTGTGGTGGCGTATTTAGAGTCGGTTTGGCTTCCATACAGCAGGAGCATAGTACGGTGCTACGTAGATAATATCTTCCATCTCGGCACCCGTACGACAAACAGGTACAACCTTACTTCATATCTCCCATAATGTGTACAGAGTTGAGGCTCAACACAAGGTTCTGAAGGATGCACTTCACTCATCGACTGGTGACTTCCGCATCGTGATCGATGCAATCCATAGAGTCAACGATTGTCAACTGCATGAGCTGCAAACTGCTTTGGAGATCGACCGCTTCAAATGGCCAACATCGGCGTATAAAGTCAACCTTTTCGATGAGGTAAAGACTTTAATCTCCAAAAAGTGCTTCGATTATCTATACAAGATGTGGCAGGACGTCGTGAACCAAAAGGTTCCTCCGGTATGCACGGACCGACCTTGGAGGGTTTGATACGGGATCCCTTGTGTCCATGAGATTCAGGCGTATGAGCTGTCACCCGCCGAGGACATCCACCCGTTCTGGATGGATTTGACATGGACTGACCTCGACGACACCCCACTGCAGTATGAGCTGTCATCTTCATACACGACTTCCAACGATGTATGCGAGGATGAGCTGCACCCACCCTCATCAGCAAGCGTGTGAAGGAAGGGGAGGCCTCGGGGGTCGAGGAATGCCTGTAGAACAAACCCGTTGCCATACGAGGAGGTAAGGGAAAGGTTTGAGAGAGAAGAAGCGCGTGCTGCTCGAAATGCTGCTCGGCCTCGTCCACAAGCGACCTCAGCTCGACGTGGACGTGATGATGTGTTCGGAGGGGTCAACTGGGGTCGAACCAACGTTGATCCCTTCATGTTCGGTCATATTGAGGCGGTGAGGGACACTGTTGGAGATGGTCATTGTGGCTACCGTGCTTTGGCGGCTTTGACATCACCGATCGGCGAGACTGCTTTCCCGGAACTCAAAACGTTACTATGCAATCACTTGGAGGATCACGCCGATCTGTACGTCGGTTGTTATACGGGAGAGTACCCATTTCAGCAGTTCGTCGACTACCAGAGATGGGCCGAAGCCACACATGGTGATAGGAGACGGTGGATAGAGCTACCCATCATGGGTTTAGTATTTGTGACGGTATATCAGATTCCTCTCGTCGCCCTAGCTTGGCATCATCCGTTCACATGTCTCCCCATGATCTCGCCGGCATCTGCTAACAACCCTCCCCAATCAGCAACTCTTGGTGAAGCCTGCATCGGAAACCAAGACCATTTTGCCGCGGTACGACTTCAAACGTCTTTTTTATTACCTATTCATGCTTTTCATACATATATCAATACTCTAACTCTAAATTTTTGTTCTCATAGATCTGGTTGCGTCCTAACGCTCCTCTTCCGCCGCCTCCACTAGAATGGGTCGAACATCATCATCCGAGCGTCGAAGGATGGGATGCTCCGTTTCAAGCTCAGATTGAGAGATTTAGAGCCTTGCGTGCCGAATCCGGCCGTCCTTTACTATTTTCCTAGATTGTATTCCACAACTTTATTAAAATTATGAATGTAAACCTTTTTTTTCCGTTCCTTGTAACGTTATTCGCATATTATCCGAATGAAAACCTTAACAATTCTTGTGTTCTGTTTAATTTGACCCTAAATCCTTCAAATCCACTAGCTAAACACTTCAATTTTATCAATTAACATTACAAAACCGTCGGAAAACCTAAACCCTAACCCTAAACCCTAAACCCTAAACGCAAAACCCTAACTAGGGTTTGCACGTCCTTAACAACGTGCAAGTATTGCACGTCCTTAAGGACGTGCTTGCACGTTGTTAAGGACGTGCAAGACTTAAATAGTGGACGTGCACATTCCCAGACTTGCACGTCGTTAAGAACGTGCAAGCACGTCCTTAAGGACGTGCAAATCCTTAATCCGGATTTGCGGTGTATATAGTGACACCCTAGGTTTATTAAAAATGTCAGTAATTATTTTCAAAAAAAAATTATTTACTAAAACATTTATAAATAGGTTGATAATTTAAAAAAATTTAAAGTATGAGGTAATTTTTATAAATAATAAATTTTGAGAGTGAAGAATGAAATTCATGTTCTAAATAGCAATTGGAGCAGTGGAGGGGCACGACAATTCCATAGGGGAAATGAGGGAGGGAGGGATGGAAGAGTGATTTTTTTTTTAAGCGGAGGTATTTTGATAATAAAATCATATATTATAAGTGAACTTTTGAATTAATTAAGATTGGAATAATTACTCAAAATAATACGAAGTATCAACTATTAACCAAAAATAATATGAACTTTAAAATTACTAACTCATGTACAAACTATACCAATATTAACCGAAAATAATACGACTTTAAATTCCGACCAGTTTTATAACTAAAATGCCGATGTGGCATCTGGAGAAAGGATTTTGGGTTCAAAATGAAATAAACAAGACAAGTGGGTGATAAATTGTAAATTATTTTTGCAAGCCTACAACCCGTCATCTTCCTCCTCGCCAATTTCAGCAAGAGCGGTGGCGGCAAAGAGACGTCGGCGAAGACGGCGGTTGCTGGCAACAAAAGGGTGGTGAGGAGTCCGGTGACTGGAGATACGACGACAACCGACGGCTCTAATGGCCACTAGGGTCCTCCGACGACGCAAGTTGGGGAAGGTTAAAAAATGTCGAAAATCTCACGCATAAGGCTGTGGTGAAAAAGAATATGAAACATCAAATTGAATATGTTTTTATCTTTCTTTTGATTTTAGGAAGCTCACCGTGTTCTCAATTTACGATAAGAACGTTGATTGCCATCTCAATTTGACAAAGGTAATTTTTTAGGGTTTCGAATTTTGATGAAATTGGGGGTAAATTGGAATTGAAATCAATCAATAGAGATTCCATCACACTAGAAATTGAATTTCCAAACATTTCGGTGTTGAGTATATGTGATTTGGAGTTGAATCGGAAAACCCGCCATGAGAGACGTCTCATTGCTTGAGTAGACCACGTCCGAGGAAGGGGACGGAGTTGATTCTCGTCGCCAGCGGATTCGCCCCACCACATTAAATCTGCTGCCAACAATTGTTGTTTGGTCGATGACATCTTCACTGTGTGTACTTATTGTCGCCGGTGACCGACCACTGCAGTGTGGAAGAAGAAGAAGTCGGTTCATGGCTTCATGCCTCTCACTGTGTCAGTGTTTGTAATGTAATTTAGAATTCCCCACCTAACTTTCTTGTTTATTTTATTTTGACCCCAAAAATATTTCCGGAGATCGGAAATTGAGGTCATATTATTTTCGGTTAATTGAGGATGATCTTAAAATTAACCTCATTTCTTATCTTCCAATTAAATTTCTCCTAAGAAAAACCATCATGATTAATTGAGGATGATCTTAAAATTAACCTCATTTCTTATCCTCCATACGTACATGTACAGACCCAGAATTTCAAACTAATAGTAGTAGTACCGACAATGGTTAACACAATTAGATACTCCCACAAGACCACAATGCAATTAATTAGTACCCCAAAACTATATATTAATCCCACAACAAGTTGGGATTACTCCATTGGCAGTTTTTTAGAATTACGACGACCATCCTCATCTTCCTAGCTTCTCTGCCAAAGCATCTGCTATGTATCGACAATGCTTCCCGCAACTAGCACTCTGCACTCTGCTCCAAGTCCCAACTTGGATAAATAAGTAAATAAAGAAAATAAGAATGCCAACTTGGAGAGGATCTCGATCTTGTCTTAATATAAATTTTCGAGATGCAAAATTACAAAGGACTAGCATCGATCGTCCTTCCAACTGCATCCTCAACTCGTCCGATCCTCCATTGAAATCACGCAATTGTAGCGGAGGTAAGCTGACCGGGCTTCTTTATATATTGTGGAATATATATCATTGATCGATCTTTTTCCAAAACTATTGTCTCAATATAACTTATAATTTGTTTTGCATCGACACATATATAATCTATAAATTCCCAGTGGGGTTTCATCTGTGCTGACCTCTCTACCATCGATCTTCGTTTGAGGTATGTACTTTTAGCTCTTGCCGCCCTCCATATTGACAATAATACATGTAGTTGCGTGCAATTTTTTTTATTCAAATAATATTCAACTTGATTGCTGACACCTTGTCCGTATATTTTACTTCTAACAATTTCAATATATGGACACTTTGACTGCTGACACTTGAGGGTTGCACTTGACACATTTTTATAATTTTTGTGCAAAATAAAAGTGGTAGTGATTTTCGATCGGTTGTTAGCAATTTCAGGGAGGTGAGCATTTTGTCAGCAATTATTTTTATTGCTAATTACTTTTTTCAGCAACAAAAAGTCAAAAACCTACTTGACATTTTACATTTTACATTGTTGACAAAAAAAATCATCTTTCTTCATACTGAACAAATATATTTTCCTTTTTGCCGACAAAAAAGTTATTTGTCGGCAATTAATTTTATTAAAACAGTCAACAATTATTTTTATTAAAATTATCAACAATTACTTTTATTAAAATTAGCAACAAATAGTTTTATTTAAAATGTTAGTAATTATTGTTCGGAAGAAATTATTTACTAAAACATTTGTAAATAGTCTTTGCTAGTCCTGAATTTGTAAATAAAGAGCAGTCATATATCCGGGGTTCGAATTGGAGACCTTTCCTAGTCCACTTATAGCACCACAACATATCTCTTCTTCCTGCAACAAATCAGTCACATAAGGAAATAAATCTTCTTTCTTGGAAGTAGACCTGTCAAAACACAACCCGACCCGGTGACCCGACCCGACCGACCCGAACCCGAAAATTTTGACCCGAATTTTTTTTTCGACCCGAACCCGAAAAACCCGAAATTTTTCGGGTAATCTGGGTTTCGACCCGGTGACCCGATTGACCCGGTAATTTTGACCCGATTGACCCGGATGATTTATAATTATATATAATTAATTTTTTTTATATATAATTAAAATTTATTACAAAATTATCAAATAATGATTTTTTTAATTTAAAAAAGAAAAAATTGACAAACCCGAAATCGACCCGAACCCGACCCGGAACCCGATCAAACCCGAGTTCGAGTCAACCCAAAAAACCCAAAACCCATTTTACCCGAAACCCGAAGTGACCCGACCCGAATAACCCGTTTGACAGGTCTACTTGGAAGTATGACCTTACCCAAGTATCCACTTTTCATAGGAGCTAGGATAGTCTTCTTTCTTCAATGCAATGCCATACAGCAGGGGCGGCCGCATGGGGCGGGCGCCCCCCTCTAGAGCAATTTTTTTTAAAAAAAAAAAATTTTAGATTTACTTGTAGGGAAGGAGGGAAGGAAATTTATCATAAAATTTTAGATTTACTACAAAAATGTGAAATTGATCATAAAACTTTTCTAGCTTAGTTGGTAAAAGGAGGGAAGGAAATTTGGTTTCCCAAGAGATCATGGGTTCAAATCTAATTTCATCCCTTTTTTGCACTATTTTTTATTCCTATCAAATTTTCTTACCATAAATGTCATATTTAAATCAATTTTTATATTTTTCTTTTAATATTTTCATAAGATAATTCATTATTTCACACATATTTTTAAAAAATCTTCAAATTTTTATTCATATGAAAATTTTTTACTGTTAATGTCATATTTAACCCACAATTTATGAGGTTTTTTTGTCATACTTTTCAAATCCTATCAAATTTTTTTCATTTACCAATGACAAATTCTTTAAAAAATTATAATTTTCTTTCAATATTAAAAAAAATCTTAATCAAGTATATACATATATATAAATTATTAAATTTTTGTATAATTTTTTGTAATAAAATATCATATTTATATACCATAATTTATGATTTTTGTTTAAATATACTATATTTATGGTTTTCTTCCCTTACTGGACGAGGTTTTGTGACCTTCATCAACTGGCTCAACATTAGCTTGTAATGTTCCTGCATGCACGAGTACTTAAAGAATTAATGAGTCCCGAGGATCAGGATCAACCAAAGTTCGAGTTTTCAAAAACTCTTTTTCTAGAGCTAGTTTTTGGGGTTTAGAAACTAAAAAAAAGAAAAGGATATTTAGAGCAAGATTCAAATGCTTCTCACCCTTTAATTACCTAAACTTGATCTCAATCCTCTCATAATCAAGCTCCAAGGATTTCAACCCTATGACACATTTACCTCTCACTAGGATATCAGCCTCTCACCAAAGGGTTCGCTCTTAATCACTCACCAAGAACTCAATCTTTAACCCAAAGCCAAAGGAAGCTATTAGTGGCTAAAATTTTAACTCACACTACCAAAAAAAAAATAGCAACGACCCAACTAAAAAGATAATGGATGCGGTAAAGTCAAACGGCCCAACTCTCGAACCTGAGCTAGCTAAAAAGATAATGAAATGTTGCCTTCTTAATTGCTCACCCAGCATAAACTCCACAAAAAATAGAAACAATGAGTCACTAACCTCTTCTGCTCGTAATGTCCAGTACGTATTGATCATTTATGTTCTCAATCTTATCAGTGAGAGGGAAAATCTGCAAGACAAAACAACAGTAAATACCAAATTCTTTGAATTCTAATGTTATGTTAGTGTCATATAATATCAGAATTGAAAACAATCAATTGTGATAACTATTTTTTCTTCCTTTTTTTCCTTGAATTTGGTAAATAAACGTACCTGTTTAATTGTTATGTTAAGGCAACAACTATTTTTTCTGCACGCAAAATCATTTCCAACCTGCATTTCAAGACATGGAGATCTTAAATGATAGGACATGCATCTGATTTTTCTGAAAATGCATATATGTCTACTAAATAGCATAAATTGATCCTTTGGAAATTATAATCCTCAAAAATAAAACATAAAATTAAGGATTAACGTATAACTTTTCCTCTTTGCCCATGTGGTTATGAGGAAGTACACAAAACTCTATGATCGTCATCTGGAAAAGGAGACTGAGCCGCATCTGATGCACCTTCAGACAAGGAATTTTCCATTTATCACAGCTAAAGAGAGGGAGAGAATGCAAAATGCAGATCACTAGTGCCACATAACATTTTCATTTATTGTACAGGATCGGAGAAGGATATGGCTGGAAGTAGTTGGAACCGGGAAAGCAAAAGTGTGCTGGAGACCATAAAACAAATGCTAGATGAATTGCCTGCTCAATCCCAAAAGTGTTGCATCTATAGAGTTCCAAATCTACTGCGAGATTTAGATCCCAAAGCATACACACCTATGGCGATCCCAATTGGCCCTCTCCACCACCAAGTTCATGGGCAAGACTCTTCCCAAGTCGATGATCATGAATCTATTAGCAACCGACTATACAAACTCAAGTATCTAAAATCCTTCATTGGATCTGACGACGATAAGCTTCAAGTTTGCTTGGATTTGGTAAAAGAGAATATACCTAGCATCCGCGAATGCTATGCATTTTCTGACAAAATATTCAATGATACTGATGAAATGTTCACGGAGATGGTCCTCCTTGATTGTGTTTTCATCATTCAGCTCTTCAGGGAGCATAGTCAACAATGGAGTGATCAGCCAAGGTCCATTTCTATGGCGCCGCTTAAGCTTAAAGAAATAGCTAGCGACTTATTGTTGGCAGAGAACCAATTACCGCTCTTCATCCTCGATACACTTTATAAGAAGATGCCCTTGGATCCAGAGCTGGGCAATCCTACAATTCCCTTCACAGATATCGCCGGCAAGTTTCTGAATATTGATTTCAATAGTAGTAGGGTCACTGAAAATGCCAGAGTTCCTCCCTCCCATCTCTTAGACATGCTCCGAATCTCTTTGCTGCCACATTCGTCTCGAGGCAATGAGTACGGTTTCTTGAAAACCTCGCTGAAGCCGCTCAAAGATGAGAACGGTAACTATTTGCCGAAAATCATGAGCCCAACAGCCACCGGTCTCTTTGAGGCGGGCATCAAGTTTAAAGTTCATGAGGATGTATACAAAGAATACAGCATCCTTGATATACGTTTCCACGAGAAGAAAGGAATACTTTACATCCCAAAATTATGGGTCGGGCATGGGGAAGAGCGAAAGTTCCGAAATCTGATTGCATTTGAGCAATCTCACACCGCGGATTTCACTTATATCACCGACTATCAGTTCTTCCTGGACTGTCTGATTAACACTCCTACTGATGTGCGGCTGCTTACAGAGGCAGGGATCATTGAGAACTGGGTAGGAAGTGAGAAGATCTTGTCCCAAATTATCAACTCTATGGGCAAACATGCCTACGATTTCAGAGGCGGTTATTTATATCATGGCATAGCAAAGAAGCTTAATAGCTACCACAAGACGAGGTGGAACCGATACAAAGCTATACTAAAGCAAGTCTACTTTAGCCATCCATGGGCAATCATACCTGTGTGCTATGCAGTTGTTCTTCTCCTTTTGACGATATTGCAAGTTGTCGTCGGTGTACTGGCTATGCCTTCGTTGAACGACAAGCCAAGGAACAACTGATGAATGAAATCATGGTTGTTGCTCAACATATGATGCAACCATGTTGCTTGGGATTAATGAAGTATTGCTCCAGACATTAAGATCATGCACTTCTGTTTTATGGATTTAATGTAATTGATCTTATTATTGTTTGTGCACTTTCATTTCATGTTTTTCAGACTGGGAGTTCGATTTTTTATGTAATAAAATTGGTGTGCCAGGTGTGCTGTTGTTTTCATCTCCACATATATATGTTTCCATTGATGCTTACTTTCAGTCAATTCTACCCACGGTTCTAAAAATCGCACCTAGGCGTCACCTAGTGCTAGGTAACCCCCTCCGCCTAGAGCTAGGAGAGCGCCTAGACATGTCTAAGCGGCCGCCTTGACTGCTTAGGTGCTATGCGGTCCCTCACCGTCTGGCCGCTTGGGAATATTCTCATATCGCTTTTTTAGAACACTAGCTGGTTCTATGCTTTTTTATGTTAATGATCAGGTGTTCGAGAATTCCGAAAATTTTACTTTGGGCTTCGGTTTTTCTTATCCTTTAATTTACAAGTTTCTTGAACGTGTATGATCTAGAGAAGATAGAGTTAAATGTCAGTAATTCGTAAGAATTACCATTTAGCATATATTCGGTAACGATCATAATTCATAAATGGAGTTGGTCTCAACGACCACAAAAATGTAAAATTATATGAGTACAGAGCTAAAAACAAAATTGATTTTGAGCTCGGTTCGGTTATGTTACAACCGAGCTAAAAAAACTGATGGTTCTGTTCTGTCTCATTCTACCTCACGCGGGTTGCCCTAAATTGTTCAACCTTGCATCTTAAATCTCCCAAACAAATTCCCAAACCTATCAATTTTCACAAATATACACTAATTCTACCCCAAATAATTTAAATTACAACTAATTACTCAAATCCTAGACTGAATTTGATTCCAAATCAAACCTAGCTAAAGTGGTTTCGCAGGATCGCCTGATTCTCATATCACATGTTCAATCTCTCTTTCGACCCATTTGTTGCTCTCTTTATTGCTAGAGCCGTTATGAATTAGGTGAGCTTTTGATTTTTGATTTTCGATTATTTGGGTCAAAAAGAGCAGGTGGGGCGTGAGGAGAAAGGATATGGATGGTAACTTATTCTAATTAGTAGGGACTTGTTGTTCTAAAAAGCAGGGCCCAATTTAATGTTTTAGGACTTATGTGTACTGCTAGCAGCAGCTGCAGCAGCTGGAAGCCTGGAACGTTTCCTCGTAGCCTATACTCCGTATAAACTGGACTATCTGATTGGAAGGCTGTGAGTGTGATGTCAGTACTCAGTCATTAATGGAAAATCAATAAAGGGAATGACAAAATCTATTTGGGAGAATGTTCCCACTGGAGGACCTCTCTCTCTTCCTAAACCTCTGGCCGCCCCTGCCTGAGAGACAGAGTTGCTTCCATCTCAAATTCTACCGGGAGCTAGAGCTTCCATCTTCTATTTCAACAGATCCTTGCTTTAATTCATTAAGGATCAGCTCCCTGCTTCCGTACCACTTTGAACTATTTGCCCCCAATTTCAAATTCACAAGTACTGGAGCTGCTACTTGCCATTCTCTAGAGCTCCTTGGTCCATCTCCACCCTGCGAGGTTATTTTGTAAGTAGAATCGCCCTAAATTTTGTTGTTTGGAATAATCTATGGAGGAAAGTTGACATCTTTATGTGTCGTTTGGCCTTGGTTAGGTTTTGGGGCTTGAGTTTCGACTCTTTCAGAGCAAAGGCTCCGAATTTCGGGTCCTTAAAAGATTCGGTGAGCTCTGTGTTCTTCTTTATTGAATTAATTGTTTGATTCTGCATAAATATGGGATATTGGGCGTTGTGATGAAATTGGAGGAAAAACAATACAGAAGGATATGGCTGCAAGTAGTTTGATGCGGTCTATAGGAACTATGATAGCTGAGTTGCCTAATCAATCGGAAAACTGGTGCATCTATAGAGTTCCAAAGCTACTGCGTAGTTTAAATCCTGAAGCACACACACCTATGGCGGTCCCAATTGGCCCTATTCACCACAAAGTTCATGGGGAAGACTCTTCACAGGTTGATGATCCCGACTTACTTAACAGCCGACTAGACAAACTCCAGTATCTAAGATCCTTCCTCCTCCAATCTGAGTATAATGATGTTAAATTTTACTTGGACCTTGTAGAGGCAAGAAAATCTGAGATCCGCGAACACTATGCGTATTTAGAAAAAATCTTCAGGGAAAATGATGAAGTTTTCATGGAGATGGTCCTCCTTGACTGCATCTTCATCATTCAGCTGTTTAGGGAGCACAGTCGACATTGGGGGGAGAAGTCGATCTTGATGGCGCCACTTAAACTTAAAGAAATCGCTAGCGACCTAATGTTGGCAGAGAACCAGTTGCCACTCTTCATCCTCGAGGAACTATATTACAAATCTTTCGGAAATTCTGACATTTCCTTCATAGACATTGCCTGCGAGTTTCTGAAAATCAACAGCAGAAATCTGGGTCATCCTTTGCATCTGTTAGACATGCTGCGAATCTCTTTGCTGCCACCTCCACAACAGCAAAGAGATTCGGAACAGCTACCACCAGCATATCAGAGGGAGTATCAAGAACCACCACCAGCCTATGAGATGGAGTCCCAACAACCACCACCGGCATATCAGAGGGAGTACCAAGAACCACCACCAACATATCAGCGGGAGAGCCAACATCCACCACCGGAATCCAATTATGTTTCTGGCATACATCTGCCACCTCCGCAGAAGCCTTTTGATGATCCTCTAATAACAAAGCGGAAATCCAATGAAGGTCATGACTTAGATCTGCACCAAATCATGTGCCCAACAGCCAGCGGTCTCTATGAGGCGGGCATCAAGTTTGAAGTAAAAGAGGATGCGTTCAGCATCCTTGATATAAGTTTCAACGTGATGAAAGGAGTCCTTTACATACCAAAATTAAGGGTAGATGATGGGACGGAGCGTCAGTTCAGAAATCTGATAGCATTCGAGCAATCTCACACCAAGGATTACACATACATTACAGACTATCAGTTCTTCATGGACTGTCTGATTAACACTCCTGCGGATGTGCAGTTGCTTACCAAGGTTGGGATAACTGAGAACTGGTTAGGAAGTGAGAACAACTTGTGTGAATTGATCAACTCTATGGGCATACATGCTTACCATTTCACAGGCGGATATTTATATTCGCACATAGCAACTGAGCTTAATATTTACCACAAGAAGAAGTGGAACCGATACAAAGCGATACTAAGGCAAGGGTACTTGAGCCATCCATGGGCGATCCTAGGTTTGTGCACTGCAGGTTTACTTCTCCTTTTAACGATAATGCAATCTGTTGTCGGCATACTGGCTCTGCCTGTGTTGAACAAGGCGAGCAACAACTGATGGATGAAATCATGGTTGTTGCTCAACAGATGATGCAACCGTGGGGATGGGAATGAAGTATTGCTCCAGAAATGAAGATCATGCACTTCTGTTATACTTACATTGATTGAACTGTAATAGTGAAAACGTGTGAATTCCTCCTAGAATCACACATGAAACTCCATGAAAGATCAAGGAAAGGAAGAACACAGAAAATCTGTTTTTGAGTTTGATATTAATCTGTTGCTCTGCTTTTACACTCTCGGTTGGCTTATATAGCCGAGTTACCAAGTGATCAATAGACCACCATTACAAGATCAATTACCAAATTGCCCTTCTACCCATATACTTCTATAAATAGACCTTATGATTGTTTGTACACTTTAATTTCAAGTTTTTCAGACTGGGAGTTTGATTTTGATGTGATAAAATTGGTGTGCCAGGTCTGCTGTTGTTTTCATTTCCACATACATATGTTTCCATTGCTTATATACTTTCAATCAGTTCTAGGCCTTTTCGATGTTAATCGCACGATCAGGTGTTCGAAAATTCCAAAAATTTTACTTTAGCTGACGCCTTTTTCTTATCCTTTATACGGAGTCAGTTTCTTGAAAGTTTTTTTTACTAGGAAAGAATTTGGGTGAGCAAACTCTACCCGAGAGTCTCCTTTTCGGATGAGGTCAAGAAGAGCAAAATTATTTTGAAAATCAGTACCTCAGGCCGAGTGGCAAAGGTGTGCAACCTAGTCTGTCACTCGATTGTCTATCCGGGCCCATGGAGGAAAGTTACACTTTCCAAGTTTGTCAATATTAGTGTAATATCCGACATAGTAAGTTCAATTTCTCATGGACATTTCGTCTTCTTGTTTAGATGGTCAATAATTATACTAGAATCGACTTCAATGGGGAGCTTACTAATTCTCAGCTTTAAGGTATGTTGTACACCAAGTTTTAAAGCAAGAGCTTCCGCTTTAATTGGGCTTTGAATGCCGAGTTTTTTGTATCTTATTATGCAACCATGTTGCTGGTAATTAATGAAGTATTGCTACAAATATTAAGATCATGCACTTCTGTTTTATGGATTTAATGTAACTGACCTTATTATAGTTTGTGCACTTTCATTTCAAGTTTTTCAGACTCATAGTTTGATTTTTGATGTAATAAAATGGGTGTGTCAGGTGTGTTGTTGTTTTCATCTTCACATATCGTATATCGGTTTTTCGGGCATAGGATAAGAAGCCAAATTGAGAAATATTTTCCTTAGATACATCTGGTTTAACCATTTTTAAATTAGATTATGAAGTTCACCCATTTTTTTTAGGATTTTATTTTCCAATAAAGTATTCTTATCCTATACCTTAGGGCACACAATAGACAAACTGATTATATATATACATGTTTCCATTGTTTACTTTCAGTTTCAGCCAGTTCTATGCCTTTTTTTATGGTAATCAATCAGGTGTTCGAAAATTCCGAAAATTTTACTTTGGGCTTTGGTTTTTCTTATCCTTTACAAGTTTCTTAGACGTGTATGATCCAGAGAAGAAGTGATATATAATATATACCCTTGTAGATAGACTTAAATGTGAGTAATCCTTTAGAATTACCGTTAGCGGAGTTGGTCGCATCAACCACGGTAGAGATAGGCTACAACGACCATGGCTAGGGTTGATCGTTTCGACCATACATATTAGTAACCAGTCGCAATGACCACAAACAAAATTATGAGTTCAGACTTTTTAGCTCGGCTCTATGATGAACCGATCTAAAAACGGTGATTTTTTAGTAGAACCGATCTGAAAAACGGTAACTTTTTTAGCTCGGTTATATTAGAACGGAGCTAAAAAAAACTGATTCAACAGAAAAAGAAAGGGATTTTGATTACAAATATACACTAGTTCTACCCCAAATAATTTAAATTACATCACTTTTCAACCTTGCATCTTAAATCTCCCAAATCCATCAACTTTCACAAATATACACTAGTTCTACCCCAAATATTTAAATTACAACTAATTCCTCAAATCCTACATTGAATTTGATTCCAATTCAAACCTAAAGTGGTTTCGCAGGATGGCTTATTTCGCATATCACAGATTCAATTTCTCTTTCGACCCATTTGTTGATTCTTTATTGCTAGAGCCGTTATGAATTAGGTGAGCTTGTGATTTTTTATTTTCGATTATTTGGGTTAAACAGAGCAGGTGGGGCGTGAGGAGAAAGAATATGGATGGTAACTTATTCTAATTTGTAGGGACATGTTGTTCTGAAGAGCAGGACCCAATTTATGACTATGGTAACTTATTCTAACCTTCTCAATCCGAATACTTAAAATGGTGGAGGTCTACCTCATGACCAATAAAGAAGCGTTGCTTGGGAGGCAACCAAATGTTGATTTTCTATATTTTTCTTTATTTTATTTGTTTTAATTCATTTGTGTATAGTTAGGGTAGTACCTCTTGGTTGAGTTCTACATTGAGGACAATTTAGAATTTAAGTATGGGGTATAGTCATATTCACTCATTTTATTTTTATGTTTTGCATATGAAAAATTAGAAAAAAAAATGTCAAAATAATTTTAAAAAAATGCATCTTTGTCTCATGTCTGTTCTAGTTTGAGTCTTTTATCTGGAAACTATGGAAATGTTTTATTGATTGATTATATCCCAAAATTTTCATAAATACCACAATGATGACATTTGCCTACGATGCTAACATTTGTCTTATATTTATATGTCATTATCTTTTTGATAAATTGCCTAGCATGGAGTTATTTGTTAAGATAAGCATGATTTAGTCCCTAAACAAAAGCCTTGTGAGATTTGAGCCTAAATGACTAACATTTATATGGGTCCTCTCATTCTTTTTCATGTGTGACACTCACTTTTGTTACTATCTTCAGAACTTGCTTTAGACTCTTATTTGAGGCTACATTATATGATTTGTGTACATAGCATTAAAATGATTGAGGCATTGATGTCATTAGCCATTTTTTCCCCCTCTCTTTACCTACCTTTTACATGATTCCTCTGTTTGAAACCCCCTTTGAGCCTATAGCCTATTCTTTGGAAGCTCCACAAAATTATCCAACCCATATTATTTAAGTCCTTTTACCTATTTGGGAAATTGGTCTGATTTTATTGAATGGATGTGATGATGAAGTGGCAAAAAGCCATGTATGGGGTGGAGATCATTGGTGTCACGTGTTTGATATATTATGCTTTGAATGATATATGCAATGTTGCAGAAATTCCTTGGGACGGGAGGAGGATAAAATTCACTCCTGGGCAAAAATCAAAAAGAAGAAAATACGAATAGTAACCAATCCTGCCCGTGGAAAATAAAATTCGCACAGGAGGAAGATATGCAGGTGAGGAGACATTTAGTAATCAGGTGCATTCATCACAAATGTTTGTATTCACGCAACACGGTGTTGATGCTAGAGAGGTAAGAAAAGAGTGAAAAACAAAGAAAAAGAAAAAAATGGTTGAATGAAATTTGAAGTGCTCAATTGAGAATGCATTATTTGTGATGGAGTTGGGTGTGAGCTGCTTTGGTTTGTGAAGTTGTTGGCATTGGTGTTTTACTAGTTGGTCTTTGGCATGCCTTTTTTTTGGATGTTTGCACCACATAGCCTAAATATTTTCATACCTTATTTTCCTTTACCTTAGCCCCATTACAACCCTTATAAAAGTACTCGTGATTTTGTTGTGTGCATGATCTCAAGAGGTGGAGATGTAGAACACTGGGCAAGCCTATGGTATAGATAATCACAATTGTTGATACCGAGTGTAAATTTCATTCCTTAAACACATCTGAGTGAGAGTGATTCATATAAAATATTCATGTGAGGTTTGGGACTTTTGATTGTTTTGTCTTCGGTAATGAGGAAACATGCTATGATGGCACTTGTCTAGAGATTTTGATGACATTGTTATTTTCAAAAAGAGGTTGAATAAGTTGAGGAAAATATTCTATTTTGCACTTGCGGTTGAATTTGATTAGTCTTGCTTGGGGACATGAAATGTCTAAGTATGGGGTATTTTGATATCATCATATTCTTCATGTTATATGAAATAGTTTATAGTCATATTGAAGTCATTTTTATATGTTTTGCATGATATAGGTTTTGGTTTAGTTTCTAGAATAGATGTCTAGACTCGAGTTTTATTTGTTTTACGTGATTTGAAGCTTGTTCGATGTCAATTTGGAATCATGACGGAATAAGATTTATTGAAGCCATGTTTGACATGTTCATGGACACCGAAAGAGCCTTGAATTGCGGTCTCAAGTGCTAATAATCAAGCTAAGAAGAGCTTATTGTTGAATCAACGTTTTCCGGACAATTCCTTCTTGGTGACGTCTCAGTAAAATGAGTCGTTGGATCGAGATGTTCTATAGCTTGTTGGAAAGAGGATTCAAAGACCTACAGCTTTTATGTTGAGCACTTTTGCAAACTCGGCCCACAATATTGAGAAATTGAGCCAAGAAGCTGATGTTGAGTCAAAGTATCGACCCGGAACCCACATGTATCGATTCGAAACCCACACCTTCCGAGTCGGTACAACGATCAGAGAGGAAAACACGACATATCGACTCAATACCTACATGTATCGAGTCGATACCTTCACCTGCCGAGCCAGAATTCTTTATAGTAACTAAGTATCGAGTCGATACCCAGATGTATCGAGTCGATACTTGTCTTTCCGCGTTATTTCTTCGGGATTTTTTTAATCCGCTTTTATCTTTTGTTGGACGAATTTTTGGTATATTTTATTATTAATTTAGGATTATTTGGAGACTTTAGTTAGGAATATAGACGGAGAATGAGGGTTGGCCCTAAAGACATCCAATTTTCACTCCACAAAACCTAGTTGCAGACATTGAGAGTTTTAGACTTTTTAGAGATTTCTTATTGAAGATTTGTTTTGCTGGATTCAAGATAAGTTCTTTTAATCTAGTTTTATATTTTTTCATCATGATTTCTTTGATTGTGACTGAATTTATGTGTGGCTAATTTCCTTGTTCTAGGGTTTGGCGATCCCAACGATGCTGAGATAGGCATGTGCGTGATAATTGTCTGAATGAATTCTATTCTTTGTTTGATTTGATCCATGAGTGCTTAATCTGATTAATTTTATGATTGATTGGAATCCTTTTGATGTTCAACATGCACCGGCTGCGAATTGAGATTTGATATATGGATAAAGTTGTTAATTTTATTGGAAAGCATGGATTGAACTTGAGAATTGTTTATGAGCAATCTATTTAATTCTCTTGAGGATAATAAACTATCGTACACAATCTCGGTTTGAGTTGGTTATGCAGATCGCGACTGCGATTGTTTAATCGATTTCAAGTTGTACAAATTTCTAAGAAAGCAAAATTCTTCAATTTCAAGTTCTACAACTTTCTAATCACCATAATTATTAAGTAAGTTGTACAAATTTCACATATCGCAAAACTTCTCAATCAAGGCACTCCCGCAGTAGCCAACAGTTCATATCAATCTCAAGCGAGTGAGCGACTAACAGGAAGATGGAGGAGGCAGTAAGAGGAACGAACCTGGTACTGCTGGAGGAAAGGCGAACATCGATGAGTGTTGTTGCCTGCTGGAAGAAGAAGATGAACAAGGACTCAAGGAGGGAGCTCAACTTTCGAATATTTTGAATTAAATGTACTTCTCCTTCCTCAATTTCAATTTACATATGTGTTGTTGCCTGCTGGAAGAAGAAGATAAACAAGGACTTAAGGAGGGAGCTCACCGGCGAGTTGGAGAACGATTGCAATCGAACAAGGAGGGAGTAACTCAATAAGGAGGGCAACGATGCTTACCGCGTGGTGCTGAGGAGTCCGAGTGGGGGAACGACTGCGGAAGACAACCGAACAGCGAATCGCCGGCACTGCCTGGATTCTGGTGGTGGTGCTACTGTTCACAACGCCGCCTGAGCCCTGAGGGAAGGAAGGACGAGTCGAGCGACGGAGCGAGATTGAACGGACCCTTGGGAAGAAGTGAAGAGGCCGACAGAGGGATGAATAGCGAACAGATCCCCTTTCATGCACGTCTACCTTCCAATCCTTATAACCCTAAGGGTGTTACCGTAATTTCTAATAATGAGATTTTGAGTTCGGCTCGGGCTCGGTTCGAGCCCAAAACAATACTAGTACGATTCCTGCGTCATGACGCGTTTTTTTACCTCTACAAACGCTTCGAGCTCGAGGTTTTCCGAGCCGAGTCCGAGCTGTTCGGCTCAGTTAACAACCCTAAGAGAGGGTTATAAAGGATAAAAAAAAAGCCATAAATTGTGACATTTGGTTTTTCACCATTTGGGGTTATAGAGAGATGAAACATCACATGGTAACAATGGTGGGGGTTATAGAGAGGTAAAACATCACATGGTAATAACTAGTGTTATAACAAATATCAATTTAACTATAATTCAATGAATTAAAAGAGGAGAATCAAGAGATCGAGTACTCACCAGTCACCACTAGCGTTGGATAGCTTACAAGAGATTTACACACTCTTTTTTTTCTCTCTCTTTTAATAGTAGATTGGCGGATTGAGAAGAGGAAGATGGAAGAGGGATGAATATAGGATGAGGAGGCCTGTAGTAGGCTGATTGAAGAGGAAGATAGCCGCTGAAGGTTCAGTCTTATGATGTGATGTACGTTCGCCAAGAAGAAGAAGTGCTGAAACGGCCGCGCAATTTTTTTTTCCATTTATTTTTATTTACATATATTATATATACACAATATATAGCAATATATATACAAAGGCCCAGAAAAATATGGGCCCCCAAAATCGAGCCCTGTGTAATTGGACCTAATGCACTACCCAAATCGGGCTTGGATGTGATAAATAAACTACATAATTTTTTTTCGGAATTTTCGCATAGTGCCCGGCCTCGAGATATAGACAAATTCACGAGGTGTACGAAAGTTTGGTATATTTCACCAAATACCCCTGAGGTTTTCATTATTTTTGCGAAATACCCTTCCGTTCAATCTGTTAACAAAATCCTTCTTTTTTGTTTTTAAAAAAAAAACCCTTTAAACTCTCAGCAGCAATAGCCACGAGAAGATGAAAGCGTGGATGAAACCGAACTCGCCAATCACAAATTACAATCGGAAGACAAAGCCAAAGACGAAGACGGCGAACCGAAGACTACTTTTCCCTGAGGCTTCAAGCTACCTTAAAGAGTGCGAGATGAGTTGGTGCGACTCTCATTTACGACGGCAAATAAGGGAAGACGAAGAGGAAACATTTGAGATAGATTTCTAACTAGTTGAAGCTTCAATTAGGTACTTAAGGTAGATTAATTTGCCCAAAATTTACCTTATTAGCAAGAATTTATTGCTTATAATTAACCTTTCATTTGCTTACTGATTTTTAGGGTTCTATTAGCAAGAATTTTTAGGGTTCTTTAATTCTACTAAATTTGAGCTCGAGTTTTGGGGATTAACGGTTTAGGGGTTCTTCAGTTCTACTGAATTCCACTGAATTTGTGCTCAAATTTCATGATTTGCTTTCTTTGTTCATTCGATCAACCTACTAGAATTTTAGTTTTTTTACGGTTTATCAAACTCTATGACTGTGTTTAGTTGGGGATGGGAGTTTCGACGTCAATCCTGAGTAAGAACCCCAAATGGAAGAGCAATGGGCTAGTGAAAGTAATTTATTCTTTGGATCTCTTTTGCTTGTGCTTCCAATCTACTGATGTTTCCAATCTGGATTGTTTTGGTTGGTATGCCCAATTAGATGTGCGTAATTTTAAAGCCTATTAGCTCAAATGGCAGAGCAATGTGCTCACGCACAAGGATGCGGGTTCAAATCCTGCATAGGCTTTTGGTTTATTTTGGAGTAGATGCACTGAATGATGGCTATTTTTGAAGCTATTTTTTTAAGTTGTTTCTGAAGTTGTATAAGTTGTTTATGATGTTGTATAAGCGGTTTTTGGAGTTCCTTTGAAGAGTGCTAGAAGTTGTATACTGTTGTTGATTTGGAGCACTGACTAGAAGTCGTCTAAGTTGTTTTTGAAGTTGTTTTGAAGTTATATATTGTTGATTTGGAGAACTACTAGATGTTGTATATATTGCTTTTGATTTGGAGAAATGCTAGAAGTTGTATATTGCTTTTGATTTGGAGAAATGCTAAAAGTTGCTGATATTATTACCATAAACTGCTGTGCTTTTTTCGGTTGAAAGGGAAGTCATGACAGTAAATCAAACTCTGCCATGCCAACAATATAGTGCTGCAAAAAGCATTTAGCCGATTTTAACAGAGCAATGTAACCAAACAGTTTTTTTATTTTCCTCAACTCCTCTTGCAAGTTCTTCTCGATTCATTCTTTCTTTCAAATAGCGGATTGCAGAGTGCATGCACTCCTACAATCCTATTGCAAGCTCTAGCACGATCTCCACTGCAGTGCTATTCCATTTTCAGCTAATTAGGCTAAAAAGGTAAACACAACATAACGTTAGGTATTAGAAATTAGACTAAAAAGGCAACACAACATAGGTAAATCCAAACACCATATATTAAAATTTCAAACATATAGTTATGACATCAATACGATGGCCTTGCTGGCTTGCTACAATTTCTAATGGATTTGTGGCCTATGCAGGATTCGAACCCACATCTTGTGTCTAAGCACAATGCTCTACTAGCTTAGCTAATAGGCAAAAAATTCAAAGCAAAAGTTTATAGGCAGAAAATACCAAATTTTATACAGCAAAAAGACAACAACAGATATAAACAATGACAATAAAGTCAAGGGCAAGGAGGCCGGTGTATGTGATCATAGCACCACTATCAATGTAGTACCTGTCATCAATTGCAAAGTCTATCACCCCTCTTTGAGCACATTATCTTCATCATCTCTTGTAGTCACTCATTGCACCTCACACCGCCTACAATGAGAACATCTTTGGATTCACAGTGTGCTATCGCCCTTTCAGTTATCTCGGCAAGCATAGCAAACAGAATTTCCTAAAACAAAACAACATAACTCTCAAGAGACTAAGACATCCAAAAGACTAGAAATTCTGGAAAGTATATAGATAAAATGAGACCATATCCTTACTTGGAAGATCTATAAATTTATCTCCTTTTTTTTTTTGCAAGCTGGTTATAAAAGAAAACCAGAGGATTTGGATACTAAACACAGCATCTTACAAAGCACACCATAATCTAGTTCAGATAGGGCTGAATAAGTTGAATGAAACTTCAAATAGGGAGGGAATACATATATGTATAAATATTCAAGCTTATCCTGCAACGTCCAACAACCTAAATTTTATAGTGCACAACTTCAAATTCACATCCATGATGACTTGGCACAAAGAAGCAAAGTGAATTTACTGTTAGTACCTATTGAGCATGAAAACGGATAATTAAGTATATAAATCTAGCAATCCAGAAAATCGTATCAATCCATGTTATTGATATATATATATATATATATATATATATATATATATATATATATATATATATATCAACAAAACAACATTTAACTCATATCAGTCTAAAAAAACTAATAAAGCCCAAATCCCCAAACCCTAAATTAGATAATTTAGAAGGGAGACGAAATCAAATACATGCCATAAAATTAGATGTCTTCTGATCCATAAAAATAACTAACAAACTCCAATTCCAAGATTCTACAATGATAATCCCCCAAAAATCCCAAATCGAAAAACCTAAATCCCTAAAATTGTAAATCCTGTTGAATTTGATAGGAGAGACTTACCTCCAGCAACGGATGGTGTCCGTCGCCTCCTCCCTCTTAGCATAGGGCAATCTCAGGTGGTGAGCCGAGCCTCCAAACTCGAAGTTCTCTCCCTCCTGGTGTCGATGTCGAGGGTCGGGTCTCTCCCACCGGGTGGTGAGCCGAGCAGACGTTTCCTTTCTTTCTTTTTTTTCTTTTTTTTTAATTAACTCCATTATAACGTTTTTCATTAAAAAAAACAAGCGAGGGGCATTTCACGAAAAAAATAGAAACCTCAGGGGTATTTGGCGAAATATACCAAACTTTTATACACCTTACGAATTTACATATACCAAGGGCACCAAGTGAAACATCCGAATATTTTTTTAAAAACAAAAAAAACTGATTGTTTGACCCATGGCTTAAACTTTCCCTACTCTAACCATAATTAACCCAT
Source organism: Persicaria maculosa (assembly GCA_963922045.1). Lineage (NCBI taxonomy): Eukaryota > Viridiplantae > Streptophyta > Magnoliopsida > Caryophyllales > Polygonaceae > Persicaria > Persicaria maculosa. The sequence goes on along the minus strand of OY998258.1, from coordinate 68,080,687 downwards.
CCGGCCATCGATCCCCACCTATGACCCACGTACTAACTCGGATACATTGTGTATTGTATCTATCACAAGTTGAAACCCGCCCGTTGAATCCATATGGACCCGTCGTGATCGACCTGTGACCATATCTAACTAGTTGTATACTCCTTACAAAATTAGTTTCACTAACTTGTCTTCCGAAGGTTAAAAAAAATGTGAATACGTGTGAAAGCTTTTTAATGATTCCACCTACCATTGTCAACTTGTTTGGGTTTTGGATTGAATTATTATTTTACTGTATCAATTTGTCCCCGTTAGCTACTGGTGGTTGAGGTTCTTCATAAATAAGTAATTTCTATATATCTTTTTTTTTTTTGGTCGAAAGTAATTTCTATATATCTTGTATATATAAAAGAGAGGATGTCCTTAGGAATAGTAACAATTTCATTTCCATTTTACCCTTGTATTGTACTAAAACTGTAATTAGGCTTTTGGCTTTATACGACTCTTTTTTTTATTCTCAATTTTTTTTCAATTTTTGCTTTTTGCCCTAAATTATAACTAGGTGATAGAGCAAAAGTAATTCCCTAACAGATCCAGGGGCAAAATCGTCATTTACGAGGTGACCTAATCAAACCCTAATTCAGATTATATATAAGTGTGATTTTCTAGGGTTTAGGGAGGTTTTCTCAATCAACCAATACAATCCTGACTTAGCGTCGGAGGCTCTCCGGGGAGCAAAAGCACCCAAATCGGAGCCCCAATGAACAAGGTTGGTGGCCATGAACGTCGGGCTCACTGCGGAGCTTCGCCCAAGGCGCAGGGGCACGCCAGACCACCACCGTTCCTTGCTTGGTTCACAATCCGAGCCTCCATCTCGAGATCGTCGTCTCGGTACATGGAAGGTGACTCGACATCGCCGAGGTCGGCGCATACGCAACACAGAGCTCTTCGACGGGCCATCATCCCTTCACCGTGCCGGCCACATCGTCGTCGCTGCAACCCGCAAGGACTCCTCGTCGGGTTCGATTCGTCCATGCCTTCGAACCCTCTCTCCATCCCTGTCCCAGCACTGCCGCCGGCTTCGGACCACCGTCGCTCCTAGCCCGGTTCACAAGAGATCTCCCAGAGAAGGAAGTGTAGAGAATAAAGCAGATCTGGTGATCTCCTCAACGACGATTCCGACATCGAAAATTCGCCCATCCTCCACAACTCCCGTCTCCGTCTCATCATCGGCGCTGCAGGATATCCATCGCCGAGCATCTCGTTTCAGCATCGAAAGCACTACCGTCGTCGACCTTGGTTGTCGTTTCCACTGGATAAAGCCGACCCTCGAGCGAACCGTCGAGCCCAGCGGGCTAGACCGCGTCTGAGCCGTGGGTCGCACCACCGCATCACGCCGAAAGCACACCCCGATCCGTCGCTAAGGATCCTTCGCCGCCGTAGAAATCGGGTCCAGAGGCGGGACGGTGACCGAGGATGCGGCTTCGAGATCAGCCCTCACCCACCATTGATGCCCGCCATTGAAGTGACAATGGAGTTGTCGGCCTTCGGATCTGGAGAGAAGACTCGAAGTTGGCCTTGAAATCCAGCGCCGCCGCCGCTCTCTCCCAACCCTTTGAGGAAGAAGACGTTACTTTGCAAATTGCAGTTAATTGCAAAGTAATTAAGCCGAAGGCGTTACTTTGCAAATTAGGCTTAACTACAAAATCAGCCCAGGATTCTTGGAAATTACAGCTCAGCCCACGCACTTAATACAATTGCGGAAAAGGGCCTAACTTTCATAAGGCAGAATTTCTCACATGGAAATGCAACGTATCGTGCCCCGCCGGTCAAGCATACGAGACCCAAAAGCTAAGTCCTCTATGTCCTATTTTTTATGCAAAGTTTACTATTTAGTTAATCATATTACATGGTTAATTGCATCAGTTATATATAATTTATTGAAATGCTTATATGCGCATCTATATATCAAAGCAAAAGAAAAAAGAAAAGAAAAAAAAATAATCAAATGATCGCCACTCATGGCCAACGGATCGCCACTCACGGCCAACGGATCGCCACTCACGGCCAACTGATCGCCAATCAAGGCCAATAGAACGCCAATCAAGGCCAATAGAACGCCACTCAAGGCCAAATGATCGCCAATCATGGCCAACGGATCGCCACTCATGGCCAACTGATCGCCAATCAAGGCCAATAGAACGCCAATCAAGGCCAATAGAACGCCACTCAAGGCCAAATGATCGCCACTTACGGCCAAAGAATCGTCACTTACGACCACTTAAAGCCAATTTTAAGCCATAATAACCGGCAAAAGTCGAAATCAAGCAATAAGAATTTCATTTAAAGCAAAATGCTCAATCTCAATGAAAACAATCAGCTTGTCAATCATAAGTAAAATTCAAGTTATAATATCATCATTTGACATTGTTTCTCCTATATGGCAAAAAGTTCATTTAATCATTTTGAGTAGTAATTTTCAGTTGATCAGTTAATAACGCACCAACTGCATTATATTGTGTTATTCGGTTGAGAATGCTAAAGCTTGCAGGATACAAAGAAGACAAGGGGCAAGCATTACTAGTGATCTTTGATCATAACAAGCGAAGAATATCAAATTATTCGTCTTCCCTTATCACTAGATCGTGATAAGGAAACCCGAGGGGCAATTGATAGAGCAAAAGTAATTCCCTAACAGATCCAGGGGCAAAATCGTCATTTACGAGGTGACCTAATCAAACCCTAATTCAGATTATATATAAGTGTGATTTTCTAGGGTTTAGGGAGGTTTTCTCAATCAACCAATACAATCCTGACTTAGCGTCGGAGGCTCTTTGGGGAGCAAACCCCGCCTCTTTCTCTTCTAATCTATGCAGGAAGATCGATCGACACGGACAAGGATCGAGATGCAGATTTGATGTATTACACTAGGCTTATCGGATTATATGTTCACACATCACACTCACTTTCTCTTGGTTAAACTTGTTACAACCGGATGGGTATTTTGCTCTTTTCGTGTGGAAAAGATCACCTCCTCCTCTTCTCTGTATTAGTAGCATTTTGGCGCCAAGTCGCCAACTTCAGTTGCAAGTTGTGGTTCTATAACAAATACTTTCGCGTTCTTGTGTGCTCTCTAATGGAGAATTTGGGAGAAATCCTCTTTGGTTGAGTTGTTCAAAAGGCTATTTGGCCCAAATTTCAGCCCAAAATTCACAAGGCCAAATAACAAGCTTCAAATCCAATTGCCCCCTACTAATGGCTCGTTTGGTTCAATGTGAGAATTGAAATTCTCATGAAATTAATTCATGAGAATTGTGAAAATGTGTTTGATTGATTTTTTTTTATTTTAAATGATTATAAGGGGAATTGAAAATTTAAAAATACAAAATGGTAGAAGTTGAACTTATCTAGGAGACTAGATAAGTGAACTTCCATTAAATTGGAGGAATTTAACTTCCCAAGAAGTTGAATTTATGGGTTATCATTTTTTAAAAATATAAACCAAACGCAGAAATTTCTCCAGCTTCCTGGGAATATCTAATTCCTGGGTTTTTGACATATCAATTAAACACACTCTAATACATCTCAGAGTGAATTTTCATTTCTCTTACCTCATTGTTTTCATATGCTATTTTTTACATTATCAAGCTACTTATTCAGTTAATAATTTATGTATATAAAATATATTACAGTTATTCATTAAAATTAGTTAAAGCAAACTATGAGATAATTGAATAATGAAGAGATACATGAATAACAATTGTAACATTAGTATAATAAAGGTAAATAATAAACAATAAAAAAAATTTAGTTATTCATCAACGAAATTATTACAACACACTATGAGGTAATTGAATAATGAAGAGATACACAAATAATAATTATAACATCGATATAATAAAGGTCAATAAACAATGAAGAAACTAATTTAAAGAAGGGATAGTTTATTAGCAATATGGATTTTTTTCTATTAGCAAGATGGTTTACACCAAATTTTACTTGAATCCTTTTCATTTTTCAGAATATATTTACGTATTGGACAGAACTGAAAAAAACACTACCATCTTGATGATAATGACTTTTGGGTCGTTAAATTATATATATATATATATATACACACGCTTACCATGAAACGAAGGGACAAATATAGGCTTTTGGATCAAAAAAAATGAACGGGCTAGATTAACTCCAAAAAAATACGCTTTAAATGTGTAACCACCTATATATTCATATTTAACATAAAATATGAATATTTACTTTGGCACGTGCTTAAACGTATAACCAACACCGAATTTGTTAATATTCATATTTAATGATAAAATTATTCATATTTAAATTACCAAGTATTCGTATTTAAATGGTTATATGTGAATAAGTCATACCTAGATTTGCATTAATAGATCACTAAAAATGAATAATCCATGGTGAATCCAAATTAAAACTATCCACCGCATGTAAGCAAAATTAATAAGCTTCATTGTTCTTCATATTTAGGGCGTGTTTGTTTATTGAAAAAACAGTCCCAACAAAGGAATGTTACCCGTTGGTCCGTATAATTCTGTTTGGTTTGTTTCCTCAAAGGATTAATTCTGTTCTAGGAGTTAAACAATTAACCCTCTTTATTACCCCTCTAAAATTGGCCCTAATCTCTCCGCCTCAAATGCTTCAACCCTTTGATTACTCTCCCTCTCCAAATCGTATACGCTCCACTGACTCCAACTGAATTCGCCGACCACCATCCACGTCGCCAACCTCCGCTAGTCCACGGGACCACCTTCTTCCCTCTTTCACTGTCGATTCGCCAACCATCTTCATCACCACACCGCCAACCTCCTCCACTCCACCATCTTCCCTCATCCGCTATCCATTCGCCGACCACCGTCGTCTATCTTCAAAGGGATGGAGTTGCTCGCCCTTTCATCGACAACCTCCACCTCTCCACCTTCATCGATCCGATATATATTCACTGTCGATTCACAGATCACCTCCGTGTTTTGATTCACCGACCTCCTATGCAACTAACCTCCATCGATGACCCTGCCACTCAGATCTGGTCCATCCCTCTGCAACCATCTAGATGGAGAGTGGTTTTGATTAACTCTTGCTTATTGAATGAGGGATTTCATTTCGATCTCATTGTTAAATTAGATTTTGATTTTGTTTAACATTGTTTCAATCAATTGAGTTCAAGCTAATTTTTTCAAATTTTGCATCTCGGAGTGAGATTTGATATTTTGGGATTTCTAGTTGATGTTCTACATTTTGACGTATAATTTGACAGAGAACAAATTTACAGAAAAAATATTTATAAAAGAGAAATAATTCCTTTCATAAAATCTTCCAAACAAAACTAGTGGGTAATTCTTTCGGTTTCCTTTCCTTTCATTTTAAGGAATTGATTACCTTTCCATTCCCTACCTACAACCAAACGAGCCCTTAATATAAATCATAATTTTCTTTTGTTAATGTCAATCAAAGATGATTAGTTTTATAATTGTCGCCAAATACCAATATTGCTGACGGACGGTTTTTAGTCGCATAAACCGTATCAAAATAAATTCGAACCTACCTAACTAATGTAGTGTGGTAAGCACGAGTCGATCCCACAGAGAATCAAGTTATTCCTAAGTTAAGTTTATTTACCAACTAGTATGAAACGGGGGTTTTGAGTGGTGAACATAAGAAAGCAAATAAAATAAACTATAAACAAATGATGCAAAATAATTTAGAAAGGTCGCTCTACCTACAAGTACAACTATCCACTTTATTTGGTTGAATTGATATTGTAACTTCCTCTTGTCCTTTTATAATTCCTATGAATGCCCTTGTCCTGACCTAATATAGTTACTAGTCCAATTAGTCCTAGAAACCCTTATCAATCGAACAGTCCCTAAAGAAGGATTTAACCCAATTGATAGCTTTAAGACCAGAGATTAACCAAGGTATTTGCAGTCCCTAAAGAGGGATTTAACGACACATCCAACTTCCTACCCATCCAATTAGTTCAATCAGCCCTAAAGGGATAAGTTCGCCACTTGGGTTACGGTTCACAGTCAGGAATCTACAAAACCCTAGCAATTGAATTGATTCTACCAAGTTGATCAGTCGAGATAGAATAAAACAATCAAACATTCAAGCACAAAGAAGTCGAAACATTCAATATAGGAAATAAGGAACAAGATTCAGAAACTCGCAATCGATCCAAATAAAGCTTCAAATTGCAAGTAAAACGGGAGAGTTTAGGTCGCCATAAAAATAAGACAAAAGACAATTAGGGTTTAGAGTAATAAAAGTCTCGGCCTCTCGGCCACTGGTGACATTCGGCTCTCCGTATGAATGTATCTATATATATTACTTCCTCCGTTCGGCAAAACTTGTCGTTTTAGAGTTTTGTTTTTGTTCGGAAAAACTTGTCATTTTAGGTATTTTTGCTTTTACTTTACTAAAATGTCCTTGATTTGATTGATGTGTTGTGAGTTGTAGTTTTTGATAAAGTAAAAAGTAGAGTAATAATTGAGGGTAAATTAGTAAAAAATGAGTGTAATTATTAGCTTTATTAAAAGTTGTGTGGAGAGTTAAAATGACAAGTTTTGTCGAACGGAGGGAGTATGATATAATCTACATCTATCTAGTAAATCGAACACGGAGTATATCTAATTTATATAATAAATATTACTATATATTAATTCTATCTATCTTAATTGAATCTAATTTCTAATGAGATAATGGCAGCACTTGTTAAGCTTGCACCTTCCGACTTTGGTCCAGCCATCACATATGTTCGAACTCCGGATCCAATAGCAAACGTTGCGATCAGCCCAATGTACGATCCGAGCCGGCCCGTCTTGTCTTTTAATTTGCAAAATAATCCCATAAATTACAATAATCTCCGAATTCATACGATCCAGCCCAAAAATGCCTGAAATATATATAAACACTAGTGTAGAGTTCGAAAACCAAATAATATAAATTAAGCTATAAAATATGTAAAAATGCACTAAACTAATATGTAAATTTCTATTTAAAACATGACTAAAATAGACCCTATCAAACTACCCATGCTTAGACTTTTGCTTGTCCTCAAGCAATGAAAAACAAATATAGAATTAATCATCCCACAAATAAGATCTTCATGCTTAGTTTTAGAAAAGCAACATCAAGCAATAGGAGCCATGAATAAGAGAACAAACATCCTAACAAGTATATGAGCGATCCAATAGTAAGGACAAATTTAATCCAACCTCACCGGGATAATGTGTTTCACTCAAGCTCTCATGTGTTTAGGCTTTAAAGCAACTCTCAACTCAATCCAAAAATGCTCTATACACCGTGAAAGTCATTACTTGCAAATAACATCATGAGGACTTTTATAGGGTTGTAATGGGGCTTTGGTAGGAACATAAGGCATGAGAAATATTTTGACTTGTGGTGCTAAAAATCCGGGAAAAAGGAACAACAACCAACCAGAACAACACCAAAACTTTCATACTTCGCAAACCATTCCAATAACATAAACTCCAATACACATCAATAAGCACTTTTTTATTTCAATAACCATACAACTCATGCAATTTTTTCATTTGGATGATGACTTCTTTTCTTTTCTTTTATGCTTACTTTTGCCCCTAGGTGAATTTTATCCTCCCTTTGTCCAAGCTTACTAGACTTTTACTCCTAAGTGAATTTTATTCTCCTTAGGCCCCTAGTAATAAGTCATCTCTATTATGCAAGAAGGGTTACCTTATTTTGGCTATACCTCTCGCAATGCACAACCATACATACATCATCTCTACTCAAAGCAACTCCAACATATAGATTTTTTTACCAATTCTCCTCCTAATTCCCGGATAGGGTCAGGCTAATCATTGGCTATGATATATTTTTGTGGAGCTATGATATATATGGCTAAAGAAAAAAATGCCTCAATCATTTGAAATTCACAAGCAACAAACATGTGCAATACGGTCATGAAAAATAAGCATATGAAGAGTATACTCCCACGATAGAAGCAAAAGGCAAATAATTATGAATAGTCCTTATAAGGCCAAAACAAACTCACAAAGGTTATGTTTTTTTTTAGATTTCAATTAAACCTCAACTATGAATCATACTTGCTCAATTATATTCTCAAATCATGCTCCAAAAATCATTTTCAAGCAATTCAATCAAATCATGGGATTTATGCAATTAAGATCATAGAAATGAATTAGTGTACGAACTAAACCAAGATGGGTATCGTTAATAACACCTAAATGCAATGAAATGCATAAAAAAAAATTGAAAAAAAAACAAAAAACAGAAAACTAACATATATATATAAATACGGAGCTACACTTGAATTCCCCCACCCCATGCTTAAAATCTTACTTTGTCCTCAAACTAAACCAAGATGGGTATCGTTAATAACACCTAAATGCAATGAAATGCATAACAAAAATTGAAAAAAAAACAAAAAACAGAAAACTAACATATATATATAAATACGGAGCTACACTTGAATTCCCCCACCCCATGCTTAAAATTTTACTTTGTCCTCAAAGTAAAGAAAAAGAAAGAAAGAGGGAGAGGAAACTCACAAAGTAATCAGACATTCGAGACAAATTATTCAGCTTAAGACCATAAAATTCAGCACTTCTCATAGTTATAGGACCGCCTTGAGTGTTCAACAGAAACTTTCAGCAACTCTTGGATGCAACTTTACACTTCTGAACCGTCTTGGATTTGGAAAAATATGGGCATCGTCTCCTTTGCAAAATGTCATGGCCAAGACACAAAGCAAAGAAAACATACAAGACAATGCAGTCCAACTTTCCAAGGATAATAATATCATCCAAGTAAAAGCCATAACACAACCAGTATATCAAAAATCAGCTTATCAGTACCTACTCAATCACCTATGATAAATTTAAAACATGAATTTCAAGTGATTTCAGGGAGGAAGAACTAGCAAGCAAAGATTGAAACCTGGGCACCATCTCATAGTAATTAGGCTTGTCCAAATAAAAGCAATTAGAAATAAGAGCAAGAAGCCATATCCAAGAATTCCTTAAAACCAAGTATGACATGAGCTAACCCAAGCAACAACTAAGCAATCGAAGAAAAATCAGCCCTATAGATCATGCTCGTCCCTATTTTGCAAGTAAAATCATGAAAAATCAATGGACTCATGGAGCAAGAGACAAGCAAAAGAAACAATCGGAGCACCAACAATCCCGCAACCCATATCGAAGAACAATTAAGAAGTAACAATCCCGCAACACAATTCAACCCTTCCACTAATTCAGAATCAAGATTCACCCAATTCATATTAGAATCTAATTATAAGTGACACGGAAAATGAATTTCGAACCTGTAAATACCGGGCGGAGATTGACGTCGAGGGCACAGATTCAGGGACTGAAATCTAACGCCGGCAGCAACAAGGATTGAGGCGGCAACTGAAGTCGGCGGCTAGGTCTCTGTGTAAACCGGGCGGTTGGAGCAGATGGCGACTCGCAGTAGACAGTTCCGGCGCGAGGAGGCGATATGGCGGCCCGGCGGCGGCCTCGCGTGCACCGAAGGAGGAGCCGAGCGCAGGAGAGAGAAGGCCGGGTTGGAGACGGAGTCATGGAAGGCGGAAGAAAGAGGCGGCGGTGGTTTGAGATGGGTTGGGACTCCGGCGTCATCGAAGAACTTGAAGCGGCGGAGAACGGTGACGGGACTCCGGCGTTCAAAGGAGGAGGGAGAGCACGGGCGGTCGCTGCTGGGGGCCCGGCGCTCAAGCGGATTCAAGAGGGAGACGGAAGCCTTCAGGTTTTTTTTTTTTTTAATTTTTTTTACGGAAATAATTTAAAAGAAAATATATAAAAACTAATCATAACTTAAAATGAAAAGAATAAAGAAAATTTTTAGTGATTTTTTTTCTGATTTTTTTTTCTTTTTAAATAAAGAATGAAATTTATATTTAAAAAAAAAATCCTAACTAAACTGAATTACTTCGATCTAAAAAAACAAAGAATTAAAAAAAAACATACTTTGGTTCTTCCCAACCTCTCTAAGATCGGACATTGTTAACGCCCTCAGTAATTTGTCAAACTCTTGTCCACACATATCAATTAAGCATATATAATATAATGATAAACTGAAATTATATCCTATAGAAGTTAAAATCATTTTCAATTTATCATGACTCTTTACCGAGGGAATGTGATACCACCAACACAGTTCCGCTGGTGGCGTTTCAAAGTAATGCTCCCAAGGGTCTGTATATTCACCAAAATTCACAAAAGAGTAAGAAATATCAATACCTTGCTCGGGAGCCACATCAATCAGCTCGGTACATGGTTCCTTGATAGGCAAGTCAGGGATGATTTCTTCAGATGAAATAGGAGCCAAAACACATGGATCCTCATGCGTGCACTCATGAGACTCCATGTCAGGGAGCATCGGGCTCTCATCGATCAAACCATCATTGTTTGTGTCTTGGCTTTCATCAACTTGATGAATAAAGCATTGCCCTACTGCCAATTCACTCACCGGTTGATTAAGTTGGTTCAATTGTTCCTCAATTCGCTCCATCCTTTTAAGCACCTGCTCCAACTTAACCTGGCGTGTGAAAGCTTCTTCCTGTTCCACCTGGTGACCCATGTAGCAGAAAAAATCCCACATCTCTGATAAATTAAAACTCGCAAAGCCTCCGTTACTCATAGACTCGACAAGTTCTTTGGTCTCAAGAGCCATGCCCTCAAGTACACAAACAATCATATCTTGCAAACTATCTTGGTAACCCCTTGCATAACGGGCGTCCAATAAATTATTTACTCTTGTGAAATAATGGTGAAAATTTTCCCCTTGACACTAGGCGTGGCCACGGGTCAAGGGTCGGGGGAAGGCGACCCGAACCCTAACCCGGGATTTAAACGGGTTGACGGGTTCGGGTCACCCGGCGGGTCATCGGGTCGACGGGTTGACCCGCCGGGTCTGACCCGTCGGGTACCCGCCGGGTCGACCCGACGAGTTGGAACCCGGGTTGGCCGGGTTTGCACTTGTTTCGGACTCGGAATCTGAATTGTCGGATCGAATTTGTCGAGAAAGGGAACGGGAATTGAACGCCTATGTGTTTGACAAATATCCTTTCGTGTTCACAAATCATAACTTGACTCTTTAATCTTTATGTACAAAATACAATATGTAATATTACATCTTATAATTTTCAAAACTAAAAGTCTACAACTTATAACTCTATAAGTTTTACAAATTACAAAAAGTTGTACAATTTTTGTATTAGGGAGTGTTGGGGGTGTGGGGGGGGGGGGGGGGGGGAGGAAGAAGGACTTGAATCGGTTTCCCGACTGCCTACGTATCCTCCCGGGGGTGAGGAATCAAAGCCCACGTAGTTCTTTTACCTGTATGTCTGAACCCCGGCCCGGTTACCTCCTCTTCTAGTCTTCTTGATCGTCGGATCCTCCTCCACCGCCTGAGCCATCTGTGACCGCGCCATCAATGGAGCTCCCAACGGACTCTGTCTCTATTCCATCATCATCCTCGGAATCAGTCCCCAAGTTGTTCTTCTGCATCCGCATCTCCGCCTTCTTCCAATCTGCAAGGCAAACTTGGGCTTCGAGGTTCTCGGGAAGCAACCTTGATCTCTTCTCCGAAAGAATCTGACCTCTGCGGCTGAAAAGCTGCTCGACGGCTACGGTGGAGCAAGGTGCCCCAAGTATTTGTCGGGCGATTACCTGCAACGTCGGGAATCTTTGCCTTTCGGGACGGCTCCACCACTCAAGGACATCGAAATCTTCCTCTTCATCGCTGAGAAAATCAAAGTTAGTGGACAAATATTCGTCGAGCTCCGAGTGGGGGCTCGACGAATATCTCGACCTCTTCGACCCAAAGATATCTCGGGCAAGTGCCTTAGTTCTAGCGGTGATGCTGGTTCGTGACCCGCTTGAACTGGAAGGCACTGGAGGACGACCGGAGGGCGCTCTATCGCCCGTCGAATATTCAGTATATAATTGTTCTAACAATCCTCTAACTCTAGCAACAATAATTGTAACATTGCAATCAGGATCATCCACAATTCCTAAAGTCGGATAATAGTTTTCTAAAAACAATTGAACTCCGTTTAATTTATATCTAGGGTCGAAACAACACGCTACGAGGAAAATGTCGGGTATAAATTTGTAATATGCGATCCATTTCTGCCGCATCTCCATAGTTGCTTGGGAAATGGAAGGCGTGTTAATCCCGTCTTGAAGGGCTATTGCTACGTTCATTGCAACAAAACAAAAAATGTTTGATGTAGGCATGTAAACGTGGGAAAACGTACGAGTTGCATCGTAAAAAACTTTGAAAACCTCCACAACGTCCCGGGCCTGAGTCCACACATCGGCAAATATGTGTGAGTCCGGGATGTGTAGTGTTGCAAAACCGGAAAGAAGTTCCTTGTAAGCGATTGAATCGTAAATCATTGTGTAAGTGGAGTTCCACCGAGTGCAAACGTCCTTGGGGAACGTTTTTGGGCGGGTTTGGTGGCTACGACAATAAGCGTTCCATTGCTGGCGAAGCTGTTTGCTTCGCCAAAGTGCCCGCAAAACAAATCGAATTGGTTCAACAACACTTTGTAAATATAATAAACCATCTTGAACACATAAGTTTAAAATGTGAGGGGCGCAACAGATGTGGAAAAACTTGCCGCCTATCGCGGGCTGACAGTTTTGGATTAAATCGGGGATAGATGCGGTGTTGGCAGAAGCGTTGTCAAAACCGATACTAAAAACTCTTTTAGTTAATCTATATTCTTGTAAAACCGTTAAAAGGACACCTGCTATGTTTCGTGCCGTGTGTGCTTCGTCGAAAACTCGAAAAGCTAAAACACGTTTGTGCAATTGAAAACGTTGATCAACCCAATGGCAAGTAACACCCATGTATGAGTGATGTTGCCAATGGTCGGTCCAAATGTCACTACAAATCGAAACGTGTAAATCATGGTTTTTTTGAAAATATTCGATTAATTCATTTTTACGGGTGTTATACCGTCTAAGTATTTTCCTCTTAACCGTGTTTCGACTAATACCTTGCCATGCAGGTTGAACATTTTGCGTAATAAATTCATTGAAACATAAACGTTGTGAAAAACTATAAGCTAAACCCTCGGCCGCTATCATTTCCGCATATTGATCATGACAACTACGATAATCATAAGACCATAAACCAGGGGGTTGAGAGGAAGAAGATGCGTACCCGGTTAGTTGAGTTTGCCCTTTGGCAAGGCCGAGCTTCTCGGGATGCTTCGAGCGGATATGTCGACCGTAGTTCCCATATCCGCCTCCCTTCTTGTGCTTGTAGACCGTGGAGCAAAAGTTGCACTTGGCGGCGCAACTCGATTCCTCCCAAGCCGGCTCCCTAGGACCCTTCGTGAACCAATACTTGAAAGTAGCGGCTCGAACTTCCGCCGTAGTAATAGGGTCGCCATCGGCCGGAGTTCCTTCGGCGGGGAACCCCGACTCTTGGGTCGGAATCGTCGGAGTTCCGGCTTGGGGGGTGGGGGTCCCCTCGGCCTCGAGCTCGGCCTCCTCCTCCTCCTCGATCTCGTCGACGTGGTCGGCGAGTAGAGCATCATCTCGACGACGTCGGGATCCGCTCGCCGCCGAGACCGATGCACTTCGACGAAGGCTTGGTGCCGCCGCCGGGTTCGACCCGCCTCCTCCGACACTCGGGGTCGATGAAGATGGGGCTCCACTAACACTCTTGCGACCCCTAGTAACTCGGTTGGTAACTCGGTTGATGAAACCCGACATTTTGAATTGAAGAGACTTAGGAGATTACGAGAGACAAGATCGAGCGATTAGAGAGCGATTATAGAGCGATTAGAGAGATTAAGATGAGATTAGAGGAGATGAGTGAGGTGTGGGTTGGAATTGGGAGGGAAAGGGGCTATTTATAGAGCCAAACCGAGCCCTTTCCCTCCATTCCGAACGTTGGGCAACGGTCGACCCGCCGGGTCCAACGGTCGACCCGGCGGGTCGACCGTTTGAAATATGACCGTTGCCCCCGATTCAATTTTTTTTTTTTTTAAATTTGCACTTGGGTGGTGTTTGGCTACTAGTTAACTAGCTTAACTTTGAATTAAATTTATATCTTAAGTTTCCAATATATTTTATGTAGATTTTTATTTTTTGAACATTTTAAATGTAATATATAATGTTTAGGTAATTTTTTCTAAGTTGTTAGGTAATTAGTAAAAATATTATCTTATAAAACAATATTCTTTGAATCATTCAAACACAAGTTTATTGTAAACCGAAAGACGAATACACGTTTACAAATCACGACTCACATTCACCGATTCACATAACATAACATAAAAACGTAAAACATAAACTTACTACATTACTACAATACTCACTACTTATTATTAAGACGTAGGACATAGGATTATAGGAATAATAGACTAGTTTTTACCACCACTCGTTCCACTCGAGCCCGAAGCGCCATCGTTCTTAATCTTCTCGGGGTGCTTGTTGGTGATGTGAGACTTCAAATTACCATGGCCAAGGTTATTCCGCATCTTGTACCTTTTAGCACAATGACGACAAACGGCTACGAATGATCGATCGGCTTGCACATCCGCCTTATCGTAGTGATCTTTAAACAGCGCCTCTTTGAGGTTGTCACCGGACATGATTACAACGTACGAGCTTATGAAAATCAAATTGATAGAATGATAGGTGATTGATGGATTGGATGGGATTTGTGATAGGAGGAGTCGGGTATTTATAGCCCCGAGTCTACTAGCCGTTACAACGGCTATATTTTTTTTTTAAAAATAGCTCCGACCTGTGGGCCCCACCTTCCAACGGCTTTTTTTTAAAATAGGCCGACCCGGCGGGTCACGGGTCACTAAACTCCCGACCCTAACCCTAACCCGCTACCCGCCCCTACCCGCCAACCCGGCAACCCGTACCCGGCGGGTCAACGACCCGGCGGGTCGTTGACCCGTAACCCGTGGCCACGCCTACTTGACACTGCATTAATCTCATCTTCAAATGTTAGTAGTAAGGTTGTCGTGAACCGTAAGATAGGTTCACAACAAAGTTAAGTTATATACAATAATCGACAAACACACAAAACAAAGAAATAAACTTTGATTCCCCGGCAACGGCGCCAATTTGACGGACGGTTTTTAGTCGCATAAACCGTATCAAAATAAATTCGAACCTACCTAACTAATGTAGTGTGGTAAGCACGAGTCGATCCCACAGAGAATCAAGTTATTCCTAAGTTAAGTTTATTTACCAACTAGTATGAAACGGGGGTTTTGAGTGGTGAAAATAAGAAAGCAAATAAAATAAACTATAAACAAATGATGCAAAATAATTTAGAAAGGTCGCTCTACCTACAAGTACAACTATCCACTTTATTTGGTTGAATTGATATTGTAACTTCCTCTTGTCCTTTTATAATTCCTATGAATGCCCTTGTCCCGACCTAATATAGTTACTAGTCCAATTAGTCCTAGAAACCCTTATCAATCGAACAGTCCCTAAAGAAGGATTTAACCCAATTGATAGCTTTAAGACCAGAGATTAACCAAGGTATTTGCAGTCCCTAAAGAGGGATTTAACGACACATCCAACTTCCTACCCATCCAATTAGTTCAATCAGCCCTAAAGGGATAAGTTCGCCACTTGGGTTAAGGTTCACAGTCAGGAATCTACAAAACTCTAGCAATTGAATTGATTCTACCAAGTTGATCAGTCGAGATAGAATAAAACAATCAAACATTCAAGCACAAAGAAGTCGAAACATTCAATATAGGAAATAAGGAACAAGATTCAGAAACTCACAATCGATCCAAATAAAGCTTCAAATTGCAAGTAAAACGGGAGAGTTTAGGTCGCCATAAAAATAAGACAAAAGACAATTAGGGTTTAGAGTAATAAAAGTCTCGGCCTCTCGGCCACTGGTGACATTCGGCTCTCCGTATGAATGTATCTATATATATTACTTCCTCCGTTCGGCAAAACTTGTCGTTTTAGAGTTTTGTTTTTGTTCGGAAAAACTTGTCATTTTAGGTATTTTTGCTTTTACTTTACTAAAATGTCCTTGATTTGATTGATGTGTTGTGAGTTGTAGTTTTTGATAAAGTAAAAAGTAGAGTAATAATTGAGGGTAAATTAGTAAAAAATGAGTGTAATTATTAGCTTTATTAAAAGTTGTGTGGAGAGTTAAAATGACAAGTTTTGTCGAACGGAGGGAGTATGATATAATCTACATCTATCTAGTAAATCGAACACGGAGTATATCTAATTTATATAATAAATATTACTATATATTAATTCTATCTATCTTAATTGAATCTAATTTCTAATGAGATAATGGCAGCACTTGTTAAGCTTGCACCTTCCGACTTTGGTCCAGCCATCACATATGTTCGAACTCCGGATCCAATAGCAAACGTTGCGATCAGCCCAATGTACGATCCGAGCCGGCCCGTCTTGTCTTTTAATTTGCAAAATAATCCCATAAATTACAATAATCTCCGAATTCATACGATCCAGCCCAAAAATGCCTGAAATATATATAAACACTAGTGTAGACTCCAAAAACTAAATAATATAAATTAAGCTATAAAATATGTAAAAATGCACTAAACTAATATGTAAATTTCTATTTAAAAAATGGCTAAAATAGACTATCAATTGTTGTCGCTGACCCACGAAGAAACACAGTGATGACTTCAATAGCAATTAATAAGTACCTTTCTTTTTTTACCCAAAAAAACCGTTTCTGGATCCAATGGCCTATATCCCCCCCCCCCCCCGTTAAAGTTCCTTTTTTAAGCTCTTAATATTATAATTATTATTCACATATTTCACTTTTCTCCCTAATTAAATACTTTCTATATGAAAGAAAATTAATGCAAGAGTTCATATTATAACAACCATGATGATTAAGATAAATTAAATACACCTTTTATAAAACTTAGCATGAGTACCCTTCTTATCAACCAACATTACATTTAACGTTTCATTTTGAAAAACACATAATTTATCCTTATTTTATAAAAATTATAGAATTCAATTTATAAAAAACATCTTAAAACTCCTTACTGTTAGCACTACAAAACCCCTATTTTCAAAGAGGTAGCAAGGATGTCCATCTAAGAAAGTAATATACAAGTTGTTTACTATTCATGCAAACTTTTTAAATTAGGATGATAAGAACTACATAACATATATTTTTTTAAAATATTTTTAACAATTTTGTACCTATAATACTAATTATGATACTGTTAAAAAAAAATTACATAAAAAGACCTATGAATAAAAGAAAGTATGTACAATGAAACCCTCATTCCAGAAAAATTAAATGAAGCACTTGAGCACTTCCCTTCAATTAAATAATTAATAGTTTCAGAGTATAACATAATCTAATCAATTATAATTTATTATCAGATCAGTCAGTTGATATTGATGTCCAATTTTATGTTACCCCTTCGTATAAATAAACTGCAAATAAAATCTATTTGTGGAAAATATTTAAATTAATGCCCTTCTTTAACTTATTTAGAACCATTATTTATGTAAAATAAAAAGGAACTTCATATTCCACAGCCCACACATTCCATCAAAATTGCAAGAATGTACATGATAATTGCAATTTGAGGGTTAAAGTTGAACATTTAAATGAAAGGAATGTCCTCATTTTTCTATTATAAAAATAGGGTAAGAGTCAACATAGTAACTTTAATTAGTATAATGACTTTGTATTCAAGAAGGTTACTAAAATCTTATCACATTGTGAACATTTGAAAAAACAACATCTTACATTTCATAAACTAGATTTTCTCTTACAAACAATAACTTAAATATTTCATTTTAGCCTATATTTAAGAGGAATTAAAGAAGGTCAACAATTAGGAAAATTATAAAAAGTTAGATGTTTGTAAATAATAACACATTTGTGTCCCTAATTTATGGGGGGAAAAAAAGATAAAAATGTATTTACTCCAAGGAAGTTGCAAAAATGCTCATGATAGTTTTACAAATTTATTTTGACTTTGTATTAACACAAATTAAGAAATGTCTTAAATACATGAAAATGTTTCTCCTCTAACATTAGTAACTCATTTTATCTCTTCATTTAAGAGAATTAAAAAAAAACAATATAGGCTAAATGCAATAAGACTATCTTTTGTAAGTATTAATTCAATTGGGTGCTTTAGTAGTTCTCATAAAGAGGGAATGTTAACAAATGACCCTTGCCCCGGAAAAGTTTGCTAGCTTAACCCACTATCCACAAAAATTGCAAAGGTTAACCCCCCCCCCTCCCCCCCAAAATAAATAAATTGCAAAGTTGCCGGTTAAAAGGGATTGGAAATAACCGGGACAGAGGAGAGAGAAAGTAAAGGAGGAGAGAGAGAGAGGAAGCGGGGTGGGGAGAGAGAGGCAGCGGGGAAGTTATTGTGGAGAGAGAGAGGGGGGAAGCGGGAGAAGTTAATGTGGATAGAGAGAGAGGAAGAGTGAGAGAGAAATCAGTTTAATTTGAAAACTGTCGAGTCCAACTGCCTCTCACGACTTACAAAAGAGGAAGAGAGAGAGAGAGGGCAACAGTTGCACATGCAAACCTGAGGAAAACAAGAAGAGAAGGAAGACGAAGAGGAAGAAGACGACAGAGCGAGAGAGGAAAAGAAGAAGCCAATCCGAGGAAGAAGACGACAGAGCAGGAGAGGAGACGAATAGGCCAATTTTGAAGTAAGTAAACCCTCACAATGCCGATTAATACGTTTTGCTTGGATTCGTAGGGGAGGAACATATTTGAAGAATCTAAACTAGTTTTTATTGTGTGAAAATGGGAAGAAGGGGTCGAATGGGTTGACAGTAGGCAATATCGCCCTGTCATGTAGGAAGTAACCGGCGTCAAGTGAAAAACAAAGGGTGGAAAGTTTGGGTTATGGGGTTTGCGCGTCTGGGAGAGAAGGGAATTTTTGGAAATGGGGAAATTGGGCAACTGCTTTGTTGAATCCAACTTTTCAGGAGCAGGGTGAGTGTAGATACGTTCAGTTTAGGGGGGAATTGGGCGAAATGGGGCATATGAATGTAGATACGTTCAGGTTTGGGGGAAATTGGATGAAATGCAGCGCATTAGGGTTAGGGAAAATGTTAGAAAGGGTGAAACGTTTATGTGGAATCGACATTATCTGGAATAGGGTGACTTGTATGCAATTGGAGATGTACAGATTGAATAAGTATACTGTCATGTATTCACAAGTATGTGTCATGTGTACCTGTGTTTGTGTCATGTGTACCTGTGTTTGTGTCATGTTACATTTGATATTGATATGAAGGGAACCGTGGGCTGGGGGAGACGAATTGATTTGTAGAATATTGAATTTTGGTCTCCCATTATGCAGGATATCTGGTGAATATTAAAAATGTCGCAGCGAAGTGTAAATAAGATTGTAGACCGTAGAGCTCAAACCTCCGGCGCGGTAATATGGCTTTCGTTCGAGTAATGTAAGTTGTGATTGTTGTGCTGCAGTGTGGCTGACATGTTGAAGTCTGTGCAGGCTCTGTACGCCGTCGAGGAAGACAGACACTTCAAAACAAAAATTAACCAACACTCCCGGATGCCGCTCCTGGTAAACATTGACAACCGGTTGAGCGAGTCCCATTGGAAGCGCCTGACGGACAGCCCGTTGGGGGGCGTTGCAAGACTGGGCACAAGGGTCCAGTTCTCGAGACATCTTGTACACTACGTTCTCCAACGACAATTGAACACGAAGAAGGAGAATGAAACGTGGTACAAGATCCATGATGCGGTTGTCAGGTTCTCAATAGCTGAGTTCGCCCTTGTCACTGGTCTCAACTGTGGCTATGGCGAAGAGCCCGAGGACGACGCGGCGTTCGAGAAGGCAGTGTTTGATTTCTTTGGAGTTTCAAAGTTGAAGATGTCCGAGTTCGAGGTGCAGTTCCGTGTTGCAATGGCATTTGAGAAATCGTCAACCAGAAGGTTCAAATTTTTCCTGTTGATGCTGGTTGAGGGAGTATTGTTTGGGAAGGAACCCAAAAACTACATTCACGGGTGGGTGGTTGACCTTGTCGGCGACATTGACAGGTTCCTGACGTTTCCGTGGGGTCGGCTTTGCTACGAGCGAACGAACGAGTTCCTGAACCATGCAATCGAGAGGAAGCTCCAACGGGATGAGGGCAGCTCCAATGCACGCCCGGCCTATTGCCTTCTGGGTTTCCCTCTCGCCTTCCAAGTTCGTACACAGATCTCACTGGACGCCTTATACACGTTTACTAGGCGTCCAATATTTAGTTACTGGACAGGGAGTGAATATTTACTGGACAACATTTATTTGCAGCTATGGGTGTACGAAGCCCTCCCACCAATGGTCGACCAATTCGCGAACGTCATAGAAGAGAAGTTGTACCCCAGGTGTCTGCGATACGAGTTTAGAGACCCGAACCTCGAGTATGCCTCCATCGAAACCCGACTGCAGGAGGCGAAGGAGCTCGGGCACTTCAATGACCCTGCAGCGAGGAGGCCGCTTCTACTCCCCGATGAAGTGGAGGGAGCTACCCGTTTGTACCGCGATGCCCGAAACACTCACGACAAGCGGGACAACTTCTTCGACGACATTGTCCGGGAGTTCGTATTCGCAAATGTCAACCCCCCACCAAAGAAACAACCAAAGAGAGCACGTGGGTCAATGCAAGAATCAAGGGAGGGCACGCAGACAGAAGCTACCCTATTAGAGATCGAGTCACGGTTAATGGTAAAGATGGACGACATGTTGAGGAGCATAACCGCGGAGGTAGCCTCGAAGATGGCCACGCTTGAGGAGGTGATTGAAAACATGAAGAGGGAACTGAGGTGGAAGGGGACTAGGGAGTCGGAGGAGCAAGAGGAAGTTCTGGAAAAGGAGGTAAGGTTCTTCTGGTATTAGATTAGAATCGTCGTGTCATTTTATGTTACTATCATGTTTTCCATATTGAATGTCCTGTGAATATCAGTAAATGTCATGTCAATTCCATTATATGTGAATTTACTCAAAGGTCATGTGCTTAGGTTCAGGGATCAGTGAAGGACAAGGATAAGGGCAAGGAGGACGAGGACAAGGACAAGGACGAGGGAAAGGACAAGGGCAAGGAGGAGAGAGAGCCCACGAAGGAGGACAAGTTGAAGGCCAAGGCCATAGAGGTTTGCGCATGAGACTGTCATGTTAATATATATCTGATGTCATGTCAATTCTTTTTACTGTCATGTAAAACGCACCATGGGCTGCAAGTTGCAGGAGGAGTTGGTGACACCTGATGCCTTCGATGTTGAGGCTGAGTCTGAGGTGCCCCTCATACGGCCGAGAAGAAGCACCCGTCAACATCCTGATACGTTGTCCCAGGCGGACGAAACTCACCCAACCAAGAAGCCGCGTTTGGACAAGAAGCCAATGGATGCCGCCGAGCTAGGCATGGCGACGAGGGCAGATGTTGATGCGTTCACTGCGTGGATGAAGGACGGAAGTGACCCCGTCCGGTCGCTCGAAGGCACCCTACTGGAGAAGCAGTTCTTTGGGACACTTCAATCACCGACCTCCTGGGTGTCATCCGAGGTTAATTACGTTCCCACATCGTGGTTCGATGCATCACCTTTTTCCTGATCGATATGGTCTTCCATATAAATGATTTTCCTTGCATCCAGCATATTGAGCAAGCTTGCGCCCTCCTACGGAAGGACATCAACGCAGGTGACAAGTACGAAGGGGTCGCCGTTCTTGATTTCATCTGGGGTATCTCCTGCAGAAACAACTGGCGGACGGGAAGGGGAACCTCGAGGTGGTGAAGGGGGACGATATGGTGACCCAATACTTCGACGGCAAGTTGCCGCAGATGTTTACGACGGGTTGGGCTGATGTCGACCGGTTGTTTGCACCTTGGAATCTGAAGAACGAGCACTGGGTGACCCTTGACATCAACTTCGCGGAGTGGACATTGGACGTCTACGATCCCGACATAAGCCACGTCGCTGAGCGCCATATGTCGGGCCTCCTGAAGCTGGTGACCCACCTCCTCCCCATTTTGATGAACGGCCACCCCGAACTTCGAGTCAAATGGGTCGGCAAAGTCCCGAAACCCTTGGCGTACAAGAGGGTGAAGGGGATTCCCCAAAACAAACAATCGTAAGTCATTATTGCCACTTCATTTAGAAAACATTGTCACAGGTTGGGTGAGCATATTTTGTTATTGGGATGTAGGGGCGACTGTGGTCCATACGCCATCCGTTACCTGCAGCTCCTCGCGACCGGCGACACCAAGTTCCGTGGCCTGGACGATGCATTCATTGCGGCGTACCGCCAATCCCTTTGTGTTGCCATCTTTCATGGACGTCTTAGAACCCCATCTGATCCTTAAAAAAACTCCCCCATTGATATTAAATACATTGTTGGTTTGTGTAGACTTGTTGGTTGGTTTAGATCGCATATTGGCTGGTATGCCGGCGGTTGTTGCTTCATTTGAAACTGATGTTTGTTGGTTTTAGACATTTGGATATGCAGTTATTGGTGGATTACTGTATTCGTTGGTTTTTAATTATGACATGTCAATTGCAATAAATGTCATGTCAATATGATGATAATGTCATGCCAAAAGCCGATAGTGTCATGTCAAAAGGGGGTAATGTCATATGACCCCCCATTCGAAGTTGTAGAAACACAACATAAATCTTTGCGAAAGGCGTCTAACCAAAATGGGCTAACTATCTACTTCATTGCGAAATGCCCCGCAACTGAAAGTTCCTATGCCCCCGCTACGTGCGGCGGCGCTTCTACAATTTCCCATAAGCGGCATCCGTCCACTCTATTGGTTCAAGTTTCACAGTTGTCGGAAACGCTCCGGTCTTCCCTTTTCCGCGTTGGTATGCTTCCTCTACTTCCCTTACCGCTCGCTCCGCCTCGTGATCCCACGGGCTGACTACATCATCGACGTCACTGCTCACAAAAATTACCTGCTTCCCACGGCCATAAGCGACTGCGTTGTCCAACGCATCACTTAGTTCTAACCGGACACGTGGATATTCTAACTGGACGATTGAGCTTTCTAACTGGACACTCTTCGTTTCGAACTAGACATCTCTTCCTTCTCGATCGACACCTTGTGCTACCAAAACTTTCAATTCTTCATCCCCTGCCAAGCGGGTTTTCGTTTTAAACTATGGGTGATCTTCTTGGGTCAAGAGTGGGTCACCCCCGAGTGAATGGGCCGTTGTGGATCCTTCCGTAGTGGTGAAATCGCCGCCAACCTTGCGTACCAGGGAGACATGGAGGTCGATAGGCCAAAATCGTTCACCGAAAAGACTGTTTACGAACTTGTAGGCCTACAAGTCTTCGTCATCCCCAATGGAAAAAGGTCTGCACCCTTCCTTCTTCGGCTTTACATATGTGAGCTAGACGTCATGCCTCCTCCCATCGACATTAAACTTGGCCATCAGTTGTTTCTTCAGCGAGACGTAGTCAATACTTTCGTCTACCAGTACGGCCTTCTGACTCTTCGACGACTTCACGACCCAAGTGCCCTCTTCACAATCCCACCATCCGCCAAACAATACAGTGATACACACGGACGATTTCTCTCTTGTTCCATTAGTTAGAGGGGGTGACATTAAGTTTTACATGGAGAAGAACATATTGTACGGAGAGATGTATCGCATAACCTAAATGGAAGGATGACTTACTCATTTCCGCCAAGAAGTCGATCGGTGTCTGTCCAATTAACCCCAGTAGGTGTCAAGCGCGTGAATGAGTTTATGGACTCCCCCTCCTCCCTCCTCTCCCTCTTATTCTCTTAAGGCGCAAATGACAGAGCGGGAGATTTAATCTCACTCCCGCCCCCCCCCCCCCCCGGTCTTATCAAATGTCTTTCTCTACCCTCACCAAGATTCCCCCCCCCCCTTTGGTCTCTCTGAAGTTATTGTTGGGTCAAATTTTATTCATTTCTTTGTACTTCATATGGTTTGAAAATGTATTTTGTGGTTTGAAATTAATATGGGTATACTCTCTCTATGGTTTTGAATTTTTTTAGTATTAAGTGTGAGTGGGAAACCCAGTTTTATACGAAGGTCAAAATTTTACTAAAACCCCTGCAAAAGGTGTCCAGTAGAAAACTGTTTGTTAGCCAGTCGGCATTAATTGATCGGGTAGTAGGTTTTAAGGGGTGTCATGTACCGTCTAACGACAAGAAGTAAACCCACGTCATTTATGTCATGTCAGAAATGACACGTGTCATGTATACATCAGACCACTGCCATGTTAATTGTAGACAACAACAAAACACTGCAATTCAATCCCCTTTATTTTTTGTTTCTTTTTTATTTCCTCAACGGTCACATGCTGAACAATGTTGCTATTTCCCAAACACCCCACTTATATGATAGGCATTCACCATCCATACTCCCCACAAATTGGTGAAGTTAACTCCCCATTGCCATTTAACAACCTCTCCAACAACCCTTCAACGAAATGGCATCCTCTTCACACCACCGCAGCTCCTCATCTGGCCTCCTTCCCCGACCTGTCCCCATCGTTATATCATCCGACGAATCGGACGATGGAGGTTTGTCGATCACTTCATTCGTGTAGATTTCAGTTGTGCTACTTGTATCATTATACTACCTTATTTTTTTTATTTTATGCAGGACCTATGTCGCCGTCGTCGTGCCGGCGACATCAAAGAGTAGAGATTGTCGGCGGTGAGTCTGGGATGCTCGGGTCATTCTACGAGGCGACCCTTGTACGCAAACTGGACCTTAACCACTGGGAGGTCGAATATGTGACCCTCCTACGCAACAACAGAAGAGAGCTGCTGAGGGAGGTCATCCCGGTGCAACGAATTCGTCCACGGCCGCCTCGTATTTCTTACGACGCCTACATGCCCGAAGACCGTGTCGACTGCCGCGATAACGATGGGTTTTGGGCCGGGAGAGTCCTTGGTGTGTCCGGTTATGGGAGTGACCGAACTTTCACGGTCTACTTCCCACTTAGCGACGAGACGTCTGATCATCGTGCCCGCAATATGCGCCCACACTTCGACTGGGATGGATACAGATTCACCACGCAGCCGCAATTTCGCTTCTTGTTACCGTAAATTTCATTTTAACTGTCTTCTATGTCTTCTATCTTTTAAATGTTTGCTCTTGTGTCGTATTTGATTAATGCAAGTGAATCTGTCTCCGACATATTGTGTCAAGTATATTTCAATTTCTATCATGTCGTATTCATGTTGTGTCCAGTTACAACTACGCGATTACTAGTCGGCCCACGAATTCACTTCCACCCACTTTATTCTTATTCCATGGTTTTTCTCTTCAACTTAACATGTATTTATAAGTATGTTTATGCCCCCTCACTGTCACTCTTATCCATTCGATTCCAATATAGGTAAAGCATGCTAGTGTCGACCGGAGATAGCGAAATCATGACATCCAAATATGGGTAAATATTATAATTGGGCACACATAAAACAATATGTCATTATAGCGAATCTGCTTCTCCCATAAATCTTATCCATTCGATAATGGTAGTAAATGACCTGTGTTTTTCATAGTTACAATCGTGTCCAGTGAAATACAATATGTGACATGTGTATCTAATATGGATGTCCAGTTACAACTTACTGCTTACACGTGATCCTTCAAATAAACCCCCCGGACCCTTCCTTCTTCAATTGGTTTTCTCTTAAACTTATAATTTAGTTGAAAGAATCTTTTCCCCCTCACTGACACTCTCACTGATCTCTCTGTCCTCTCAGCCTGCACTTTTATATTTAACATCTCTCTCTCTCTCTCTCTTCTGTCCTCTGCCACTGCAGCAGCTACTTTTTCCCTCATCTCTTACTGGTCTTTGCTTTTCAGGAGTATAGATGTCCCCCTCCCTCTTTCTCTCACTGTACATGAAACCGAGAATGGAGTCCAGTTGTACCCCACAGGGTGACCTGCTACCGGCTACCCTTGGCAAGCGGATATCCGCTTTTGTGCAATTTTTTTCCGAATTGGGTTACTCATGCAAACCTTTCGGATAGTTAGGGTCATTTTAGCAAACCCCCTCTCTCATAAATTAGTTACAAAATATCTTTATTTAAGAAGAAATATTATAATACTCATTATAACATTATATCATATAAATATAATATCTCATCTAATATTAAAGTTAAAATTACATAATGCCTTAAATCTATAAAATTTACAAAAAATAAAAAGTTTCTTTTTAATACTTGCTAATTTCAAAAGGATATTCCTATCCTAAACAAATATAATTTAAATAAATTATTTTCATTCTTTATGTAAGAAATATAGGAGAAATGCATTTTTAGCTCTTAATCAATTTAAGAAAAATTATCAACAAAATCTAACTTTAAGGCCACATATTTAAATAAAAGGGATCTTCATTTCTTTTGTTGATTACACGTAGATTTTAAACTATTTATAATTTATACTTCCCTTATTTATAAAGACATAGCTTCTTTAATATTTTTACATATTAATTAAATTAATTTTTCAAATTAGCACATTTCAATAACTAATTTTAACATCAAACTTAAAAGAACAAACTAGTACAATTCCCGCGCCATGACGCGGTTTTTAATAAATAAATTTTTAACAACATAATAATTAATATTATAAAGTATTAATAAAAGTTTGGATAAAATAATCAAGGTAGGCTTGAAATCTTTAAGAAAATGGTAAAAATATTTACCGTAAAGTTAGGCTTTATAAAAAAAGGTTTATAAATATAAATATTATATTGATACAGATTATTATTATTATAATATATAAATATATATAAATATAAATGTATATAAATATATAGTAGACATTGGATTTAATTCAATATTTTGAATTAAACCCAATGGTTAGTAAATGGGTAAAAAATAAAAATGAGAAAATGTAAATGTGTGAAACAGACGAAGAGAAAAAAGAAAAAGAAATAATAAGAGAAATTACAACAACAACAACAACAATGTGCCCAGTATATCCCGCTTGAAGCAGGGTCTGGGGGGTCGAGTTGTACGCACCCTTTCCCCGACTAGCTCGAGAGGGTGTTTCCTAGTGACCCAAGACAAGTCCTCGAAGACAGGACAAGACTCCACACCAGAAACAACCATAAGAAATAAAGGAAAAAAACCACACACAAGAATTAAGAAAAAAGATGCGCAAAAACAGGATGAGACGGCAGGAAAGCGCGATGCTGGAAACACTGCATCCTACTAGTTATCGACAATTCTAATAGCACTCCTCCACTGCACTCTGTCGCGTGACATCTCCTCTGTGAGTCCCAAAACGGCCAGGTCCTGTCGAATCACTTCACGCCAGCTCTTCTTTGAACGACCTCTGCCCCGCCGGACACTGTCAATAGCCAAATGGTCACATCTGCGCACTGGCGCACTCAGATCTCTCCTCTGAACATGTCCATACCATCGCAGTCTCGCTTCCCGCAACTTAGCCTGAATACTGACCACTCCTACCCTTTCTCTAATAGCCTCGTTTCTGATTCTGTGATGCAAAGTGACCCCACACATCCATCTGAGCGTCCTCATCTCCGCCACCATTAGTACTAGTTTCTGTTCCTGTGCCTTACTTGTCGCCCAACACTCTGCCCCATATAACAAAACTGGTCTCACCACCACTCTGTAGAACTTACCCTTGAGCTTAAGTGAGACTTTTCTGTCACATAGAACTCCTGATGCTTCCCTCCATTTCTGCCAACCTACTTGAATTCGGTGCTTGACATCCATGTCGACCCCTCCATCACTCTGCATCACATATCCCAGATACTTGAAACTGTCTTTCTTCGGAACAAGGTCCCCCCCCCCCAACATGACCCCCTCGTCACCCACTTCCTCTTCGCCAAATCTGAAAACCATATATTCCGTCTTTGTCTTGCTCAAAAGAAATTAAATTAAACCCAATGTTTTAAATTAATAGTAGATATTAGATTTAATTAAATGTTTTAAATTAAACCCAATGATTAGTAAATGGGTAAAAATCTTAAATATAAAAATTGATATAAAAATGAGAAAATATAAATGTGTGAAACAGACGAAGAGAAAAAAGAAAAAGAAATAATAAGAGAAATTAATAGTAGATATTAGATTTAATTCAATGTTTTAAATTAAACCCAATGGTTAGTAAATGGGTAAAAATCTTAAATATAAAAATTGATTTAAAAGTTACTTAATTGTTATTGTAAAAAAAATGCTACAATTAAGGGGAGGACGACACATCAGCAATGTCCTCTATTTTAAAGTATTATATATATGGTTAGTAAATGGGTAAAAATCTTAAATATAAAAATTGATTTAAAAGTTAATTACTTAATTGTAATTGTAAAAAAAATTCTACAATTAAGGGGAGGACGACATATCAGCAATGTCTTCTATTTTAAAGTATTATATAGATATAGATGGTTAGTAAATGGGTAAAAATCTTAAATGTAAAAATTGATTTAAAAGTTACTTAATTGTAATTGGAAAAAAATGCTACAATCAAGGGGAGGACGACCCATCAGCAATGTTTTCTATTTTAAAGTATTATATAGATGGTTAGTAAATGGGTAAAAATCATAAATATAAAAATTGATTTAAACGTTACTTAATTGTAATTGAAAAAAAATGTTACAATTAAGGGGAGAACGACACATTGTAAAGGCTCGTATTTTTTTTAAAATAATAAATTCCAACAAATAATATAAAATGGATTTAATGCAAAAAACAAAAAAAAAAGATATTTTAAGGAAAACTCGTCCTCAATTTAATAAATTGATTTTGAAACTCTTAAAACGGATTTCAGTCAAATTTTAAAATTTAATTTCGAACGAGTCGGAAACTAATTTCGGAACGCACATCGAGACCACAACTTCCGTCTCATAGCATCAATTGTTATCAAATCTCTACACTTGGTCCCCTTGTTGACCAATTCCAACTCATCTTCCCCCTATTTGGCAAATCTTATCCTCTTCTCCTCTCACTCCCTTCCTTGATTCCCTTTTATTTTGGAAAACAAATAAAGCTCTCTCTCTCCCTCTCTTGTATCCGGATTCAGCACCTTTCCCCACCCAAACTGCATAAAATCAGGCCCCTTTTTAACTCATTCCCAAACACAGCAAACAACACTTCTACTTCTCTTTTGAAATCATTCTTTAGAAATGAGACAAAGACCTGCAACTTGCCTTAATCTTCACAAATCAGGAACACAGCCTTCCCCCAAGCAACACATTTCATTTTCCATTTCAAGTTCAACATCCCTCTCCCTTGAGGACTGTCGTGAGCTCCCAACGCCAACCATTCCTCCTCCTTGCTCAGCTTGGCCACCACCGTACCTCCCTAGGCCACCTTCTTCCGTTCTCCGGCCGCCGTTCAAGCCGCCAGAGCCACCACCGCGCCCAGGAGCCAAGCCGGCGCAGCCCTTCCTCCCCTCCGATCCTCTGTTCCACTTCTTGTCCGCGGTAAGGTCTCGCCCTCCTCTTCCTTGCTTGAAATCAATGTAAACTTCACCCTTAACCCTCCCTCTTTCTTCCTGGGCTGAGCTCGTTTGATTCCGACCGTGGCGAAGCCAAGTCGCGCCTCCGACGACGATTTCCGGCGACGACCTCGAGACCATCGGGTGAGCTTTCTCCCTAGCCCCTTTAACTCTTAAATGAAATAAAGGCCCGCCTTTAAGCACTTTCTCGCGTCCCAGGTCAGGACGGCGTGAACCGCCTTCAACCGAGCTAGATCGAGCTCGATGGCCCTTTTTCCGGCGAGACTGCGAAGCCCTCTCGGTGAGATTTCTTCTTCCTCCTTCCTCTTCATTCTCGTTCTGTCCTTGTGGTGTCGGTCGGGGTGGGGGATTCGCGTCGGATAGGGAGCCGCCGGAACCTGGGTTTCGTTTCCATTCCCTCTGTTTCACTGTCGCCAACGCCCAGATCTGTTCTTTCCTTGAGGAGGGAGACGGGTTCGGTTTTATATTTCTTTAAATTGGTCCGGTTCATGTGTTTTAAATAAAAACCGGTTTTCATGGGTGTTGCTTTAATAAGAAATGGATTGGGTGGTTTGGATCCGAAATTACAAAGGGCTTTGGGCCTAATTCTGTGGGCCTAATTTTGGATTGAGAAAACATTATATGAAAAGGTATTTTGGGTATGAATCATTTAAGGTATTTTCGGTTTACATATTACATTATTGGATTATAAATACATACATTATAAAATCAATTACTTGAAACATTAAAGTTAAGGTTTTGAAATAAAATGCCGGAATTATTTCTATAATATGATTTGAGAAGTTGTTTTAAAAATGAGTTGACTTAACTTGAGATTTAAGAGTTTGGAAAACTTTGGAAAATGAGTTCTGAAATATTATTTTAATATTCATTGTTAAAGAAGGGATTTGACGGAACTTGAACTATTTGATCTCGAGCTTGAAGTTATGTTAAAAGTGTTATTTCAAATGTCGGGATTTTTGTCTTGACTTGATGATGTTGGTTTGAGAAGGAAATTAGAAGAATGATTTGGTTGATGTTATTCATATAGGAAAGGTTTTGAAAAATGGTTTTATCATCGATTGGTTTTGAGTACGTTAAGAACTTGGGTTTCGTGTGTATGAATGTTGGTTCGGTAGCTTATGGAAATGGCTTGATGATAGGTGTGTATTTCTTTTGGACTGCTTTGGACTTGCATTTGGGCCCTTGCTTGTGTTATTCCGCTGTTCTGCATCTTCAGGTAAGTTCCCTAGGGGGCTTACTCAGGTGGGACATTCATGCCTGTTGTTGCATTTTATGTTAGGTGTTGCATATGCATAAAAGCATGCCATGTAGTATCCTGTTTAGGTTGCACTAATTGAATGAGCATCTGCTTACTTTATGCGTTTGAAACAGAACGGCCGTTATCTGTGATAGTCCTAGAGTCTTTGCTAGGGTCATAGGGTAGCCCAGCCTCATCGGGTACCCTGAGTCAATCGAGTCATGAACTTCCTTATATTATGAGATGCCTGCGGGCTTTATTGTGGAGCGGGTTAGGCATGCGTGCCGCTCGATTATGATGGAATGCATTCACGAGCTGGCCAGTCTCCGCCCTATCGGAAGGGGGTGGAGGTAGGAGAGGGATATGCCATTTGGCATTGTCTTGGGCCCTTTACAGTATTTCTGCACATTATTATACCTAGGAGCATGCTAGTGTGTTTGGCTTTCGTACTGCATTAGAGCATCTTTATTAGGTATAGCACATACTATGTGGCCTCAGCGAGGACTGCCGGTCCCGCATGAGTGGCTCGATCTGACTCCTTTCCCCGTTCTTTTTTTTAAGGTATTTTCTACAGATTCTGAGTCCTCGATGTCTATATGACGGGGTTCCTTTTGGCGAATTGAAGAACCTGGCTAATTCTCTAACTTGGTATAAATGGTAATCATTCGCTTACGTTTTGGTTTTGACCCGGCTCTGCCGTGACATTTTGTATCTTAACTTTGCTTCCGCTTTACTTTCGTTTGAATTGGATTCCGCGACATACTCTTAGGACAGGTTAAGGGTACCCAACAGCCCTTCGAGGTTTTTAGGGTTTGAAATCCCTCGTTCTACTAATCTTAAAATGAGTTTGAAACCTCGACCCGTACTTGGATTGCAAGATCCGAACAAGGGGTTTTATCCCTTGAAACGTAACCCGGAAATCATAATTGTGGGCCGTTACACACATCATCAATGTCTTCTGTTTTAAAGTATTAGTATAAAATATAGATGGTTAGTAAATGGGTAAAAAATAAAAATGAGAAAATGTAAATGTGTTAAATAGACGAAGAGAAAAAAGAAAAAGAAATAATAAGAGATATTAATAGTAGATATTAGATTTAATTCAATGTTTTAAATTAAACCCAATGGTTAGTAAATGGGTAAAAATCTAATATATAAAAATTGATTTAAAAGTTACTTAATTGTAATTGTAAAAAAAATGCTACAATTAAAGGGAGGACGACACATCAGCAATGTCTTCTATTTTAAAGTATTATATAGATATAGATGATTAGTAAATGAGTAAAAATCTTAAATGTAAAAATTGATTTAAAAGTTACTTAATTGTAATTGGAAAAAAAATGCTACAATTAAGGGGAGGACGACATATCAGCAATGTTTTCTGTTTTAAAGTATTATATAGATATAGATTCAATTTTTTAAATTAAACCCAATGGTTAGTAAATGAGTAAAAATCTTAAATATAAAAGTTGATTTAAAATTTTCTTAATTGTAATTGTAAAAAAAAAATGCTACAATTAAGGGGAGGACGACACATTAGCAATGTATTCTGTTTTAAAGTATTATATAGATATAGATATAGATGGTTAGTAAATGAGTAAAAATCTTAAATATAAAAATTGATTTAAAAGTTAGTTAATTGTAATTGGAAAAAAAATGCTACAATTATAGGGAGGACGATACATCAGCAATGTTTTATGTTTTAAAGTATTATATAGATATAAAAATATAGATTCGCTAGTAGAATTCAACTAGTTTAAAATAAAATTTGATTGTTTGACACTTGGCTTAAACTTTCCCGACTCTAACCATATATCCCCACCTATGACCCACGTACTAAATCGGATACATTGGATCGTTCACAAGTTGAGACCGGCCCGTTAAATCCATATGGACCCGCCGTGACCTGTGAGTCTGTGACCATATCTAATCAGTTTTATATAATAAAGGAGAAGTCGACTGAGATACATGACGATTTCTCCTTAAAAGTAGTCATATGAACTAATCACATTTTTTGAAAGAAATAATTAATATATGTACAAGATAATATTAGATATATCTATTCAATCAATCAATATATCTATACACGCATAAGATAAAATTTTATTCTAATTCTATTTAATCAGTATAGCTATATATGCATAAGATAAATTTTGACTCAATTTAATTAGATATCGATGTACTTTTAGAAGATATTAACCAAATTTAAATACTACTACTTAAGATAAGATTTAATAATTAATATATGCATAAGATAAAATTTTATTCTAAATCTATTTATTCAATATATCTATATATTCATAAGATAAAATTTGACCCAATTTGATTAGATATGGATATATGTTTAGAAGATATTAACAAAATTTAAATACTGTATAAAATAAGATTTTACCTATGTAACATATGTAACCAATTTTAGAAGATATATATAATATAATAGATATAATAAATGATAAGTCATATGTAACATATGACATTTTCTCCTTATCTTAATAGTAATAACCAATCAAAAAAATCTATCTCCATCTTAATCAATTTTAAGATAATAATTTTCATAAGTTTTAGACAGAGATATATTTTGGAAAGATTTTACCCAATTTTGTAAGATTTTGATAATAATTATATAAAAGTTTGATAATACTTTCAATATATTAATGAGAATCAATGGTAATTTTATTTAAATTGTGTAACGATTCAAAAGTGTTGAAATATATTAATTAGCTCCGTGAACGAGTATTTATATTAAATGTATTTAAATTGTAAAAAAAATGTGCGTTTTTTTTTTGAAGGATTCCACCTACCGTTGTCAACTTGTTTGTTTTTTGGTTGGATTATTATTTATTCATTTGTCCCCGTTAGCTATTGGTGGTTGAAGGTGTTCATAAATAAATATACAAGAACTTCAACCCCAAAAAAATAAATACAAGAATGCCAAATTGGATATGATCTCCAAATACGGAGCATACAGTTTCGGCCGGGCTGCAAAATTGAGCTAAAAAAAGACAAGCATCGTCCTGTCTAGCTTGTGTCTACAATATTAAGAAGCGTGTAGGTACGTACGTTGCTCGGTCATCTATATTATGAAATGTCCTTACTTTGAATTCTCCAATCATCTATATATTAATATTTCAACAAATATTGTCTCAATGCATGCCACTATGTAATAATTAATCAAAATGCAAATTCGATCTCTGGAAATTTACATGTACGATACACAACATCAAACGCAAAACCCCAAGACCCAAGTTCAAAATCACCAGTCACCCCCACCATCTCCAGCTGACAACCGTTATCGGCAATCAGTTGTATAGCACAGCTAGTCGATCAGTAGTCACCGACAAGGTGGCCTGTGGGCACAGGCTGTCTTCGATCACTGGCGTGCCTCCATCGTATGATGTTGAGAATATAAGTTGAGTTGTGGGATAAAGATCCACATTGATTAAAAATTGAATCCAAGCCTTGTATATAAGCCGGTGGGCTACCCCACCTAACACCAATTGGTTTTAAGATGGAACCCCACTCAGCTCGTGTGCTCGGCTTGGTTGCGTGATGCGCTTGGGCGGGCGTGGCCCCCACGTCGTATATTACTAGACCTGTGAAAACATAACCCGACCGCCCGAACCCGTTTTACCCAAGACCCGAAGTGACCCGACCCAAACCCGACCCGAATTACCCCTTTAACAGGTCTATATATTACCCCCGTAATTTAACATATGATCTGGCTATCTCCTACGGGACTCTCTTTCAATCTACCCCGAACTATCTATTAGAGAATTACAAGATATGGTTAGGATTTGTTCTTATCACAATCCCTTATAATCTTTTATAAATAGCTGTTAATAATAGTACTCCCTCCGTCTCGAAATTCAGGTCGTTTTTGGACTTTATTCTTGTATCAAAATAGATGTCATTTTAGGTTTTCTAGGTATGAAATAGCAATGATTTGTATCGATTTATGTGGTGTTTTTTTTTAAGATTTTGATTGGTTAAAAAATATAGTGGGTAATAAAAAACAATAAAATTTATGAAAAAATTAGTGGAATGATGATGTTGATGGAGGGATGAGTATTTTATTAAAACTTGTGCAAAATCCTAAAACGATTTAAATTTTGAGACGGATGGAGTAGTAATTAGTAAAAGTGTGGTTTCTGTAAATGCTAAGAATAGTTAATTTTGGGGAGTCGATCGGCATACTATATAGCTCCATCTCTTCAGTATAAGCGGCCCGTTAATACACAATCCAGATCTTCCTCAGATATTGAAACTAACCTACAAACACCATTATTTTTCTGAAAAAGTTTAGGCTGAAATACCTTCCATTGAATCTCTATCAGTTCACTCACTATTGCAAAGGGGACCTGGTTACCTGCAATTACTCCGATGAGAGTAGCAGCCCACTCACGCTGAGACTCCCGCACCTCCTCAGGCCGAATCGTAACTCTGCCCTTAGGTACATCAACAAAAAACGTTAACTTTTCTGCACTTCCGAATTCCAATATCCCTGTTGGATCTGAATGTGTCACCATAGATCTGGTTTTCAAGTTTCAACCTTCTCTTCGGGACAAAACTCCCACGAAGCGCCTAAAGAAACGTGAGTTCCTCTTTTTTCTGCCCAGGTACGAGATCCTTATCATCACTGGGATCTGACACCTTTTCCTTCACTAGGCTGCAATTCAACGCTCTCCTTAACTCCAATTGCCAGGTCTGGCTTCTCATTTAAGTGCGACATTCGCTTTACGGATTTCCACTCCACCTACCTCCATTCGAACAATCGAACTGACGACGCGCTGGAGCTTTGCTGAGCCTCCGGTTGAGCCGCTATGCGATTATATAGCACACAAATCTCTGAAATCCTTACCTTTTCCCTTTTTCTTTTTCTTTCCTTTTTTTTTTTTGAAGTGCCGAATAGACAGAGATAAAGTACACAAATATTCTATATAAGACTAACTCCAATGGTTGTGTGCAAATATCTATATGTGCATTTTTTTGACATTTTTGAGCTCCATTGGTTACTTTTGGGTGTGCAAATGTGCACATTTGAGTATGTAATGTGCAAATTTGAGCACCTCACCTCCCCATGTGAAAAAAACTTTTTCAAAAAGCAAGACAATTTTATTGGTGTGTTTTTTATGATTTTTGTTTTCTTTTTTGTTTTAAATTAATTGTATTTGAATAGTGTGTAAAAAATACACATTTGACCATTGGAGCAAAATACCAAAAAGTAAGGTGTATTTTTACACACCTTGTGCAAATGTATACATTATAAACAAAACCATTGTGGATAGTCTAAGGGGGTTGGATAGAGTATGGAAACTTTTCGTGAACTGAAATAGTAAGACCTTACCACTTGCTGTAAGACCTTACCACTTGCTGTAAGACCTTATCTGAGAAGCAAAAGCGGATTAGAACCAAATAACACACAAGAATTGAGCGTGAATAAATGACAGGAAAGTAAAGCACACAATACTTGTTAACGAGGTTCGGCACAACCGCCTACGTTCCCGCCTAGTGTTATCCAACCCGTAGGATTCAACACACTTTATTTCACTTTATCTTATGAGCTCTAGATACAACCTCTAGAAGACTTACCCACTTCTAGACTACCTTTCTATCTCGCAACCCAAACACACTAGTGAAACAAAGCACCTATGGATACTGAAGTACCCTATACGTTTGGGTAAGGAAATCCTTAGTATAACCTAGATGAATTGTACTATAAAGCTTAATGAAACCTCACACACACTCAAAGTAAATACAACACTTAGCGACAAGAGCTGCGTGAGATCGAATGCTTGAAGAAGGCTTGATTGCAGTGAATGTTTGAGCGTCGTAGAGGATGTGTGTACTGCAGACGTCTTCTTCTCCTTTAAATAGGCTAGTATACTGATTTGAAATTCGGACGTTTGAAAGGAACGTTTGCACCGAACTTCCTGGAGAGATCTTTGACCGAAACAGAACAACCTTCTAGAATCTTCACTATCGGATATGTTGAGATCTTTGAAACTCTTGGAGAGCAAGTCTTCATTCAAACAAATCCCTGAAATATCTCAACAATATCTAACAAACATATAAAGGTTCAAAACCAAAACCATATATATTCAGCCCAATCGGAAATACACAGGCCAAAGAAATCGAGCAACATTTTAGGCCCACTCGCACATACATAGGCCCAATCATAATGGGACCAAAATTGGACCTCGGATCTGTGAGGTTAAATAGGCCCGTTTAAATAAATAGGCCCATTTAACCCTTTTTCAATCCGAGTCCACTTGTTTATGTGCAATTATTTGAGCTCTTCGATAAGGCCTTACCAAACTCAGGAGTCCCGAGTTTTGGCTTTCATCAACCAAGGCCCTTACATTCCTTTAGCTAGGTCTTATCATCAAGGTGGAGTTAACATTTTTTTATTACGTAAAAATTCGAGGTCAGACATACCTGAACCTCGAAGGCCGACAAGTCGGCAGACGGATAACCGTCATAAAAAAATATAAAATACAAAGATGGTGCAAAATACAGGCAACAACACTCTCCACAAGCGAAACTAAACACAATTAAACCAAACTAGACGACGAACGAAGCTAAGTACCACCCAGAAGCAGCACCGCAGGCCAGCGGTACATCAGGAGTCATCTGTGGGCAGTGAAGATGAACCTCCAAAGAAACAGTCTTCCTAGAAAAGGAGACGCCTCAATACACACTACCACACCCCCAGCCTGTCCCGACTCCGAACAGCCAGAACCTCATCAATCGGAGAAGAAAGTCCAGTCACGCCAAAAGTAAAGCCCCACATCACCTGAATCGAAAGCACCAGAAACCTAGCGGGAATTTAACAAACCTTTTCCCTTCTATCACAAAACAAAAGCTTGCTTTAGAGCTTGGGTTATGACGGTCGTTAGTTTCCTTACTCTCATAGGGTTCTTTATCTTCCTAAATCCTAATCATATGCTAAAAAAACGTGTTAATGATAGTTAAATCTAGTTAAAATCATTATCATAAATTAATCCGATGCCTCAAAAATATTTTACAAATTCAAATTATCTTAAATACAAACAATGCACATATAAAAAAAATGATTTACATAGTTGCACATGGGGTGTTATTTGATTGGGTGCGAATATGAGAGGAAGAGTATCCACTGGGTGCGCATGAGATGGGATGGGATTGGAGTAATCCCGCATTCTGTCCTGCATAATTTATACGGGACGGAATCGAAATGGGATTGAATTTTTTTTTTTTTTTTCCAAATCTCGCCGGGCCATATCCTTCACAGAACGGGACAGGATCGAGACGGAACGGGACATGACGTCTCTCGTATAAAAAATTATAAAAAAAAATCCAATTAACTCAAAAAATAGCAAGTAGGTACAAATTAAATTCACCAAATCTATATACATACATACATATACATCTATCTATCTATATATACATATACTAAAACTGATGCATTGGTGCCTGCGTGGCGGCACGTGAGTGAATCTGCCTACGTGGCGGCGCGAGAGTGCGTCTCGCAAAACTTTTCCCCGTCAAAAAGGAAATTTAATAAAAATAATTAGATAGTTCTAATCTATATAATTAAAAATGATTAAATAATTATTTTATTTTACCATTAACTCATATAATTGGATAGATGGAATATCTTATAAAAGACTAAATATTATATAAGGAAAAACTATATTAATATAACACAATCATCAATATAACTAAACATAATAATAATAATATAATTTTGATTTTTTGATTAGTCGCATCAAACTAATTATATATATATTATTTTATTTTATTTTTTATTATAATTATAATTATTATAAGCAAACAAATGTTTTACAAGAAGTTAGCAGACAGCCGAGAAACAAGCTGCGCACCAACCGCTTTAGCAGTGGAAAAACAAACTCTGGTAAAAATATGAGCAGCTAGACGAGAACTAGAATCTAAGGCTAAAGAGAAAGAGCGGATCCGTCCCAACAGCGCAACAACATCCCCATCCAACTCACCAAAAGAGGAGAAAGAAAAAGGCAAAAACTCATAACCAGCAGAAGAGCACAGATGCATTGGTGCCGACGTGGCGGCACATGAGTGCATCTGCATACGTGGCGGCGCGTGAGTGCATCTCGCAAATCTTTCTCCCGTCAAAAAAGGAAATTTAATAAAAATAATTATTTTATTTTACCATTAACACATATAATTGAATAGATGAAATATCTTATAAAAGAGTAAATATTATATAAGAAAAAAACTATATCAATATAATTAAATGTAGTAGTAGTAATAATAAAACTAATTTTCATAGTCATACTTAACAAAAATATTACATATGTAATATTTGATAGGTGTTATTTTATTTATATTTAGATTATTTTTTGGTGGAAATAATTATTTATATCAAAATCAATCATTTAATAATTGTTATTTTATATGTATCTATATTATTTTTTGAGGCCAAAATAAATAATTAAAACATTATATAGTCATATATGTAATCACAATCCGACCGTACATAGATATTTTAGTAAACAAATATAATAAATATATACTACATATTTAATAAAAAATAATATTAAAATATTTTTAAAAATCAACTATCGAATTAAATTACATGAGATTTAATTAACCATAGATTAGAAAAAAAACTTTAACGTAATACGTTATAAATATGAGTTTTATTTATATTTTGAGAGAATCTAATTAAAAGATATTTAGAATATATATAACATCTCAAAATAATTTTATTTATATTTATATTATTTTTTGGAGGAAAAAATAATTTATATTTAGACTAACGCATTCTCCGTACACGGGACGGGATCTGCACTAGTCTTACATAATCCCATTAGAAAATACTACGGTAGCAATTAGTAAAAGTATAGTAGTCTTATAAATTCCAAAATTAAGTAGTATAGAAGTGCACACTTACAGTAAGTTTTTTTTTCCCCTAAATTGCACTATTACAGCAATTTTTTTTTTGCTAATTCTTAAATGTTTTTAATCCTTTTAATTATTTTAATGTTGGGTTTAAATAAATGTTAATATATAATATAAATATATTCTAGATATTTTTATTATATATATATATATATATATATATATATATATATATATATATATATATATATATATATATATATATATAATTTTATAGATATGTAGGACGGGACGGGATTTGCGGGACGAGAACTTTCCGTCCCGCATCCATGTAACGGCCCAGGTTTAGAAAACCCGAGTTACGTTTCGAAGGATAGGGTCATTCGTTCGGATGTTGCGCATCGAGTACAGGTTGAAGTTTGAAAACAAATAATTAGTAGCAGAAAGTGGGATTTCGAACCCAAAACGTCGCGAGGTCCGTTGGAGACTCGGGGTTAGCACCCCTGTATCTGTCCTAGAGCCTAAGTCGCAGAAATCATTTTAGCATACAAACATCAGAAATCTAAAACCTCAAATGCAATCCTGGTGCCACGGAAATGTCGAGTCAAAACATAAATCCAAAATTCCAAAATCTCAAGGTTTAATGTGATGAAGTCAGAGTCTCAGAACTCTCTTTCCCACACACCAGCATGATATGATTTAACACACAATCATGCTAGCAGTTTATATATGAGAAAAACAGTAAATTAGGGCCCTAGCACATAATGTCAAGTGGCATGTCCCTCTCCTACCTCCACGGCTCCACCCCCTTCCCGATGGGGCGGAGACTGACCAGCTCGTGAATACTTTCCATTTATTTATAACCATATAATTGAATCAAGCTCGCAAGCTCAACTCGTAATCGTGCTCATATAAGTGTTACTCATAAAGTCATAAAGGTGTTACTCATGACTCGATTGACTCAGGACAAGACCCGATGGGACTGGGTTGTCCTATGACCCCAATAAAGACTCTAATTACTTCACAGATAAAGACCGTTTTGTTAACATACGCATACAGAATATGGATGCTCATTCATGAGTGCAAGTCCTAGTATATCATGCACATATAAGCAAAGAAGTGGTTCTGTTCAATCTGAGTAAGCTTCGGGAGGAAACTTACTCGGATAAGCAGAGAAGCAAAAGAGTAGACCCGACACACAACAAGTCACAATCACAAAGGAGCATCTAGATGCATATTTGAGAACTTAATGAGTCTACTCCTATGGCTACTCTAAGCAATTATATCACACACACAAACAGATAGATAACAAGTTCGCATCATCTATACTTTCCATTCATCATGATCAACCATCTCGCAACTCATACAATATTCAACATCATTCGCCAACTCATCGGATTACGATAACTTTCCATAACACACTTAGCCAAATCGCATGCTTATCATATCATACTCTTACATAACATCTCATCATCATAACATCATGCTATTAGTCACCTATTCATGCTATTAGTCACACATTCATGCTATTAATCCCACATTCATAACATCATGCCAAGTTAGTCGTCGAAATCCCCACGATAGTCCAAAACCGGCAGTTTCAAATCCCGAGTCAAACAGTTAGGACTTCCGACCTTTGAAATGCATGTTAAGTTCATTTTCCAAAACATAGATTCAAGTCATCGAGTCAGTCATTTCAATCCCCAAAATGTCAAATTCGATTTTCAAAATAGTTCACCAAAAATCCCCAAGAACGTACATCAAGTCAATCCCTTGGCTAAAGGGTATTTCGCCGCGGCGAAACACACCCAGCAATCACCCCGCGAGCTGGGATGTCGCAGCCGTGAAATGGGGACTCGCCTCCACGACCAAGGCCGAGTCCATACTCGCCGCGGCGAGAGAGAACACTCCAAGGCCAGTTCACACTCGCGGCCGAGAGTTCTATCTCACAATCGCGAGTCTGCCCTTCAAGCTTCTGATCGAGCTCACTGTACATGATAATTAATTTTAGAAATAAAATTTTTTATTAATTTGATTTATAACTATATTTTATAATTAATTTAATAATTTCAAATATTTTACCTAATAATTTTTTAAATTTTAATTTATAATTATATATGATAATTAATTTTAAAATTTTAAAATATTTTAACTAATAAAAATGTCAATTTAATTTAAATTTATGGGTGATAATTTCTTTTAGCAATTTTAAATTGTCTAACTAATAAAAGATTATTAATTTATAATTATATTTTATAATTAATTTTAAGGATTTAAAATCTTTTAACTAATAAAAAATTTATTAATTTACTTTATAATAAATTTTACTACCTCCGATCCAAAATATATGTCGTTTGACTTTTCAACACGTATTTTAAAAAGGTAAAAACTATATAAAATATCTACTTTTTTAAAATTATTTTTTTACAACTTAATATTTGTTGGTAATAAGTATTAAATTGTAAAAAAAAAAGTTAATATATTATTTAGTTTTAGCTCCTTAAAATACGTGTTAAAAATTCAAACGACATCTATTTTGGATCGGAGGGAGTAATAATTTAAAATCTTTCAAATAAATTATTAATAAATTTGATATTTTAAAATTATAAATCAAATATGTTGCAAATATTTTCTAATGATAATTATAAATAGTTAATAAAAAATATTATTATTATTATTAT
This sequence comes from Persicaria maculosa, assembly GCA_963922045.1. NCBI lineage: Eukaryota > Viridiplantae > Streptophyta > Magnoliopsida > Caryophyllales > Polygonaceae > Persicaria > Persicaria maculosa. Next base: position 68,038,411 of record OY998258.1, on the reverse strand, counting down.
AAACGATTAAAAAGAGAGGCAAAAAAATAAAATAAAATAAAATAATTATTTTATTTAGTTGTACATTTGCCATCATTTGATTAACTTCTGAAGTGTCCGTCGGGGGAGAGGGTGCTCAAAGAAGCGTTGGAATGAGGTGATTAGAAGAGACCTGACCACTTTGAGACTCATTAAGGAGTTGACACATGATAGGGTGCATTAGAGGAGTGTTATCTGAGTCGAAGAGCACTAGTCGGATGCAGCGTTTCCCGCATCGTGCTTGGCTCCTAACACAACTTGTTTATGCATATTTTAGAGCGTGTATTATCCTTTTTCCCTTCAGTCCGTATATGTTGCTTGTCGTCGTGAAGTGTTGTCCGTCTTCGATTGACTTGCCATGGATCACTTAACCAATTTTATGTCATTATTTTGGCCTAACTTCTGGAATTTTTTGCAGGTTTGACAGAAAAACACAGTCTTAGAGCATCCCCAACCGCTTCTCTAAAAAATCTCTAAAATAGAGAACAAAATAACAAAATCTCTAAAAAATCTACACCACAACTCCAACAGATTCTCTATTATACAAATTGCTATATTTATTATACACTATAATAGATGCATAAATTCATAATTTAATAAATAAAATTCCAATAACTTCATTAAATCAATAGACAACCACCAATGAACTAATAGGGTAGGCATTGAAAGGGGTGAATGCATTAAATTTTACATATTCTAACTCTTTCTCTAAATTTAGAGATTTTTTCACTCTCTCTATCCATTTCTCTATTTTAGAGATAAGTTTAGAAAAGCTGTTGGGGAGAAAAAATAGTTTTTTCTCTAAAATCTCTCATTTTTTCTATTTTAGAGAAGCTGTTGGGCTTGCTCTTAGACCGCGTTTTATTCCTAAAATGACATATTTGAAATTGGAAGAAAAAGTGGGGAAAATTAACGAAAGAAACGCGGGTTGAAACCGCGTTTAGAATCGCGTTTTTTTTTTTTTTTTTTTGCCTTTTTGCAATTTCTTGGAAATGGGGAATTGGAAAGGTTTTGGATTTTGCAATTGCGGGGAATTGGGAACGGGGAGTTCGAGCTCTTCGGCAACTTCAGAAACCCAGAGCATGGCGGAGGGGAGTCCTAGCTCTTCGGAGACATCGGATGTTGGAGGAGAGAGGAGGTCGGAGGTCGGAAGTCGAAGACCCAAATCTGGGTGAAGGAGATGCTGACTGGACCCGACCATGGCGGAGGGGAGGTCGAGCTCGTCGACAACGTCGTAGGTCAGAGGAGAGAGGAGGCCGGAGGTCGGAGGGGAGTGAAGCCGGAGGTCCGAGCTCAGCTTGGCGTCAGGGAGGTTTAAGAAGGAAGATGAATGAACAATAAACCTTCGCCCATTTTCCAAAATTTGCAAAAAGGAAAAAAAACGCGGTTCTAAACAGCGGTTTTGGGTTAAAAAATAAAATTTATCACAAAATGAAATTAAAAAAAATTACCGATAGAAACGCGGTTTCAACCCGCGTTTATTTCGTTAATTTTTCCCACTTTTTCTTCCAATTTCAAATATGTCATCTTAGACTGCATTTTTCTGCCAAACCTGCAAAAAATGAATATTTTTGTAAATATTTTGAAAGTGTGAATATTTTGTTCAATAATTATTTTTTCTTGAATATTTAGAAAAAAAATTCTAATTTCGGGTTGAAAAAATGTTTCGGGATATTTTGTTACCATCTCCCCCAAAGTTCGGGTTATTTTTCTTACAGTTGAAAGGTGGAGAAATTTTTTTAACACCCCTCCAAAGATTGAGTTATTTTAATTAGTTTCACCAAATAGTTTAAGATCTTGGCTATTTTGCTAAAAAAAAAATTATTTTTTGGCTAATTTAAAATAAAACCAACACTAGTAATTTATAGTAACTTATATAAGCAACAATCCATCTATCTATATATTTTAGTTGATTGATAAAAATATAAATAAAAAATATTTCATATACTTATCAAAAATATTAATAGATAAATATGCAGTATTTGATAATTGCCATTTTATTTATATCTAGATTATTTTTTGGTGAAAAAATTATTTATATAAAAATTAATTATTTAATAATTATTATTTTATTTATATTTATATTATTTTTTTAGCCTAAAATGATTTACAAAAATAGATGTAGCCACGATCCATCCGTGCATAACTGCTTTAGTAAACTAACATATAAATATATCATATATATTTAATAAAAAATATTAAATTATTTTTAAGAATCGGCTATCTATTACATTACATGCAATTTAATTAATGTTAGATTAGAAGAAAAAAAACCTTTTACCTTCTAAATGTGAATTTCGTTTATATTTTGAGAGAATCTAAATAAAAAATATTTAGATTATATATAATCTATCGAACTAATTTTATTTATATTTATATTATTGTTTGGTGGAAAAAATTATTTATATTTAGATTATTTATATTCTTTTATTGGAATCTATCTAAATTATTTATAATATTATATTAATAAATTTTTAGTGCATGGGACCGGAGCCCCACTAGTTATGTTTGTATTTTTTTCTGCCTATGGCTGATTGTTTCTTCCATTATCGTAGGAAAACACCAGATTTGCACGTTTACATTGTCAGCATCGAATCCAAAGAAGAATTAAAGGAATACAGGAGAAGGATATGGCCGCAAGTAGTTCGAATCAAAAGCGCCAAAAATTGGTGAATACCGTACAAAGGATGCTAAATGATGTGCCTCAGCAATCGGATAAGTGTTGCATCTATAGAGTTCCAAAACTACTGCATCGTTTAAATCCCGAAGCATACATACCTATGGCGATCCCGATTGGCCCTATCCACAACAAAGATCACGGGCAAGACGCTTCAGAAGTTGATGATCCTGAATTAATTAGCAACCGACTATACAAACTCAAGTTTCTCAAATCCTTCTTCGAAATGAAATCGGTTAGACCTGAAGATTGCACGGAGATAGTAAGGAAGCAAATAACAGTCATCCGCGAACGCTATGCATATTCTGACAAAATATTCGGAAATGATGATATTTTCACGGACATGATCCTCCTCGACTGCATCTTCATCATTCAGCTATTTTTGGAGCATATGAGCGGGAGAGTGTCAACTTTGATGCCACCGCTAAAACTTAAAGAAATAGCTAGCGACCTAATCTTGGCAGAGAACCAATTACCGTTCTTCATCCTCAAGGACCTATGTATGCAATTCTACTATACAGCTGATCGCATTTCCTTTGAAGATATTGCCTGCGACTTTCTGAAAGTTGATAGGAGTAGAGTTGCAGAGGGCAGTACACCTTTCCATCTCTTAGACATGTTGCGTATGTCTTTGCTGCCGCCTTGGGTGATTAAAGCCGATGACACTTATTTCCCAGGAACTATGCTGAAACGTGCCAATAGTGATAATGATATAGATCTGCAGGAAATCATGTTCCCAACAGCCACTGGTCTCTTTGAGGCGGGCATCAAGTTTAGAGTTAAAGAGGGTGCGTTTAGCATCCTTGATATAAGTTTCAACGTGAAGAAAGGAATACTTTACATCCCAAAATTAAGGGTAGATGATGGGACAGAGCGTAAGTTCCGAAATCTGATAGCATTCGAGCAATCTCACACCAAGGATACTCAATCAACAAGTGTGTTACAAACTCTGAAGAAATTAACTGGAGGTGCAGAAACGGAGCTTTTACATCGCCTGATGGAAGTAGAGGAGTCTTTCATCATGGATCCTAATAGTACGAACCGAAAGCTGCAATGGGAGGAAATCTCTATTGTAAACCCAATGCAAGTTGATGCTGATGTTTATCCCCTTCTGAAGGAATACACTTACATCACAGACTACTTGTTCTTCATGGACTGTCTGATTAACACTCCTGCGGATGTGAAGTTGCTTACCAAGTCAGGGATCATTGAGAACTGGTTAGGAAGTGAGAAGAACTTGTCTGAATTGATAAACTCTATGGGCATACATGCTTACCATTTCACAGGCGGTTATTTATATTCGCACGTTGCACGTGAGCTTAATATTTACCACAAGAAGAAGGGGAACCGACATGTAGCTGTACTAAAGCAATGGTACTTCCGTCATCCATGGGCGATCATAGGTTTGATCTCTGCAGGTGTACTACTCCTTTTAACGATAGCTCAAGTTGCCTTGGCCGCCGTCGCACTTTAACAGACAAAGCAACGAGTGATGAATGAAATTAGGGTTGTTGCTTAACAAAGCATGCAACCGAGTCCATATCTCCTACACCCCACGGTACAATCATGTGGCCCGGAACCAAGTATTTGCTGCAGAAAGATGATGCATTTCTGTTTTATTGGTTGAATGTAATATATAGACCCTAATTATGACTGATTGTCCAATTTCATTTCAAGTTCTTTCAGACTGGGAGTTGGTTTCAAATGCAATAAAATATTAAAATTGGTGTGCTGTTGTTTTCACTTCCACATACCTATGTTTCCATTGCTTATTACTTTCAGCCAATTCAATGCCTTTTTTGATGTTAATCGATCAGGTGTTCAAAAATTACGAAATTTTACTTTGGCCTATATGTTTTTCTTCTTATTTATGTGTGTATAATGATCTAGAGAAGAATGGGGTGTCTGATCCTATATTTGCTTGTCAAGGAATTGGAGTGATTCTATTATATAATATTAATAAAAATAATTGATCTTTAATCTAAAATTTTATAATGAAAATTCATTTATTAAAAATAATATATAAAATAATCGATTTTTTAATTATCTATATTTTTATAACATGAATTTCATAATAAAATTTCACAAAATTATCAATATAAAGATATATTGTTTAAAAATAGTTTTTTGAATAATAATTTATATTCAAAATAATTTTGTAATACGCTCTAGGAATATACTCACAAACCGTATCTGGTTTACAACAATTGCACTCTTTGAATTTTCTCCCGATTGCATTTGTAAGGTGTTTGGTTCGAGAATTAAATTATTGATTATATATTAATTTGTCCCCATTAGCAGTGGTGGATCCTGAAGCGTTTAGTTGAGGGGGCGAAAACTTAATCTATATTTTTTTTTTCATAAATAAATTATACAGTAAATAAGAATTCCAACTTGGATATTTAGCATCGAGTTGAGTACCACTCTCTCCTTCCTCCTGGCTTCCTGTTCGTGAGTTCGTCTCCCTCAGTCCCTCTTAGTCCCTCCTTTCTGCGGCCGTGACGATTTGCTGCAGCAGCACCCCGAGTTGATCCCCGACCAGGTTTGTCTAATCGTCTTCCTCTTACTTCCCTCGGTCCCTCCTTCCTGTCCGTCTTCTCTTAGGGGCTGGGGATTGTAGATTTGTTTGTAATTTTCATATGAAAGGGCTGGTCATGATTGTAGATTTCTTTGTAATTTTTTTTTTTTTTGAAATCATTAATCAGGGGATTTCTTGCGTGAATCAAGAGCTGTGAAAATGAAATCGGAGCATAACATGAAATTGACAAGCCCCAAAATAATTTAGATCCCAAATCACAAATGTTAGAGACTTTTCCTTGAATCAATTTAGGTCCCAAAATAATTTTAATATCCCTTTAGAGATTTTAGTCAAGTGCATTGATTAGAATATAATGTTTGCTTGTGCTTTGTTTCTGCTGGTTGTGCAGCTACTGAGGACGAGTTACCGTTAAAAGTTCCCAATTGTAAGAGACTAAGAGGCCGGCCGGCCAGCAGGTAAGTTGCTCGGCCATCTATATTTATATATTGTGAAATGTCAATTACTTAATTTGAATGCTAGCTTCAATCATTTATTTCAATAAATATTTTCTCAATGCATGCAAGTATGCAACGCAACTCATAAATTTGTTTTGGATATAATCTATGAATTGCCAGCTTAGTAATTTTCTGATCCATTACGAATTAAATGTAAAATTGATTTCTGCAAATTACATTAAAAGCATACGTAAACATAGAATACCATCATTTACAATAATTCATATTTCAAATACATGAATATTTATTTTGGGCTAAATAATGGAACGTTCCGGAAGAATGTAGAAAGCAGCGGAAGTTCCCAGAACATAGTGGAATATTCTAGAAGCGTATGGAAGAGTGGAAGACTCCAAAAGTGTGTGGAACCTTATGGAAGGTTCCAAAAGTGTGTGGAACCTTATGGAAGGTTCCAAAACTGTGAAGAGTCTAGGTGTGCCTAGACTAGTGTAGAGTTCTCCGGAAGCTTGGAGAACCTTAGAAAAATATATGGACGAGTCTAGAAGGATAGAGATGATTCTAGTGTTGGAGTATTCTAGAGATGTTCTAGGATTCTCTTTGTAAAGGATGGCATGGGTTATAAATAGGCCTAGTGGTGTGTGAGTTAGGGTATGTGAGTGAAGTGTGAGTCTCCAAAAGTTGTGTAGTGTGTGGAGTTGTGAGTCGAGTGAATTCTCACAAGTGCAGTGTGAGTGAGTTGGTCAACAGTGGTGAGTGCCAGTAAGAGTCTTGTATCGAGTGAGATGTACAAAATATTTTGTACATTAATACAAGTCCTCGTTTGTAAGGAGATCATCCAAGTTACACATGATCAAGTGGTAGCTTCCCGGTTTTTCCCCAACATTTACCTCAATTGAGAACATACCCTCTACTTTCTTAATGTCCCTTCTCACCATCCGAATTAAAAAAATTAACAAAAATAATTAGAATTTGGAAAAAAAAAATTAAGAAAAAGGGTTAAGGGTGAGAGATATTGTGAGAGCGACAACAACGAGGCAAGGATTTCAGAACAGAGAATCCGGACTGCATTCACTCTACAGAAACCTGAAACCCGAAACCCAAGACCCAATTCAAACTCACCCGGCCCCCACTGTTTCATACCTACGGCTGGGCAAATTTTGGACCCGACCAGAATTTACGGTCTTGAGTTGGATCGGAAATATAACGATCCGGTCCACGGTCCATAAAATTTAAAATTCTTGTTTCTGGTCTAAGACCGGGATCTAACCGGAATTTATGGTCCAAGATCGGGTAGACCGGAATTTCTAAAACCGGTTGGACCGGAACGTCAGTGTATATATATGTGTGGCCAATTTGCATAACTAGACCCAAAAAAAAACATGTTTGCATAACTAGCCATGTCCCTTGTTTATTTGCTAGGGGTAGAAAGTGGTCAATTTTTGTAAAAAAAAAAAGGCAACCGGGAGAGGAAGTTGCAGGTGAAGGGGAGGCCAGCACTGTAGCTCCATCTGTGGCATAGAGAAATTTGGAGGGGGATGTACTGGACATGTCAGAGGAATTGGGGGTTTGACGCCAATAAAATAGGGGAAAAAAGGCATTTATGAGGGAAAATTTAAATGATTGGAAATACGGATGTCAATCAACCCTTATATAAGCTTGATTGATTGGTGTCATTCCTCATTAAATGCTCTGCAAAAAAAGAGGCAACATAGGAGACGAGTGGAAAGGTGAGGGCAAAGCATCCCCTTCATTTCTGGGAACTAGACACTTTTTGGCTTACCAATAGGGCAAACATGTCCTACCATACATGGATATTTTGGAGATAATAGGGAGGGGATTGACCGTAGCGGTTTTGGCGGGATGTCAGTGTAATTTTGGCGCCACAACAGGGTTCTTCATTCGGGGAAAGGGGAGAGCATCTGTCTGACCAATATGATACATTTATCTTACCAATAGAATACATTTATCTTACCAATAGGCTGAACATGTCCTACCATACCTGGAATTTTTGGAGAAATTTGGAGGAGATTGACCGTAGCTATTTTGTTGGGTTGTCAGTGTAATTTTGGCGCCAAAACGGGGTTCTTCATTGGGGGGAACGGGGGAGCATTTATGAGGGTTGTTAGTGTAAAGTTGTACGACATTGAGCTCACCTACCTCCCTTCTTCCATGGGTCGAGCAACTCCGACTCGGGTCCGGGACGACGATGACATTGAAGCCTACAAGTTCTACAACACTGAATCCAGCACACAAGCATGGCCAATAGCACTGCACGTCACCTTACGGATGAAAACGACAAGCCCTTCCACACCCTCTAGTGAACATCAGTCGGAAGACTCGGACGGGGCTGACGAGGTCTCGTCTCCCACCCCAGGGGAATTGCTTCTAACCGGGCCTCCCAGCACGCAGGAAGACTTGGAAGGTGGTCTTGATGGAGGCGGAGGGCCGGAGGAGAAGGTTCGAGGCTTCATCGAGGAGAAAGGGATGTTGGACGACCTTAGCAGTGACACTAGAGGGGCCTGCCTGTGTGCTGAGTGTGTAGCGGGGGAGGGAGAGTGTTGTAGGACTGCAAAGGACAGCGTGAGTGGGATGTAGGGGGGTCTTGCTGGGAGTGGTATACAATCTGGTAATGGTAGGATGGAGTACAAAGTAATGGTCGGCCAGTCGGACGAAGTTGGTAGGATGGATGACAACATAATGGTAGGACAGGGCGATGAAGTGGAACAGCTTGACAAAGAGGAGGGTGGCGATGTGAGCAGGTCTGATGCCATCCGACGTGGAAAGCAAGTGGTGATCGTCGATACCGACGACGATGTGGACGTCCTACCCCCCCACGGATTGGAGGACATAATAGACGTAGGAAGCTCCGACGATGACATGATCGCGGGTGGTTTTCCCGTAAAAGTGGAGGGAGGGAGGCCGAACGAGACATCTGAATCGTGGGATGAGAAGGCTGAGGCAGCGCTGAGAGAGATAGAGCGATCGTACCAAGGACACAAACAGCCTTTGCCGACGTTGGAGCAAGTGGAAGAGGACGTGGATCGGTCCATTCCTCTAGTCGGAGACCCTCGGGAGAGTGTGAAGGAGTTACGTGAAGGGGGAGATGTTCGATACGAAGGCTGCACTTACCATCTATTTTAGAATGTGAAGGCATATCACAAGGCGGGTGGCCTACAAAAATTGTTCTTCCTAATGGCAAACACGTACACCGTTGCGGAGTTCAATGGCCACTTCGAAGCATTCAGAGAGAAGTCGCTCACTGGTGCTGACTACATTAAGCTGGCTGGGTTCTCCAATTGGGCCCGGGCTTTCTATCCCGCCAATCGGTTCAACGTCACCACCACAAACCATGCCGAGTGCTTGAACTCGGTATTCCTTGAGCCTCGTGACCTGCCCGTCACCTCCCTGATGGACAGCATACTCGACAAAGTGGGTGAGTGGTTCGTGAAGCGCCGAGAGCTAAGTTCAAATCCCGACAAGGTTGTGACTGACCATGTGGATACCGTTTTGAGTAAAAACGCCATGCAGGCTATTTGTCTTGAGGTGAAGACTTTGAGCGAACACGAGTATGACGTCCGTAAAGGGCTGTCCGACTGGCTGGTCAACCTTTCCGCTCGGAGTTGCACATGTAAGCACTTTCAAATTGACCAGATTCCATGTGCACATGCCCTCGCCGCGACCAAGGTACGTCGGATCGACCCATACTCCCTCGTCCATCCTCTATACAGGGCTGAGGCTTGGCGCGCGTGCTACGTCAATGTCGTCTACCCAGTGCCACCTCGTGACACATGGGCGGTGCCTCCAGAAATAGCTGCGAGGATTTGCTTGCCGCCGGTGGTGAAGCGTACGCCGGGAAGGCCGAAGACGAAGCGCTATCCGTTGAAGGGCGAATACAGGGGGCCAAAGCACCGTCGACATTAGTGTATTTTGGTGGACGCTCAAGTCAGCTGACGGAGTTATTTTAGGCAGCGATCGCCGTCGATTTGAGTGTGGATTTTGCCATGTGTCTGATATTATGGATGGGCTAACTCATAGTGGCGCCAGTAATTTTATTCCACGTGTCTCGTATTTTTGGGTTCTTAGGGGGCTAATTGTGATGGATACTTGGCATGTTTTGCATGTTTTGGCCACAGTCACATGAATTATCGGATCTATTAAGTATTTCTCATGTCGTCCTACCAATATCTTCTTTGTGTCTACCAAATAGTTTATACTTAGCCTACCATTAGTGTTATGCTATCTTACCAATTCCTTCTCAACATAACTGCAAATGACATCCTGCCAATATTCCGTTTATATCTCGCAAATAGTGTCTTGGTATCTGCCCAATAGTTTCGTATATTCTTACCAATTATAACATTCATGCAAACATAAACTTAGCAAAAAAAAAAAAGAATCAACCGTGGGTGTAAGCAGAAGCTAATTTACGCGAACCATAAATACCAGTTTAAACCATTACAATCACAACACATCCTACCAACCGTTAACAAAAGACATTACAACCAACAACATAAGTTTTGAAACAAACATAAGTTTCCACACCACCGAAGTTTTCAAAGAACATAAGTTTCCAAACAAAGAACATCACAATCCAACCACATAGAAAACCATGAGATAATGTCTTCACAAAACGAAAGCCAAATACGACGGACGACCATAGGTTGGGGAGAGACCTACAAAGCGTGGCGCTGTATGGAGAGGCTCAAGTATTGGCGGTAGGGGGCAATATAACTGTCGTTGACGGTCTCGAATGTCTGTACGCCCTCTGCCACCAGCTGCAAAGTCCTGATCACGTATGCTCCACAGTCACCACTACACATGAAGGAATTAACAAACAATATAAATTATTGACATCTTACCATTTCCATATCGACCAATATTGGTCTATATCGAGCACTCTTCAGTGTCTCGTTCTGTGCTCAGCTTTGCTCGATGTCAGACGCTCTTCCGTTGATTTTCAAGCTCCTTCAGTAGACATCAAGTGTATTTCCAGTGCTTCTTGGTTTTACTCCAAATTGGCTCCAAATTTTGCAATATTAAACAGAAACTTATGTAGACCTCTATTTCTCGCAAATAAGCATAAACTACACAAATTCTCTATATTCCCAACCCAGAATATATAAAACGATAGAATAAGGAGCTGAAATAGATATAAAAACATGGCATAAAACATGGACATCAAACACCAAGCTCCCACTCACAGGAGCCCTCCAACCGTAGAACACGACATTGATACATACCCTATCACCTGGGTTACGCCACGGGAAAAGAGTATCAGCTTGGGGGTAGTTCTGATATAGTAAAGGAGAACAACTACAAAGGAAATGTACAAGATGACTTACCCATCGCTGTCACGTCCACCAATAAACTTCTTGCACTTTTCTGGGAATGGCAAGACAGTTGAACACTATTGGTAAGATGGGAACTGTATCGTTTCCTCGGATGCACGTGTAACTTTTCCCCCGTCCTTTCCGCTTCTCTCCTGCTCTGCCTCACTTTTTGCAGGACATGTTGTGGTGTTTCAGATCCTCCTCTCAAGCTTATATATGTGCTTGGGGAACACCCATTAATGCAATGATTGCAAATTCCCCTCATAAATGCTCCTCCTTCCCCCCAATGAAAAACCCCGTTTTGACACCAAAATTACACTGACAACGCGCCAAAACAGCTACGGTCAATCCCGTCCCTGTTATCTCCAAAATCTTCAGGTATGGTAGGACATGTTTAGCCTATTGGTAAGACAAATGGCTTAATTTTATTGGTAAGAAAAATGTATCATATTGGTAAGACAAATGCTCCCCCCTTTCCCCCAATGAAGAACCCTTTTTTGGCGCCAAAATTACACTGACAGTCCGCCAAAACAGCTACGGTCAATCCCCTCCACATTATCTCCAAAATCTTCAGGTATGGTAGGACATGTTTGGCCTATTGGTAAGACAGATGTCTTCTATTGGTAAGCCAAAAAGTGTCCAATTTCCAGAAATGAAGGGGATGCTTTTGCTCTCACCTTTCCACTCGTCTCCTATGTTGCCTCTCGTTTTGCAGAGCATTTAATGAGGAATGACACCCATCAATCAAGCTTATATAAGTGTTGATTGACACCCTTAATTCCAATCATTTCATTTTCCCTTCACAAACGCCCCCCCTTTTTTCCCTATTTTCTTGGCGCCACTTCCCCAATTCCTTTGACATGTACAGTTCCTCCCCTCTCCAAATCTCTCTCTCCCACAGATGGTGCTACAGTGTCGGCCCTCCTCTTCATCTGCAACTTCCTCATCCGGTTGCCCCTTTTTTTTGCAAAACTAGACTACATTCTACCTTTAACCAATTTCTTATGTACTAGTCTAGGTTTGCAAAGATTTTTTTTTTTTTTGGTATACTTTTGCAAATTGGCCTTAACAATAATCTTAATTAATTGTACACTTCATATTATTATTCATACACATCATCATTTTATTCTTGCACTTTATCATTTTATTTATGCACTTTATATTTGCATAACAAAAAGTGTTGAAAACAGGAAAAAAAAAGTGCATTTACCCATACAATTAAGCCTATTTACATATTTACCCCTAAATTTAGGCTCATTTACCCATAAATTAAGCATATTTCAATTATAAATTTTTATAATTGAAATAGACCTATTTACCTATTTACCCATAAGGAATTATTATGTTTGCACAACATACTGTTATATGTGCACAACATCAAGTTATATTTGCACAACAGAAAGTGATGAGACGAAAAAAAAATGCTGGTAAGGAAAAAAAAACTTACTCAGGAGGGGGGGACACATATGGAGCAAGGGGGCACATGCGGACATGAGGTTGATATTTTTACTAATTAAATTGGCCCATTTACTGATTTACATGTGGGAAGATTATATACCATCCTGTTACTTTATTTATTTATATGATGTGAGAAATAAATATGTGAAAAGATTATATATTTGTATGCCACTTCATTATATATGGATGTGGGAAATAAACTTAACTAAATTTTTTTTTTAAAAAAAATGATTGGTTGACCCATGGCTTAAACTTTCCCGACTCTAACAATAATCCATCCGGCCATCCCACCTAATCACCTATGACCCACGTACTAACTCGGATACATTGGATCGATCACAAGTTGAAGCCGGCCCGTTAAATCCATATGGACCCGCCGTGACCTGTGACCATAGCTAATTAGTTGTATAGAAAATTAGTTTCACTAAAAACTAGACTTGTCTTCAAAAAAAAAAATGTGGATATGTGTGAAAGCTTTTAAGGATTCCACCTACCGTTATCAACTTGTTGTCAACTTGTTTGGTTTTTGGTTGGATTATTATTTATTCATTTGTCCCCGTTAGCTATTGGTGGTTGAGGTTCTTCATAAATAAATATACAAGAATTTCAACCCAAAAAAAAAAAAAAATACAAGAATGCCAAATTGGATATTTTTTTTTTTTTGATTGGGAAAAAATTCGGGTGGGATAGTCTTACCCGGCAGCATCCTTACGGATGAGGTCAAGGAGACCAGTATCGTTTGTAATATCGACTCCTCGGGCAGAGTAGCTAAGGTGTGCAACCTTATCAGCCACTCTATTGCCCATGCGAGGAATGTGAAAGAACGTTGCTTCTTTCACCGTCGATAGTAGTAATTGTGTGTCCGAAAGGATAAGCTCGATTTCCCATGGGCATGAAGATATCACTTTTAAATGGTCGATAATGATCTTGCTGTCGCCTTCAATTTGGATTTTTTGAATGTTTAGTTATCTGATTTTTTGAGCACCCATTTTTAGGGCTAACGCCTCCGCTTTAAGGGAATTTTGTTTTCCATGCAACTGGTGCAAAATGGAGACAGAATGCCAAATTGGATATGATCTCCAAATACGGAGCATACAGTTTCGGCCGGGCTGCAAATTGAGCTACCTGTCTAGCTTGTGTCTACAATATTAAGAAGCAAGTACGTAGGTCAGTTTTTATATATATATATATATATATATATATATATATATATATATATATATATATATATATTTGTTATCCTCATTAATTAATTCTTCTTAATCTTTTATGGAATCTACATAATTTAGTTTTGCATTGACCACTCTTTTTTTATAAAAGAAAAAATAAGTCAGTTTTAGGTTCAATGTCAATCATATATTGTGTTACAAGTAATTGTTACATATTTAAAAATCTAATAAACTACAAAACCCTGCACAAGGTGCGAGCAATTGAACTAGTACATATACTAAAACCGATGCATAGCGTCTTATGTGGTGCATTGTGCTTGATTCTAGGATAAAAATTCTTATGTGGCGCGCTGTGATTGATTCTAAGATAAAAATTAATAAAATAATATATTTTCATAATTTATAGATAGTTATATAAGTCACAATCTATCTATCTATCTATCTATCTATCTATCTATCTATCTATCTATCTATCTATCTATCTATCTATCTATATATTTTAGTTGATTGACAAAAATATGAATAAAAAATATTTCATAGTCATACTTATCAAAAATATTAATAGATAAATACGTAACATTTGATAAATGCTATTTTATTTATATCTAGATTATTTTTTGGTGAAAAAATATTTATATAAAATTAATTATTTAATAATAGTTATTTTATTTATATCTATATTATTTTTTGAGTCTAAAATGATTTATAAAAATACTATGTCGTCATAATCCATCCGTGCATAGCTATTTCAGTAACCTAACATAATAAAGATATCATATATATTTAATTAAAAAAACATCATTTCTTTTTTAAAAATAAGTTATATATTAAATTGCATGAGATTCAACTAATGTTATATTAGGGGAAAGAAACCTTTTAGCTTATAAATGTGAATTTTGTTTATATTTTGAGAGAATCTAAATAAAAGATATTTAGATTATACATAATCTATCGAACTAATTTTATTTATATCTATATTATTTTTTGGTGAAAAAATTATTTATATTTATATTATTTATATTTGTTGAAATTTATCTAAATTATTTATAATATTGTACGGAGTACTAATGTGTTCTCCGTGTACGGGACAAGACCCTAGCTAGTGTGTGTATATATATCTACTCAATGAATGCAACTTATAAATTTGTATTGGATTGACATATATCAATTATTATTATATATAATAAAGAAGATATTGGTTGTGATATGTGTGCACGTCTTTCGGGTTTTTTTTTACAAAGCATACAGGAGTTTTCAAACTCCTTTTACTCGCATCGCTGAGGAATGTATATAATAACCAATTCTCGGTCAGGGGTTACCTTAAAAACTCCCGATAGATAGTTCCATGGAATATGGTATTTTACCTTTAACTCTCTCAGGATTTTTTATAGAAAAACTCCCGAGAAATGTTATAACTTTTTTATTAAAAAAAAAATGAGCTTCCTACCAGATTCATTGAACTGGTAGGAAGCCTCGGTTTGAACCAAAGTAGAAAATGATGGAGACTCTACACCAAATACCAAAATAACAGCATATATTATACACCCTATATTGCAATTCGCCCAAAAGATGCCAAATAAACCATGAAATTAAATGTAAATAAACAATAATATAGTACAATGTTATTTCAGAAAAACAAACCGGGTAGCTAATAAACATCTATCGATATTGAATTTAAACAATATATATCATTACATGCATGGCAAGAGTTTGGGGGAAAGAAAGCATTAGGATGAATTACAAGCTTGTGATGATCTTCGATCTTGACCACGAACCGAACACGATGACTTGATCATAAAGATACGGTTCTTGTTGGAGGGATTCATTGATCTTCATTATTCCACAACCCACACTCTATTCTCTATATGATATTACACCCTGCAAAATTTCAGCCATAAAATGTATCATAGCCTCATATAGTCATATATATATATATATATATATATATATATATATATATATATATATATATATATATATATATATATATATATATATATATATATATATATATATATATGCACAAAGACATCAAATCGTAATGGAAGAAAGGTAAAAAATTTAAAAGTAGGAAGAATTCAAAAGTAGAGTTGCTTCATATTTCTTCTTTTTTTGTCCTATTCAAGGAAGAAGAATTCAAAAAGTATCCACACAATACCACTGCTACTAATGGAACATAGGAGAAAGCATTAGAAGCAAAGAGCAAGGTAAATTGATTTTGTATAATAGATAAAGTAATTGCGATAGACAAATAGTATAGTCTAGATTAGTATTTACCATTGATAATATTTAATCAAGGACTTCTAAAAGGATGAATTGCTTACAACTATGGAAGTATAATTATCTACATGCTACAATTATTAATTCAAATCCTTTTGCAAACTAAAATCTACTTCCAGCGTCTGCAAGCTAGCAGTCCCTAAATGGGCAATTTTAACATCAGATCAAAGGCTATACGCAAATACACATATAAGAGTTATCGGTAATCACAAAAATATCAGGAATTGGGGAAACTCAGACCAAACCTAGGTGCCTATTTTCAAGGGCGGACATCAGTAAGCACATGAAGGAAATAGAACTAAAGTGGGTGGCACAAAGTTCGGTGCATAACCTCATCATAATTGAAAATGGAAGACAAATATGATCAAACAAAAGACATATTAAATTACAAACATATGCATAAGAAAGTAAGGGATGGTAAATTCAATTAACAAGAATCATCTATTGTTTCTATACATGTGCTAATCAATAAATAGAGAGAAAGTGAGAGATTAAAGTACTATAACTAAGCAGTTCAAAGGTTATGCTATACACTGCTGAAAACTAAATCCCCAAGATTCCTCCCATCATCTTAGTTCAAAATAGAGACTAAGACCTACTCATGTAAATCATGCACTGATGAAAACCAATTCCCTTGATTCCTGCCATCATTTTGGTTCAAAACAGATTAAAGTACTATAACTAAGCAGTACAAAGGTTATGATATACACTACAACTTCCAAAAAAACCAGACAACTAATTCAGACAACAGCTGCATTATATTCAAACACGAGATGGAGATTATGAACCATTCCGGAATGGCTCGACCGAAAAGGACTTGTACGGTAGTACCCATAGGTTCCCGGTTCGAACTCCGGATAGCCGCTCTTTATTTACCAATTCAAGAGATGGAGATTATGATAGCTGACTTTGAGATCACATGTACTGATACTCAGTTCCATCAAAATACAGTCCACTTGCTTCTTAATCCAGTCTTCGTTCCCTCACATAGTTCCCTCTCTTCCAAATCAATTAATCACATACTCAAGGTCCATAAACATCTACTAGACAAAGCAAGCAACATAGAACAAACACATTCACAACTGCACAAGTAAAACAAGAGCAAAGAATCAAAAGTGTGCAAATTAAAACAAGGAAATTCCCTTAGAAATTTGCGACCTCTTCTTGCCAAGCTTCTTTTGCTTGGCAATAACCCGTTGTTGTCACCACCGAAGACGAAGTCTCCGCCTCTACTCCTACCTCACCAAGTCACCATCCTCCTGGCAATACTCTGTCAAAGGCGAGTCCCTCTGGAGCTGAAAAACCGTGGAGGACCCTAAACACTTCGAGTGGACCACGACTGGCTGGATTGAAATGCTACACGCATAGAGGGCCCTGAGCACTTCGACAACTAACTCAAAGAGAAAGAGAGGTCGAAGAGGTAAGTTTTTGGTTCGTTTTGATCTGAAACAGCAAATTGAAACCTAAATTCAACAAAAGTTAAGCAAATCGCCGACCTTCCAAGAACTCAATTAGAGGATAGACAACCCTTAATCACATAGAGAGGACAAACAGATGAACAAAATGACGAAGCCCCATCAAAGACAAAGATAACAGGCGACCCACGACTACCACGATCGTCCGTTTGCACGCAGATAGCAGACTTTGCCTCCTTTTCAAACAATTTAAGATTTAGGGATCGTTTTCTTTCTAGTGTTTTATTTTTATAAATCCTGATAGAGTACTCAATCTATCGGGAGTTATATAAAACCCCTAATAGAGTGTAGTCGAATTTCTTTTTTTTTTTAAAGCAAATATTTATCGTGAGTTTTTATAAAAACTCCCTTGCGAGTAACATCTCTCAGGAGTTTCTAAAAACTCGTGATCGTAAGATTTACCCATTTTATTTAGATATCGATATATTTTTAGATGATTAGGAAGACATGTTTAAGATAATATTTTACCAAGTTTTGTTAGATATTGATATATTTTTACAAGATTTTACTCATGTTTGTTAAATATTGATATATTATATCAGAGTATAGATCATTTGTACTCACCCCTTAGACCATTCGCAATCATAAGGTTACATCTTCTCCTTTTTTTCCCTCTCTCCTTATAATATTTTCACTCTCACCAAGCTACCTTCCCCCAAGGTCTAGCAAGAGGTTTAAAATTTAAATGATATTGCCCGCGGCAGCCACTGATCTTCCCAGACCATTAAATTTGCACCATTGCCAACCGCCCAGTAGATACCTCTTCCAACACCTCCCGTGCTTTTAGAATACTCCGCCAAACATAACTAGAACTGCTCCCTAGCCTGGCGTTTAAGAAGTTAGAATGTGGGAAGTATCGAGCCTTCATAAGTCGAGCGAGCAGGGACACCGAAGTATTTTAAGTAATGTATATTTACCAATTAAGATAGAATAGGGACTTTTGTGATTGAGAAAGATGAAATAAAATAAACAATAAACAAGTTAGTGAGAATTAACAATTAAGAAATTAGTTTCATCTATAAATATCCACTTTAATTAGTTTGGTCAAATTGATCATTGATTCTTCATCAGTTCTCTTTTCATCCTACTATTGTTCCTATCCTAAACTTGTGTAAATTACTAGTCATACGAGTCCTAACAACCCTTACTAATTAGACAACCTTAACACAGTTGAGATCTTTAACCTAATAGTAGCATTAAAATTAAGGATTAACCAGGATACATGCAACACCAAGCTACGAGTCGATGTTTAACATATATAATTAATTATTTACACA
This sequence comes from Persicaria maculosa, assembly GCA_963922045.1. Lineage (NCBI taxonomy): Eukaryota > Viridiplantae > Streptophyta > Magnoliopsida > Caryophyllales > Polygonaceae > Persicaria > Persicaria maculosa. The sequence continues at coordinate 68,019,736 of OY998258.1, read as the reverse complement.
CTAATTTAGTCATGCAAGTCCTAAAAAGCATGCTTACTACTATGGATTAAGATTCCTTACGATGAAGCTACAAAATCTTAGCAATAATCTCAAGTAGTTGCGCGGGATAGAAGAAATCAAGAATGTTCAATAATAAGTGAAAAATAATCAATAGTAATCAATAAAGAATAGATAAAGAATAGAAATCTCACAACTTTATGCAAACTAAAGCTTCACTCAATAGATGAAACAAAAGAGTTTAACACTTTACGGCAATAAAGGCTCCCCTCTAGGGTTTTCTCAATTGCTTTCTCCAAGTATATTAGATGATGAATTAGATTTCTAAGAAAACAACCCTAGATGTCCTTAAATAGGCCTAAGAAAGTTGGTCAAAAGTAAGATAGAAATATCTAGATAAAGATAGAAAATAGGAATTTTGGCGTTGCGAACAAGTAGAAGGTCGTGTGATGGTTTTGGAGGCTACGAGGCAGACTTTCTATTCACATCATTTTTGTCCCTTTAGAATTTGGTCCCAAAGTCAATACAATTTTTATATCTTGGAAATAGCTTTTCTATGCATACTTATAATAGTCAATCGGACCATCGAGGCCTCCAAAAAGTGCATTACAAGTTCATCTTGTCGGGCAACAACTTTTGTTGACTTATTCTTCCCTTAGGCTCTCAAACTTCAACTCTACTCCCGAGTCTTCACTTTAATTCCTCCTCTTGACTTTTCCTTCATACATGAATACCTCGAACCCCCTCATCAGATCCACATCTACATGGAATAATCAATAAAAACATGTAGATTTTGATTTCATCAACCAAACGAGTATGAATACAAATCTAGCCTAATACATGCATTATATACTTCTAAATCATACTAAATGCAACCTATTATGACTATCTAAAATATGTGCTATCAAAATCACCCACACTTGATGGCTTTGCTTGCCCTCAAGCAATGAAAACCATAGTCAAATCAACATCTCACAGACAAACAAGTATTCCTAAGTAATGTATATTTATCAATTAGTAGAAAAGGAGGTGTTGTTGATTGAAAAAAAAAACTATAAATAAGCTAGTGGAGATAACAATTAGGAAAATAGTTTCATCTACAAATATCCACTTTAGTTTGGTTGCTTGATCATCGATTCTTCTTCAAGTTCTCTTTTCATCCTATTAATGTTGATATCCTGATCTTTTATAAATTACTAGTCATACAAGTCCTAGTAACCCTTACTAATTAAATAATTCTAACACGGTTAAGATTCAACCTAATCGTAGCATTAAGATTAAGGATTAATCATGATACATGCAACACCAAACTTCGAGTCAGTATTAACATATAATTAATTCTCTACACACTGATTTAGTCATGTGAGTCATAAAAAGACATGCTTGATAATATGGATTAAGGTTCGCTACGAGGAATATACGAAATCCTACCAATAATTAATCTCAACTAGTTGTACGAGCTAGAAGAAATCAACAATATACGCAAAAGAATCAATACAAATTAATAGGAATAGAAAAAGTAGAAATCTCACAAATTTATCAAACCAAAGTTTCAATCCACAAACAAAACAGAAGAGTTTAGCACCACATGGCCATGGAGAGGATCCCCTATAGGGGTTTAGATGAATTAGATGCTTTAGAAAACAACCCTAAAAGTGTTTAAATAGGCCTAACAAAGTTGGCCAAAAAATTATAGAAATATTTAGAGAAAATATAGAAAATAGGAAATTCATTGTTTTGGGCATGCAAGAGGTCGCAGGGTGGCCTAGGCGATAAGCGAAATCATTGGTCTCTTGCTTCAAGCCGCGGGGCGGCCTTTCTATTCACAACATTTTTTCCCTTTCGAATTTCGTCTCAATATCAACATAAAAGTTGTAGATCTCTGAAAGAGCTTTCCAACGCATACTTATAATAGTCAAACAGACCACCGAGGTCTCCAGAAAGTGCAAAACAATTAAGTTTAGCTTGTTGGGCGACAACTTCTACTAACTTGTTCTTCACTTAAGCTCTCGAACTTCGACTCCGCTCCCGTGCTCTTCACTTTTCTTTCTCCTCTTGATTCTTCTTCCATACATGAGCCTCTTCATTCTTCGTCAGATCTACATCTACATGAAATAATCCATAAAAATGTGTAGATTCCGACTACACCAACATAGCGAGTTTAAATGCAAAATGCTACCTAAATTATGCATTATATACATCAAACCAAGCTAAATGCAACCTATTATGCTTACCTAAATTTGTGCTATCACACATCCATCCAATCTCACTAGAAAAATGTGTTTTCACTCACACGTGTGTTTAGGGTTTCATCCATTACACTCAAACTAAATCATTGACACTTAGTTACAATAAAATTGTATCAGCGGTCTAATCTCTACCACTAATGACTTCACATGCAACCAAAATCATGAGCACTTTGGAATGGATTGTAATGGGGTCATGGTAGGAACATAAGATATACAAAATATTTAGACGTATGTCGTGCTAAAAATCAAGGAAAAAAGGGTTAGTAGAAAACCAGAAAAACATCAACACCAAAACACTTTGCAAACCATTCCAATAACATGTACTTCATCACAAAACAATACAAGCATAATTTTCAAATAACCACACAAACTTATTCTTTTTTTTATGATGGTGTTTTTCTTTTTTTCTTTTTCTTTTTTTTTCCTTTCTTGACTTTTACGTCTAAGTGAATTTTATCCTCCTTAGGTCTCAAGTAATAAGCACATAAAAATCATCTCTATATAGTGCAAATTAATCACCGAACACAATGCCTCGACTCAAAGCAACTTCATCGTCTACAAATATTGACAAACTCTTCTCCTAATTCGTGGAAGGATCAAGCTAACAATTG